>CM017905.1:11549672-12749672 GCA_008369825.1 Triplophysa tibetana | reverse complement strand
AGAAGCAGCAGACTCTGTCACCATGCTTTCAAAGATCCTAGGTTTGGCCAACAACTACGAATAAAACTAAAATATATAAAAACTAAATAGAAAATTGTTTACATATTAAAAACTAAATTAAAACAAAAAAATCAAGAATAAAATGAACAAGAACTAAACTGAAATTTGTAGCAAATTTGAAAACGATATTAAAATAAAACTTATTTTAAAATGCAGAACTAAAATAACCCTGTTATAAACTACAATATTGTTTACTATACCTTAACCCAACCAAACCCTTCCAATGCAGTTTTGTCTTTACTAAAAACATAGTAAAGCATTGAGGTGCACAAAAATATTATAATGTTATTTTCTAAAGAAAGGCCTTGATGGAGGTTTTGCAATGTAAGAAACAGATTAATATGTTTTCTAGGACCTGGAGACAACATTTCTGTGAAAAAAATGAAACCTTACCCATACCCATAGCCTAAACATAACTTACCCCTCAAATCAGAGGACAATAATAGGTTGAGAAGAATACCAGCCAAGCCCCTTACTCAGTCCTTACCCTAAATCTGCCCCCGTTGCAATCTGGTTGGCAAAAATGTTCTGGGATGAACAATTGTGTTGATCTCAGATTTAGTCCAATACTGTTACAAAAGCTCACACGCACCTTCTCATAAGGGATCTGCAGAAGTTCCAGAACGACACTGTGAGCTCCCATGTTTCTAAGAAGCCGCTGCTGTTGTTTCTTGTTCTTCTTTCCTGAGATTCCCTCCAAGACACACAATTTACTGAGCCTCAGCAAGATCTACACACAAACCCACACACACACACATCACTCAAATAAACTGTTGGCTTTTTAGCAATTTGCTTGTCAAAGCTCTATGAAATACAAACACACTCCACCTCTTTCACAACTCTGTAGTTTGTGCTGCTGGTGCTCTCTACTTTGGGTTTGTCTGATTTACCGGAGTTCCTTTCCCCCTGTTAAAGCAGAAAAGTTTCTTTACAGATCATCACAATTCATTTTGTTAGATATTAATATGGTTCCTTAAGGAGCATGTCCTGACCTTGTGGTGAGATTCATTGGTGACGTTCCCGGCGTCCATTCCTGAATCTGAGCCCTGTCTTTTATACACCCAGAGCTCTGACTTCTCTACTATAGACCTCAGCTGGTCCAGGTCTGATTTGATCTGCTTATAGTTCTCCACATCCTGACTTGTCACCAACAGTTGAACCTGAGCACATCAAATTTGTAGTATTGTATTTAAAAAAATGAAATAGATGACATAGGAGGAAATAATAAAGAAAACAGCCAACAAAAGCCCATAACAGATGGGAACTCCATGGTAAAACAATATGAAGTCAATTTTTACAAACTTTAGACAGAGAGTGGCTCACACGAGTGGCTAGATACAGTATATTTGTGTTATTTCATCTATTTAAAGGGTTTAGTGTTGTTATATAACAGGAACAATTAATAAAGAATATGTAAGTGTCTCAAAGGTTTTGAAAGGTAGTAAATTATAAAATATAAATATAGTAAATTATAAAATATAGTAGTTAATACTGGTCCCGTAATGGTAAACCAGGGCGGGACCCCTTGTCTCTTGTAGAGAGAGAGGTTTTTGGGCCTCTTTGAACACCATCCTCTCTCTCTGAGTTTCGTCTGTGTTTGTCACAAGACCAAGAAATATAAGACATGATGAGGCCGAACCCTGACAGAAAAAACCTCTCTCTCTGGCTGGGTCATTCTGTCAGGGGTGAGGTGAGGACAGAGGACCCAGATACAGACAGCTGGTACAAGACATCTAGTAATAAATACAAATAGGAAACAAAAGCCCACGAGGGGTAAAACATAACATAAAGGGTACTAAAAGCAATAAGAACGAAGACTAACTTAACTAACAGCACTAGACTAAAAACTATTTACATACTACAGAAGGCTAAACTGACAAACACAGACGAGACTCAGAGAGAGAGAGTATGGCGTTCAAGGAGGCGCAAAAACCTCTCTCTCTACAAGAAACAAGTGATCCCATCCTGGTTCTGCAACAAAACCAAAAAATATAAGACATGGTGAAACAGAACCCTGACATCTTTGATCATCATTACACGCCTATTAATATTTCATTTCATTTATGTTAATATTAATTAATATTATTATTTTATAGTTTAATAATTGGATTTAAAATAAAAAAATGTTTTATCTTAATTGTATTAAATATACAATTTGTTGAAAGTGTCGTATTTTTGTCGCATTTGAAGAATTGACATATAGTGGTAGAGCTATATCAGAGGCAAGTTTAGAGTAATAGTTCATTTGCATGTTTTCAGAAATAATCTACGGGCACTCTATTATTTGCGAATATGTACGTTGATTTATGTTGTTGCTTTGAAACCGTATATAAACACATCATGATTTTTATTTGAAAAACTGTATAGCAGTTTGTGATAGCTTATGATAGAATACACAAAGGTATAAATACCTGCTTGAAGGCCTGTAAGACCTCCTGGCGTTGGCTGAAGTGTCGGAACAGGAGATGTAGAGCTCGCGACACCAGTGGTGGATAATCGTGCATGGTGAGGTGAAGCAGGACTCTCAAAAACGTACGGCCACCGTGATCATCAAGATCTAATGGAGTGTTCTCCTCACTACATATACAAACAGTAAACATGTACCCACAAACACCAACATTAGACGTTCAATACTTTACGTAATGTTCTTACCTTCCTCCGAAAATCCCCTCTGCCTGCTCCTCGATATGCTCAAAGTCCAGCGCCCCTAACAGAGACAGGTGTCATTCGCACAACATTGCACATGAGTTGAACCAAAATACTGTATTAAGCCACTCACACTACCTTGAACACTGGCAGGAGAGTCTTGGTTTATACATGGCTCTGTTTGAGATGTGCTCTCATCAAACTCTGTCTTAAAGATGCACAACAGACAGGAGATCCTGTAGTCCAAGCGTACATTCAAAATAAACTATATCCAGGACAAGAGACAAAATATTAGTCAAAAATACCAAAGAACAGAACAGGAACTACTCAAAACTTAAAGAATACTATAATACTGTAAATTCACTGCATACAAGTTATAGACTACTGTAAGTTTTATCACCTGCAGGATTTCGATGATCTTGAGTTTTGTGTCCATCACCAGTATGTCTTGTTTCTGAGGTTCAGTTTGGCTCTTAGCTTCACCTCTGCCAGGAGGGTTGTGAGTTGTAGCCGGAAGAAACCCTCCGCCCCTCAACACCACCTGAGTCATCAGCTCTCCCACCCCGTGGATAGATCTCATCACATTACTCCCTACAGATGCATAAAGAAGTTTAGAAGAAGATCATATGATCAAAAGGATGTGGTGGGGTTGGTTTCGAACTTGGAGTAAGACCTTTGCCAGGTTCTCTGTCCAGCTTGATGGGAAATGGAGTGCTGATATGGACACAGTCCAGGATGGCTAGCAGGATTTTTGTCAACCTCAGCAGATCACTGAAGTTATAGAAACCAAAATAAATCAGGTTTCTCGCCAGATTTACCACCTATAGCATAGACAGAAAAAATATGTCATAAATTGACTGCAAAATTTTTTTTATTATTCAGAATTTTGTAGTGTTTATACCAAAAATGCTGAATAAATATCAACTAAATACTGAATGAACACTTTTTTTAAAATAAAACAATACAGTTTCCAAAAAATTGCATTCTACATTTTTTTAATGTAAAACATATATATTATTTACTTCACTTCACAATTTTGATTTTGTTTTAAGCATAAACCACATGTGATTGAATATATGGGATCAGAATTGTTTCATTATTCTGTATAAATAAACTACGATTCGCAAATAAATATAGACAATTTCACAAACATTTTTTAAATCCACATATGCACAAAAAGCGAACCATAAATACATGTTAGACGTTCCACAAAAATAAATGGAATTCACAAATAAATACAATGAGATTTGCAAATAAAAATTATTTACAAATGTATTTTAATGATATTTATTTGTAGATCGCTTTCTGCACATTTGTGGATCGCTTTCTGTGCATTTGTGAATCGCTGCACGCATTTGTGGATCAGTGCACGCATTTGTGGATCAGTGCACGCATTTGTGGATTGCTCTCTGTGCATTTGTGGATTTTGAAACATTTCTAACGTCAAATCGGCGCACAATCCACAAATAGGTGGACTCCGCCCACTATCTACGCAGCCAATCGGTTAACTTTCGCTTTTGTTGTCCAATAGGCCACGTTCTAACTTCAGCCAATCACGTTTCGCTCTGCACTAAGATTCAAGGAGATAACATGGCGACTAATGGCGGTCTAAAATGTGTGTTATACTAAGAAATGATAATGGCCTCTTCTTTATACTATGTAATGATTGCTTGGGCTCAGATACGTTGTCCGTATTGTTACATATATGCTGTATATAAACGTTTATGACTTGATAACAGCGTGCACGGACTGGAGTGGAAAATCCCGGTGACGGAGTCGGGACTGATTTGGTCTACTGCCAGCCGTTTTATTGTGTTTATGTACCAAAGGGCTAAATTCTGATTTTTTGCAACTGTCGGTGTACTACCAGTATAACGATGGCAGAATTAACGTGAGGGGAATCATCAGCATGTCTTTGAATTTCTATGTCATTCATAATTCAAAATAAAACGTAATTTCTGCAGTCATCTCGGTTTATCCCATTCCTGAATGATCTCTGCTGCTATCGCTACACTGTTCTGTTTACTGTCTAACTCTTTGCCATGACAAAACTATATGATACCTGTTATATACATTAACAAAAGTAGGCGTAGTCTTTAGTGGTAGGCTATATTGCAAGATGATCATGTGGGACAAGTCTGTCCACAATTCCCCACATAGAAATACTGTAGTAGTATAATACATTTACATTTAGACATTTGGCAGACGCTTTTATCCAAAGCTTGGATAAACATTGCTTTATCCTATACATTTTAAATAGGTATTTGCAATCCCCTGGGATCGAACCCATTGCGTTGTTAACGCAATGCTCATACCACTGAGCTACAGGAAGGCTTTTTAAACATTATATTATTTGTTATACATTTACTAAACAGTTCACATAAAGTGAAAAGACGCAGGTAACAAAATAATAAAAATTGAATATGTAATATAATACACATTTGAAAAAAAACAATACATGTCAAAAGAGAACCGGAGTTATTAGGTGTTATAAAAAATTGTGTAAGGTAATGGGATAGCTACATGATTTATTAAATCAGTAACATATGTATAATAAATAAATATGAGTATAAGTGAGTAGTTTAGTATCACACATATATATTGCAAAGTGGGGAGAACTTTTAACTGTTCAACTGTTCATGGGGTAGATGGCCTGAGGAAAGAAACTTGTCCTATGTTTGGCTGTTTTGGTGCTCAGTGCTCTGTAGCGCTGACCAGACGGCAGCAGTTCAAAGAGATCGTGTGCTGGGTGTGAGGGGTCCAGTGAATCTTGCGCGCCATTTTACTCGCTCACTCTGGATGAGTAAAGTTCTTGCAGTGATAACAGTAGTCTACCAGTGATTCGCTCAGCAGTCTGAAATATCCGCTGTAGTATTCGGAGTTTGTATGTGTCCCGAGCATGTTTACTGAAATTGAGAGAGAATAGTTGTGTTGCCTCCCTTGCATTCTTAATGCCCCCGTTGTTTTTTATTTGCCATTAAATAATGGAAATAAACAGTATTTTAAAACTGTCCTATATGTCATTTAAACGGCAGCAATATATACATAATTATAACCCAACAATAATTATTTATTTAGCACCAGGTAAAATGGAGACGTTTATCGCATAACACGCTACTGAGAGCACTGCCACGTCCATTTTTATTAACTACAGTAAATTGATTATCTGCAGTTGTAGCCTATACCAATATTTACTATGGTAAGGTTCGAAAACAAAAATTGTATAGTCTCACATCTTTAACTTTTGGGGTTGAATTTAAGAATATATTGTGTGCACAAGATCATAGTAAAAGAATCGACATCCTTCATGGCAGAGAGTTAGACAGTGAACAGAACAGTTTAGCCATAGCAGCAGAGATCATTCAGGAATGGGATAAACCGAGATGACTGATGAAATTACGTTTAATATTGAATTATGAATGACATAGTAATTCAAAATCCTGATGATTTCCCCCACATTAATTCTGCCACCATTATACTTGTAGTACAACGACAGTTGCAAAAAATCGGAATTTAGCCCTTTAGTACATAAACACAATAAAACGGCTGGCAGGATTACGTCACCGGGATTCTCCAAACCAGTCCGTGCACGCTGTTATCAAGTCATAAACGTTTATATACAGCCTATATGTAACAATACGGACAACGTATCTGAACACAAGCAATCATTACATAGTATAAAGAAGAGGCCATTATCATTTCTTAGTATAACACACATTTTAGACCGCCACTAGTCGCCATGTTATCTCCTTGAATCTTAGTGCAGAGTGAAACGCAGAGCGAAACTGGCTGAAGTTAGAACTTGGCCTATTGGACAACAAAAGCGGAAGTTAACCGATTGGCTGCGTAGATAGTGGGCGGAGTCCACCTATTTGTGGATTGTGCGCCGATTTGACGTTAGAAATGTTTCAAAATCCACAAATGCACAGAGAGCAATCCACAAATGCGTGCACTGATCCACAAATGCGTGCACTGATCCACAAATACATGCAGCGATTCACAAATGCACAGAAAGCGATCCACAAATGTGCAGAAAGCGATCCACAAATGTGAAGAAGGCGATCTACAAATAAATATCATTAAAATACATTTGTAAATAATTTTTATTTGCAAATCTCATTGTATTTATTTGTGAATTCCATTTATTTTTGTGGAACGTCTAACATGTATTTATGGTTCGCTTTTTGTGCATATGTGGATTTAAAAAATGTTTGTGAAATTGTCTATATTTATTTGCGAATCGTAGTTTATTTATACAGAATAATGATACAATTCTGATCCCATATGAATAAGACTTATGATTAAAACCAGTAAAAACTAAAAGCCAAACAGGATAAGTTTACATTATCCAAAAAAAAATTATATTATATGCAATTTTGTTTCTCATGTAAATTTACAGAAAACAAGCAAAATATTTAATAAACTACATTAATAAATGATTGTTTTGTTTTGCAGTGTAAAGACAGATGCACATATCTGCCCATAATCTGGATTTCTAAAACTAATTTTGAGAATTCATGATCCTAGGCTAAAAACTGTATTCTTTGATCGTTGGTTTGAGACGTTTGCCAAAAGTCGATTACAGCCCACTGCAATCAAGTTTTGGCAGTTTCAGAAATTTTGAGACAGTGTGTCTTTTACTACAACATCCTATGGTCAAAAAATTAAATTTAATAAGTCTTCTTGTGTGTAGCTCATTTTTATAAAAAGTCATCAATTACAAGATCCCGCAGTGCACATGGATTTAAGCTGGGATCATGTTTGTACAGTGTGATAAACAATGCCTATTTAAAAGCTCACAGTGTAGAACATGGTTAAATTGACGCACCTCAAAAGTAAGCTTATTTTTCTCTTTGTCTAAGAATGGGAAACTCTGGCAGACAACATCCCGCAGGTAATTCTCCACAAACTCCATCGTCTGAGAGAATCGCTCCTTTACCTCATCACGTGACGTCCCGTCATTATCATAACTGGTGAAATACAGAAATCCATTCAACTAAAGAACATGTCACTGGTAAATCAGCTTAATGAAGCCACTGAAAAAAATGGCTTACTCATCAATGGCAATTTGTGAAGGGATTTCAGACCACAGTCGAGCGTATTTGACAGGCGTCACCTGCTCCTGAGGATCACGGTCTACGTGCATGTGCAACATCAAGCGACAAAAAGATGCCCTGAGGTCAAAGGGCAAATCCTCATCTGACATGCAGCGCAGGATTAAGTCCACATCCAGCTGTGCAGAAATCTTGTTGATGGCCAAATACTGTCGATCCAGACACATCCGAGCAAATAAATTGAGTTGATACCTGACAGAGAAACATTAGTATTTTATTAAATCAATATTTTGTTTGTAATATTCTATATGTACACTTTTGTGCAATGTTTTTCATTCTTCAAAGCCATAAGTAATTTTTGTAATGAAAATAATATATTCCTCCATATAACTTATTTCAAACATTTTTAAGATATCTGATAAACATTTCAGTCAAGTCACCCTTAACTTGGTGGTGTAACCGTTATGTGTGTGTGTACCTATAATAATTGATAACTTCATGGTCTTCTTTAAGTCCATCTTTGGCATCCTGTGCAAGTTCTCTAATACTCTTGCTCTTCACCTCTCCTCTGCTGTCTTTCCAGAACAACCAAACCTCCTCTTCATCTTCCTCCTCCTCTTCAGCGTTCTCTCCGAGTACTGCCCCTGCCACTTCAAACCGTGACAGCACAAGCCTGACAAACAAACACGTTCCCATTCCTTTTATTACAGAACTAAAAACATATGATATCTTACATTCTCTGGTATAAATCTAGTTCATTAGAGGACATAATATAACTGAATGAAAACCTTTTTACACTGTTCATTCTTAATCAAGTGTTTAAAATGTTAGTGCTATACACAATACATGTGGAAAGAATAAAAGGAAATGGGGGTGTACTTGGTGTCAATGAGGATGTCTGCATTGGCTTGATCCAGCACAGCATTACAGATGAGCTCTTGCGTAACAGGGATGGACTTATTCATGGACACACAAAGATCAGACAAGTAGTCCAGAAATCTATAGAAGCAAAGAAAACTGGATCAGTCCACCGTTCAAAGAACAAAACACAAAAAAATCTGAATGCAGTTACTGTAAGAATGTTGTCTTATGGATCAACCTAGAAAATGTCTATAGAAGGTTTTATTGGACGGCCACGCCTGGTCTGAAGTTAATTTCCTTTATTTATTTTATTGTATATTAATTGCACGAAATTACATTAAAACTACTTAACAGTTATTGATGTTTTGCGGTTGTCTCTCAGAAGTTAATTTTGGCCACGTTACATTTGTTTATGTTGTTTACACAATACTGTACTCAATTTATGTTTATTAGTACTGTGTCTGTTTTGATACAATGCTAAAAATTATACTCCTACAAAAAAAATTGTTATTGTTTTATAGCACAAATATCTAAACATTCTTAAATAAGATATTAAGTCTTGTTTAATGAAATAAAATATTATAAACTGGAAAATGTATGTTTAAAACCAGCAAAAAAATCTGCCAATGGTGTGAAAAAAATAAACTTAAATTATGTACTTAGGAAAAATGTCAAACTGAATTCAAGTCTATTTTTCTCACCCCATTAGCAGATTTATTTTGCTTGTTTTAAACATAAATTCCCCTAATTCTTATCTTTTCTTTTATAAAACAAGACTAAACATCTTACGTAAATTTTTCTTGTCAAGAAAGTAGTTTCAATGTCAATTGTGATTTTAGATTTACTTTTATTAAAAGTTTATATGAATGATTCAATGTTCTATTTCTGTACATTTTTCTGGTATCTATTGTAATAAAGCGCACACATATGCTGTACACACAGACCTTGGCTCTCTGTTCTTGCGCACCAGGCTCACAAATGTGTCTATCTCAGCAGCTGTGATGTGCTTCTCCAGTAGCTTTCTGTTGTTGTGCAGCAGGGCTGTGATGGTGTCTTCAGCAAGCACATCATATCCAATCTGCTTCTGCATAAAGCGGAACTGCTTTGCTATGTACTCCTATGATAAGAGACACAGAAAGATGCTGTTTTTTTCTATGATGCCTGCTATTCAGAAATCTCAGATTTGTATAGTAAAGCAGCTTAATTCAGCCTTATGGGGTCATCATCACTGTATTTTGACATCCATTTGTGTATTTAGTTTCCATTCATACATCTCATCGCGATTTTGTAACCTGATTTTTGCGATAGTCCTGCTGTGAATGACGCAGGACTCGGTAGCAAAGGCGACAGATGTGACGAAAGGGGGCGTGGCGTTGATCCGCAAGCTCGTCCAATCGCAGCATAGGACCATCGCCACTATCAGTGAAAGGGGCCTGCAACAGCTTGAATATCTGAGGAATCACAACAATGGAGAAAATAAAAAACTTTTTAATTGAGTTTTGAAACTAGAGTTTATTCATCTTAAATGAGCAAAATGATAGATGCCTGTTTTAGTATGTTCTGCTCTCTCATAAGTTTTTGTCGCTCTCTGTTGGGTTTGTTGACTGTGATCTCCAGCACATCTTGAGCACTGCTGGGAATGTCCACCACAAAATACACCAGATCCTCCAGCAACTTCGTCACTGACCTTTGTTTAAAAAAATGAAAAGAACACACAGTGGCCTTCAGATCGGCGCGCAGAAATCGTCATACGACAGGGTTCAAGTGTGATTCATCAAACATTCGTATGCCGCCACTCTCATCGTACGAATGATCGTACCTTGATAAATGTGGATGGCCGTAATTTACATACCACACCCCTATAAATTCAGGGTGTAGACGCCTCGCCTCTAGATTTTGCGACATGGAGAAAAGTAAGACGGCCATAAGGATGAACTTTTTCGATTTAGAAAAAAAGTTTAACCTTAAAAAGCGGAATCAAAGGGAGTAAAAAAACAGTTTGGAAAGAGATCACTCTGGTCTACAAGGTTGATGAAAAACCGAACTCTAGCGGAGGTTTGTATTTTTTATTGGATATTTATGTTTTGTAAATATGACTGCAAATATTTTTTATATTTGTTGTCATACTATTATCATTACGCTTTACTTAAGTCTTGAAACTTTGTTTAAGTTACATTAATGTGTTGTCATAAAACTGAATGTAGGTATAGATAATTGATACATTTAACAGGGCAATAATATATTTTTTTATATGTAAATGCCTGTATACAGTTCCCTTTATTTGGATGTAGAGAAAATGGTCTGTGGCGGAGGAGACACATGCATGTTTCTAAGGATAAAGGTTTAAGATATAAGGATGCTAACCTTGCATTTCAGGCTGCTTAAATCAAGCACACACAGTTTTATGTTCGTTTCCTTTATTTTTTCTATTCAGATCTGTCAGAGGCAGGACCAGCCTTATTCAGCCCAAACAAACCCGCCTGGAACCTGCCACACAAAGCCAGGTAACCTCGAGCTGTGACAAGTGCGCGTCTTCCACCCCATCGAAAATCGCAGATCGCAAAAAATAAGAAACAATCAAAGCATGCGTGTTTTCTATTTCCATTAAGATGCATATTTGTCAAACAAAGAGCTATCATCTTGCAATTAAGTAAACTTGCCCATTGTCATTGATTGTTGTAGGTTTTTAAATGTTTTACTTTTAATAGTGCGTTTTAATTGGGGTAAATTATCTTACAAGCTCATGAAGCACCCGTTAACCTTGCAATTTCAAACAATTAAATGATCATATAATTAGGCTAGAAAGTAAAATACTTTAGAAAAGTAGTGAAAATAATAAATCGTGTAGGAATCTATTTTTACATTTGTTATACTAAACAAATAAAAACAAATCTTTCTAACTGTCATTATTCCTTTTCAGATATCAAAAGGGTAAAGCGTACACAGACTTTCACCCTATCTCAAAACTTCCGTAAACAAACTGAGACCTATTGTGAGATTTGATCGTAGCAACCGCTCACGTCCAAATTGATAAATGCCAAGTTTTGCGTGGAAACGACCGTACGGCCAGTTTTCGGTTGTATGCTTGTTTCATAAATGTGTCCAGTGTGTTTGAGAATGTGTGGAATCATGTGTATACATGAAAAAAGATAGATGCAAAGAAAGTGGATGTAAAAAAGAAAAAAATGAAAAATAGATGGACAGATGGATAAACTACCTCCTCTCATTCTGGGTGATGGTCCCCTTCTCAAGTTTAGCTGCTATGGAAGCCAACACTTTACTAGCATCATTGGCAAAATCCAGATCTCTGACCTCTGCTGGAGAAACTGGCACTATAGCAAAGGCCTCTTTATCTTCTTTCAAAGGAGAAGTTCCTATCTGAGACACACATTGACAAGCTTCCATTAGTTCTTTAACCTCCAAACAATCACAGTCACACAAGACCAAAACTCACTCTTAGCATGACTGGCTTCTCTTCGTCTTTGTCTATTGGTTGGTTGGTGCTGTGGACCCATGTATTGGTGCAGAGATGTCTGAGCCTCACGTATGAGTTTCTGATGAAATGTAACATGTTTATTACAATTTATTTAAAAGATCTCACCCTCAAGTTGTTCCAAAACTGTATACATTTCATTGTTCTGCAGTTCTGGGGCACTATTGGCTACAACAGTAGGAAAGAAAACTACTATGGTAGTCTCTTGTGTGCAAATTAACTAAGAAATGTAAGTTTAAGACAACTGTAAATTATGACATCATTCTCATTTTTGGGGGAACTATTCTTCTTGCTGTACCTCGGCACAAGTGAGTCTCCCCCTCGCAGTGTAGTGGGGTCAAGCTCAAAGATGGATGAGATGTCATTGCCATCAGGAACAGACACCAATGTGTACATGACCTTATCCTGCGGGTTACGTGCACGTGCACGTGCCCGCATCACTTCCAGCTCGGAGTCCAGCTGTGAGGGCGCAAGAGAAACAACAGATCAATAGATGACATCACAGATTGCTTGGCTCTATCATTCAAGATGAAATAATATCATGTTTGGGCTTAGCTAATGTGTGATCAAAGGAGAACAGGTGAAGGTGTTGAGATGAAAGAGGAAAAACACAGACACGCACTAAGGCTACACAATTATGACAACATCCAAATCACTCTTGATGCAAATCACACTTTTTTAAAGCATGCTTTGGCTGTTTAGAAAGCATGCTGCACATAAAAACTGAACTGAATACAGTTGTAGGATTATTTTCATGACTAGTTCTTTATCTTGTAATCATTTATTGTGCAGCCCTAACACACTTTCAAGCCCACACTCACAGAGGAACGGGACTCCAGGCATTCTTCCTCATAGTCTGGATTTACCTGATCACAATAAGTAAGAAAATGTGGTAAACGTCACAAATCATGTTCTCCGAGGTTGCTAACATCACGCACTATACATATAACTGTTTCATTAATGTGCATGTGTGTTTATGTCAGTGCATGAAGTCAGTTTGGGGCGGCATGTGAGTCTAACCTCTGCAGCGAGGTAATGGCCGGTCGCCAAGTGTTTGAACCTGAAGAGGCTGTTCCAGTAGCCTGCCCCCCCTCTGCAGGGATCATGCTGAACAACCTGAAATACACACAAACATCTGCTGAATTTCCCAAAGCGATAAATCACATGTTTACATGATCAACCTCTCTTTCCATAAAAAACAAACAGCTGGTATACTTCACAAAATAATAAAACAGCAGTCCTGAACTCACCTCCACCTCCCAGAGTGCTTTGCTGCTTGTGGCAGAGGTGGCGGACTGCCGCCCGGTTGTGCGCAGGAAGACATACTGTTTTTTTCTGTGTTCATCGCATGTTAGAAATTTCTCCTGTTCGGCGTGGAACAGCCTCACCACGTCACCCTGTTGACAAACATACAGTAAATCTGGTTTAAGGTAAGGGATGGGTCAGAATGGTAAACTGGTTCAGCTGTTTTTGAACACAAGAATGCATCCTTTATGAAAGGCCCTATGAAACATAGTCTGATCAGGGACCAGTGGAATGACACTACTGTAAACCACTGTATTTATGCGGGTATAAAAAACTGAAAAGCCTTTAACCAAAGATAACAGACCGCTGTTAGGTAACAGTCCAAAGATTTAACCAAAGATAACAGTCACTTCAAAGATTAGTCATTTCTTGTTGTGTATCATGTGCAAAACTTACACCTTTCAAGACAACCTCTTGGTTGTCACTCCATTTCATGAAGAGAACTATTTTCCAACTGGTGGTGCAGTTCACTGAATTAACCTGTTAAAAAACAGGCCGAGATGGAAAGAGAGAGAGAAAGATTATATAGCATATAATGGCTATAATAACAAATATAATATTTATTATAACAATTTGTTTGATCTGAAAAAAGATTTGGCATTTGGTAGGGGCTGTTTGATCCCATAATACCTGGTTCTGTAATTGACCAATATATGCTGCGTCCAATTTCGTCCCCTATACACTCATTCATTCAATATCCTCTACATAAGTTTAATAACACAGTCCTTGTGAAGAAGCAAATAAAAACAAATGAGCAAAAAGTGCCACCTTCTGCCGAGACGTGGAATTTAATTAGCAACCCTATGATGGACCGCAGTTAGCCGTGAGAGTGCATTGAACACTCATTAATTGCGTTGCATCATGGGATTGAAAGAGAACACTCAATAAGTAACCCTTTGAATTCGTACTCCACAAAAAATGTTTTTCCCTTCAAATAGTGAATATTTGTCTATATAAGAGTATCGGGGTAAAAATCTAAAACCCCTGATCCTGCCCTAACCCATAACATCTGGAACCCACTCTCAATTCCCAATGCCTTGGAAATGATTATTTTTTTAAATTAATTTCCAGACCGTATTCGGTATGTCCCTCTTCTCTTTAAATAGTCAAGAATCTTTTACAATATAATTCTTCATTTTTACATGATTCTGTTTCCATCCTTATTCAAGACTTATATTGATCTCAGATTTTTAGTGTGGCCTCAGACACTGTTGCTGTACTCAATGATATGCTTTTAATTCACACATTAGTAACTTGAGTAGTGGCAGTTTGTGTGCTAAATCACACATTATAGGATCAATAAACTTGGAGACATGCAAAAATAATGTTAAATGAAAATGAATAAACAAACCTATATATGAATTGAGTTTGGTTCCATAATGAGATAACTCAGTTTAAAACAAAATTCCAAAATAATGTTTTTTATTATGTTATCATGTTTTCATTCTGTTTTATTGTGTAAGTTAGCTGTATTTTTGAGTTATTATGGCATAAATCAAAACAAACCAACTGCAATTTGATTGATATTATTTGGAATTTGAATATTTATATACTGTATGTCATCAGCATCATCAGAAATAAGTCATAAAAATACATCTAAATGGGATGGGCCATTTTCCAAAACAATGACGTGTGTGTAGTCTTTTAACCTCATTGCATCCTGGATTGTCTACAAGCTGATGGCTACTGGCATGAAGTGGTTGTCCAGCATTGACAGGGTTTAACACAACCTTATCTCCAATGACCACCTAAAATACACAAGACATTGCACCTCCTGGTTAGACGTATAGGCCATAAATAAAACTTAAGGAAACAAGACTGCAGGCTGCAAGACTTCTTTTGGCAGAGAATAAACTATACCCTACCGTTTTCATGAAGACAGCCTGGCAAATCCTGTCTCCATATAGAGCACAGTGTTCTAAAAAATGTTATGTTTTACCTACCAATATGACAGTGGTCTTTACTCTAGGTCATATTAGCAGTCATACCAAAGCATACATTTGCAGAAATAGGTACTTGATACGATGACAAATAGACTCAATAGTTCTTTAACAAAACAGTATAAACTCACATTGTCTCGCATTATCTGTTTACATTCACAACTGGAATCGGACGCTGCAAAGAGGAACTGTATCATACTACTGTATCTATCTATTCTGCCGGGTTCAGATGTACTCACATTGTCTCCTATGGAGCGGAGCTTGTAGAAGGGCTGGATGTAGAACCAGGAGCCTTCGTTTCCAGCAGCATCCAGAGTCACACGCATGGCATTCTTCTCAAGGAGAGCCGGCAAACGCTTATTTACTGTTAGATACTTATTGCTCTTAAGATGGAGGAGCTGCAGAGATCAACCACATAGACAATTTTAATCCCATTTACATAGGTATGCTAAACATTCAACTTTGAAGTGTATATAACTGATTATCAATAGACAGAAATAATTCCTAATGTGTATATGTTTGCGAGAGTTTTACCTGGATGACATTGCCATACTGAATAACTGTTCCTAAAAGCTTTTTGTTCTCGGAATCGTTTTGTTTCTTCTCTAAATCAGCAGCATGCTAAAAAAACAATAAGCAAAATAAACATAACAAACAACAAAAAATATAGTGTGGAAAAAGTATTTTGTCTCTACAACTTGTTTGGGCTGAATGGGGTGCTTCCCTTGCAAAAACAACTTAACATTCATGATAAAAGTTTATCCGTTCACTTTTACAGGAATAGTCCAATGGTAAGATCTTCATCGTGAATTGGTGTGACCATTTTTAGTCTCCAGAAAGTCCAGTGGAGCTTCAGAGAGGTATATAAATACTAAGTACTGAACTCTCTTGAAACTTTGAACTGTCAAAAGCGTTATTCTAGCTATGGACTAAATTTAAAATGGTGTCCTCCTCCATGACACATATTATGGTCCAGATACCCAGAGCATTCAGTAGAGTCTATTGAATTACGACCACATCTTTCTATCTTTGATTCATCGGTAATTCTTCTTTATTTTGTGTATATATAAGGCATTTGTTTGTGTCCAGCCTGACTGTCAACTCCTGGCTTCAACCAGATGTTATGTTGTCATCCACACACACATAAACCTTACTCACATGGAGTTTGTTGAGCAGAACTGTTTCTGTGGTGCTGGTTCCACCAGGTTTGGCAGCTTTCCAGAACTGTTTCTGTGCTGAGTATCTGTTCATGGGACAGAGTCTGAACAGACAGTCTAGAGAGGGAGAAAGAGAGGGAGAAACATACATTTCAAGCAAGCACAATAAACAGCACATAAGTATCTCTAATTACTCTTGCAGGCGTAAAAAACAATAGTGTTTTAGACCTACTCAAGAATTTTGATGATGAGGATGACAAGATGATCATTAATTGCAGGAAAATCAGTATGGAATTGAGTATGTAAACTTGTGTTTGGCAGGGTTAGAAATTAACAGGGTGCGGATGTTAGTGACACATGGGCCCACATAATTTGGGTAGAAGTAGAAAAAGTGATAAAGTAGAAAAGTGGAAGTTTTTCATTACTGAACAAACTTGCCATCTTAAAGGTAGAACTGACCCCTGAAAATCGACTCAAAACACCAACAAACAAAACAACTACAAATGCAGAATTTAAAAACTTGTGTGTGGTTTGTGAACATGTACATACGATTATCTCATTTCAGATCCTAAAAAAACAAACTTTATGACTTAAAAGGCACCCAAAATTATACACAACATACCACATACACACACAGACTCTTCAAAACGGATCAGAAAAGAGCCAGAGAGAGAAAAGTAAAAATGCACTCCAGTCTGACCAAATAAGGAGAGAGGGGGAGTCAGAGAGAGAGAGAGAGAGAGAGAGAGAGAGAGAGATATAGAGATGGTGGGTGGGTGAGTCTGTTCTCTGTTTCTACTTTCTGGAGATTGAGCTGATAAAACACCAAAAAGCTTTTGGGGTCAATGGAGGAATGTAGGACACACATACACACATAAACAGGTCTCTCATCTGATCACCGGATGGATAGATCACGATGCGTCGGAGGGGCAGAAATTTAAGGAGGGGCAGTGTTTCTTCTGATTAGAAAGGATCTTGAGTTTTATACTTTCTGAGGACAAAGTTTGCCTGTGGTATTCATGGCTAAGGTGTTCTGGATAGTTGTTAGGACGACGAGGAGGTTACTCACTGGCTCAAGTCAAAAAGAGCCTGGTTTATCATCATTCACGGGTTACTCCTTAAATGCATGGGATTGTTTTGTCCATCCCCTCTTTTCTAGATGATCTGACAAGCTCAAAATACAAGCAACTGTGCCATTAATGCTTGCACAACTAATAAAGATATTTGTCTTTTTAATGCGCATTTTATGCAGAAATGACTAACAATATTTGGAAAGCTTAATAAAAACAATGTCAATGTTTCCCAGATGATACACACATGAATTTTTTATAGATATATTTATAGATAATAATAGAACAAGAAAGAGGACAATCACATGCACTGACTTTGTTTTGGAGTTTGTTTATATTTGAGGGAAATAGTATGCATTCCTCTCTAGTGGGGCGCACTGAACATCAGACAATTATCTCTCTTTCTCTCCTTCTATTTATCACTCACACAAACACACTAGACAGAATTTATTTATAGCAGAATCAAATTACAGTGATGAATGCACCTGATAGACACGGTCAGAACAACATTTATTTAAAGATATATTTAATACCAAATTTATCACTGCAATGCCGCTCCAAACCCATATGACTTTCGTCCTGGAAAAACAATAATATTATTCAAAGAGAGATTTTTATTTTGTCAATCTTTGAAAAGAGCATCATTAGAGAATAACAAAAGGAATCTATATACTACATGTTACATATATTAAAGAATCAACCCTGTTTGGTTTCAACAATGTGTCAAACCTCACATGACACATTTTGACGTGTGGCTACAGTAGAAGGTAAAGATAATCACTAAATTATCAGTTTGGGCATATCATACCAGCAAGCGTTTACATTCAATTTCAGAAAACTGGAGTTGTACGAACAGCATTTAAGGATACTAAAAATTCTGTCATGAATTTTGGACGAATTACTGTTGTAATCAAACAGTTCTTGGCCACCAATGACTACCATAGTAGGAAAAATAACAATGGTGGTCAAAAGTACCCCAGAACTGTTTGCTTCCCTTATTCTTTAAAACATTTTTCTTTTGTGACCAAAATCAAAACAGATCAAAAAATTGATGGTAGTCCATGGGGTCCAAGAACAGTTCGATTATAAGCATTCTTCCAAATATCTTTCTTTGTTTTCCTCAGAAAAAAAGACATACAGATTTGGAACAACTCGAAGGTGAGTAAATGATGACCATTTTTTTATTTTTGGATTAATTATCTCTTTAAATGTTCAATGTGCAATTTTTGGAAAGATCTATTGATTTAAATGCAATATAATATACAAAGCTTTGCCTTCAGATGTGTATAAAGAGCTAACACATTGAAGCGTATGTTTTTATTACCTTAGAATGAGCTATTTCTATCTACATACACAGCGGGTCCCTTTGCATGTAATTCGCCATGTTCTGTCAGACGTCATTGTGTTTTGTAAGAGAGGGGTGGAGTGAACGGTTGGTTGCCTTTCAATGCTACATTTATATTTTCGTGCTCTAATTGTTGTCATATTTGGAGATCAACAAAATTTGTTTGCAGTTTTATAGGAAAAATATTTTTGAACAGCACAATAACATGGGTATGAGAAAATGGGAGACTTTCATTTCAGTAGCTAAATGGAAATTACACAACTTTTCTCCAGGGTACATACTATATGACCTTTGGCTCGAAAGTATTGCATAAGTAACTAAACTTCCTGTTTTAACTAAAAATAGACCACCGTAACACACACAGACAGAATTCTCACCCCTGAATTTCTTGGGTGGGTTGTTCAGGTCCCCTGTGTCTGGCTGGACAACACATCGGTCATCAACCAACCTAATTGAAAGAAACAAGAGTATAACTTTCCCTGCCTGCATGCATACATATACTTTAGATTTCTGTGTATCTTTGAGTGCATCATTTGTGCATTTGTATGTGTGCATCCAAATTTAGCCTTTTTTGGCCCCTAGCAGCAACTAACTGGACATAATCCAAATTCCACGACCAGTCAGCCACATACACACATACACAGGGTTAAACTGCTGACAGCTGGGTAGAAGAATTAAACTGGTATCTACACATCAAAGATTATGATTCAGCATCAGGAGACTTTTTAAAAGGTTAGTCAGCAGAAAACAGAACAAGGTAACATATTAATGTTCTTAGTCAATCATAATAGCTTTAGACCTTTGATCTAAGAAAAAGCCAACCTTATGCTTCTTAAATATTTATTAGCTGTAACAATTACTCCTTAACTAATGCTTAAAACTTTGCTGCAAGCCACCATTAAAATGTTGTCCCGGGCCCAATGCATTCTAGTGTCAGCATTGCTACACATAATAGCCATAAAACCGCATTCAATGAAACTGGGAAACATTTCAACATGTGATTTTAAAAGTTTATAACCGGCGGTGTCGATAAACTCACCCCAGTGTGCTTATGAAGCCACTGGTAGAGCCTTCTGCGTAAAGGGAGCACACATCCCCAATGTGAAGGAAACTTGACATTTTATCCACCATGGCAACCACTCCACCACCTGCAGACGTCAGAGGTCAGATAAGGATCTGTGAGCAGGTTTATCATTTAGCACAATAAAAGGTATTTCTTAAATGTAAAACGGTAAAAGTTAGCCTTTTTTAGTCTCAAACATAACATGTCTAAAGATGACCAAAAGTGCACAAAATAAATGTATTGTGATTATAAATAAGCAATATGAAATGATATATTTTACAGTAATGAAATGTAATAAACAGAACTGATTATTAAAAACCAAAGAATAGACCCTTCAAAGTACTGAAGTAAAAAAACTGTGCAAAAGAAAGGAAGTAAACGTGTCCCTTAGTAACAGTTCCATATAATCCGCTCAACACTTTTTACTGTCTCATCATCACCACCGCCAAAGATTCTTCCTGTTAACTAGATTTGATTAACAAATGATTAGCCAGCCTAACCGTAAGTATGCGGAGAGAAATAGAGGGCAGTGCGGGGGAGGGATTTGCATGTTAATATTTATCTACCAAACTACCTGCACATTTAAAGAATACAAACCTTCTGTTTTACAAGAAAGCACGAACTGAATTGTCCAGAGAAAAACTAATGTCATAAGAAGTTTGTTACTGTGTTATTGCATCATCGTCGTTTTCTGTAGTAATCCGGTCAGTCGAAAAGAAAACTGAACTGAAAAGTTTCTCGAAAAACAGAAACTATCAAAGATGGGAGAAAGCGTCGAGACAGACATGACGCAAGCGTGATTAAATAAATAAAATCAAAGCAGCAAAACTTTATTAAGTGTGCGTTATAAATGCGCTAAAAACTAACGGATCCGTTCTTTACCTAAGATTATCATTTTGAAAAATCGCGTTTAAAGGCAATATTTAATCGCGTTAAATAGTATAAACAACACATCAAGACGATTGTCATAATGTTTCTTTCGTTATATTGTGGCATTTTTTATTTTACGATATCTAACGTTACATTTCTGATAGCAGATTTTCTTACAGGGGCGGGTTCTGGATATAGAGCGCACGCACGATGCTCTCCCGCAGATAATATAAATATTTAACAATACAGAAGTTCGAAACTCCTAGTGGTCTATTTATACGGGTGTAGATCTCACCTCTCCAGAATGAAGTTGGAGCGAAATTGCCCGCTGTATTTTCCCCACGTTTTGCGTCTTCTGTTTGAGAAAGTTATGATTCGACTCTTCATAGAGTCCAGAAGCGGTCCATCGCCCCTATGTTCGTCTCTTTTCGGCTTGCCGAATGACTCCG
Source organism: Triplophysa tibetana (assembly GCA_008369825.1). Lineage (NCBI taxonomy): Eukaryota > Metazoa > Chordata > Actinopteri > Cypriniformes > Nemacheilidae > Triplophysa > Triplophysa tibetana. The sequence goes on along the minus strand of CM017905.1, from coordinate 12,728,359 downwards.
TAAAAGAGAAGTCTACGAAGGACTTGTGGGAAATTGTGTTTTAAGGGTTCAACACCACTCCATTCTGCTGCGGTCAAGAACTACAAGACCCAGAATACGTGCTGCATTCTACTAGAATATTGCCTTTTAAACCAGACATCAAATCGTTTTTTTTCTGAAAACGTAATGGTGTATTTATTATTTAACCGTTTAACAGTGCTTGTATATTGTTTTACTGAACATTTGTTTTGTCAGAGTCTTTAGAAATACTTGTATGGCTTTAGAGATGATAATCTTGCTGTTGTTGGCGCAGCTAAGGTGTTCTATCATGAAAGAAACTATAAAGGTTTACCAAAGGAAATTTAGTTTCACCACCCACCACTAGTAAAGATGCTATAAATTATGATTCATGACAATCTGGTTAGTTGCCCCCTGCTGGTTGATACCGCAGTTACACTATTATGGAAACTGACGGCTGTTTAAATCCTTGCAAATTTTTGGGCACACATTTGAGTTTATCTGTTAATACGTAATACGCTATTTCCTACCGCTAAAAGACCCTATTAGTGACATTTATCTATGATTGGCTCAAAATGTTCCAATGTATTTAACATGTTCGCCATTAACATGTCTACATACAGCCAACAAACACGGAACACCATAAAGAACCCGTTAGAAAATATCAATCAACAATCGTTGAACTGAACGCAGAAGTTTCATTGGTTACGTGTCAGCTGACTGATCACATGACTTCATCGTTTCAGGAAGTGAGGAGCAAATGAGTAGAGTTAGTATTGGCTATGGCATCAGTATTATTAAACAGTTCTGGGGTTTTGTTTCTATGCATTTTTGCAGCGTGTTGTGATACAGGCGAGCTTTTGTTGGAAAAGCGTACGTCCTCCTCGGAGTCACAGGGTACAGGCTGTGGCTGTCAGGGACTGAAAAGGGATGGGGCTGTTGACATAAGTGACGGAAACAACCTAAAACATCACAATAGTGCAAATGTATACTCCGAAAAAGCAAACGAAACACCCCACGCAGCAGAACATGATGTCCTCAGCAAGGTAAGTCAAGTGTCAAGTTCATGACTCTGAATACATTTTATGACTAATCAAATTGTATTCCATGTGTAGTTGGTGCACCTGCAGGGAGGTTGGTTTATGATGGGTACTGATGATCCAGGAATACCACAGGATGGAGAGGGACCTCAGAGGAGAGTGTGGGTGGACCCCTTTTACATTGAAGAACATGAGGTTACAAACCAGCAGTTCCAAGATTTCACTAACCAGACAGGCTACATCACAGAGGTTTGTAATAACCACCACAGGGACGTATAAAAGGTCTAAATAATGAACACATAAACACTTACTCTTTGTGTCTGTAGGCCGAGCGTTTTGGTGACTCCTTTGTTTTTGAGGGACTGCTGAGTGAGAAGGTGAAGAGCACCCTGTCACATGCGGTAAGAGACACTTTCGAATGTATATGTTATGCTTTGATTAAAACGAAAAACCAACGTGTGTTGTCGACAAAACGTTATAGTGTCCATAAACCATTTTCTTTTTTCGAACTTTCTTCCTTTTTTAGTGATGAAGTAATGGGTAGTTGACTTCATGTGTCAATCGATCACCACACATTGTAAACAATCTTCATTTTACTATGATTATAAATGTAGAATAGATGTTCTAATAGATTAATATAAACTCAGCAAAAAAAGAAACGTCCTCTGACTTTCAACTGTTTTTACTTTCAGTAAACTTAATATGTGTAAATATTTGTATGAACACTAAAAGAGTCAACACCATAAGACATAAACTAAAAATGTTTCACAGACATGTGACTAACAGAAATAGAATAATGTGTCCCTGAATGAAGGTAGGCTCAAAATCAAAAGTACCAGTCAGTATCTGGTGTGGCCACCAGCTGCTTGAAGTACTGCAGTGCATCTCCTCCTCATGGACTGGACCAGATTTGTCCGTTCTTGCTGTGAGATGTTACCCCACTCTTCCACCAAGGCATTTGCAAGTTCCTGGACATTTCTGGGGGGAATGGCCCTAGCCCTCACCCTGCGATCCAACAGGTCCCAGACGTGCTCAATGGGATTGAGATCCGGGCTCTTCGCTGGCCATGGCAGAACACTGACATTGCTGTCATGCAGAAACTCACGCACAGAACGAGCAGTATGGCTGGTGGCATTGTCCTGCTGGAGGATCATGTCCGGATGAGCATGCATAGAGGCATTGAGATTGCCTGCAATGACAACAAGCTCAGTCCGATGGTGATGTGATATACCGCCCCAGACCATGACGGACCCCCACCTCCAAATCGATCCCGCTCCAGGGTACAGGCCTCGGTGTAACGCTAATTCCTTCGACGATAAACACGAATCCGTCCATCACCCCTGGTGAGACAAAACCGTGACTCATCAGTGAAGAGCACTTTTTGCCACTCCTGTCTGGTCCAGCGAAGGTGGGTTTGTGCCCATAGGCGGCGTTGTTGCTGGTGATGTCTGGTAAGGACCTGCCTTACAACAGGCCTACAAGCCCTCAGTCCAGCCTCTCTCAGCCTATTGCGGACAGTCTGAGCACTGATGGAGGGATTTTGTGTTCCTGGTGTGACTCGGGCAGTTGTTGTGGCCATCCTGTACCTGTCACGAAGGTGTGATATTCGGATGTACCGATCCTGTGCAGGTGTTGTTACACGTGGTCTTCCACTGCGAGGATGATCAGCTGTCCTTCCTGGCTCCCTGTAGCGCTGTCTTAGGCGTCTCACAGTGCGGACATGGCAATTTATTGCCCTAGCCACATCAGCAGTCCTCATGCCTCCCTGCAGCATGCCTAATGCACGTTCACGCAGATGAGCAGGGACCCTGGGCATCTTTCTTTGGGTGTTATTCACAGTCGGTAGACAAGTCTCTTTAGTGTCCTGCGTTTTTAGAACGGTGACCTTAAATGCCTACTCTCTGTAAGCTGTTAAGGTCTTAACGACCATTCCACAGGTGCATGTTAATTAATTGATTATGGTTAATTGAACATGCATGGAAAACATTGTTTAAACCCTTTACATTGAAGATCTGTAAAGTTATTTGGATTTTTACAACATTAGTGTTGAAATACACAGTCCTGAAAAAGGGACGTTTCTTTTTTTGCTGAGTTTATTAGAATAGAATTGAAACTATGGGAAAAATCAAAAGTTGATTCATACTTATAAAAAATGGATACTTTAATTGAAAAATCTAGTTACATGAAATTATTTCAAATAGCAGCTAAAAATCTTGATAGTGAAATATGTTTGTAGACTTATTATTTGTCTCTGTACCAAATAGTAATTCAGTGTAAAAATGTATACCAACAGATACAAATTGTGTTGTGTGGCGCTGAAAAGAACAGAGTGTTGGACTGCACTGTGTTTTAGGAGTGAGGCCTATAGTTTGTAATTTGCACTTTAACACAATGGTAATGTATATTCATGGTCATTAGGTAGCTGCTGCTCCTTGGTGGTCACCAGTTAAAGGTGCAGACTGGAGCCATCCAGAAGGGCCAGATTCAACCACAAAGCACAGGTACAAATAAGTGTACCACAATGTGTGTAATGTTGAATGTTATCAGGTTGGGAAATTCAAACCTGCCACTACATGTTTTTTTTGCCCTTTGCCTTATCTCCAAGCCTTTGGTTTGGCAAACACCCATATTTAGAGGAACAGAAGTCACCGAATTGAATGCTAGTTAACTTTCTGTTTTAAATACAATGCAGTGAATGATTGCAATACAGCACCGATACAATCAGATGACTTATATCTACATTAGTCACAAAACTCATGTAGCACACTGCATGTCATATTATTAAATAAAAACATGTCTTTGTAATTAGAATGAATCACCCTGTGCTGCATGCGTCCTGGGCTGACGCTCAGTCTTACTGTCGCTGGGCCCAGCGGAGACTCCCCACTGAAGCCGAGTGGGAGTTTGCTTGTAGAGGAGGACTGGAGGATAGGTGTGTGCTTTAAAATAAAGTTAATACTTTGCCTTTATTTTTATATTGTTTTATTGTGTTATCTCTATATTTCTTACCAGGTTGTACCCGTGGGGCAATAATTTAATGCCCAGAGGGCAGCACTATGCTAACTTGTGGCAGGGAGATTTTCCTACTCAGAACACAGCAGAGGATGGCTATGCTAACACGTCACCGGTAACTGAAAACTATAATAAAAATATCGAAGGAGAACAAATAAGACTGAATAGTATAATGTGGACCCAGACCATGTCATTGACAATTTGGGTTTTGAATACGAACATTGAAATGCATGTTAATTTCAGATATGCTGATGATATAGCAATGGAAATTTAAAATAGAACCCATCATGGATTTTTTAACCCCACCATAACTGTATTTTTTTTTCATTTTGAAGCAGATTGTATTTTTAGTTTAGTGTATAAATATTGTTTTTGTGTTTTGGGCAGGTGATGTCATTTCCTGCCAATGGCTTTGGTCTGTATGACATGGTGGGGAATGCGTGGGAGTGGACAGCAGACTGGTGGAATATCCATCACAATACAGAAGAAAAAAAAAACCCTGTAAGCCTCCCTAGGGTCTATGGGCATAAATAATTACACTAAAAATCGTAATTTCTTTTATATAAGGCAAGTAAAGATTTGCTCATGTTTTGGCCTTTATTTAACATTTCCCAATTTAACTAACAGAAAGGACCAGAATCGGGGACAGACAGAGTCAAGAAAGGAGGCTCTTATATGTGCCACAAGGTAGGTAATAACATAGGAATCAAAAAAAAAAGTTGGTCTGCACACTTTTAACCAAGCAAACACATGATTCCAAAGTATAATAATGAATTTTATATTTTTGTAGTCGTACTGCTACAGGTACAGGTGTGCAGCCCGTAGTCAGAATACACCTGACAGCTCTGCCTCTAACCTGGGCTTCCGATGTGTCTTGGACCCTGATCCATAACTTTCAAATTTTTCATTGTCAAACATTGAGAAGATACTTTGGAATACTATTACACTTTTTATAGTAGAAAATGTATTTTTTGTAAAAAAAAAAGGAAAAAAAGAGTTTTGTTATTCATTTTGTAGTTTTATTGGTTCTTATGTTATATTGTATCAACATTTAATTTTGTTTTTAAAACCTATTGTTTAATATTTGGGAATAAAAACTCTTCATTGTGATCACGAAGTCATTGCTTAACAAGGTGCAAGAAAAGGTCAAACAGTTCTGACAACAGGTATGCAACAGCTAGCAATAAAAAAGTATAGGCAGCAAGGGGTGCTTTTCTGTTGCTTTTTTATTTAGTCCAATGTCAACCTCAAATAATGTCAAGATGACTGAAGGAGAATTATTGATAGATGAGGTGTGTTGGCATTGACTCATTGATTCATATTCAGGGTGTTGCAGGGTAGGCAGAGCCAATATACTTTTTTCCATTCCCATAACTGCTATTGTCCCATGTGTAGGTTTGAATGGCTTGAGCGTTTCCTCCAAGACTCAAACGACATCTGAAAATGCAGTCAAAGATTTCAGATGGTTAAGACAGAGAGCTATCAAATTATTACAACATTATTATATTGTAACAAATGATAAACATGTATTATAGATTTAAATAGGTAACATATGTTGACATTAATAGCAAATAAATTGTCATTGTAGGATAAATGTTTTATGGATCATACATAATGTACAGATTATGTATGAATGGATATATGAACTCATACATTACCACAATTTGACCAATGATGGATCAAAAGATGCAACAAAGAGAAAATATTTAAAACTCACAATTTGCCAGGACGAGTGATGTAGCAGAGAGTGTAGATAGCCAGATCAAATTCAGGACTAGACCCAATAAAAGCAGATCCAACCTGCTTAAAATATCCATCCCATTTAAACTGCATTCCCATCACATCAGGATATGCGGTCCACTGAGAAATAAACACAGTATTTAATGTATTGGACTAAAACTTACTACATTTGGTTATCTTCACATAGCATTGTGTGCAAGTAACTTGTGTCTTTAAATATACATAAAATGTCAGCTTTAATCCACTGATTCTCAACACTCACAGGGCCATCAAAACTGTAGCTGTAGTAATTCAAGAGTCCCTGTTTCTCATTCCGATAGAACTGCAGCCAGTTGTGAAAACCAGATACCTTACCACCCTTAATTTCCCCTGTTGCAGAGAAATGCGTTTCAGATTATATCACACACAATGCATGTCAGCCAAACAGAGGGATAAAGAAGCCTGTTGCATTTGATCATGTGTATGGACTAACCAACAAAGATGTGCTCAAATCCGCTCGAATCAAGCTTGCCTTTAGATCGAGTGTAAAGGCCGAACCACATCATCTTTAGATCCTGGACGAACTCATGCTGTGATGCGTATGCACCTGTCACATAACAATAAGTGTTTATTTGACAGAAATAAGTTTTGTATTATCTATATGAACTATAACCTAATTCATCTATTATCTGCTAAACGCATAAACGTAAATGTAAATTTTCACATTTTCTACTTTATACCTTTAGATTGAAGGAAATTATAGAGCTCTCTGCCCAATTCAGTGTTCAACATTGTCTCTCTAAGAAATGTGTCCTGCTCTTGCGTCTCCTGAGAGGGGACATCCTCAGCATCTCCTGTCACCCTTTTATAGTTATCCAGCAGATTTAGGAGAGCTTTGTATGTGGGCTTGGAGAACAATGTACCCTCGTTCACATACTTAAATAATCTAGAGTGAATGAAAGCATTATAATGCATAACATGTGAATATGTAAAATGAAAATGTGTTTTTGGAAAGTGTGTCTTACGGGCGTGATGCAAGGTCATTCTGATAGCTGGTTTCAGAGTTGGGGATCTCTTCCTGCGGGTCAATAACCAGCTGTGAGTCCGTGGCCCTGTTAGAGTCCAACCTGTACAGCGTCTCAGACATAGATTTAATCTCAGCATCAGTGACGCTGGTTAACGCTGTAGATGTAAGAGAAATGGATGCATAAAGCACAAATGAGAATGAAATAGGGCATTGAGAGCATAAACAGACTGACAGAAAGGGAAGGAGACTGTAGCGAAGAAGAGGGGAAAAGCACTCAGAATTAAAAAGGGAATTGTAATGGAAAGCAAATTAACAGAGCAATTAGTGCAAGTATATATAACAAAATTGGTACATTTTCTGATGAGAAACCTATACAACTATTGTTGTTGTTGTCAAGATGTTGCTATGGTAACTAGGTGATTGCTATCCCAAGTCAAAGAGGCCACCCTGAAGTATTTCAACCCATGATCACTCACCGTCAAATCATAAGTTTTATCATTTGAAGGCACGTCTCCTCTCAACAAATCACAAAATTCGATGCATCACTCTTGTTCGTGCCACAAAAGAATGAAAATGTGTCAAAGTTTCATACTTTAGGGTTAGTTATAAGTGACAGAGCAGTGACTAATACAGCCGCTCAAACTAAGGTGTCACTTTCACTTTCAGGTTTGCAATTAGGCTACTTTTCATAACTGGAAGTGGAATTGAATTGGAGTTTATTAAATGTATGTACGGTTTCTGTTATGTTCGTGTTGTGTAGGGTGGGGTGCAGATTTATCCTGCTGACAGCCTCAAGCGAAACAGCAGGAATAATTAGATAGTGGATAGTGACATATCTTTTTGTATTACACAGAGACTATTAGTAAAAATAGTGGGTGTGTGAAATTTTACAGGTATTGTAAATATTACTTAACACTTTTGAGATCCAAAATAAACAGGACTCAGGGACAGATTGCCTAGCAATCATACGTTTGATATAAAAGCTGATTTGGCCCACGTGACTCCACAGTCCTCGAGTGTAATTCAGCCTGAGGATATATACGCTCAAAACATCGTGCCACAATGCCCTTAGCTGTTATAAAATGCACTGTAACCCACTGCTTTTTCGGGGCTTATTGCTTTAATAAGTAACATATGATTAAATGACAAATGTTTGTTTGCCATTTTTAATTAGTTTGCTTTGTTTTGTTTAGATGTTATTTATTTGTGTATTTTGCCTTACATCATTTGAGATGTAAACCATATCTATTAAAGAGTGAAATTCAGTCCAATTTATCAAGACAGCACATCATATCTATAATACATCAGCAAAACTTAATATACACCCAATCCCTTGCTTATTCTAGTACTTTTTTACTTCAGTCAAATGCTTTTTCATCTCTGATGTGTTTATTCCGAATATTAAACTTAAACACTGCATAAAAATTATGATAAAATAAGTTTAAGTTGAATAGAGTCATGAATGTTGAAGCTCACCTCGCTGACCACATTGCTTTTTATAGTCATCACAGCAATTTTCAAGCTGCTGGCATTTTGAATCACAATTGCAGTCATTCAAAGGACTGAAGGGCTCTCCACATCTTCTTTTACATGAGTCTTGAAGAAGGTGAGACATTACAAATGCTAAAAAGAGCTAAAATCACTGAAAGGGTTTATCTAACGTCAGGACCAAAAGGAATGAAACAGAGAATTCTTGTACGCAAGCATTTCTTTTTAGGAGCATTGGAAATATTGTTAACTAAATAGGATATAGAACAAAATAAGACATGTGTTAGATTTTTTCGTATTTCGTCGTATTTGTGAAATTTTCGTCTGAATAGGATATAGAACAATTCGACATAAGACACATCATTTGATTGTGGGTTGAAGTGATTTTAAAATATTAAATTAATTATTCACATTTATAACCACAGTGACAAAAGATTCAGAGAGCGAGATTGAGAATAAGCATGCATTTGGATAAATATACTTTTAAATAAAAACATGCATCAACATATACTTGTTGTACTCCTTTTATGAATGTAGAATTATAAAAAAAGTTGCAGATTTGTACATACCACTGTAGCCCTGAGAGATCAGGGTGATGGTGAGAGAAAGGACCAGGATGACTTTCATCATTGACGTTATAGATGATCCTAGCACAGAAGCTTTCGAATAAACCCCTGCAACGTTTTTATACCTTCTCAGAGCAATTAGTCCTTAAGACCTCCTCCTATACAACAAAACGTAAAGTTACAATAGTTACTCCTATTATTTATGTTTAATGTCCCAAATGAGTCATTTTAAAAGGTTTGCTGGACGCAATAAGGTAATACACTGGTGTAAGTGAAGAGAATGTGAAAAATTACGAAAATAACTCTGTTCCTCTTTTTTGTCACAGTTTCTTGTAAAGATCTTCAAAAATAAAAAGTTTCAAGTTTCAGGAACTGTAGATGTCCACTGTAAAAAAGGTTCAATACATTTTTGAAATATAGCCTAAAGAATATAGTAATCCAATATTTCTCTATAACTTCTTAAAGTTCTCCATTTGGCAAGAATGTGATCTTGGCAAGAGAGAGCGCCTAGTATGTTTCCATGACATGTGGTGAATGAAAAAATAGTCCCAAAGCCCAGGTGGTAACTTTCACACATCAGTTGCTTTTTCATCAGAAGCCGTCACATGATCACAGGGGCACATTTCTTTCATTTCGTCAGCTTTTTTCCCCTTTGGGCCGTTGTTAACAACTTTGCAAGCTAAGCGTTCATAGGGTGAGGGATCGTTTTGAATACCAGTAGCCTATAATAAAATAATATATAATACAAAAATTGCAATTATTCACTGCAAAGTGTAATTGTTGTAGCTGCTAGTGTTTCCCCATTATGCAATCCTAATGGAAATGTTCTTGTATTGCTTATCAAAATAAAAATTTTAACTGTCCATATTACAGTAGGATTGAACACCTATTAACACCTAAGACAGGGTTTCTTAACCAGGGGGCTCCCAGCAAACACAGAACGTTCCCCTATTGTTAGTTTTTGGTTAACTTTTTGTTGTTTATTTTTGGGAACAAAAAAATAACGTTCTAATAACGTTCTTTTCAGTTTTCCTTTTTCTGCAACCAGGAAATAACGTTCCCTGAACGTTGCAGGCTGTTTTTTTAAATAAAGAGAAAATAGTTCCCTGATGGTTATTTTTTGGTATTTTTCGGCAACCAGAGAATAACCAGAAAGTAACGTTCCCTGATGGTTCTTTTTTAATGGTAAAAATATTCAAAACTGGTAAACGTCAGTGACATGTGCAGTACAGACATTATAAAATCACATTAACACATTTTATACTGACCAAATTAAATTAATAAATGTGCCCTTTATTGGCTGAAAGTAATAAACTAGTTAAACTAAATGAAAATACATTCATATATATCCATGTGAATTTCTTTAGTGTGGTTGTCTCATTACTGTATGTGTGTTTGCTCGAGCACGTGCATTCTCCGCTCTGCCACGCACTCCTGTCATTTAAAAATGAACGGTCATTCCGTTTAACCTCACCCACTAACACATTTAGTTTAGCTGTTTATTTAAAAACATGTTATAGATTTGAGAGTAAACTCATATTTTCGTGATTTTCAATTGATTTGACACATCTAAATCAACAGACCATGATGTTAGGACTGAAACGCAGGGCTTTTGATCGTTATATAAAGACGGATGTGCGCTATACTTCTGTGGTGAGACAACAATATTGTTTGCCAGATGATAAATAGATGTTTATTCTTCTGTCAATAAAATTCTGCTTTAAGTATTGTGTTGACCCATTGGTTATTTTTTTCAATATAATGTCTGATGTTGAGGTAGGCCTAACAGTTACACATAGTGTGGTTTTATTATAAATTTACATTTACATTTAGTCATTTAGCAGACGCTTTTATCCAAAGCGACTTACAGGTGGGGTAGGCAATGGAAGCAATTGGGACAGCATAAGTACAACAAAAGCATAAGTGCAATCAAAAAAAAATACTGGTCTCATATAACCTAACAGTATACAGAACCTTTCTTTCTCTCTTTCTTTCTTTCTCTCTTTCTTTCTCTCTTTCTTTCTCTCTTTCTTTAAAATAGAGTCAGAACAGATCAGTCAGATGTTGACGGAAGAGATGTGTTTTCAGACGTTTCTTAGAGATGGCTACAGAATCTGCAGATCTCGTAGCGGCGGGCAGATCATTCCACATGGGTGGAACAGATCCGGAGAAGGTGCGCGAGAGAGATTTTTTACCTTTTTGGGATGGCACCACAAGACGCCGTTCGTTTGCAGAGCGTAGGGATCTGGCGGGTACATATGTCTGCATTAGCAAGTGAAGATAAGGTGGTCCCGAACCAGTGGTGGTCTTGTAGGCAAGGAGCAGAGTCTTGAATTTGATGCGAGCTACTATAGGGAGCCAATGTAGCTTAATGAATAGAGGAGTGACGTGTGCTCTCTTGGGTTCATTAAATATGACTCTTGCCGCAGCATTCTGAATCATCTGTAGTGGTTTTGTTGTGCAAACTGGAAGTCCACCCAGTAGCGCATTGCAGTAGTCCAGTCTAGACAGGACCAGAGCCTGTACCAGGACTTGTGTAGCATGCTCTGATAGGAAGGGTCTAATTTTCCTAATATTGTAGAGGATTAATCTACAAGACCTGGCGGTGCTGGAAACTTGATCTGTGAAGTTGAGCTGATCATCGATCACCACTCCCAGGTTTCTTGTCTTTCTGGAAGATGTGATGGTTGATGAGCCCAGCTGAATGGAGAGGTTGTGATGAGTCTTTGTATTGGCCGGGATTACAAGCAGTTCTGTTTTTGAAAGGTTCAACTGCAGGTGATGGTCATTCATCCAGAGCGAGATGTCAGCTGGGCAAGCTGAGATGCGTGCAGAAATGGGATGGCAAAAGCCATGTTTCCGAATGACAGAGCCTAGGGATGTTATGTATACAGAGAATAGCAACGGACCAAGCACTGAGCCCTGAGGCACACCTGTGTCGAGATGTTGGGACTCAGACACCTCACCTCTCCACGATACTCTAAAGGACCTGCCCGAGAGGTAAGATCTGGACCATTGTAGCACCATTCCAGAGACCCCCATCGCCTTGAGGGTGGACAGGAGGATGTGATGGTTAACGGTGTCAAAGGCTGCAGATAGATCCAGTAGGATGAGAACAGATGAGTTGGAGGAAGCTCTTTCCAGTCTTAGGGCTTCAATGACAGAGAGCAACGCAGTTTCAGTGGAATGACCGCTCTTGAAACCAGACTGGTTGCTGTCTAGGAGATTGTTCTGGGTGAGGAACGATGAGAGCTGGTTACATACAACACGTTCCAGAGTTTTTGCAACGAAGGGGAGGAGGGATACCGGTCTGTAGTTTTCTAACAGTGCAGGATTAAGAGTAGGTTTTTTTTGTAGTGGGGTAATACGGGCCTCTTTAAAGAGTGCAGGAAATGTACCAGGGGTGAGGGACGAGTTGATAATGTGGGTCAGAGTGGGAACAACCGATGAGGAAATGGCCTGGAGGAGATGAGTGGGGATGGGATCTAGGGGGCAGGTAGTCGGGTGGTTCGAAGAAATGACCTTGGAAACGTCCTCTTCAGAAAGGAGAGATAACGAGGGGAGCAAGCATGTGTCTGGGGATTGGCCGTAGTCAAGAGACTGTGGCGCAGAGAATTGATTGCTGATGGTGGTCGTTTTCCAGCTGACGATTTTGCATCGTTCTTTGTTAAGTCCGATGGAGGTGAGGGGGTAGGCGGGCAAAGAAGAGCAGAAAAGGTTTTAAAGAGAGTACAAGGGTCAGCCGAGGAGTTGATTTTAGCATGGTAGTACTGGGTTTTCGCAGAGGAGACATCCGCAGAGAAAGATGAGAGAATAGACTGATAGAGAGAGAGGTTGGTAGGTTCTTTAGATTTGCGCCACTTTCTCTCAGCAGACCTGAGAGAGGCGTGATACTCATGGAGAACATCAGATAACCAGGGGGCAGAAGGAGATGCACAAGATGGCCTAGATCTAAGAGGGCATAAGATGTCTAAGCAGAAGGTTAGTGTGGAGCAAAGGGTGTGGGTGGCGGTGTTAGCATCAAGGAGAGAGAACTGTTGAGGGGGTGGCAGAGTAGCAGAGACTGCAGAGGATAAGTGGGAGGGAGAGAGTGATCGTAGGTTGCGTCGGAATGTGACCAGTGGGGAAGCATGTGTAGTGTCTGGAGAAGTGAAGTCGAGATCAAGAGTGATGAGGAAATGATCCGACGTGTGCAGTAGGGTGACCTGGGAGTGATGGTTGAAGCAATAGCGTGTGTAGATAAGATCATGTTGATTACCAGATTTATGGGTTGCTGAAGTGGTGACTCGCTTGAGGTCAAACGACGCAGTCAAGGTGTTGAAGTCAGCGGGCCTATGCCTTGTTTACAGCAGATTGGCAGTTCCATAAACCAATAGAAAAGGTAATGGAGGTAGTTTGGGATGCTGAAAGAGTGCGCAGATTGTTAGCATTAGCCATGCATGGCCTTCTGCGTGTTACCGGTGATTTACGAGATGTAATGACAGTGTGTATTTGAAAACACATAGTGAAAAATGAAGGAATGTTCAAGACAAATAAAGAAAAGAGAATAAATAAGGTGCAAAACAGTAATACTCAATTCCCTTGTCTGTGTCGTTGCTCGGTGGAGTCGATGATCTTTACTCTCTTCGGTCTTCACGCGATGAGGGCTGCACGCGGTGGTTAATCGCACTTATATACCCGTTTAAATCACGCAATTGAATTCAGCAGGACATGCCTTCCAATATCTCTGTATATAACTGTTAACATTTCTGTGCTGTTTAATTAGAAAATTAGGTTAACGTTACTTCAGTATAGAAATAAAATTATTAATAATCTCATGCATTCATTTCATAATCCATATTGTGTGGGATGATGTATTTTACTTATTTTAATTAAGTTAGATTAGACAAGCGTTGGATAAAAGCACAATAAGGATGTATTCATTACTGAGGTGTAATTTAGTGAGGCCAAACGGACCCGAGAAAAATATTTTAGGCTAACTCACCCAGCACTAGACGTCAGTTGGACGTCTTTTTTTGTGCTAAATCAAGTTGGCCCGTCCTTGCCGTCTTTTAGCCCAAAAATCGACGTCCAAATCTGGTCTTTTTTTGGTCCGTCGAAATTTGGTCGAAATTAGCCCAAAGATCGACACCGAAAATTTGTCTTTTATGTCCGTCTAAATTTCGTCCAACTTTAGTCCAAAAAAAATCGTTGAAAATAGGCCGTTGTTAAATCCGTCCACATTGACATGAAAAGAAAATCACATTGCAGTAGTTTCTTGATAAAAACGACTGCTAATCCATTTTTATAAAGGGTTTTCCCCGCTTCTTCATGATGCACATTTCTGGTAACGTTCCCTGGTAAAACGTTAGTAAAACGTTAATTTCATGGATTCTATAACGTTGGGGAAATGTTATGGGAACCAGAAACTAACGTTCTATTAACGCAAAGAAAACTTTCCAGGAGAACCAAAAACGAACCTCTGAAGATAACGTTCTTGAAACCAAAAACAAACATTAGGGCAACGTTTGGGAAACCAATAACTAACGTTATACGAACCAAACATGGTTTGATGGGTTGGGGCTTCAACACTTCCAAAGGGGGCCTTAAGATGACGTAGTATAACTTCAAATAAGATAAAACATGCATTGAATGTTAAAATAAGCTTCCCAGGTAATGATTACAATAAATATGCATCTTTATAGTTTCGCCCAGATCTGAAACGTGATTGAAAAGAGTTATCGTTTGGACTCCCAGCAGTAGATGGCAGTACACGGGAAGGGTGTATTCTCTTTCGCGTGACCTTTCTCACTCTATGTGGTAATCGTGTTTCAATGACATACCAGATACTGTCATCAGAGAATCCCCACGTTTGTCCAGTGGACGATACAGAAATGACTTTATATTCTTTATTTCGCTCCGTCAGAAGTGAGCTAGGCAAGGTGGGCAAAAAGTCGTTTTTTATACAATGCAACTTAAGTGCTTCTAATGTTTTTCTGTAAAGTGGCATCAGTAGTTTCGATGTTATTGAATGCCGATATACCGTTATAGTGATTGATCACGATTCTTCTTTATCCAAATACAAATTTGATAAAATAAGCTTAAAATGACTTATTTTTTTGACGTTGCGTGATTTCTTATGACATTATTAAATCACGAGTTGAAATGTCATTCACAGGTATGTTTCTCGCAGCATCGTTCTATCTACACCAGCTCTCCCAGTTTAGGGGCAGATAAAGCTCTTCTTCTAAAATTACGCAAATCCACCGGCTACACCTTCATCAACTGTAAAAAAGCACTGGAGAAGTTTAACGGTGACATTACACAGGTGCGATTAAGTGTTAACATTAAATAGGGTGTACATCCACAGGTCCATACATGTGCTCTGGGATTTGGGTTAAATATTACTTGTAAAACATGATTTTGGTTTGCAGGCAGAAAGCTGGCTACATGAGCAAGCACAAAAAGAGGGATGGAGCAAGGCGAGTAAGCTGGAGGGACGGAAAGCCAAGGAGGGATTGATAGGCGTTGTGATGGGTGACAATTCTGCTGTCATGGTTGAGGTACATTTTCTCATCTGCTTTACATGCTTCAGTTTAATAACCCACAATAAATCATGCAATTTGAACTAAATGTACTTGGGATGTATTTAAGGTGAACTGTGAGACAGATTTTGTCGCAAGGAATGAGAAGTTTCAGCAGTTGGTGAAGGATGTTGCTTTGTCTGTAATGGCGCATCACAAAAGCCAAAGACACACAGGCTATATTAAGGTTAATACCCTTTATTTGTGTAGTCAGGACTATGTGTGTTTCGTCCACACCTCTAATGAATCCTTAACTGATCTCTGATTCAGAGTTTGGTGTGGTCTGATGATATTGCTAAGCTTCACATGCCTGAGGGACCTTCACTGGCAGATCAGCTAGCTTTGACGATAGGTGAGAATAAACCAAAGCTTGTACTGTTTGTATATGTGCTATTAAAACCCCAGATACTTGAAATGTATTTCCGTAAAACATGATGCCAGTAACACCACAACTTTCAGAAGATGGTCAAAAAGGGTATTTTTCCTGTATTATTTTCCCTATACATTATATATTTACATAATGTTTTTCCATCATTATTTTAAACATGGGAACTTTTCCAACACACATTCTCTTTTGTTTACTCCGCAACTCATCACCATCCCCTAATTCCTCTTTATTATATGACTAGAATAATTTTTTCTTCAGGGCGACTGGGTGAGAACATCGGCATGAGACGAGCTGTGTCACTTGGTGTTCCCTCCGACTGGCAAATTGGGGCATATGTTCATGGGTCGGTTCCTGGTCAGGTTGGCGTGGAGATGGGACACTATGGAGCGCTTGTTGTGTTCAAAGGTGGATCGAAGGAGGGGATGGAAACTCTAGGAAGGAAACTCGGGCAACATATAGTTGGCGAAGCACCGGTTACTCTTGGGAACATGGATGATATACCATGTGGTGACTCGGAGACGAGACTCTTGCCCCAAAGCTTCCTTCTAGATCCCAACTATACAGTGGGACAGTACCTGACTCTTCATGATGCACACGTGCTGGACTTCATACGCTTCCAGCGTGGAGAAAACACCAGTCAGGAGAAGTGAGAAGAGCCGTCTGAAGGAGAAAATACAGACTTTTTTGTTGTGTTGTAGAATGATGTAAAACATGAAATGTTCCTTGCAGAATAAAGAACCTCTATTAAATTTGTTTCCCAACCAGTTTTTATGAACATGTTTAAACTGATAAATTATCTAAAGATGCTGTCATTGTTTGATATTTGTATAATTTTGTCATTGTTTGACATTTATACCTTTCCAGTCCCGGCCCTTAAGAAGAATATGATTTGATCAGCAAAGATTCTGAAAGTGGCTACAAAACAGATACATGAAGAAATGTTACTGATAAACAACAAATCTAAAACCTGTAAAAGGTTTGTGCCACCACCACAAATAAAAATGTTTATGATTTGAAATACTGGATGGCATTTCAGTTCATTTGACCACACGTGTATTACAACACCACCATAAAATGCATGAATTTTCTATAAAAGATTGTCTTAAAATACCTTGCAATCCGACAGATATCTCTGTAATGTTTAAGTAATACCCTGAGCTCTGTAAAACCTCAAAGAAAAATCATTTTAAATCGGACAGTTTTTGTTGAGCTGTTAAGCCATGTATTTCTTTCAATCATTTATCTTTACATTTTGTGAAATATTCACTGTATTCACAATATCAAAAATATTTGCCTCTCTTTTATAAGTTGCAATTACCCAACATGAACGTGTCTTTATACTGCCATCTGGTGGATTCTAGGCGAACACTCAATCTCGTCTTTTTTTTACAGTTACAGCAAACAACAACTAAACTCGAGTCCAAACGTATAATTGACTTACAACCATTATTTTTTTAGCTTGGTAATGTCCATCCTACTAATAATGTAATAAACTTCTTGTACCACGTGTACTGCATATTTTTAAGTTGGCCACCAGATGTCGTTGTTTGCGAGGGAAGGATCGACAATACATTACGGTTTTGAAAGCGTTTGGATTGCGCATATAATACTATTACACCGGTAACGACACCAGAGCGAAACCAGCGCCCGCTCTTTTTGATTGGCCAATTTTGCTTGAATCGACATGTCATGACGTAATTGTCATTGTAGCACCGTTATAGTGTGCGTGCCCGTACTGTAATTCACACAGTAGTCGTGCAGCGAGTCGCTCTGTTTCATCCTCAACCTCTGCAGTCATGGTGAGTAATGTAACGTTGCTATACCAAACCATCGCTTATTTTCACAGCAATACAGGAAATACAGGAAATACGAATTAATCATAATTAATATCACGCTATTATCACGCATTTTTTACTCGTGGGTTTATTGGTTTGTATAATAAAATAAAATATAAAATTGACGATAGAAACCGATTAATCTGTGCTTTGTGTCATCCTGACAGTCTGACTTCACAGAGGACCAGATCTGTGGTGAGTAATTCTGATTCTTCAGTGACATCTGAATTAAATATCAGCATACCATTTATTCTGGCCTGTCTCTGTATATATGTGTTATCATCTGTATACTGTATGTATGTGTCTTGATGCACGTTAGAGTCATAGATTATGTAGGTGCTTTATTCTGCTGTTACAAACGGCCTGCACGAAACTGACAGCTATGCTATTCATATTAATATAAGATTAGCAGCACTCAGTTTGATGGACACACGTGATGTGAAATGGTGTCCAACATCATAAAGAAAAGCGTTGAATTGATCATATCTGGTGCTGGTGGACTGCAGAACATTTACAGATGCGTCGCGTTTAAAGGACCCCCGGAAGCTGCACCTCTGGGATGTGTATAGTAGACTGTAGAAGTATGATAGATTGCTATTAAAGAAATGTAAAATAACATTGTCGTCTGTTATTAGTTTGTCTTAAAGAATATTTGTAGCCAGGTTCAGAGGTGAGATAATGCTAAGATATATATTTTTTTCTGACGGCTGCAGCGAGGTCTACTATAGTCGTTTAGTGATCGCACAGAGCATGTACAGTGAGCCTGATGCTCAAAATCTGCTCACAGACACGCACTTCACTGTTTCCAATACTGTGTTTGCTCATTGTGAAATGTCCTCCTTTGTTTATAAGGAAAACTGTTCTGGATGGTGAAGTGCGGCGTTGTCTTATTTCTGTCCATATATGGTTAATAGCTGTGTGTGTGTGTGTGTGTGTGTATACATCAGTGAAGTTTGACTCGGGAAGCGCCGCATTCCTGTGAGCTGCTCTGCAAAGCGTCAGTAGTTCGCAATGATAGTGATCTAAAACGGGCTCTATACATCTTTCGAACTTTTAAAGCATAACTAAGTTGCGTCCATTGTTATTCTAGTTAAAAAACATGGTTTCTATAGTTCACACATAAGCATGAGGAGGAATTTTGTGATAGTTTTAATGGTTAACACCTGATGCTCATAATGGAAACCATTAGAATTTGTATTGCTTTTTCTCACATACAGAGTTTAAAGAGGCGTTCCTCTTGTTCGACCGAACAGGAGATGGAAAGATCATGTACAATCAGTGTGGGGATGTGATGCGTGCCCTTGGCCAGAACCCTGTCAATGCTGAGGTCCTCAAAGTACTTGGCAACCCCAGTAATGACGGTAAACCTCAAGTTTCTACATGGTGTGACTATGTTATATTATCACTTAACAATTCATCAGTCAGTCTGAAATTTATCGTCCATAAAATTTGCATTGGTTGTACTCAAGAGTGAACCATTTTCCCCTTCTTTAACTGTCTGTCTCCTCATCTCTATTGAGGGTTGACTGGAGGAAGTGCTATATTTCGAATATAAGGGTGATTGATAGATGTTTGTTAATAGTGATCAATGAAGCTGCTACAACAGCAATCTCTTTAATCAATTTAAATGCACTCAGAAACACTTACGAGAAGCCATTCCGACCTAAATGAATTGTCTATACTTAAGATACAGCTAATTCGAGTTCTTTATTATTGCTGATTTCACAGTGTGTGATGTTGGTGTGAAAAATATTGTCTGGCGCTTGTTCTCAGATATGAATATGAAGATGCTGGACTTTGAGCAGTTCCTGCCCATGCTGCAGGCAATCGCTAAGAACAAGGACCAGGGTTCTTTTGAGGATTTCGTGGAGGGACTGAGGGTGTTTGACAAAGAGGGAAATGGAACTGTGATGGGCGCTGAGCTAAGACACGTCCTTACTACACTTGGTAAAGAGTTTTAATGTTATTCTTTTTACGTTCAAGTCGATAGGTCTAGATGGACTTACTTTCCTTAAATTGAATTGAATGCATCCCTGAACATATGTCTGAGCATATTTTAATTTTCTTTTTTTTGATGGTCTTTTAATATTTTCCGTGGCAGTTTTTGTTGCTGTCTTTATATTTCTCCACGTTAACTTTGAATGTACTTTAAAGAAAGCTCTAGCATAACCTTGCAGCTGTTCAGAATGGGCTTGTGGAGGTAAAACATATGACACATCTTCGTACCTGTATCTGATTATAGGTGAGAAGATGACAGAGGAAGAGGTGGAAACTCTTTTGGCCGGACATGAGGATGCAAACGGCTGCATCAATTATGAAGGTACAATCAGATAGGAATCACATGTCTGTATATGAGCGATTCAGTTGTTGTGTTTGGTATTTAATCCCTTTGCCTTTCCTTTCGACAGCACTTGTGCGTCTCATTATGGCTGGTTGAGGAGAGGGTACGGTCAGCCCTACAAAGCTATCTCTCTGTTGTTTTTTACTCATTTAATCTTTTCTCCAACAGCTTCCTCTTTTACTGCGTCCCCTGGCTGTAGCCTAGCATGTAGCATCTCTTGCATGTGCATAGGCATCTCCGAATCCCACTGTTGCCATGGTGATGCTGTGCAGGGCTAATGCTAACACTAGTGCAAACAGTTTGCTAGTCACCGTTTTGCCCACCTAGAGACAAGTTATAACCCTTTAGCACATTGCTCGCAAATCAGCGCTATAGTGATGTGAAACATTACATTTTTTTCTATTATTACAAATTAATTTTGCTTAAATCACCTTAAGACTTAATTTGGAACAATTTCAGCCTATTGTGTGTGTATCTACATTTATAAATTGTGGTTGGTTATAATTTGTGTATTTATTTGCATATTCAAATGTGATTGGTCATTTCTTTATCTCTTTAACCATTTATAAATCCTCTCTTACATTGCAAGGCAAAAGTAGAGCCGTGTTACTGTGTGCTGCCTCTCATGTACAGTTAACAGAAAACAGTTATGTTATAAAAATGACAAAGCTTTGTATAAATTTGTTTTTCTCCATCTTTATTGTGGTCAACATTCTTTGACTTTTAAAAAAACTTCCATGTGATATAAATCTCTATCTCTCTGTATATATCTGTGTGTGTGTATTTGTCTTTTCTCAATGTCTTTATAAGGAGCTCACTTCATAACATCTAGGCCTGAATGATCTCTCGTCCTCCCCCTCTGTCAGTCTGCTCTGTTTCTTCCACAGTTTGCAATTGAGTATTTGCAGTGATGTAGTTTGACAGACGGCTACAACCTCACATGAAATAAGCTGATTTACTGCTGATATGTGCACCCTTTGACCGTTCACGGGTCTAGACAATATAGAACTTCCTGTTTGGTTACCATGGCAACAGATTTCTATCTGCTGGGTGTTTTTTAAATTCTAATAGCTCCATGTCTCACATTCTATTTGTTTTTTTCTTCTGCAGAACTCGTAAGGATGGTCATGAGCGGTTGAAGATTTCAAAAACACGTCTATTTTCTTTTATTTCGTCAGTCAGCCTCCCATTTATGTAATTCTACATTCCCACATTAGCTTTTTATTAAATGGTTCGTCAATTTTTTCCTTAAGTGCCTTTTATCATGTTTCAGGAGAAGTGTTGCTCATTTCATTCCAGAAACTTCCATTGATGTCCAAATTGCTCAAATACTTTCCATTCACTGTTACATTCCTCCAGATGTATTTCCAGTGTCAGTATCCCACCCCATCTGTGTCTTGATACTGTGAGAGACATTGTGATCAGCTCTTATTAGGGTTCATTGTTATTTTTGGTTACCCTGTTGTCAAAACGCCCAGAATGTGTTTGTAAATCGTTTGATATTTGCATATCATTAACATAATAAATATTCAGAAATATCTATTTTGGTGGTCTCTCTTTTGTGTTAGATAGAGTTGAGGGTGCGTGAATATGTGTAGGATGGGTTGCCTTGTAGGGCATTGTTTGATGGACCGCTTTTTATTTTGTTGATTGAAGAACCACTGGTTTCTGTCACCCAATGTCTTACTCGACAACACCAAATTAGTACATGAAGGTGTTAGTTTGTGAATGCAATGGCTGTAGAACATAATAAATGGTCCTGTGTTTACATTAACAAAAAGTACAGAAGTATGTACACCAGTGATCTCAGGCAGTGAGGACATAATATATAGAATCATTTGAATGCAATAGGGAAAATATTTAAAAATAATTCACAGTTTGATAAAGGAATCACAGCCCTATATCCAGGCTGTCAGTTAAAGGGATAGTTCACTCACAAATTCTGTCATCATTGACTCACTCTCTAGTTGTTCAAAACTTTGAATAAATGTCTTTGTTTGGTTGAACACAGAGAAAGATATTTGCACGAATGCTTGTAAACAAACAGTTTTTGGACCCCATTGACTACCAGAGTAGGAATAATTACAATTACAAAATGTTAATTGTAAAATTGTAAAAGGAAAGTTTTTGTCCAAAATTCTTCAAAATATAATCTTTACATTTACATTTAGTCATTTGGCAGACGCTTTTATCCAAAGCGACTTACAGTGCACTTATTACAGGGACAATCCCCCTGGAGCAACATGGAGTAAAGTGTCTTGCTCAAGGACACACTGGTGATGGCTGCTGGGATCGAACCAGCAACCTTCTGATTACCAGTTCAGTGGTTTAACCCACTAGACCACCATCTCGAAAATATATATATAATTTTGTTAACAGAAAAAAATATAAAGTAATTTTCCCTATGGTAGTTAATGGGGTTCAATAACTGTTTGGTTATAAGCATTCTTATAAATATCTTTCTGTGTTCATCAGAACAAAGACATTTTTACAGATTTGGAACAATTTGAAGGTGAGAAATTATGACATTTTTTGGGGAGGATGAACTATACCTTTAATATGTACATACTGCCAACTAGTGGGTAGATAATGAACTACTACATCTTGTACAATGATCCATAAAGGGAAAGTTCTCCATAAAAAAGGTAATCAAAAGATATAAAAGTTCTACAATAGTCTAATGTGTGTTCTATATTCAATTCTCTTAATATGTTTGAAGAAAAATGGGTTTTTATTCTAAAAACACTTGAGAAAAATCTTGAATCACTGACATTGTCTTTTATTGCGCAGAACCTTCAGTGTTTTTTAAACCAAAATTTAACCATTCTTAGTCAAACAGGTAAACAGGTGCCAGTCTGCCCCTGCTACAGCTCCACAAACGACGAACCGAATGTCGTCTTACATTCACACACATTTTAACACAATGGTTACCAGTGATTGAAGTCACCAATAAAAATAAAGTATTAACAAAATGTAAAATATAAAAAACGACAGCTACTATACCACTACAATGTAAAAGACAGACCGTCAAGCTAAGCAAATTGGTCAGATTTTCAACACTGTTTATGATGCGTGCAGATCTGTGAGGTTGATGTGAATCTTCTGTCAGTAATACTGCATGTTGGACTACTGCATATTTGTGCATTCACATGTGTGATGATGTAAACAGCAGGTAATATTACAGCAGGAGTGTGTGTTAATTTTGATATTTGCTTCGTGATTTCATCACTTTTTTTAACCCATTACTACTATTATTTGTAGTCTGGATAAACAAAATGCGTACAAAAGAATGTGTGGAAAACTATAGAGGGCATGCACACGCACGCGCACAAGTCAAGCCTTGGCTGACTTTCACATCAACGTATCAGAACGTCCACAATCAGAAAGAGAAATAAACATAACAAACATGTATAATATGATAACAGCATTCATAATAGTGTAAAGAAATATATAAAAATACAAAAATAGGACGGTTACAATATGAAGACATGAGACACATTAACCACAGCCTCAAATGTAACTTTAAACTCCCTTCTTAGTACTGATCAGGTAGTTGCAACTTATAAAAAAAAGATTTTCCTTCATTCTCTGGGTTTGGCCTGATACTAAAACACTCAAACAACAATTCAATTAAAGAATGAACACTGTATACTGAAAAATGAGATATGTAACCTGAAAAAATTAAAAAAACATATTGAAGTGATTTATTTGACATTTTTTCTTTTTAAAAAAATGACACACCTATCCAAGCTTCTGCTGTCCGGGTAAGGAACCCTTAGGATTCTCATTCCATCGGATAATCATACGCTCCCATAATGAAGTATTCTCATAAGCACAGCAATGAGATGGAGAACAACACTACTTTCACCTGTTCAAAATGTAAAGCAACACTATATGATATTTTGTGCATCCAAACTGCAACCATACCCAAAAAATAACATGCAAACATCAATTATTGATGACATGGTTTACAGTACGCTGTAAAAGACTCATCATACAAAGTAAACAGATTTAATACTGATTCCTTCTCTTTTCCTCGTGCTAAAATCTAGTTGTACGTACAAAAACAGGCCAAACCACTGAAGCTTTCACATTTTCCCATGAGAAAAACCGACATTCACACGCACACGTACAAAGTAACAATTACAAAGTCAAGTTTCTCTTCGGACTTTCCAAATCGAGTGCTTCTATGAAAACAAATACAAAGATTTAGTGATAAAAGAACACTGATAAAACAAACCATTAAGTCAAGGCTAATTTGACTTGATGCTTCGACCCTCCAATAAGATTAGAGAAACATTCGAAAAGTGCAATTTCTCATTCTCTTTTTCGTTTGAGTCTAAAGTACCTACATCAAGGTGCTGAGGATCACAGGTACCCTTTGCTGGATTCTGGTACAGGTTCCTGGATCCTGTAGTTTGGCTGAAGGTCTGATGACATTATTGGAAATTGACATGTATGGCCCTTTTAGGGCTGAACTTTGTTTATGGTACTTGAATGCAGGCTGTTTGAGGGTCAGGAGTGCTTTTGTTTGGTGTTAACTGGAACTATTCCTGATGTCCAAACCAAAGGTCGTCTTTTCCTTTTTATTCTTTTTTGACAGTTTTAAGGTTATCTGGGTGTGGGATTAGCTTTAGCTTTTTTTTCAAATCCTGTCAAGTTCAAGATGCTGGCAAAATTCACGTATATAATTTTCTCCCAAAAATGATGAAAGTGACAAAAACTAAGAAGATATCGCTTCCTTTATCTCACTCTTGTACTTTCTATCTCATCTCCTTCTAGTAGTTGACATTCTCTCTTTACTGTGTTGGGGCCACAGGGGCATTTGGGTAGAGAGAATCTCCGGGTAGTTGAGTGCTGGAATCTAAAGGAAAGAACATTTAAACAGAGGGAAAATTAAAACAAAATAAATGTACATATTTTTGAAAGTAAGAGTTCATGCAATGAGAATGTGTGATGAGGTGTTGATAGTGCTGATGAATCAATCTGACTGTGTTATTGATCAAATCTAATATATATCCTATTACAAGTCAATTAACAGTCCTATGGAATTATATGAAGTTTCAGCAGATAATACTATCAAAATTACTTGATTATACAGTGGGTACGAAAGTATTCAGCCCCTCTTAAATTATTCACTCTTTGTTATATTGCAGCCATTTGCTAAAATCATTTAAGTTCATTTTTTCCCTCATTAATGTACACACAGCACCCCATACAGAATTGTTGACATTTTTGCAGACTATATAAGACCTTACAGCTCACAGTGCATGTCAGAGAAAATGAGAATCATGAGGTCAAAAGAACTGCCTGAAGAGCTCAGAGACAGAATTGTGGCAAGGCACAGATCTGACCAAGGTTACAAAAAAAACTCTGCAACACTTCAGGTTCCTAAGAGCACAGTGGCCTCCATAATCCTTAAATGGAAGCAGTTTGGGATGACCAGAACCCTTCCTAGAGCTGGCCGTCCGGCCAAACTGAGCTATCGGTAAACTAAGAGCCTTGGTGAAATAGGTAAAGAAGAACCCAAAGATCACTGTGGCTGAGCTCCAGAGATGCATTCGGGAGATGGGAGAAAGTTGCAGCCTCTCCTCAATGCAAGACACATCAAATCCCGCATGGAGTTTGCTAAAAAACACCTGAAGGACTCCAAGATGGTGACAAATAAGATTCTCTGGTATGATGAGAGACCAAGATAGAACTATTTGGTCCTTAATTCTAAGCGGTATGTGTGGAGAAAACCAGGCACTGCTCATAACCATACAGTCCCAACAGTGAAGCATGGTGGTGGCAGCATCCTGCTGTGGGGGTGTTTTTCAGCTGCAGGGACAGGACGACTGGTTGCAATCGAGAGAAGTACAGGGATATCCTGGACGAAAACCTTCTCCAGAGTGCTCAGGACCTCAGACTGGGCGGAAGGTTTACCTTTCAACAAGACACTGACCCTAAGCACACAGCTAAAATAACGAAGGAGTGGCTTCACAACAACTCCGTGAATGTTCTTGAATGGCCCAGCCAGAGCCCTGACTTAAACCCAATTGAGCATCTCTGGAGAGACCTAAAAATGGCTGTCCACCAACATTTTACCATGGCAGAGGATCCCTAAATCCAGGTGTGAAAAACTTGCTGCATCTTACCCAAAAAGACTCATGGCTGTGTTAAATCAAAAGGGTGCTTCTACACAATACTGAGAAAAGGGTCTGAATACTTAGGACCATGTAATATTTCAGTTTTTCTT
This sequence comes from Triplophysa tibetana, assembly GCA_008369825.1. Taxonomy (NCBI): domain Eukaryota; kingdom Metazoa; phylum Chordata; class Actinopteri; order Cypriniformes; family Nemacheilidae; genus Triplophysa; species Triplophysa tibetana. The sequence continues at coordinate 12,702,145 of CM017905.1, read as the reverse complement.
TTTTAATAAATCGACAAAAATGTCAACAACTCTGTGTTTTTCTGTCAATATGGGGTGTTGTGTGTACATTAATGAAGGGCAAAAATGAACTTAAATGATTTTAGCAAATGGCTGCAATATAACAAAGAGTGAAAAATTTAAGGGGGTCTGAATACTTTCCGTACCCACTGTATATTTATCTAACAATAAGAGTCCAGGTCCATGCATAAATACGACCTAAAATACAAATCCGACCTTCTTTTACCAATTGTAAAGTTGTTCCAATTGTAAGCGTGTGTTCGTCATTACCATGTGCTCCTCCGGCCTGTGCATTGGTGGGAGGGGAGCTGTGGGAGGCCGGTGGAGGCGGAGCATCATTGTGGGCATTGGCAGAGCTCTGTGTCGGGGGTGGGGCAGAGGCGTTGGGGACAGGCTGGTGGGATACAGATGGAACCACTACAGATGGAGCCACTGGCTGACTGCCAGGCTGGTTACTGTGATGCTGGTGTTGGATCTGCTGGAAGTGCTGCTGTCGGGCTCTCATCTCCGCATACTTCAGCTGCTCCATATGAAAGGACTGACGATCAGCAAGAAGCTGCTGCCTCTGATACTCCAACTATAAACAAAATATATGCATAAGCATTTCTGGTTAAACAGTACAAAGACTTGGATAAATAAGAATTTGAGTTTTAGTCTGACTAATCTGAAGACATTTTTTGGAACAAAACTCATTTTCGGATATTAACTTTTGCTTAGTTCGATTTCATTTCCTTTACTTCACATGTTTCATGAGTGAAATCAAATTAACGAAGTTTCAAAAGGCATTATAGAGTGAGTAATCTATGGTACAGATCTACAAACCATCTGACCTTTAAGCGCTCGGCATTAAATTGTGGCAATTGTGCCTTCGTTCTGCGTTTTGGGGTAAAACGAAGCTCGAAAACGTTGTAAGATGGTATAATGTTTTCGAACATTCCAACACCCCTTTGTTTCTGGAGGCGTGGTCTACATGACGTATGCAAAAGCCTGTAATTGCAACGCGACATCCAAAAGCATTCATGCTGCACAAATGTTATCGTTCTTTTTTTTATGTAGACCTTATCTGACATCACCTCAGCTAAATAAAATGATGCGTTATTTCCCAAAGACCGGGTGGCGCAACATAACACACCCACCTATTACGTAATGGTTATTGACCAATGGTGGCTCGTGGGTGTTTAATGGCAAACACAAACTTTCTGGGAGAGTTCTGTTAGTTCGCTGTGGCGAACTAGTGAAACGAATTGTCATTTGGACCAGATTTTGTTCGAAATCAGCCCACAGACGGTCGTTTTTCCTATTTCAATTGTAGTATGCTGAGCCTTTAAGGCTACTATATATAAGCACTCGACTGGGTTACAAAACTGTATTAAACATCATGCCTTACCGCTTCTCTCTCTCTGTCCATGATGGTCTCCAACTCCTCAAAGTGTCTAAGTTTGATCTCCAGTTTCTTCATCTGGGTCTCAACCAGCAGAGCCACCAGAGACTTGATCTTTCTCTCCTCCACTGCAGCCAAGTGCTGAAAAGAAATCAAAACCGTGTTCAGCATTTCATCTGTAGTATCTTTGTATGCCCGCTGTGATGTCACTCGCTCACTCACTTTGGCTTTCACAGCAGCAGCAGCGAGTGCAGAAGCGGCAGCGGTGGCCAGGTTTCCTTCTCCTGCATCCCTCTCCACCTTGGCTTTCTTCTCTACCTCGCTCTCTCTGTCCCTCGGACCCTCCTCTATTCCTTCCTTCTGTTCTTTCTCTTTCTCGCCATCCGCTGAAAAAGAGTAATCATGCAACCTCCTCAAATGTTTATAAAACAACACACATACTGCAATCTCTAAAAACAAGTCATTTGTTCAATTTGTCAACTTCTGTAGGAAGTTGAGTCTCAGTGTTTCATATACACACCCATTTCTGTATCTGTCTTCTCTGTTTCTCTCTCTGTCTCCACTTCTCTTGCTCTCTCTTCCTCTTTCTTGCCGTTCTCCCCTTGTTTCTCCTCCTCCTCACTGACTCCTTCTTTGCTCTCCTTGAATTTCACGATAGCGGGAATACACACGACAATGTTAGGGATATGTCAAAAATCTACTATTTCAAGCTGAAATTCTTTTGAAGTTATCTTTATAAAGTTACTTTCTCCCTCTTGTCCTGGTTGGCATGGCCGTCACTGCTCTTGGTCTCCTCGCTGTTCTCCTCAGCTGAAAAACATACATACACAGTTAGTTTCTTTCTCACTAGACCTCCTAATGTGTTCATGAAAGTGACAGTAAGCATTTGGGTGCATACTGGGTTTGTCAGCATCCTCAAGGCCCGTGCCAGCGATGCCACTACCCTCCAGGCCGAAGAGAGGGTCTGATCTGCCGCTGGTTCGAGCAGCATCCTCCACCCGACGCACATGAGCCTCTACCAACGCAGCCGGTACCTCCTCTTTCATCCGAGAGAACTCCTCTGAAAAAGAGAAGAACATCATGTTCACAATATCTGCAGACACAACTGCTACAGAAATGAAGAGAGATGGGAACATTTTGTTGTTACACGCTTACTAACTAGTTTATAGTATATATAGAGGATGATCTGTCCAGTCCAGTTAACCAGTGCGTAGTGATTGGTCGAATACTGCAAGCGTGTCACGGAAATGTAACACCTGTAGATTTGTGGGGGTGTGGTTACACAAGGTGTTTCAGGCAGGTCTGGGTGTGCATTCGCTTTTAGATAGAATGCATCTTTTTCCGACACAGTCATGCAAATTACCTTGTTCCTGTGTTCCCTTCGTGTGTTTAATTTAATATTTACATGGGACCTTGTTTCATTCCCCTCGTGGAAGTTTTTGTTTTGAATCTTGTTTTGTATTTGTGTTTTTCCCCATTGTGGGTTTTTTGTTTATTAAAAAAGTTTTTGGTTAACTCTTTGTTTACCTGTGCTTGGGTTCTGTCAGCACTCCTAACAGAACACATGTAAAATTTTTGCAATTTTACATGTCTTACACATGCAGCTTACAGTATAACTCACCAAAGACACAGAAAACACATATTCGCTCCGTATAACCCCTTTAACAAGACTAAGTCGATGGGTGAATTTTTTTGCCTTTAATACCATAGGACAGTGGAGAGCAGACAGGAAAGCGATGGATATAAAGACGGGAGAGGGACCGGGAAATAACGCTCGAGACAGGAATCGAACTTGGATCAGGCTCCAAGTGCCATGGCATTATATATCGGCGCACTAACCACAGGGCTATCGGCACATACATGAAGTAATTTCTTACCAAGTGCAGATTTAGCTGCGGCGGAGGCCACACGAGGGTCAACCACAGAGGCCAGGAACGCCACAGTGCTCATGACAGGGTTACCGGCTTGACTGAAGGGGATTGGCTGATGGGCAAGCGGGCCCACGGAGGAGGAGCTGTCCTCCAGGTAGGGGTCTTCAATGGGTAGACGTAAAAAGTGGAGGATGCACTCATCCTGTGTTCGGCTGCCTACATGCTCTGATACTTTATTCCAGTCGTCCTTGTACATCTCGAGACCCTAAAGAGAAAAACAATTGTATGAATGTTGAAGAGCAGGACAATGAAAATATGGTTGAAATCTAGAAATGCAATTTAAACATCAAAATGTTATGAGGTGGAAAGAAAAACACATTAAATGTCACATTTTCTGCCTAATATATTCTTTAAAAATATGTCAAATTATTCTCAGGTAACATGGATCATCAGGATTTGTAAGTTTATGCAATGATGGTATTAAACCAAAAAAAAGAAAAAGTTTAAATCCCACTTGTCACTTTATGCATTAGCAATATGATACTGATCATATAACAGCTAATGAAATATTTTGTATTAGGGAAATTCCATGCAAATGTCAAACTTAAGGAAGTTTTTCACCATGCTGATAGGTCAGATGTTAATATTTGGTGTTTTAAATACCTGTGTGAAGTCTCAAAGTTTTTTTAATTTCCCCCTTATCCATCCCTTCTCTATTTGCTTCTGGTTTGTAAATTTTAAATCACAGAAATCAAACAAAGTATGTTGTCTCTTTTTAAAATGTTAAAACCTTTCTGATATCTGGACTCTTGCCATCAGGGGTTAAGTGAAATATCAACAGATGATTCAATAAATTGATAATGAATACATTCTCTGGGAATTTATATTTCAAGTTCTGACTGAAAATGTCACATCCATAATGCTAAAATTGCCCATTAAATTAAAAAAGTGAAGTAGAAGCATTTTTAATACTGTTCAGCTGTAAGTGTATACCATACCTCCAGAAGTAGTAGTGTCTCCTGGTCCGTCCACTCCCGAGTGGCACTGGCAGCATTTTTATTCTGTGGAGTGACAGAAAAAGATCCTCAATCTCTCAACTCTCCTAAAATCATGCATATAGTTCATATTCTAGGTTATATAATCTTCCAGACACTTGGCTCTTACTTTAGCCGGGCCGGACTTCTTGCTGTACATATCTGTTCTGAGTCCAAAGTTCTGCAGGTCGGCTGGTTTGTCCTTAACTTTGTCTGGGAATGAGAGCATCTGCTGTGAGGTCGAAGTCTAGAGGAACCAAAGAAAAAATGATAGTTTAGACCAATGATCAAGTCCATAATAAAGTGTTTTTCTTTTGAACTGCACCAGCATCAGTGTGTTTCACTGCGGTAAGTGTGCCTTATACTTGGTAAGTTGCCTACCTGAGACGTTTTAGGTTGTAGTGGTACCAGACTTGATGGAGTATCTGCAAGCACATGAAAGTGTGAGGTGGGTGGAGGTCCCATAGGAGTCGGTCGGCTCTCTGAATCCACCTGATAGTTAATCAATCCCCACTGTTCTAAAAATGCATGAACCCTGTTCACAGAAATATGTTTTCACAGTCAGAGTGCATCAAAACACAACAAAAAACATACTGTAAATATGGTATCCACAAAATAACATATCTGTAATTCTCTCTCCAGACCTCATAATGGCACAGACATCTCCAGCCAGGTTCCTACGGCAAGCAGTGGAGGTCAAATACTCCTGCGGGTTCAGTCGATACGTGTCGATCATGAAGTTACGGTATGCCAGATAACTGTAACGCAGCAGAAGAGTGAAGAGATGGACCGGGTGAGTGAAGGAAGAAGTTTGTGTATGTTTACCAACAGAGATGGTGTACTTACATTTCAGGAGTCTTGGACTTGTTCTTCCCATTGAAAAACTCAGGCAGTGCTCTGCGCTCTATAGCATGAACGCTATAAAAGAGATATTCTTAGAAATATGACATTTAAAGGGACAGTTCACCCAAAAACAAATCTATTTTCATACATTTTCCGTCATAACATTCAATACCTGTATATGACTCTTTTCTACTATACTTTCTACTAAACATTATATCTCAGCGATTTATGTCAATGCAGTGGAAATGAATGGAAGCCATGTTGTTTGGTTACCAACATCAAAATATCTTGTTTTGTGTTCAGCAGAAATAAAAGACAGTCATACAGGTTTGAATTAACACGAAAGTAAATAATGGAAAAAAAATGTTTGAGTGATCTATCCTTTTTGCAAAAGCAATGAATCCTAGCGTAGCCTTTAACTAGTCTCTAGTCTTCAACTTGAGAGTATTTTTATGTTAGATTTGACAAAGTTTGTCAGGTTAATGACATTCACTCTTTAAACAATACCCCAAAATATGCCATAGTGGTCACATGAATCTAATCTATAATAGCACTCAAAGAGAGCAGTGTGTAGTTACACTACCTGTTATAATCAAACCAAGCAGCATAGCTGGGAATAATGATGTGATGGGTCTGTTCAGTGACATTATCCTCATGGAGGTCCGAACCCTTCACCGGTTCTCCTTTCACACTGGGGGAACCCTCTTCTTCCTCCTAATAACACAAACACAGAATGTGCAAGTTTTCACTCAAATTGTTGTTCAGGCAATAGTTCACCCAAAAATGAAAATTCTGTCATTATATACTCACTCTGAAGTAGTATTTTTTGGGGTTAACTACTCCTTTTATTAAATTGTTTTTAAAACTAGATCAGCAAATTAGAAGCATCTTTACTATTGATTTTAGACCTTCAGACCCCTAAAAAAAGATACACGAAGGAGAACGTTTTTTATAACTGCACCCATACCTTTCCTACTGTTTCCATTGATTCATCCTCTTGCTCATCTGGGTAGGAATGCAAAAGAAAAGAAAAATGAGATTAGGTTGAGCTAATCCTCATTTTCGGGTTCACAATTCAGAGATAAAAAGTGTTGCAAAAAAAGGTGCAAGTGTGCCATTGGTTATGCATGCAAACATAGCTTAAGTACCCTGCTCGGGCCAGCTGATGACAAAAATGACATCACTCATACTGCACGCACACACTAGTTAACTGAAGCGAAAATTTGCTGTTTGAATTTCTGGCTCAACCAATGTTGTAATTCTGTGGGAGGCGCTACCTATAATCTAGAACTGATTTAGCAAAAACATTACTTTTGCAATTCCACTTGGTGCCAATGGTAGGCAGCACAGAATATACCCAATTTACCTCTAAATTAAGTCAGAGTGTGAGGAGTGTTAGAAACAAACTAACCCACGGATACATACCCAAGTCTGTCATAGTTCCTCCTTTCACTGGAGTTGAATCCGAGTCCTTCTTAGTCACTACACACACATGCACATACAAATATCACAATTAAACACAATCTAGGCAACATTGTTCAATAAAAAAATGTCAGGTGTGCGTAAACTTACCTGTTTTAGGTAGTGTGGCTTCCTCCACTGCAGGTACAGGTGAAGGTTCATCTAGATCTTTTGTCAGATCTTCCTGTTCTTCCTCTCTTTGCCCTCGTTTGGATTTAGTGTAGGGAGTTGTGGGCCTGGAACACAAAAACAAACAAGGTCAGTAAAAAACAGAGAATGTCAGCATGTCACCAGGTTACTTATTAAATATGAGGATAAATTTGAGCTATTTGTGCAGCATGAGTGTTCCTATCATTTACTACTGAAAGAATGATCATAATACTTAACATTTTCCCATAGTATAAAAGTCTGTTTAATACGTAATGCAAAATGAATTCAAATAAAACATTAACTTTTAGTTCATGTTATTTTACATTATCATTTTTATTGTTATTTTACCATTATTTTTGCAAAAAATATTCCTGCACAAATGACATCGTTTTCTGAAAATACAAAAAATCCTGACTTCAATATTATTGACAGTAATAGAAATACCCTTTTTTCGTGTTTTTCTTCTTGCTCTCCTGTGGTGGAGGGGTTGGAGATGGAGAGGGGGAGCGTTTCCTCTTTTTGGCACTGCTGGGTTTTTTGTCCCTCCTTTCATCTGGTGCGCTCACTTCGTCCGTGAGGGTTTTCGCTGAAATTCTCTTTCTCCTCGGCCCCCCCTCTCCCACCTCATAGTCTTCCTCGTTCATCCACTCGTTAAACTGATCCAAGTCGAGAATCCACTTCGCATGAACCTAAAAACACACAGAGGTACTTACAATCACGACATGAACTACAAATTTCAGTTAACTATGTAACAAAACCATGTAGAGCGGTGATATCGTCCATAAACATGATAAAGAATGAGAGAGCATGTGCGTGACAAACAAAAGAGACAAAGCAAAAGAGAGGTAAAGAACAAGAGACAGATGGAGAGAGGTGAGGGAGGGGGGTTCCTGACCTTCCTGGGTTTTTCAGCTGTGGGCGGATCCTCCACTGCGGCTTCCACCTCATTGGCCGAGATCCATGTGTCATAACTGCATCATAAACCACAGTACATTAAGTGGCCAGCAGTCCCCAGAATGAATAGTGATTATTTGTTATTTTTGAAAATGCAAAAATGCACAAAGGTTTGTGTGTGTGTGTGTGTGTGTTTGCGTGTGTGTATGTGTGTGTGTGCGCTCACCTGTCTGGCCAGTAGCCCCAGTGCAGCAGCATCTGTTTGTCTCTTTTCATTACAGGACGCACCCACTCCTCTGAAAAATAATCACAGACCAATATCAACATGACTAAACTACTAAATCCCATTTTCTATTTGTGAAAGAAACTATTGTATATTTACTCAACAATAGTATGAATGTGTCAATATTCTTGTTCAGTGCAAGCAATACTCAACAACAGAACATACCATCCTCCAGACTAGCAGGAATAGGCACCACTACATGAGAACTGGACAGTTTATCCTCAGTCACAGATCCCTACACACACAATGCACAAATCTTATCATACAAGGTAATAATACCTTAAAAGCCTTTTTCACTTAGAGACTAAATAGTATTATATGTAGGGGTGGGCGATATACTGAATATTTTGTTTGCAATGACTTTGACAATGATTTTGTCAGAAAATATCTATAGCGAATTCAACTCCAAGTGTAAAGTTGTGATTATTCCAACATTCTTATAATTTGGTCAGCTTTGTTTCCTACATGTTTCTATGTTTCCTTCAATTGCATCAATTACATAAACTTAATTTAATTGAGTATATATTTTACATATGTGACCCTGGCCGACAAAACCAGTCTTAAGGGTAAATTGAGAATTTTACATCATCTGAAAGCTGAAGAAAACAAATTTATATTGATATATGGCTTGTAAGGATAGGACAATATATTGCGGGACAACAAATGTTCACAAAGCTGGAATCTGAGGGTGCAAAAAAAATTAAAATATTGAGAAAATCCCCTTTGAAGTTGTTAATCAGAAGCACTGTAGCAGGCCATCCACTCACAAAAATAAAGTTTTTATACATTTACGGTAGGAAATTTATAAAATATCTTCATGAAAGAAAATATAAAATATTTTTCATAGAATAATCTGTAATTTTTAACCATTCCCTGTATTTTTGGTAATTACTAAAAATGTTCCCGTGCTACTTAAGACTGGTTTTGTTGTCCAGGGTCACATATGTTGTGCAACCAGGATCAAATGCCATTTGCACCAAGAACCAATCGCTGTTATTATTTAAATCAACGGTTTGTTTTCATGTTGTGGAAATACCTGGTGTCGTTTAATAATGTCCTTTAGTTTTCCAAGTAGCTTGGCCTCTATCTCCGAGCTCAGATAAATCACAGGTCGGGACAAACAGTTATTCTACACACGGAAAGAGCACATCCAGCATTATTCAATGTTTCATAACTCATACATACAGTACACTCACAAATTGAAAGGTTTCATGAGGGTTAAGGATTTATTAAAAGTATTCATCTGACTGGGTGGCTGTGTCTGTAATTGTGCATTTGGTACACACCTGTACCAGAGACTTTTCAATGGTCATGAACATTTCAACATTGCGATCCATCCTTGAAGGGTTCTGAAAGTCAAATCTCCTCCTAAGAGAGACCAGAGTGTAACACAACTACAATTAGGACGTGTGAAACATTTCACACGAAAAGTAAAAATGCCCTCAAAACAGCTGTTATATATTAGAGAGGGACAATCCATAATGATTATTTAGCAGAAATAGCAATTTATGATTAAACGTTAAAGAACTTTAACAATGGAGGTTTGATACACAGACTGGAAGTTCAGATACAGTGAAAGAAAGAAGTCATGTAAAATGAGCATATGGACCTATTCACACCACAATGAAGGCGACTCAGGACATCACAGCGTGTCAAGTGTCAAAGAACTCTAATAAATTCACAAGCTCTTCCTCCATTCCATCTGACATTTACATCTTATCTTTGGGGGCCGAAGTTAATATTAGGCACATAAGGAACATTCATGGGACTACATCCTGTATTAATTTTAGATCATCCTAAAACTGTCATATATTCTGTCCACATATTTTGAGTATTTTTTCTAGTGGTGGGCCGTTATCGTAAGACTCTTATCGCGTGATAAAAAAAATGTCGCCGTTAATCTATTCTCAAAGTTGGGTTGGGAGCTGGGTCTATACTATGCAAACTATGATGACTTTCACCTTGATATTTTAGCGCGGATGTATACATAGCTTAATTGCACTGTAGGGGGCGAGAACGAGATTTTTCAACTCGCGTGAATAGCGTCATTCGCGTCATTCTCGCCGCCTCATCATCTCATAACCAGGGCTTCATGGCAGGTCTATCGCCTCTTTGCATTGACTTAACATGTAAATCACTCGCGCTTGACGCGCCATTCACGTTTGGTCTGAACACAACATAACGTTACTGTGAAATGACCACATCAAACGTGACGTGCTAACATGGATGCAGCTCTGAAGCCGCCGGGTTTGCTTCAGGGAAAATTTATTTTTAAGAAGTTTCCCAATGGAAACCTCGACAAGACTAAGGTTGTTTGCACCTTGTTCAATGTGGAATTGGTTTACTGTACGGAATTGGTTTACATACAGTTGGTTTGAAAAAAAAAAAAACTTTCTCTCAACAGTTACCACTGTTGAGAGAAAGTTTTTTTTTTTTTTAAAAAAGCTTTCCCCTAGCTTAAGTTGAAACAGGTAACTTTGTATTGGCACCTAATGTATTATGGCTCCTGTATGACATATCGCTTGTTGCTTCCTAACTCTTTGTAAGTCGCTTTGGATAAAAGCGTCTGCTAAATGACTAAATGTAAATGTACTGTAGAAGCTCTTCCAGTCTCAAGTACCACCTAAACGCAAAGCATCCCTTAGCTAATGCGGAAGTAAACACAAGTTCATCTTATTGAACATAATTTAATTTTCATCACAAATTATCATAGTAGAACAGTTTTCTCAAGCAGTTTGTGATGCATTTTGGAAACAGGAGATGAGCCCCTGGTCTAATGCGCCACCTGGCTTGAGAAACCCGTTCTCAAATACTTACTTTTAGTCATTATTTGGGTAGCACACATATTCTGAATGCCTTCGGCAGAATTCAAATGAGCCATTTTAATCTAGATTAAAAAAATTAATCTATGCCCACCACTAATTTTTTCTTTCATTCTGACCTTTCTTTCATTCAAATGATTGTTTTCAATGTTTCCTATCCGGATTTATTCTCTCATTATATCTAATTAATATAATTCATGATGTAATATTAGTTGCAAATTAATAAAAAGCCTAGTATGATGCAGTATAAAGTTTCTGCTAAGAATGTTATATTCTGTGTATCCTTAAAAGCTGTGTCTGAAAATATACAGGGAAAGCATGGCACTATTACGATCAAGTATTCAATGAATTATGAACGGTACAAAGAGGCAAACGGTCAGAGAAGCTGAAGGGATAACTCATCCAAAAAAGAAAATTTGGTCATTTACACACCCTCATACTTTTCCAGACTTGTGTGAAGTTCATTGTGCTGATGAACAAAAAGGAAGATATTTGGAAGAATGTCAGTAAACAAACAGATCTCATCCGTTTGTTTACTGACATTCTTTCAAATATATTCCTGTGTTAAGCAGAACAAAGAAATGTATACATGTTTGGAACAATCTGAGGGTGATTAAATGAAAAAACAAACAATTCTGAGGGGCTGAATACTTTGAAAAGACATGTGTATTGAAAGAAACAAAGAAAGGGAAGAAGAGATTACCATCCTTGATCACTCTTGAATTTGTAGGCAGCAGCCAGAATATTACACAGAGAGCCTCCAGATTTGAAATCCAGAAAACATTTCATCTAAAATTAAGAGATTCAAAATTTTTGTACGATGGTGCTTTGGTGAAATTACAATTTATGCATTTGGTTCGGATAACTTTTTTCAATATTCATTAAAGAATGTTTTGATTCATAAGTACCGGTAGTTTAGTGAGGGGTGGGTTGCTGACGTGCCGGCCAAACACTTCCTCCTGAAACTGAAGTAGCTGAACCACCAGGCTCGACAGAGATTTATTGGTGGGAGGCTCAGCTTGAATATACTGTAAACAAAACAAAATCAAATTGTTATGAAGACATCTTAAATGGGAAGTACATACAGAATATATAGGCAGGAGTAGTCAGGCAGACTTAGCCGTCTTATAATGATCTACATTAAATGTTAACCAAGTTGTCTTATCTAGTAAACAGAAATGCAGACTCTTGTCGAATACAATCTAAATGCTTTCTTTTCTATCAAGTTGTCTGTCAGTTTTCTTCCAGAAATTGTTGATCATACATACATACAGTATATACATAGAGCAGCTACTTTTATCACAATCTGTATCTATTGACTCATATAAACGACCTTTATATTTTGAAGGAAATTATCATTGGCTGCTATACCAAGAGTTTTATATTTTACATTTATTAAATAAAACATGTTATTATTTGCGCATATTTAAGATATAATATTCTGAGAAAAATCTGCCAGAAACATTCTAATTTAAGTTTTTAATGTTGTCTATATGTCTGTGTTGTTTTCAATATAATTTAAGACAAACCTTCATCATTTTAAACCATTGAAACCTCAAAAATAGTTTTAAGTGATACAATGATCCAATACAATAGGAATTTGCATGTCTCTGGTTGTGTATTGGGTTCTATGGGTGGGATGTTTTGACACAAATACTGGAATAAGGTTTAAAGAATTTTTGTAATGGTTTTAATTATAAACAGCTGTTGGCTTATGGTAGTATTTTAGCAATGAATAAAACCTTTAAAATGTGTGTATTTGTCCAGATTAGAGATCAAACAAACCGTCGTTATAGTTATACCATGTTCATTTTCGTGACTACACTTTAATTCTCAAATTTATTTAAAGACATCAATTTATGCTAATAAACGCTTACAATTTTGAGTAAACACACAATTGCAGATACATTTACAGCCCTTAAAAAGTAGCTTTTATTTGAGCTTCATAAAATGAGATTTTTCACAGGCAGGGGGAGAAATTCATATTTTATCATCAATATAAAATACCATGACAAATGAATTTATACTTCTGTAGTACACTGTGTTAGATGGAAATTGGACTTTCACTCTTAACATTGAAATTGTTTACTGAAGGCATTTCGAATGTTAAAATATTTGCAAAATTCTTCGCGAAATTATCATCTTCATAAACACATCGCTAGTGTACATATAACGCGCGCGAGACGTATCGGTCTGCACATCTGGATTTGAGCACTTGCGCTGCACGCGAGCTGCCAATGCCGCAGCCTCGTTATGTGAGGTGGCCTTTCCCTTGATAAAACAGATCAGATCACCAAGGCCATTCATAAAATCTACCTAACGGTAAAACGCTATAATACGACGTTATAACGGTATCAGATATTGAAGATAATTCCAATTCTTTGATATTTCTTAAGAGCTTTCTCAAGACTCACATCAAGCATCTTCTATTGTTCGAGACGCATCAGACAGATTTTTAAACAGCTGGATTTCTCTCCATCTCTTTTCCTGCCCTCCCCTCTCCTTTTTGCCAACCCGCCTCAAGCCCCATGCCCTTTCCTGCACAAATACCCAAAGGACCCTTTATGCTGGTTAAAAATAAACGAATGTTACCTTTTTATAATTCTTGCCAAGCCAAACCCGGACATTGTCGAACTGCGAGACGGTATCAGACGCTTCGAAATATTTTACATTCGGGCCGCCGTCTTTCTTCCGTACCGCCATCTTTGTCTGCGCGAAAGTTTGACCCCTCATCGCCCCCTGGTGTTCATTTGGTGTTGCTTGATAATCGAAAGGATTGGATTAGTTGGTTGGTTGTGAAGTGAAACTACTTCATTCTGGATCGAGGTTCCAGCTTGTGCTTTTATTATCTTTGGGAAAACTAGAGCCAAAATGGCAGGTCAAAGACGAGCAGTACCTTTTCTGGGTAAAACCTCTATGTCCATCTATAAAAATATCATGACCGAACCCCTGAATCACGATCTGAGTGTAGTAAAAGTGTAGTAAACGTGTTTTTGACAGATGGATTTCATTTGCATTTGTATGTTTTACCACAAATACCACGTTTTAACCGTTTATTTTTGCGAGGCCATAGAATTTGTGTCTACAGGTGCTGTAACTACAAATATAAAAATAGGTACTATATAAATCATGATTAGTATTCGTAATTGATTAGGCTTAAACTTGTCCTTACACTTAGAAGAAAGTGGCTGTTTAGGAGATGTTAAGATCAGCATCGCCTTCTCTTTGCCACTCTTCTGCAAACTGTAAACAATTTTGTAACTACTGTTGATGAGAAGTAAATATGTAATAGTATAAAATTGGTGGTGTTTTGATGGCGGGTACGATTTCACGTACGGTTTCGAAATTTTAAAAGCCATGTTCATCAAATTGCAATACCTGTTGGTATCCAAAAGATGGCGCTTTTGTGTCTATGTTTGGAAGTATCTTGCACGGGCACTCAATCGTCTGTTTGTAGTACCTGAACCTCTCTGTCAATGAGACCACGTGGTTCATTAAAAAGCACAATTAACATTGAAGCATTGGGATGAACCCTCATGGCTCAATATGATAGCTGATTAGAAATACATTTGCTTCAGTTGCTTTAAGGAAAATTCAATTTGGGTCAAATGTATGAAACGTACGGCAATACACACACACACACACACACACACACACACACACACACACACACACACACATTATACAAACTGTGTTTTATATACCCTAAACATAACACTTACAAACAAACCTTTCTGCATTTTTAAAATGTTAAATAAACATTTGATTTATATACCGAACGCTTGCTGTGGGTTTACCAGCACCACACCCCCCCTCCCCCCACACACACACCAAATTCAACCTGAAAAAATAGTTGTTGTCAGTGCAGATTGACACTGTCAACATTTTTACTTTCTAACCTTGTTTCTGTCAGAGTTTTCATAATTTCTGAGACTGTTTGTGTTCTTGTCCAACCAACATCTCTTTGACCTTTTTACTATTGTCCTTCAAAGGATGCCTAGTCATTTAGCTCCCTCATTACCAAGGAAATATACGTCTCTGTGTGTGTAGGCTATGTGTGAGGAACAATGAATAATCAGCACCGCCAATTGTTTCCTGACTAATTAGTGCTTTATTTTGTGTGAGAAAAGAGAGTGTGTTTTTGTTAACATGTTTTGTTTGTTGCTTATGTTAATCTTGTTAACTGTGTTTGAAGAGTTTGGTTCCAAAATAAGATTACTCAGTTTCATTTTTATTTTCAAAAAACACGTTTTTTCTTATGTTATGATATTTTTATTTTGTTAGTTAGCTGTATTTTTGGTATTATGGCTTAAATCAAAACAAACCAATGGCAGTTTGATTGATATTAATTGGAATGCACGATAAAAAAAACAAGATTTTTTATTATCTTTAAAAACAGAGTTATCTCATTTTGGAACCAAACTCTTTATTTACACCCTTAGGCTACATGTTCTGTTCTTATAGCGGTATAAATCAGTTTTGAAATGTGGGGGTATGTATTGAATGTTAATAAGTTGGCCTGGTCTTTTTACCTTCAAGCCACATGAACCCATACTCTAACACCAATTTCTTTAATAAAACGTAAGGCATTAAACTTTTCTCAGAAAAAAAGACACTGCAGTGTTTTTTTATTATTATTTACAGTATGCACTCTTTTACATGCGAGAACAAAAGTCTATAATAATGATTAATTACACAACTCCAAAGATTTACAACAGTAATCAATCAAATATGTAACATTTTATATTGTTAGGGAACACATGAATCACATTGGAGATACATGCATACACACGCACATACACAGCAACTTGATGTTTCCATCATACAATCAAGTCATTGTAAAACATTTAGCCATATCCCACAACAAATTTAGTGACATATTGTAATTTAAACGTTTCTTCCTTATAAACATATTTTACAAGCTTAAGACACAGAAGTTACAAACATATCGTTTCCATGCCATGAAATGCATTCCACTTTTGTTCATCAAGTCTCTGTTATTCAAATTGCAAACAAACCTACACAAGTTCTATAGGGAGAATGTTAGAATCTAGTACAACATGACACGATAACTGGGTGATCTTCAAAAGTTTTTATTACTAAGGAGGCCTAACATGTTTCATATTTTTTAAGTTAACAATATCAACATCATAAACATTTTGTGCAGCAATGTTGGGCCTTTCAAACACCAGAATTGAAACACTTGCTTAATAGTGAGTTGTAAAGTAGCAAATAAATCTTGATTCCATGCAATATTAAGTAATGAGTCAATGCATACAATTCATACAATTTCATTGAAGTCAATATGAAAATCAAAATGTACCTTGATGATTTCCATAATACACATTCTTGGTCTTAGGAGAATGAATACTCCAAAGAACTACACAAAATGTAAATACTTGTTCTGACTCGAAATGTCTGAAATGTCCAGTGGACATCATATACTTTCCCGATCAAAAAATTTCTAATGGAGAAAAAAAAACATATTTTCTCTTAAGTGACCAACTTATTATCAAATTATGTAAGTGGACTGAAAACACTGTTTCACATTGATGTTTGATAATATAATAAAAAATAAACTTTCAGTATCAAAGCTACAGTTTTTCTTCTTGTTATTTTCTTGTTATATCCACTGTTTCCTATACACACGTATAGTATAATAGTCTAATGTTAATTGTGTTGATAGCACTACACTTATGGCAGGTAAACAGCGTCTGTAATTGTTTGCAAATATGTGAAAGTGCTTGTGTTTTTTTAGCATGTACGTGCATGTGTTAGTCGGGGTAGATAAGAAAGCCACTGAATGTGCTATATTTGTTGGCGTTTCCTCCGTGAACCTTTCCACCATCCAGCTGCACGCAGACCTCATCTCCCACGTCTAAATGCAGAATCACACTGTTAGAGGCGTAGTCATAATTCTGATCTGCGTCCTGAGCGATTGCACTTGCCCTTACCTATGAGAGGAGAAAGAGAAACAATACTAGTTATAATGATGTTAAATGTTGTTCTTTTCAAACATCACAACTACTGTAGCTGCCTCCTTCAAATCAATAGATATGCTAATTACAAAGACACCACATTTACTTTCTCAGATGTACACAAGGATAAAATAACAGTTCCTCCTTCTTGTATTCATTTATTCTTGCTTACTCCCATGTGGGAGACATAGGAGAGACAAAAAGAAGTAAAGACCGAGACAGATCAGGTTCAAGAGAGTGAGTGTTATTGATCTATGTAGGCTGTACGTGTGCGTTGCTTATATGCATACATATATAAACACACACACACACACACACACTTTGCGACTCATTTATCTCCATTGAGGGTTTCTATATCGCTAAGCAGAAATACTACCATATTATTAACGTACTTTTGTGTACACATTTATATAGATAACACCCTAAGATAAACACTAAGCACACATACAGTATTTAACAAAACTCTTTTCTGTGTAGATTTAGGTTAAAACCCTGATAACTGTATGTGAAGCTTCCACCGCAGACTAATTTGTCACGTGCTGATAACTAATGCATAATCCTGTAATAAGTAATAAAAACTAAAAATGAATAATGAATGCTTTTAGTAATTAAGTAGGCTAATATTGATTGCAATAATGTCCTATTTAATAATAAACCTCTTTTTTAATGCAGCTGCTATTATTACCTATTATTACCAATATCAGCTTGCTACCTTTTGATTATCCATAGAACATCTTAAAGAAGAATGTCAGTGAATAATCATTTTTCAAACATGCAACCATGTATGTAAGTCGCGTCTCCAAGGGATCGACGTTTTGTTGCTTTGTTGTGCTGTTCTTAATTCTTCTCACATCTCCTCGTTAATTATCTCTGTCTTCCCCTCATCTTTCTTTCCCACCACCTCTCCCCCCTATCTGTTCCCTTATCCCTTGCACCGTCTATCCATCTACTTCTCCCGGAATCGAAATAAAATGCAGGTCACGCGCGTGTCTCGACCGCGCGTCTCGTGTTGGCGCGTGTCCCTGTCCAGTCTAAATCAGATTGATTAACGGCGTGAGGTGGCAGCTCCCGCGGGAGGTCTAGGGCTGCGTCGGGTCCTCGCTTGCTCAGTAATTGCCCAGCGCAGCGGCTCGGCTGGTGCTCCTAATGGGGCCCACTCCTCAATAACTCCACTGTATCACAATAAACGAAGCCTCGAACCGACCAGCGGTCAAATGGAGTCACCGAGTATTAACTGGGTGTGTGTGCGAAATAGAGAGAGATAGGCTGCATTCTCACAAATCTCTAAACGAGGACATGGCTATTGTATTTTATTGAATGTGCAGTGTGTTTCCCTCCGTGATTCGAACGAGCCGTTATCAGATTAAACAGTAGACAATCAGATAAAATAATGCTGACAGAAAAACATGAAAAATAGATCTTAAACAAATTCAGGAAATAATACAAGTAAACAAAATCACTGGAAAATGAAAGTATAATACAGGCACATAAATGGGTGGGAACTGCCAATGTAATTTATTTTACTGGAATTTTATGAAAGCCAATAAAATAAACATGTCACAGGAATACAATTATTTACATTTCTTTCCCCTATAAAAGAGGGCATTTATTTATTTTAAGTTGTTACTTTGTTTGGCTCTAATTTGTCTTGCAATTTGTCAAAATGTAGTAAACCACACAAGAAAAGCAACAACAAAACTTTCCTGTTTATTTAAAGTAAATAATTTGTCTAAAAACTGTGGACTTAAATATGTGTAATACTTATGTCTGATACTTGCACAGTTATGATGTTGTATGTTGGGTTAGTTGGTGCCACTGCTTGTGTTTCTGATAGATATCTATAGATATAGATCAATTCTGCATGCATTCTGTGTGGAGGTTTGGGTATATTTGTGAGGGCCAAATCTCCACAGTAATACAGTGAATTATCATCACAGCTAACTTTTTATTTAAATCTAATGTTTTGCACATTTTTGTATATTATTAGGTTTAGGTGTTAGGTATAGGTTAGGGCATATAATATATCATAAACCTGATATAAGATCAGTGGAAGTCTATTGAATGTCAAAACAAACCTGTGTGCGTGTGTACACATGTATGCCCTGGGAATCATGTGAATCATCATCATCATACTAAAAGTGTAACATTTAAGAATTTCAGTCTTCTCATTGAGGAGCATAGTTTTATCAATGATCTTTATCTATTATCCTCTCACATACACGTAATATATTTAGCTTGTCCAGAGAACATATTCTTCATTGTTAAAGGTTAACTTTGTGATTTATGAATTCATGAATAATCTTCTATGGTTTTGTATTCATATAAAATACTATCTCTGAGCCACATTTGAGCTAATTGGTTATATGACTGCAGGGCTCCTTCTCATGACTGTTTTCGTATTCACCTGCATGCACGTATCTGATAAAAATGGCTTTTTATTTTATAAAATCATGTTAAATAACAGCATAAGAAATATGAGAAACAAACAAATAAAGAATTTGAAAGGACTTGTTTTTTCTGACATCTTCAAAAGTGGGAAGGAAAAACTCTTTATCTCTTTCTTTTATCTCTTTTCTCCCTGTTATTATGCAACATATCTGTTTGAACAATATGATTTCCTTGACTACAGTCAGAACAATGAGGAGAGACACTGCTTTATATGTATATCCCCATATGTAAAAAGGGACAGGAATGATTACTATATGGAAATTTGTCAGTTTTATGGTAGAACCAATAGATATTGATAGGGTTGTAATGCGTATTTTAAGCTCAGTAAAACTGAAAATGACACATATGTGTTACAAAATGGCAAGTGAGGCTGCAGGAGTGTTATTTTATGTACCTGGGGAGAGTTGCACTTCCTTGGGAAACACATAACAGTACAAAGTATAAACTCTTAAACAATTTACACATAATATGCAAAATGGAAAAAAATGGTCACAAATAAGTAATCACTTGAGTTTACATGTAGCAGTTCATAAAGCCTCCTTGTCTCCCTTTTCTCTTGTGCTACCTCAAGGCTAAAGGCCTCCAGTGTGTTTCTCGGTGAGTGTCCTTGTTTAAAAAAGAGCTATACTTGAGAACCTAAAGGCCTTCTGTGCAACTGGTTCATATTGTGCATTTTGTTTGCCTCACCAGAATAAGGCCGTTCACAAACCTACCCTGACGTTAATCTCAGAGAGTTTGTATTAGATCGACCTTTTGGCTGTTAAAAGGGCAGTAAGAGCGCAGGAAATTAAAGCTAGAGAGACAACAGAAGAAAAAAAAGGCAGAGAAAGTACAACTCTGGAATCCGGGGTAAAAAAGCCTTTGCAGCAGATACGAAAGCCTGTCGGGGTACCGTGAGATTACATGATTAACTAAATTAACGAATTAATTGTAGGATGTAAACTCATTAGCTGTGGTATAGTTGACAGGATATACTAACAAGTTCTCTGTATCACACTATAATTAGTGTTGTGTTGATCTGACAAGATGACAGAGCACAGAGAGGGAGAGCTTTTTCAAGAGGGCTGGTGAGTTTAAGATGGACAGAGAGTAAAACGGTAGTCAGTGGGATGGTAAGACACGTGTTTACAAGTCAAGAATCAATGATTGAATTAATTTATTCAATTCTTAATGAAAAACAAATTGGCTGGGTATTCTGCTTGAGTGACATTAATTTGAGGGGTGTTGAGGTTCTGCCTGGACCCTGTATGATGCTGTCTTTATTTCTTATTTAGACACATGCATAATTCCTGCCATGAGAAAACTTCTTGTAGCTGCACTAATAAGTGACATTACATAAATTAATATTCAAAATAAAAAAAAACATTTCCCACTAGTTACACAACGCAGTTTTCAGATATTGCGTAAACAAAAGCCCTTTTCGGACGGTAATTGTTTCTCATGAGGACGTCTGCAAAAATATATCTGCGTGGCTCTTATCTGTGATAAAACTCATGTCTTTGGACAGACATAAATTCACAGTGCAGGTGTGAGTTTGTTATCCTGCAAACCCGGAAAATGCACTTCTAACTTGCTCAGTCACATGACAATTCACACGTATATAATGATAATGGAATAAAATAGATATTTTGAAATGCCAATATCGAATGTTTTAATGTTTTTTGCTTGACTTCTTTCTGTTAATCTTCCACTCTATAGTGAAGCGGCGATCCTGATCATTCAAGTTACCTAGAATTTATGTGAACTTGTGTTTGTGTGTTTATGTTGTGTGTGCATCGGTGATGTATCTACGCGATCACTTTAACAGCCCTAACTTATAAAACTCCCTATCGTATGATATAATTGGAAGCTGTAAAGGGTTTATATTGATGTGTAGATCCACGATAACCAACAAACATTGTGCTTTTGTAAAATAAAGAAAGTCAAAAGGATGCACATTCTGCCGTCTGTGAACTGTTTCTCTCCATTCGCAGAAGCGGTTCAGGTGCGTGTGTGATATGATGCTTTGTGAGTCATGTTGTGATATTTATGCTGCCATTTATAACATTTTATTGGATCAGACACTATAATCCCTGAACCTCCTAAAGAGTAACACTATATCGTGCTTTTAAGTGGTCAGAACGGACTTACACAACCTTGGTGTTTGTCAAAAAACAGTATGTAATTCGGCCGGGGAGTTTTACATGGGTGGTTGGAGAAAAACACAGACATTATGGAGTCAGACGGCAATAAAATCACCATTTACAGGGGATCTTACGTCCCGATGAGAATCAATTACTATCCGAACAGGGCTAAAGTCTATTTAAATCCACCAAATGATGTTTTATAAACAAAGTTCGGGAGGAGCCGGAGCATATAATCATACCCGGCTGGTTCACAATCATGGCTTCCACCCTACCGGCTTAGCGAGCCAGCCCATAAATAAGCAAGACTTCTTACCTGCGACATCTCTACAGTTTCAAACCCCACCTGCCTGGCTCCTTCTCCGAACTCTTTCGTTAGCAGAATCCGGGGGGGTTTGCTCTGGGTTCGGGCCGTTTCCGAGCTCGGGACACTCACCCTAGCGGGGGGAGTGTTCCGGGTTCGGAAGGAACCGGCGAGCTCGGAGCCCGCTCCCCGGACAGCACGCCAAACACGCATACTTCTTACACTTCTGCTAACCTTTTATTATCTGAATAGGTGAACTCGTGAATACACTGTAAAAATGATTTGTGACTTTTTTTAGGTTCAACTTTACAAACAAATAGGTTTCCCCAATAATAATGTTCCAGCTTCTCAACCAGTAAAGCTAAATGCTAGCAACACCAACGTCATGGGTTCAATTCCCAAGGAATACATAAATTATTAGAATGTTAACCTTGAAGTTGTTTTAGTTGTCTACCAAATGCATAAGGTAATCAATAACAAGTGTGTATTTCAGCTTGTGAAAATCTATGACCTGCGATAAGGTCAATGGTTCCTTCTCTTTGACTTACACATGCGCTCACACTTTCTCTCCTTTTTTGCTCATCTATCTCACTTACACTGATCTGATGCTGTCTGTGTCTGGCCTCGCAGTAACACTTTCTCCCGACCTCTCTGTCGGCTCTCCTCTTATTAACCATCCATCTTCCTATCCTCCGTTCATCTCTCTATCATCCTACACCATTTTACTGCCCCCCATTCCATTCACTTCTCATCTGGGTGGGCACATATGTTCAGATCTTTCCCTTCACCATTCTCACTTTTGTCTTAAAAATCTCAATTATTCTTCGCCTAAAACATCAGTGACAAGAGCAGGATTTACATAGAATGGTTGTCTTTCTAATGTCATGAAAAGAGACAGGACCCACATGTACGCAAAATCAAATCTCATACCTTTGCCAGAAATGTTGAGCGGAGGTGAATGTTGTTGAGTGTATGTTTGTGAGAATGCTCTGAGAAGACCTTGAGATGGGTTAAATAATTTAGCTAAGGGGAGAGATAATTAATGAGGGTTGAGATAGACATTTGGGAGAGTGTGGGACGGTGTGTGTCTGTGTGTGCCACAGGTGAAAAAGAGGGAATCTCATCTTAAAGACATGAATGATTTAGCAAGAGGGAAGATCACTGGAATGACAATATATGCAATACAGCATGCCATACACTGGCTAAGCCTACACTCCTCATCTTCTTACTCTCTGTATCTCGTCCTTCACTTAATGTAGGCTGTGCTGAATATCCGAGCAGACTAGTCCTGGCCCACAGCACATGAGCTTTTGGATAATCAGCACTAAAACATTTTGTTTCTGAGTAGCAGCAGAAACTTTTACTCATTTTGGGATAGACTGACTAATGTTTTATTTGTTTATCAACATTTATAAAAAAAAGTCACCATTTTTACAGTTCAGAACTGCACTGAACACTTTTTGACATTTGCGTTTACCAAATTCACCTCAAAAGGATACTCCACTCAAAAATGAAAATTCTGTCATGAATGACTCATCCTCAAATTGTTCCAACTCTGTATAAATATCTTTGTTCTGTTGAACACAGAGAAAGATAACGGTAAGAATGTCAGTAACTAAACAGATTACATCCCCCATTGACTCCCATAGTATTTTTTTTCCCTCATAGTAAATGGGTCATGAGGTCTTTTGGTTACCGACATTCTTACAGATATCTTCCTTTGTGTTCAGCAGAACAAAGATATTATAAAGGTTGAAACAATCTAACGGTGAGTAAACATTGACAAAAATATTTTTTACATTTTTTGGGGGGTGAACTGTCTCTTAAGGTTGTAAAATCAGAAATGTGTTTTTGTCTTATGGGACAGTTCACCTAATAATTTTCATTTCAAACTTGTATGACGTTCTGTCATCTGCAGAACACAAAAGAAAAAAAGATATTTTGAAGAAAGTTATTAACAAAACAGCGTTGGCACGCAATCACTTCTATTGTATGGACACTAAACCAATTCAAGTGAATGGGTGCCGGTTAACAGCGTTTTTCATAATATCTTCTTTCGTGTTCTCCGGAATAATGAAAGTCATACAGGTTTGATATGACAAGAGGGTGAGTAAATAATGACAGAATTTAAAATTTTAGTTGAACTATCACTTCAAGGTTCCATTTCTAACAGATATGATCACAAAAATTTCATCAGTCAAGTGTATTTTGGTTTAGCTGGTCATATTGACAGAATGATACCAATGAATGTACTTATTACTATATAGGCACAATTTAAAGGAGAGTGCCAAATAATTTTATTATAGTCCACATAGGATAAACTCACTTCAACATTCATATTTAATTTTAGCATCCTCAGATTAGTATTTAGTCAAAAATTTTACATTTACACTTTTCTCCCTTATAGGACACCACTCTTTAGATCACAAAGCTGTGTATCCACCATATAATGAACAGACAGGGTCATGTTAATGGTAGAGTAATGAAGGCAAGCTGACAGGTTTCTGCAGACTGATTAAAGGCCTTTCATAATTTCCTGTCGGACCTCTAAAGCTCTAGGGAACTGTGTGTGTGTAAGAAAGATGGAGATAAAGTGTATATTTTAAAAACATACTACGGGCGGTATTTTTTATATCTCTTTGGATAATCCCTGCTTTCTTTTCCACTACTAAAACTCAAAACTGAGCGGTTGAGTTGAGAGCGCCTGAATCCCAGATCCATGTCATGTTTCACCAGATGGAGAGGTTTTTTCTCTCGTTACTTTTTCATTTATTCTACATTCACAGGTCCTGGGAGATCTGCAACCAGCTGTTGCATTTCGTTCCACTCGAGATAAAGCGAGTGTGGAAAAGTGTGTCTGTGCTTATTTTTGTTGTGTTACACGTGTAACTGTTAATTGGAATATTTAAGCCTACTCCTATTTCCGACTCTTAAACTAAAAGTATATTCTAATAAATTAACATGCATTTAAGCCCTTTTGGATAGATCGAATTTTCTTTTTCATACCCCAGTGTGAACTACACACACTCTGTTACATGGTCTATGTATATGACCATATTTTATTAGTTTTATATATTTTGTGAAACGTTTTTTTTGCTGTAGCTTCTGCAAGTCCTCAAGTGATAGGCTGAGAAAATAACTGCTGAATTATTGAGGAGCTCCCTAACAGGACCCTATTTGAAAGTTAAATGCTTTTCTTAATCCTGCCTGAGTAAATATAAATATTATGCAACATTTCAATCAAATCAGATATTTTTTTAATACAATTCATTAACTCCTAGCTTACTCTAGTTGAAGGGATAGTTTACCCAAATATCGAAGATGTATTCACGCTCATGTCATTGAGAACTTCTAAAAGAGTCTTTCATCTGTGAAACTGATTCAAAAGACTGATTTTCCAACAACACACCCAACCAACTCACAATTATCCTACCTGTCCATTTTTCTTGAGGTCTGCCCACATGCTAGTTCCATCCCCGCCTTTCATGAGCACATGATAAGTGAAGAAGTAGATTCCAGGAAGAGGGCAGGTAAACTTTCCTGTGGACGGCTCATAGTAATTCCCCACATTTGTGACCACGTCATCAAACTTCAGTGTCTCAATTCCTTCGTGCTGCTTGCGCAAACCGGCATAGAAGGCTATTTTGGGGCTGTAGAATGATGGGATGTATCCCCCAGGGCCAGGACCTGGAGGTCCAGGAGGGCCTGGTTTTCCTGGTTCTCCGGGGGGCCCACGTGGGCCTGGTGGCCCTTGGCTACCACGAAATCCTGACTTACCGCCCCCTCTGCGTCCTGGTATGTCATGAGGAGGAGGGGAAACAGGTGTTAATTCATTGGTGGGTGTCAGAGAGTCACAGACCATCTTACAGCTTCCAAGCATTTCATATTGTGTGCCTCCGCCCCCTGACCCACCCAGTTTGGTGCTATGCACCAATAGTGGTATAGTGATCAGTAGCACTAACACCATTGCCACACCCACTGCCGCCCCAATAACCCGCTTCCTGCGATTGAGACTTGAGGCAGCAATAGAGAGGAAGTCCTCCCCTCCTTTAGAAGAAACAGGCCCGGCCAGAATGAACTCTGGGAAGATAAAGGACTTAAATGAGATTAAAATATAAAATATGTTGAAAAGTGCTTGTATCTGTGATATAAGCCACCAAGAAAGAGTTTTTTTATATATGGAAGAATCCAACTTGAACAAAACTAATCAGATATCCTAAGTGGAGCAATTATTCCAGTCTGTTTGGGCTTAAATCTCGATTGTCCTCATTTCCATTTAATGTTTTAACTTCTGCTGGTTCCTCTGGCTGCAAAATCCGTATAGCCGGCTGAATAACCCTCACTTCTGAATGACACACTGGACCGAGATATCACTCCATAAAAGCTGCAATTCTTGGTGATCCGGAGGGTTTATATCCTCATACAAATATATACAGCTTGTCTGATATGAGCAACATGGGGGATTTGGTGTCCCCAAATTTTGGTCCTATCAGATCAGAGATTCTATCAGATGATGTGGAAGTGTATTTGTGTCTCGGGAGTTGCCGGGTGGCGGTAATTCCTCTTTATAGATTTGCGGACTGACAGCTGTGTGGCTCGGTGTTATTTTTCCACGAGAAGTTCATGAAATGTTGTGTTTCTGTAGAATTCCCAGATGAGTCCATATTCACTGCAGCATTTAAAAAAACTCTACCCCTCCTCTCATAGAAGCTGGGACTATGCCTTGTTACCCTAATTTGAACTGAGAAAAAATTCCCCTATTATTCCACGTTATATATTATTTTGTATTTCCTTGATACTCTTAAATCTCTTAAACCTCCAAGTAACCAGGATTATGCTTTCCAGATACAAATGTCCTGTTCGTCCAATGATAAATGTGTGATGAGAAATCTTTTTCAAACAGGTTCACTGCAATGCTTGCTAGTCTTTATTAAACTTCGTCTTTGACATGTTGACACTTCTCTCACTGTTCCCCTTTTAAAAAGAAGAAAATACAAATTAGATTAACTGTAAAACGTTTAACATTATCTTCAAGGTTTATTAGATACATAGATGCTTATTGAAAAAGTGGATCATTTATTTTCAATGTTTTCCTACACATTCACAAGAATATATTTTATTCAATTTCATCTAGTTATTTAAGCATGCTCCATGGATACCTTACATGAACACTTACAAAATGTAGTATAATCACAAATATTGTATATTTACACTTACATATTAAAACTACATTTGCATTTGACTATTACCTAAGTTGTGGGAAACTTTTTCTAAATCAATTTGATATATATATTCTCTAACTTGGATAAAACCAGTTAAAAAAAACCATCAAATTATTCTGCTGGAAACAACCTCGGTTAAGAGGAAGAAAAACAATTCAGCCAACCTGATGTATTCCAAGAGAAAAAGAAGATTGACGCCAGATTCCGCGCTACAGCGCAGCTCCTCTCGCGCGAGCGAACAGCTCAGAAAATGTCAGAGAATTTTCGCACCTCAGGCTTCTTATTTTAACGGTCACTTTGCTCAGTGTTGTCAGCTTCAGCTCTCCTATGTGTCCGTCTTCTCCTTCTTCAGCTGCAACCTTTGCCGCTCCTTCAAGAGAGTTCTCTCCACAGCCGTGGACTTTAATCGTTCAGTTCTTCAGGTAACGATATCATTAAACTCTTCAAGGTGTTACTTACAAATGCATTATCAGCACTTTCTCTTTTTTCATTTAAATTACGAAACGAGATGGAAAGCCTCAATTTGAAATTCAAATATGGTAACACAATCGTCCCTCTGTTAAGATGTCGCCGAGAAGCAACAGTTTCTCACTTGTTCGATTTCTGTGAGGAAAAGACGCTTCCAACGGCGGGATGTGTGTCTCGCGCTCCTCCCGCCCTGTATACGATTACGCGCGCGCGCGCGCTCACTGTCACAAGTCTCCGCAGATCAAGAAATCGATTTCCCGAGGAGGCGACTTGCTGAAGATGTGCATCCTAATAGGCTTGCCGTCTACCCAATTAGTACTTATAAAAAGTCAGGTTGTACTGTTATGGTGTCATTACAAGCACCAATGAGGCATAAAAGTGTTAATTACAGATCTACCGCATTATGGCTTCGCCTACCTGTCCTATAGATTCAACATAATTGGTTTTATTAGCAAAAACGTAAACAAGTATTAAATAGTCAAGATTAGTCAAGTAGAATGCAAATGTCCCTATTGGCATTTATTAATTGATTTCCTTTCTCCCAAGGCAATCAATTTGTGTGCAACTTGGTGAAAATACACTATCCGATAGCTATGGTGGTTAAGTAAGGCTGCCTTACAGACAGTACCTCATTGAAAGATGTTGGGATGTGGTAATTATTAGCTTTTTTTTGCATTCTTCTATGACAGTGTAAAGAGAGAGAAGGCTAAGAAAAGGATGAGACGGAGACATGCAGTGTGTTGGGCGAAAGACAGTTTAGCTGTGTTTTCAAGTCTGTTGTCAGTGTCTGTGTTTCTTTAGCCTTCAGAGCTCATTAGCAGTGATAGACACATCGGTACTGACAGCCTCCCCCACACACTTTAGCTCTTACCTTACACGTTCCCTATCATTCCACCATCATCTTTATTTCCATATCCCTGCGCTATTAGTTTCTATTTTACTTAAGCACTTACAGGTTTTAGTTTGATCGCTCACAGTGTTTTCTCGAAAGATTCACTGTATTTGAAGGAAATGGGTTTAGTAAAAGAGCAGCTTTTGCATTTTTTAAAGGGATTGTTCACCCTTAAAAAGAAAATTCTATCATCATTTACTCTGTTTTACACTGTATTTCTTTGTTCTGCTGAACACAAAGGAAGATTAAGGAAGAATATTAGCAACCAAACAGAAAACCAAGCTCATCCCCCTTTTTCTGCCATAGTAGGGGAAAAAAATACCACGGGAGTCAATGGAGGGTGTGATTTGTTGACATTCTTTTAAAAAACATCTTCCTTTGTGTTTAGCATGAACAAAGTAATTTATAGAGGCCTTTTTTGAGAGTAAACATTGTGACACGTTTTTTTGTTCAGAGTTTAGTGGGAAGCAGAAAGATCAAATGCTAGCTGGAAATTTCTGTTTGTTTTTGATAATGACTGGATAGAATCAGATTTTAATAAGTAGGGTTTAATAAGTAAGTTTAATAAGTAAACTTATAGCACTATTTTTTTACCCTTTGATCTGCGCGATGTGGGAAAACATGTAAGGAATCACGAAAGAAAAATTATATTTAATATATAGCGTTACACTCGCGGATTAGTCTGTTTCTTACTCTATGAGGACATGAACATGCAGTTCATCAACAGAGTTGTTTTTAATGAGCATTTATGAGCATTTCAATGTTTAAGTTAAGCTACTGTCAAACACACTGAAACTCAAGCCTCTTAGTGAGGACCTGCCAAAATAAAAGTTAGCTTAATTTGAACAAGATGATAGTAAATTTATAAACTGCAGGAAACATTACAGTACAACCTAGTACATTTCTTTAATTTTAGTAATGTTCAAAAATACTATAGTACACAAGAATTGTAAGGCAGTTAATACTATTGTATACTACAGTATTTTAAAGGACAAATGTCTTTACTGGTGTATAGTAAACCAGAGGTCCCCAACCTCTGGGTCGCGACCCACTACCGGGCTGTGACAGAGCCGTTGCCGGGTCGCAAGAATGTGCTAAAAATCCCTGTACGCCACTGTATATTTTAATTATGCCTTGGCCCTTTAAGAGCGACCGTTCACATGTACAGAGAGGGCGCGTTTTTTAAGCAAAGTTTACAAATGCTGGCTAGCCGTAAAATGTCACCAGAACTGCACTCTGTGCTGAACGACGTTCAAAACCACATCAAAGCAAATGCCCTCAAATCCCGTCTTTTCGAACAGCTTTGCGAAGAAATGGAAGCAGAACACAAACGCCTTCTGTCACACACGGAAGACAGGTGGCTAACCAGGGCGAGATCTTTGGTGCGAGTTTTCGAGTTAAGAGAGTCTATCCAGATATTTATTACAGAAGATCTGTAACCACATAGCTTCACTGTCAGTTGAGTTTGAACGTTACTTGCCGTGCTCGAGCGATCCAAGAATCGGAAAAGAATGGGTTCGTGATTCTTTTGCAAATATGCCCCACGAAGCATCCACGTCGGTTCATTAGGAGGACCAGCACATTGAAATCGCAAATGATGGGGGACTAAAGAAAAATGGCTGACTTCTGGATAAAATTAAAAGCAGAATATCCAGCCATAGCTGCGAAGGCTCTGAAATGTTTACTCCCTTTCCCTGTAATGTTTTATTAAGTTGTATGAAGTTGGAATGACGGCGAAATTTGACGATTTAATGGAAATTACATTGACTTTGTAATGTTTTTATTTAGTTGTTGTATGAAGTTGGAATGAGGCAAAGTTTGACGATTTATTGTAAATTAAATTTACCTTGTAATGTTTTTTGTAGTTGTTGTATGAATTTCGAATGAGGCGAAGTTTGACGAATTAAACTATATTAAATTGACTTAGTGATGTTTTATTTTTACGCAGTTGGCCTGAATGCGCAGTTTGACGATTTAATTGAAATTAAATGTTAAATAAATTAATAAATTAAAAAGTACGTAATAAGTTATTTATTCACACTACTAGATAATTACTTTCATTGTACTTCCCTGCATCCCCACCAGCCGGTCCGTGTAAATATTAGTAAAACAAAACCGGTCCATGGTTTAAAAAAGGTTGGAGACCGCTGTAGTAAACCATTGAAAATAGAGTACTCAGAAAAAGGAAAGAAAACGAATTTGGGAAAACTAAAAATGACATGGCCCTAATTTATCCATTTGTAAAACGTTAATGTCCTTTTTTTAGTTACCTGTCTACTTATGTGATGTCCTGCACTTGTTTTTTTTAAAAGATGATAACAGATACAATTGATTTATTTTTTCCCTCTCTTGAAGTGTGACCTGTATCCGCAAACATTTTTGGTTGATTGTTTCTGTCCAGTCAGCTCGTTTTATTGGTTTTAACTACAACTTACACTGATTCTGGCACTTGACAACACAATACGATTTTTTTTTAATTTTATGTAGCTGATTTTGCTGGTTTGTATTGGCCACCATCAGTTTTCGTTTGCTTTGCCTCCAGCTAATGCCGTGACATAATCAAACAAGAGTACATGGGGGGAAATCCACAAGTGGTGGGGCTGGGTGGGGGACTCTTAGCCTGTGGGGGAGCGATAGCGCAGAGCCCCGGGAGGCTTGAAGGGGAAAGTCCTGGGAGGAACTGTCCTTGTCCGCGGCGGAACTGCTGGGCTGTGCCCCGGCTGGAATGCCGGAACGGACCCGGGCTGGAATGCCGGACTAGACACGGGCTGGAAGGCCGGCTGAAAGGTCGGCTGGAACACAGACTGGGAGGCCGACTGGATCGTCGGCTGGGCTGGCGGGCTAGACTCCGGCTGGACTACCGGAGTGGACCCAGACTGGAATGCCAGAGTGGACCCGGACTGGAAGGCAGGCTGTAAGGCCGGCAGGAACATGGACTGGATTACCGGCTGGAACACGGACTGGATATCCTGCTGGAACACGGACTGGATCGCCGGCTGGAACACGGACTGGACCGGGCTTGGTGCCGGCTGCTGGACCGGGCTTGGTGCCGGCTTCTGGACATAGCTTGGTGCCTGCTGCTGGACCGGGCTGGGTGCCCGCTCCTTAGGGGATCCTACAGCCGAGCAGGCCGCTCGAGCCGTCCCGCCCCCACGGCGCCCCCCAAAAAAATATTTTGGGCTTGATACCACCGGACTCGGGACCACCGGACTCTTGACCACCACACTAATAGGGTCCCTGCTTTCCACACGGTGCATCGCGTACCTGAGTAGGTCGGTGAAGCCCAGGGGCCGCAGCTTCTTTACTTCTGAGGGCTTGAGGGGTTCATCGAGACAGTTGTTGAAAATGACTTTGAGTTCCGCCTCGGTGAACCCCGAATTGCCCGCAGAGGTAAGGGACTCCCAGACAAAGTCCCTGATGTCGGTCCCCTTCTGCTGGAGGCCGTACAAGAAATGTGCCTGTTGGCTCCGCAAGGCCACCAAGGAGGTGGGACTAGCTGTCTTCTGGGTTCTGTAGGGCTCGGTCATTCTGTCACAGTTAGACAAGGCAGGAGAACCCAATTGCAGGTAGACAAGAGAAGGGTATAGGACAACCAGGTATTGTATTATATAAAAGACACTACTAATAGACAAAACAAAACCCATGATGGGGAAAACAAGACTGGGATAAACTAGGAACAAAAACAAGAACATGGACTAACTAGACTAAGAAAACAACACTTGACAAAAATCTAACACTAACTAAACTAGTTTTACTTGACACGGACAAGATCATGGACAAGATCAAAGGCAAAGACAGTACTCTGGTACGAAATACATACAGCATACGAGGACAATGTACAGACACAGCATAGCATGCACGTACAGACACAATGAAAGAGCACAAGACAATGAACACGAGGGTGTTTTAAAGGGGAGACAGACAAAGGATAATTAACAAGGAACAGGTGCTGGGGATTAAGTACTAATGGGAAGGTTGACAATGAAACGAGGTGGCGGGAAACACTGACGAGACACGAGAAAATGCATGACACGTCAATATATAACCAAGCCATGACTTTCATACACAAAACCATAAGGCTATGCCATGACTCCGCTCCAAGAACAAGAATAAACATGACATGATAGTGGGATCATGACAGATAAACTCAGCAAAAAAAGAAACGTCCTCTGACTTTCAACTGTTTTTACTTTCAGTAAACTTAATATGTGTAAATATTTGAATGAACACTAAAAGAGTCAACACCATAAGACATAAAATAAAAATGTTTCACAGACATGTGACTAACAGAAATAGAATAATGTGTTCCTGAATGAAGGTAGGCTCAAAATCAAAAGTACCAGTCAGTATCTGGTGTGGCCACCAGCTGCTTGAAGTACTGCAATGCATTTCCTCCTCATGGACTGGACCAGATTTGTCAGTTCTTGCTGTGAGATGTTACCCCACTCTTCCACCAAGGCGCTTGCAAGTTCCTGGACATTTCTGGGGGGAATGGCCCTAGCCCTCACCCTGCGATCCAACAGGTCCCAGACGTGCTCAATGGGATTGAGATCCGGGCTCTTCGCTGGCCATGGCAGAACACTGACATTGCTGTCATGCAGAAACTCACACGCAGAACGAGCAGTATGGCTGGTGGCATTGTCCTGCTGGAGGATCATGTCCGGATGAGCATGCATAAAGGGTACCACATGAGGGAGGAGGATGTCTTCCCTGTACCGCAAGGCATTGAGATTGCCTGCAATGACAACAAGCTCAGTCCGATGGTGATGTGATATACCGCCCCAGACCATGACGGACCCCCCACCTCCAAATCGATCAGGGTACAGGCCTCCGTGTAACGCTCAGTCCTTCGACGATAAACACGAATCCCTCCATCACCCCTGGTGAGACAAAACCGTGACCCGTCAGTGAAGAGCACTTTTTGCCACTCCTGTCTGGTCCAGCGAAGGTGGGTTTTTTCCCATAGGCGGCGTTGTTGCTGGTGATGTCTGGTAAGGACCTGCCTTACAACAGGCCTACAAGCCCTCAGTCCAGCCTCTCTCAGCCTATTGCGGACAGTCTGAGCACTGATGGAGGGATTGTGTGTTCCTGGTGTGACTCGGGCAGTTGTTGTGGCCATCCTGTACCTGTCATGAAGGTGTGATATTCGGATGTACCGATCCTGTGCAGGTGTTGTTACACGTGGTCTTCCACTGCGAGGATGATCAGCTGTCCTTCCTGTCTCCCTGTAGCACTGTCTTAGGCGTCTCACAGTGCGGACATGGCAATTTATTGCCCTAGCCACATCAGCAGTCCTCATGCCTCCCTGCAGCATG
The DNA here is from genome assembly GCA_008369825.1 of Triplophysa tibetana. Taxonomy (NCBI): domain Eukaryota; kingdom Metazoa; phylum Chordata; class Actinopteri; order Cypriniformes; family Nemacheilidae; genus Triplophysa; species Triplophysa tibetana. Next base: position 12,668,638 of record CM017905.1, on the reverse strand, counting down.
CCTAATGCACGTTCACGCAGATGAGCAGGGACCCTGGGCATCTTTCTTTGGGTGTTTTTCACAGTCGGTAGACAAGTCTCTTTAGTGTCCTGCATTTTTAGAACGGTGACCTTAAATGCCTACTCTCTGTAAGCTGTTAAGGTCTTAACGACCATTCCACAGGTGCATGCTAATTAATTGATTATGGTTAATTGAACATGCATGGAAAACATTGTTTAAACCCTTTACATTGAAGATCTGTAAAGTTATTTTGATTTTTACAACATTATTGTTGAAATACACAGTCCTGAAAAAGGGACGTTTCTTTTTTTGCTGAGTTTAGTTTGACAATAAATATAATAGGTGTAAAACAATGTTTACCTATAAATAAGCAAAAAATACAAACTATACTATATTAAAATACTTTTCTATACATAATCTAAAAAAATTACAAACTATACAAACGGTTCAGAAGAATACTGAACATGTGTAAGAGAGCATTGTGGGTTAAGCAGCTTGGCTGGGGAACAGTGCAGGAGGATTTGTAAAGCATGAGCATGTAAACATACAAATATTCCTGAGTCTTTTGTGAGATTGTGTACACACAGCAGTGTGTGAAATGTGTGGTGATTTGATTCCAGGGCTCTTACAGCTTGGGGGAAAAAGCTGTTGAGAACTCTGGCAGAGCGGGCTCTGATACTCCGGTAACGTCTTCCTGATGGTAGGAGCTGGAAGAGACTGTGGAAGACCATTCTAGTAGCTTCTTTATAATCCCACTTTTGAGTCTTTACAGATAAATGCAATTCACTTATATTTCTTATAATGGTCTTCCTCAAGTACAGAGAGAACAGAAATAGAAGGCCACCCTAAAACCTTGGAGAATAAGAGGCCTCTGCTGAGTCGTGTCACTGTGTGTCCATAGAGGGATATACTTTTCTCTGCAGTTTTCATACTCTTCTTACTTTAATAATTGATTTGGGAAACCTAGGATTCTATTGTCAGACCTATTTAAAAAACTGTGTGCTTCTGATTGTATTTTTGTGAATTCCTGTCTATGTTCTTTCCTCTTTAATACTTATTGGGGAAGGTCAATAGATCACTAGAGCAGCTCCCATGTGAGAGCATTCACCCTGTCAACATGTCTCAGAGGCAACAGCTTCTGTTTGAGGTCACATCATCACAACATAAGTCTTCACTTATTAAGCAAATGGTTCTTTTTAAAAGATAACTATGTTTTAGTTTTTTAGGCACTGTGGCCATTAAAGAACTGTTATTTTATTCATAATTATAATAATAATATTGCACAAATGTTATTATAGAGATAAAGATAAACTTCTAAGCGAACCCCCTGATTTTATTTACACATGCAGGTGAAGTTGGGTAACGGGAAGAAAGATGGAGTGAGGTAAGGAGCATTATTAGACTATACATTGATTGGTCGGATTAAATGTACATACACTTCTGTTTAAGAACTTCAAGTCATTATTGCTTTAATAAATGGGGATGGCACAGATTATGTTCATATTGATATTGTGATAGTGATGAATAACTACAAACTCTGTTTTCTATCTGTCACTTCTCTAACATAGACCATGGGTGCCGGATCCTTCTCCTGGAGATCTACCGTCCTGCAGAGTTCAGCTCCAACTAGTCATGAACCGGAACGTAGTACGGATCATGCTCTACGTTTTGGAACACATGTGACCCACAGATTAACTGTAAATTTATGAATCATTGAGTAAATGAGTTTACTCCGCACACACTCTCGCTCTCTCTCCAGTGACTGGACGAGTATATATTAATATAATATTAAAGCAATCCACGCACAATCCACGTGCAAACTCGCACCACTTCAGCAGTTTTGATGCACCGCCCACTCATGATTCAGTAAGGCATTTAAGAAGACGAGAGAAAATCGGTCAAGATACCTACTTCATGATTGCCACTTCATAACACCTGTCACATTTACAATCTGTCAGCTGTTTACTCTAATTGCACATTTATAACATGTTTATTTGCTAAACATATTGTCCATTGTTTTAAATCATGATGCTAAATAATCTGTTGATATCTTCTGGGTACTTTCACAGCTTTATTTTTACAAAATTATTTAACTCCTCATATAAGCGCCCCTATTTTGAGCATTTTGTTGATTGTAAAAACAAGTTATATTATTATTATAAGAATATATAATAACAAAACTATGATGAGCATTTACATTAGCTGATCAGAAAAATTATCCAATCAGTGACCCAAAATCCGTAAAACGATCCGAACTGTGAGTTTTGTGATCTGTTGCATCCCCTTGCCCTTCTTAATTTGTTTACAATAAAATAATGAATATTAATACAAATTTATTTAAATATAGATAGTTATATTATTTGCCACTGCCCACACCGATTAACAAACAGACCGGAAGTAAACTTTGGTCCAGTCGCATGCATCTGATGAAACCGTATAGCTCTCTTTAGACAAATCACTGAAGATGATGTTTGTGTTTTAATATGGTTAAGATAGACCAGGTCAACAGTAGTGTCATTCTACTGATTTATGAATATTTCTCCAAGTAATTTTAACCAAAATGCTTTACTACAAAAACATATAAAAAATTTCCGTCATTTTTGCCCTTAAAGACATAGACCCATGATTTTTTTAACTTGCTAACCTTTTTTGTATGAAGTTCTGCTTTTATCTAAAATTGTGCTCTTGCTTAATCAACAAATGGCATACATTTTTGAGACCAACATACAAAGACACTTTTGTAAAAGAAATTCTACATAGTCGTTCTGAGTGTCCCACCAGATAGACACTATCGTAGATGCTACACGCACATACATTGTATGTATAGGTGTTTGAATGAGAACGAGGGAAAAGGGCAAAAGAGAGGCTGAATTTGTTGTGTGTGTATGAGCGAGAGACTGTTTGTGTGTCTCTGATTGCTTGCTGATACATGGTGACATGCTGCAGATTGACTCAGCCTGCTTTTCTAATTCTCTCTATTAATAAGCCACAGCTTCCCACTGTTGCACCGGACTACATCTATTCATCTCAATTTGTCATCCGCTCTCAACCTCTCTCTCCCTCCTTATCCTTTCAGTCTTTCTATCTCTAACCTATGACTATCTTGCTCTCCTCCCCACCACAATCTCCTGCATCATGTCCGTTTCACTGACCTCTTCTCCGGTTTAACGTAAAAATATTAGTTAACTAATGAATTTCATGAAGACTCGCTGTGTTAACTAATATTTTTAAGTTGAATTAAATCAAAATTTAAGGGAGCCGGGTTACTTATTTTTTAAGTTGACCAAACATTTATTTTTTACAGGGTATGTAAAATGTATGTTGTATTTTATGTCCTATATACACTCATAAATAAATGTTTTTACAATGCACAACTTTTTCAGAACAAAAGGAAAAACACTACTGTATATAAATATAAATAAAAAAGATAAAAGTGGAATCTCTAAAGCATGACAAGGAATAGAAAGACAGCAGGAGGTGAGAGAAAATGAGGGAACGTCCAGCAGGAGAGAGAAGAAGAAAACATTGATTCTATGCAGTTAACTGCCTTCACCCGCAAACACCCTGAAACCCATGCACAAGCCTTTTATAACAATATAATAGTTAGGATCAAAGGCTTTATAATAATACAGTTTTTTTCTCGATTGTATATAAAAAAAAAATTAAATAAAAAATTCAGTTCAATTATTCCAGTGAACGATCAATGTATAACAATACATAGAGATACACACATAAAGACAAAAAACGACCTATGCAATACACTAAAGTAATGCTCTAAACACAATGAATAAAAAACTAAATTAATAAACAAAAACAAATTTTTCCTGTTGTGTTTACAGTATAATGAAACTCATGGTATATGTACTTTACATATGTATTATACGATAAAATATTCTTTTCACTTTCAAAATAATTTTACTGTTAGGTCACGTGTTGTCCTGCAAAACTAAGATTTTCGGCATATCATTTACTGACACACCACAATTTCATGACAAAACATAACTATTTAATAATGTGGCTAAGTTTGACTAATTCGTAAGTTCATACAATCACATTCATCAAATTTTCTACAATGGCCAGTATTGTTTTTTCCCATAGTAATTGTATGTTTTTGTACGATTCGGAACGTATGAATTCATACAAATAAGCCACCTCGTAAAACAGATACGAATTCCCATGAGATCAGGTAGAACATTTCACAATGTAGCTTAGGCATAATTTCTGAATTCTAAAAACAAGTTGTTAGTGTACAATGTGGGTGTCTAAGGTGTTTTGATTAATACACCCAATTTAAGGTCATTTAGAGATCACCAAGACAACTAACTCCAAGCCTCTTGCTCATGCTTTATCTCTTCTTCCTCCTCCCACCTTCCTTCTGTCACCTCCCGCCCAGTGTAATAAAGGTTGTTGTCTGTCTTGTTAGTGTTCAGAATATTCCAAAATAGATTTCTCTGAACAAACTTTCCAAGTTATCACCTAAATCTGTACATTCTTTCCGCTAATGGTAAACTGTGGTGCTGGTTGGGAGCGTTGTAGAGAAATGAAAGAGAGGTGAAACGCTCCGTTGCATAGAAGGTCTCTGCAGACTAAAAGAAGGATCAGGGTGAAAAGAGAAATATGGCGAGAGAGAGAAAGAGCTTTACCCCTTTGAATGCGAATGTGTTCAGGATCGTTCTATTTAACCAAAGGATCTGTCATACTGCTTGTGTGCATGGAAATGGGATGCGCTTGACAGGATATCTTACAGAGCCTGATGGTATTGACGGAAATCACCGCCTGAAAATAATACAGCAGACATTTCAACATGTGATCCTGCCCTTGTCTATATGACAAGAAAAAAACATCACTTGGATTTTAATGTTGTGAATGTGCATGTGTGTGTGAGTGTGACAGCCTATACCTTGAGAACAGTTTATTAAGACATTGATTATAAGTAGTTCCACCAAGCAGACATTAACATCAATGAATGAGAACAAGGTTAAATAAATCCGAAATCAACACTCAACATTTGTCAAATTTTCATAAATAAATCACCAACATTTGATTTAGATGCAGCTCTGAAATTAAATAAAAGCCACCTCCTCATTTATCACACAGATGTATGTTTTTTCCAATAACAAAAACAATAGTTCTCTAAATAGTGCTCTACAGCCTTCTTGAGTGAGTCAGTAAATTATTTTGACGTTAAGGCTAACACTGCTAACATTAGTATTATGCTGTACAGTAGCCCAAAATTGTATACAATGTATTTGAACATTTATTCAACCCTTAAAAATGTATGAAAGCTGTTCCATTACATTACAAAATATTAAACCAAATGACACTTACTTAAACACCAGGGGCCTATTGTATAACGCTCGCTGTAGATGTCATCCTAAAAGTGATAGGTACAAAAGTTTTCAAATTTTTATGAAACCATGCGCACGCCAGAACCTGAGCAAAAATCCCTTTGTAAATCCCAATTACAATGCATTTCAGTCTATACATGTCTTTTATCTGTATATGTTCCATAGGTTTGAACCCACACCCTTTGTGTTGCTAGGGCAATGTTCTACCAGTTGAGCTAAACATAGCTTTTTTAGATCATAAATTATAATGATGAATGCATGTTGCTTTAAAAGTACTAGATGTAAAAGTATAGATGCTAACTTTGAGGGTTTGTTAAAATAAAAAATCCATTCTAAATAAAGCTGGGTTATTTCCAGCCCTGTGATGAGTCAAAAAGAGACAAACCCAGTCATTGGGTAAAATAACCAATGCTGGGATGCTTCAACCCAAATTCTGGGAAGTTTTAAACCATTGTTGGGTCAATTTAAACCACTATGGGTTAATCTAACCCAGCTGCGGGGTTTGTCCCTTTTTGACCCAACCCAGCATTTTACGGTTAACACTAACACCCAATCAATAATGCTGATCTGTTTCCCATTGTAATTGACGAATAACAAGAATTGGAAAGTCAATACAAGCTGGTGGATCCTCTTTATCTTATTCAGTTAATTTGGCGGTAGCTGGTTGAACTCTTCCAATGTTGCTGATTTCATGTAGGAAGTGCCCTTTGCTGCCAACACAAGGGAAAATGTTTGTTTTGAGGAGTGCTTTATAGAAAGAGCTATAAAGTCTCTCTCTCTTTCTCTGTCATGCTCCCTTGCTTCTGCTCTTAAGGTCACGGTTTGTACCCACCGTCACTGACTGTCACTCAATTTCTCTCCTTCTTTCTCTTTGTTTCTCTTTCCACCTCTAACCCAACCCCCTCCATCTCTCTCTGGCCCTCTGTCAGCCATTTCAAAAACACCAATGAAAAAAAACATAAAAAGAGAGATAGAGACCGAAGAGGAGGAAAAAGGAATATGAGGGGGAGAAAAGAAAAGGAATAGAATCAGACATATAGAGGGGACAAAGACAGAAACTTGTCAAAATATTTAACTTTGTTCCTTAAGAATTCCATCAGAACATGTCAATCCTTATAACATCACAAATGTGCATTTGTCTGTGTGTCATATGTGTGTGTGCTTCAGGAGTAATCTACGGTACAAATAAAAAACTGGAATCAGTAGTTTAGGCAATTCTTGTTTTGTGTTAAACACAATCTTGCTACATCCCATTGAAAAGACATATAGTATGTTGTGTTTTAAATGTGCGTCACCAAAATGTGTTGCTAATTCACCTATCCGGCTTCTAAACTACCTTAAAAGGAGACTGCACTTTAGAATAAAACATTTATGATTATTCACTCACCCTCATGTGTCCAAGACTTCCATGTGTTTATTTCATCTGTAGAAACTAATCCAAGGTTGTTGAGGAAAACATTTCCGGATCTTCCTCCATATCATATGCACAGCATGGTGGGGTAAAAGCCGTGTATTTGTGGTTAAAAAGTACAAAAAGTCGAATTTTCTTAGGAAATTACTAATCATTTCGCTCAAAGACACCCTAATTCATTGGCTGGTGTCCCGTTTAGCCATTTAAAGCAGCAACGAAACTGAAATTTGGACCTCAAATCAGTTTGCCCCCTCATTAAATCCATTATATGGAGGAAGATCCGAAAATGTTTTCCTCAACAACCTTGGATTAGTTTCTACACTAGAAATAAAGACATGGACGTCTTTGGATGACATGAGGGCGTGTGAATAATTATACAATTTAATTCTAAAGTGAACTTCTCCTTTAAAGGGATAGTTCACCCAAAATGGAAAATATTTTATTATTTACTAACCCTCATGTATGACTTTCCTTCATCTGCAGAAAAATAGTTAATTAAATATTCCAGCGGTTTACAGCCCATTACTACAGTGCATGCCCCTCCTTTATCATCTAAACTGGATTTGTCAGATAAGTCAGCAACCTAAAATGTAAGGAGGTCCTTTTCAACACTGTGTGTGGGGGGACAGAAGGACATGCTCTGTCTTTTCTGTGACAAATTTACATAGTCAAACTCAGATTTCTCTTACACACATCCTAAAAAATGAATTAAGTAGCAACTTAATAAATTAAAATTCATACTCTATTCCATCAAGGCAAATTAAGACATTGTGGAGACAATATTGTAAACATACTAAAGCAAAAGTAAAAACAGAAACGGCAAAATATTTCATTACACACATCAGACTTTGTGCAACTTCTCTGTTATTTTTTGTATTGTTTGATGCTTTTCTCTTTTTTATTCTTCTCTTTGTCTGTCTCTGTGTGATCCCTCTCCGTGGACCTGCTGTGGTGCGTTCAAGCGCTCCGCTGCCACGCACTAATGAACTTCCAACATCTTGTCCCGTCACGGCAATTACACACACACACACACAAACACTCCCATAATGCATTGTTTACATTGACACTAATACACCTATTCCCAATGCCGTACACATTACCCCGCATAAATGAAAGACTGTCATGTTAAGTCATGTAGGCTAAATACAGAATCGTAAGTATTATGTGATACAGTCTATTTAAATCAAAGATTGACTTAATATCATGTGCTGACTTAAAAAATGTCATAATACTGCACTTCCGTCATGTACTATAAACATGTAACTTGTATACTGTAGCAAAAGATGCTAAAACTGATGATAGGCTATAATTACTTAATTACAAAACCCTTTCTAGATGTCTTTTAGCATATACGCCAATAGAGAACATTGTGATTTTAAACATGAGTGGTTACAGACCCCCTCCTCACAGTGACATCATTAAGACTCAGGGTTAATCACGAGTTATACTTCAATAACAAATACTTAATCTTTCATAGCATTGCTAAACCGGCAGACCCAGGGCCACACACGCACACAGGGTTTCATGTATTATTTAAATATATTTCTCTTTTTCCTTTTTCTCTTTTCCCTTTGCACAGAAACAGAGACATTCATACTTCAGCACTTCTTTTATTGATTTAGAAGACACAAAGGGTCATCAGAAGGATTTAAACTCACATTTGGATGGAATGCTAAGGACTACTGGCAGGTTATACTGTTATACCAAGTTAATGAAAATTCAACACAGAATATATGTATAGAAAATTATAAAAACATGCTATTGATCTAGCCTGATGTTGAGAATAAACTTATAAGTGTATGAATGGAGTATATATGGAGAGAAAATGCACAGGTGAATAAAAATACGATTTTGCTTGCAATCATTAAAACATTTTTTTATTAAATTAAACTTATTCACACTCTTCTGTGTAAATGCCATTGTCATACCATTCAAAAACCCAAAGCAACTACTAAACTACACTGTCTTTCTCTTTGAGTCTAAGACATAAATTGAGTCTAAAAAGAAAACAAATGGTCTACAGGGGAGGGAGAACAAATAAAGAGAGGTAGAGGGGGCGAGCCGATAAGACTCAAAGGGATGGTTAGAATTTATGGTTCAGTTGCTGAACTCACGAACAGATAATTCAAAAGTTAATCGCCTTCCATAACTCTCTTGCACATAATCTTTGTCATATTTTATCAATGACAACCGCTAATACCAGAATAAACAACGTAACACACACTTGTGTTCACACAAACTGCTTGAATATGTGAGCAAATTCATATTAAAACGTTTGCTTTCCATTAAGATTTAAAGCAATTGGGTAAATACACTCTTCTGACCAATATGACAATGAGCCCAGGACACTATGCGTGTTTTGGAGATGTTCAGGAAATGTAGAAGAGTTTTCTTACACCCTTTCTTTTTATTTTAAATTAAAGGTCCAGTGTGTAATTTTTTGGAGGATCTAGAATCAGAAATGCAATATAATGTAATGTATGTAATAATGTCTTAAAATGTTTGTAAAGACCTTGCTTAATGAAGCGTTATGTTTTCATTACCTTAGAATGAGCTATTTCTATCTACATACACCGAGGGTCCCCTTGCATGAATTGATGACATGTCACCATGCTGTTTCTACAGTGGCTCTTAACAGACAAACTGCTCTACAGAATGCATTTCTAAATAAGTTATCTCATTCGGGAAAGAAGCGAAAACGTGACAACATCTTTGTCATCTCTCAGCCTCTGTAGAGCTTCAACAGGGAGGGGGAGCTGTTGGTTGCAATTCACAACCTCACATAGATGCTGCAAAAAAAAATCACACAATGGTCTTTTAACAAGTATTTTTAAAGGCATCATGCTTTTTTAGCACTTGCAGAGCTGAAAAACCACTGACAGTAGCTTCAGACCAGCCGTGCCAATTCAGCTTGCTTAAAAAGATTACCTGATGGTGATAATGTAACGTAACTACTACAAGATCTGCAGATTCTGTAGCCATCTTTAAGAAACGTCTGAAAACACATCTTCTGTCCACACCTGACTGATCAGTTCTGACTTCTTTTTCTTCTCTACTCTTTATAAAAAAAAATATTTTAAATCTAACTAAGCTCTGTATACCGTGTTAGGTTATATGTGACTAGTCTTTTTTTTCGATTGCACTTATGCTTTTGTTGTCCTTATGCTGTCCCAATTGCTTCCATTGCTTACCCCACCTGTAAATTGCTTTGGATAAAAGCGTCTGCTAAATGACTAAATGTAAATGTAACATTATAATATACTCTTAAAGGGATAGTTCACCCAAAGAGTGAAAATTCTGTCATGACTTACTCAACCTCAAGTTGTTCCAAACCTATATATATATGTCTTTGTTCTGTTAAACACAAAGAAAGATATTTAGAAAAATGTTAGCAACAGAAATTGCGATGACTTCATTGACTACCATAGTAGAACAAAATGTAATGGTTGTCAAAGGTGCCCTAGAACTCTTTGTTTTCCTAAATTCTTCAAAGTATCAAATTTTGTGTTTAACAGAACAAAAAAGTTCGAATATTTTTATATACTTTAAGAAGAGCTACTCAAAACACATACAGTAGACTCACTCAATAGACTTATCACTAAGTTACTTAACTTAAAGAGTAACTAAATTACATTTCATGCAGTGTGTAATGTTGCTGTGTGTGAATGTAAGCAGTCTGCAAAGTTGTAAAGCTGAAAGTGAACGAATAACAAAGTTATTGGCTTGGCAAAAAAGGAGTCGACTCTGATTCAGGCTAATTCTAATTTCAGCTGCTGGACACATTTGCATCACTCTATGTAATGCCCACCTACATTCCATTAACGAGACTTCGACGCTGTACGCGGCAGACCAATCGCAGCAGACAAAACCATCTGACCAATCAGATCAGAGAAGGCTGACTTAAAGGAGGGGACAAGACAGATGATTCGCCAAACGAGTCAAGAAGTAAGGTAATAACTACCTATTATTAGAAAATTAAATTGTTTTTCCACCTTGAATGTACGTAAACTTGTTGTTGGACACTTCATAAACCAAAGTAGGATCTTACAAATCACGAAAATATAAACTCTATAGAGGCCTTATCTGTTTATTATTAATACAGTATTTGTATGTTAACAATATGTAAAAATAAAGGCAGTTGCAGTCAATGTACATTTGCTTAAAGATATATGAGGGGTTAAAACATAGGACATCAGGACAACATAACCTAATACAGCTTAAAGCTAAACATTAATCTTATGTTTCTTGCCTTAAGATGTCTCAAGAACATCATTCAAGCATTATCATTTGAAGTGTACATTAATGATTGTTAACAAATGATTTGAGTCTTTAACCTTGCACTTTATATACATGTATTGTTAAAACATTGTAGAGTTACCAGCTAGTACATTGGGTCATCTGAGTTTGAACTAGTAACAAAAAGTACAAACCAACACAAAAAGAAGTTTACAAAATTTAACAGGCACCACCATCACAATGAAACTCCAGACATTTTCTTGTGTATAGGCAAAACGCACGCTTGTTAGTGGCAAGATAAAAAGAATGAAAAGATGGAAAGGAGAAAAATGGAGCAGTGCAGGGAATTGTTACTGTAATTGAATAGATTTGGCTTGTTACCACACAGTTGTTAGGTGTCAAACTGGGAAACAGATAAATAGATCAAGAATGTGTGTGTGTTATTCAACTCCGGACATATCCACATGGGGAAAGTAACATATGTGAATTCATCTATGGATTCGATAAGTGTCTGTGAAAAAAAATAAGGAAACAATGCCTAAAGCACGTATCGTAAAATAAATAGTAAAAATGATAAGTAGTAAAACATTTAAAATATTTTTGGTTTAGAAACAATAGTTACCATGTTATTGTTAATGCCATTATTGATTTAACAGTTGATTGTCTTTGTTTAGATTTTTACATTTATTTATTTTAGATGTTTTTGTAAAACATCAAAAGTGACATTTTCATTTAAAATAAGTTTCGTAACTGTAAATTTTTTGAAGCTCTTAGGTAAACACAAAATGTCATATTTGGGCCCTGGACCGAAAACCCCTGATAATATTAAAGCTTGCCTTTGCAAAACAATGAACAAGCTGATATTGCAGATGTACACACTCACAGACCTCATAAACGTAATGTTTCAGTTGTTAAAATCATACAAATATCCTCCATTCTTTTTTCTACAAGGCCACACAAATATGGATTTATTTGATATTCAACACAGTGCGTGCAGTCTCAAGTGTGTTTTAAATGTCAAGGGTGTGTAGGTTTAGCATTTCATTTAGCATACAATTAAAAACAGGAAGAGGGAATGAGAGAAAAATCAAGAAAGGAGGTTAAGTTAGAGGGCAAGTCCCTAAAATGAAGGCGGGTGAAGGGGAGGACAAACAGAAATATTTATTGAGAAGATAAATGGGAGAAAAGAGAGATGATGAAAAGGGTAAAGGGAAATTTAACGAAGGCAATGAAGCAGAATAGTGAGCCCAGATGATGAAAAAAGGAAATAAGATTTAAGTATGCCACAATATGCCAGATTTAGAAACCAAAAAAAATAGAACTTTATTTAATAAAGTCAAGTATAAAATAGTGCTAAAACAGAAAAGCTCAGAAAATACCAGAATAAACTGTAAAGTAAAAACCCACAAGGGAGTAAAGCAAACGCCACACAAAAACAATGACTTGACTCTACTAGGCTAGTCTTTTTGAATGAAATAGGATAGAAAGTATGAGGGTAATGAAGAGAGCACATTGCACACAGACAGACAACACCGATGGATTCTTGTCTGGTGAGGTGGCAATTTTCCAAGCACAACACACTAAAAACTAATAACTCTGCCTCAAAACAAATTATGAAAAAGAAAATTTGATGTGCTTTCCACAAACTTTCAAAGCACAAATTTCAGTAAGGTATGTCATGCGAGGTATCGGTCTTTGGTGTATCTTTACGTGTATGAGTACATGAGCTTGGTATCGGGCCCGATACCGATACCGGTATCCCTACCATGCAGCATAGGAGCCAGGGTTCCATCCAGATTGCAAATTTACCAAACAACATGTTCTCCAACATAAAACACAACAAGAAGACACATATGACACCAACAGAAGATCCAGATCCTGAAACTCAATACAAGCAGTGAAAATCAGAATCCAGACATCACGCTGATACAGGCTGTCACAATACTGTCACAATCATGTCAAAAAGACTAGAAAAAAACATCTACACCAATGACAGGACCGTGACCGTGAAGAAATGACAGAATTACAAAGAGGTATCCACATTTGAGAGAGAACAGGCAAAGAAAAATGTCGGCAGCTAACAACCTTTAAAAATTTTAGGCAAATAAATGACTCATTTAGCAAATTAAATAAGCTTAAAGATTTTGGTTTGGTATCTTTTACAGTATATTTTGTACCCGCAATGTACCACTTTCAGAGCTTTTGCAGATATTAGCCTACATGTGAATATCTGTTTCCATCCGATGGTAAGAAATGGAACTGCACCCCATGAGAACGCTGGATGAAGACAACAATAGATAATATATCAAGATACATAATAAAGAGTTGTGTATACGGTTACATTAATCAGGAGAAATACATTTGCATCAGTATGACAGTGTTTCCCACCCTCTTTTGTGTCACAATCCCACAATTAAGCTTAAAGGGATGGTTCAACAAAAAAGGAAAATTCTGTCGTCATTTACTCACCCTCAGAATACAGACCTGTATACATTTCTTTGTTCTGCTAAACTTGAGATGATTTGACAAAAGTAATCTATTGACAGCTCACACTAATACTCCTCATTATTATTGAATAGTTTTTAAAATCAAATCTTATCAAGTAACCCCTTGGCATCTTCATAGCATTTCCCTGTACCGACCTGTTGATCCAATAAAATCTACAAGTGAACTATGTTGCGTGCAATCCAGTTATAATATTAGACTGCTTTTCCAGCTGACTGCTGAGTATTGAGCCAGCACTGAAACACTTTAAAAAGATATATTTAAGAAAGCATACCAGTAAAGACGCTCATGTACAAGAGATGCTGATGTAGTTGGAGAGAGATTTGATATACAATGCAGTAGAAATAAGGGCAATGTAATAAAGGAAAGAATAGATGAGGAGCGTGAGGTCAGTTCTAGTAATACTGATAAGACTTTGTCATGGTCACCACACCAACTCATTCTATTGGGAGGAATGGAGGGACTGTCGGAAAACTTTGTGCGTGTGTGGCAGGTGTCCGTATGCTTTTGGGATGTGCTTGTATGTCTGTGTCAGGTTTGTGAATGTTTGTTAGAGTTATGTGTGTGTTTTCTCCAACTATCCTTTCTGCTGTTCCACTGGATTCCTCATACAGGACTGGCTGTGTTAATTTGGCAGTACACACACAGGAAGATTCAGTTTGATGCTAATCATGTCTACAGTACGAGATGTACGTGCGTGTGTGTTTTTTTTATATGTTCTCCTAAGTAGATTTTATGATTCGTAATGATTGTGGTAGTGATCTCAGATGTTTAGTATGTGTGTGCGTAGTCTTCATTTTAAGTTAAGGGGTGTGTATGTGTAAAACAAGTTGTGTCAAGCAGACACACAGCATTTTAATGTCCTGGTGTCACAGTGAACAAGCATTATTCGGAGGAAGTGGCCTTCAGAACATTAAACCTCCCAAACATGTGATCAAAATTAAGTTGTTGTAAAATTATGTACATATATTAATGCGAGTATTTTTTCTCAACCAAAGTTTACAATTACGTACAAGTTTCATTAACTGGAGTACCTTGAAGAAAAACAAAAATACCATGGTTTTCCATCTGGGAACATCGTAACAATATCTCCACATTAGTGATTAGAGTTGGTCTCGTAGCAGAAGGTCGCTGGTTCAATTCCCAGTAAGTCGCTTTGGATAAAAGCGTCTGCCAAATGAATAAATGTAAATGTTACAAGCTCTCTGAATGGCTAGTTCCTTGTGCGTCATGTTCACAGGTATGTCACATGAGCAATGGAGAAGAGAGAATAGTCTGTTGTTTACTGCACGAGTAACCAGCGCGTTATCAGCCCCTGCTTTTTCTCTAACAGAAATCATAGAAGAGGAAACTTTTTGTTAGAACATTGACACTGCACGTGGAAGCAGCAGTGCTGCGGTCATTGTAGCGCCGAGTCTATTTATGATGTGCTGCTTACTTGCAGTTAAAGTGACATAGGTTACAGTGCTTATGGCCAAAAGGCTTATAGATTCACGCGAAATGTAACAGTCCTACCATTAAAGCATGTTATTGATGTCTGTTGTGTTTTAAACCAGCATTATGACTTCATAAAATATATTATTTCATGAAACCGCAAACACACACCATACAGTAGATGCTACTATGAGGGACATTTTCTCCACGAGCAGCAGACCACACACCCCCTCACGTTCCGGTTCCCCCGGTCCGGCTCATGAGCTCATGATTTGACAGCTTAGTTTTTATAAGAATATACAACATAAAAGAGTGCCTATGGAGCAATGTGTAAGGATGAACTTTAGGGAAAAAATGACATTACACTACTGTAACGTAGATGAAGATAATCTTACAAGACAAGAAAAGTTAAAAAACAAAAGAACAATGTAAACAGGTCATGCAACCAGAGGCGGAGCCAGAGGGGTGTCCTCACCTCAAATTTTATAGGGCAGTTGATTGACATCTCATTTCACCACTTGCTGAAAAATCGTCCGGTGCCGCGCGCAGCTTTCAAATTAATCAAGGACGAAAGTGACGCGAGTAACAGAAAAATAAGGAAATGTTGCATATAAGGTTAGTTTTAACACTACGCATCGGGATTTTGTTTGCAGAAATCATTTTGAAAGTGAAGTCACTGTATGAGTAAACATGAATGTTGGCGTAGACGGGTTAAGAGATCGGTTCCCGGTTTAGCCTAAACATTATGTTAACGTTACATTTGTGCAAGTTATATACACATAAACAAGTGCCAATACATTACACTATTTACCTGTTAACTTAATGTAGGATAACGTCAGCTACAACCACCACCAGTGTTTAAATGTTAAGATAACTTTGAAACTCTTATGTTGTGGTCATAGCAAACTCGAATGGCGCGTCAAGCGAGTGATTTACATGTTAAGTCAATGCAAAGACGCGATAGACCTACTTGCGGCGCGAATCGCGCGAATTTGTTCAAATCTGAACTTTGGCGAAAATTCGCGCCGCGTTAACCAATCAGTAGCTTGCTCTAGCAGTCAGGTGATTATGATGTTGCGAGGGGAGGCAGAAATCCCAAACAACAATGGAGGACAAAATCATCGTTGCTGTATGTGGATACCTGGAGCTGTACGATACATCTTACTTTTACCGAAACGATCTTGCTCGGAAGAAAGAGAGTGAGGAGGTCGAACAATCTGGCAAGTTGTCAAAAACGATCTTTACACAATTTAAGCAATATATCTACACGGGACTGGAGCCGGCTGGAAGAAGCCCCGCCCATAACGCGGATTCGCGTCTGCACTGAAGTGAATTTGACGCGCGAATGAAGCCAATTTGATGCGCGAATGAAGCCAATTTGACGCGCGAATGAAGTGAATTTGACGCGCGAATGAAGCGAGTAAACTATAATGTTCAAGCGTCCAACTACGCGCGAATAGCGCGATTCATTCGCACCATTCGCGTTCGGTCTGAACACAACATTACCTGCGGCGCGAAAGACGCGAGTTGAAAATCTGAATTTTGGCGAAAAATCTGAATTTTGGCGAAAAATCTGAATTTTGCGCCGCGTTAACCAATCAGGATCTTGCTCTAACAGTGAGGTGATTACGATGTTGCGAACGGAGGCAGAAATCCCAAACAACAATGGAGGACAAAATCATCGTTGCTGTATGTGGATACCTGGAGCTGTACAATACATCTAACTTTGATCAAAACATAAATAAAAAGGATCTTGCTTGGAAGAAAGTGAGTGAGGAGGTCGGATAATCTGGCAAATTGTCGAAAACGATCATTACACAATTTGAGCAATATATACACGAGACTGGAGCCTCCTGACCGAAGCCCCTCCCACGACGCGAATTCGCGTCTGCAATGAAGTATGAATTTTCTGGTCGTGATACTCAAAAGATTACCTCAATTGCAAATAGCCTGTTTACATATAATAAAGGGCTATTCAAATACAGCTACGTTACTCCAAAGTACGGCCAGCCATGTAACGAATCTAGTTGTGTGTTACGAGATAGAGACTCTGACAATTCATAGTATGTGAATAATTTTTTTAAGCCAAATCACGTTACAAAAAAACACCAGGTTAAGTAAATTATAATTTCTCTTTTGATGCCAGGTTAGGGTTACACACTGACTTTCTATCATGGTCTATGGACCCCGTGAAGTTGCCTTGGCCACCCCCACGACACCCCATGAGAAAAACTCTAGATTAATCTAGATTAATCTTGGAATTAATCTAGATTAATCTTGGAATTAATCTAGATTAAAATGGCTCATTTGAATTCTGCCGAAGGCATTCAGAATATGTGTGCTACCCAAATAATGACTAAAAGTAAGTCTTTGAGAACGGGTTTCTCAAGCCAGGTGGCGCATTAGACCAGGGGCTCATCTCCTGTTTCCAAAATGCATCACAAACTGCTTGAGAAAGCTGGTGATGAAAATTATAATTGGTGATGAAAATTAAATTATGTTCAATAAAATGTACTTGTGTTTACTTCCTCATTAGCTAAGGTATGCTTTGCGTTTAGGTGGTACTTGAGACTGGAAGAACTCCTACAGTAAATTCACATTTAGTCATTTAGCAGACGCTTTTATCCAAAGCGACTTACAAAGAGTTAGGGAGCAACAAGCGATATGTCATACAGTAGCCATAATACTTTAGGTGCCAATACAAAGTTACTGGTTTAAACTAAAGCTAGACCTGTTGAGAGAAAGTTTTTTTTTTTTTAAACCGACTGAATGTAAACCAATTCCGTACAGTAAACCAATTCCACATTGAACAAGGTGCAAACAACCTTAGTCTTGTGGAGGTTTCCATTGGGAAGCTTCTTAAAAATAAATTTTCCATGAAGCAAGCCGGGCGGCTTGATAGCTGCATCCATGTTAGCACATCACGTATGATGTGGTAATTTCACAGTACCGTTATATTGTGTTCAGACCAAACGCGAATGGCGCGTCAAGCGCGAGTGATTTACATGTTAAGTCAATGCAAAGACGTGATAGACCTACTTGCGGCGCGAATCGCGCGAATGAAGCCCTGATTATGACATGATGAGGCGGCGCAAATGACGCGAATGAAGCCCTGGTTATGAGATGATGAGGCGGCGCGAATCACGCGGATCACGCGAGTTGAAAACTCTCGTTCTCGCCCCCTACAATGCAATTAAGCTAGGTATACATCCGCGCTAAAATATCAAGGTGAAAGTCATCATAGCATGCGTAGTATAGACCCAGCTCCCAACCCAACTTTGAGAATAGATTAACGGCGACATTTTTTTTATCGCGCGATAAGAGTCTCACGGCCCACCACTAGTTTAAAGGAAGTAGTATAAAGCCCACTAGATGATTCTAGGATGCACAATTTCCTGTGCTCCTATTGATATTATCCTGAGATTCTGATTAGTGGGTCATCATTTTACCACTGAATGTGTACTTCTAGATAAATGTGTGCTATTTGAGCTTACATCTTGACACTTCAGTTCATTATATTGTGTGTTGTGTTTTCTGAATGAGACCATAGTTGAACCTTTGCAAAATGAGGCTATTTTTGTGTGGGGTTTGTAAAAGTTGGTGTACTGTTCTGAGAATGTGTTTATAGTTGTCAGAAAATTGAGCATTTTTCATGAATTGTGTGTTAGGAATCGAGAAAAACTGTAATAGATTATTATTGTTCAAATTAAGTGTGTTCTAAAACATACTCAGCTTGCTATAAATAACCTTAGTTGGTTATTTTGAGGCAAGATTAAACATTTGAACAAAACATAAACAAAACATTTGAATGTCTTTGTGTTATAGATGTAAAGCCTACTTCTAAACTGTATTTTGATGGGAGCTTCAGTGACCTCTGCAGTTCCACCTGCATACACAATGGCTGTAAGTCTGTCTACGTGTGTCTATTTTTGCAAGACATTTAAGAAGGTATGTCCTATGGGAATAGATAGCATGAAGGTCATGCATGCTACAGTACACTGATACATGTATTCACGCACTTGTGTGTGCTTTGTATGGCTGTGTATATGTTTTGTGTTTCTCCATAATATTGTTTGGTTGTTTAAACCCAGGGATTACATAGGGCCATGATTTGTGATTTAAATAACAGTAGGCCTTAGCACAGTGTGTGCGTGTGTGTGTGTGTGTGTGTGTGTGTGTGTGCGTGTGTCCTAATCACAAGCATGTGGTGTCACTACAGTTTACTTTATATTTAGTTATGATGGGGGTGGACAAACTTTGTGTGGGTGTGTATGACAGTATATACCACAGTGAAGGATTTCTACGCGCCTACCACACACAGAGCTTTCACTTTCCAAACAGTCTGGGATAGAGCTGGTCTCATAGAAAGCTACAGAGACTAGGACAGAAAGACAGTCATTGTTTCCTTGTTGTCCACAGCCTATCTTATCAATATGCAGCAGGCAAAATCTGTGGACCCCACAAAAATGGGGGTCGGGAGGGCCATCGCAGTCCTCACCTCTGGAGGAGATGCACAGGGTGAGGAAGTGTGTATTTATTTCTATGTTAGTGTATAATACTGTATTGTACAGTACACACTGTACTGTATGTTAGTCAGTGTTTATGGGTCTTTCAGCTGTCTGCTCAGTTAGCGTCTGCTAAATTTAACGTAAATTTTGTTATCGGTGTCATGAGCTGACCTTTTTTATTATTTTATACACTTATCGGATGTCTACTTATGACGTTCACATGGTTTTTACATTAAAAAACAACAAAATAAATAAGCAATAGGCTATTTTCTACCGTGGTTTTGAGGCCGGCTCAAGAAACGGGACGGCTGCATTGAACACTTGGAAGTAAACGCCCACCGCTATGATTGGATAACAGTTCCAAAAGTCATTGTGCCATGTAATGTACCTGTACATTTCTGTGTGTCTGTTTGACAAGCTACGTGCTTATTTGGAGCCTTCTGTAAACTTGGTTAGGTTACACATAATCAGGACATAAAAAGCCATCTCTGACACAACAATAGTATCATTCCCATATACATCGTACATATATATAAACGCATTGTACATATATTTTTACTCACATAAGATTCAGAAGATGAGTATGATTATGTCGGGTTTGAACGATCGGCTCGTCCGCCATTTCAAACCTTGGTCATAAATCGCGATATCTTTTGAACTGTTTGATATATCGCCACCAAATTTAACATGCGTCACCAACTTGTAGTCCTAAACATACACTTGAAGTTTCAGAATACAGTGCCACCTAGTGTTCGCGAGATATTACGCTTTTATATTTTTCTATTTCCCTTGAACGCTTCGAGCGCATTTAAACATTTCAATTTGCAAGTATGTCAACAAACGAAATGTTATGTAATTTTAGTGATGAAATAAAATAAACTGCAATGTATCAGTTAATTTAACTTAAAGCGGTTTATAATACATGTAAATACATACAAACAGAAACAAGCCAAGTACAAAATTACATTCTGCCTTTCATTGTCACATCCGACATATATCATCAATACCTTCTTTTGTGATATATTACTCTTTTATATTTTTTGACTACCCTTGAACCCAGATAGCACAATCCATCTGGCTTACGTCTATTTGATGTCTGCATTTACATCTTACAGACATCTGCAATACGTAGTTTGCTCATCTTCAAAACGTCTCGGAGACATTTGAATGTCTGTAATACGTCTGCTAAAGATCTTGAGATTTGCTGTGTGAAAACATCTGCTAAACATCTTAGAAAGAGCAGATTTACATCCATTCTAAATCATAAACATCTTACAGACGTCTTTAAGATGTCTATATAAAGTCTGACAGCAGACAACTCCGAGACGTATTGCAGATGAGTAAACTATTTTTGTAGATGTCTGTAAGATGTAAATGCAGACGTCAAATAGACGTGACCCAGATGTATGTGTGCTATCAGGGAACATGGCTTTGTCCAGCATGCAAATTGAATGGCACACCTGATTAAATGCAAGTCTAGGGTGTGTAAGGTCACTGGTTCAAACCTCATGTCGCACATTTCAATTTGCATGTATGTTCAAAATTAGTGCAAGTACGTAAACAAACAAAATGTAATGTCACTTTAGTAATAAAATAAAATTAAGTGTGATGTATGTAGTACAACTTTTAAGTGTTTTATAATACATGTAAATGGATTCAACCAGAAACCTTATCCCACGGAGAAAGGTTAGACCTTATCTCACGGAGCATGCGGCACAACTCGTTGTCCAGGCCCTGGTAATCTCAAGGTTGGACTACTGCAATGCTCTCCTTGCTGGTCTTCCTTGCAAAGGCTATCAAACCGCTCCAGCTTGTCCAGAACGCAGCAGCACGCCTCGTCTTCCAACAGCTCAAAAGGGCTCATGTGACACCCCTTTTCATATCTCTGCACTGGCTGCCAGTCGAAGCCCGCATCAGATTCAAGTCACTCATGCTTGCCTACAGGACTATCACTGGATCTGCACCGGCTTACTTTCACACCCTCCTGCAACCCTACACCTCATCAAGATCCCTGCGTTCAGCAAACCAGCGGTGTGTTGTATTGCCTTCTCATAAGGACAGTAAATCGCTTTCCCCCTCATTCTGTTTCACAACTCCTTTCTGGTGGAACATTCTTCCTAGCTCTGTCCGGTCAAACACATCTCTCAAAACATTCAAAAAACTACTCAAAACCCAACTCTTCTGTGAATATCTGACAGACAAATATAAAAAAAAAAAATCTCAATAACCCTTTCTCTCAACAGGAAGGGGTCTAGCTTTTGGTGAAACTAGTAAACTTTGTATTGGCACCTAATGTATTATGGCTCCTGTATGACATATCGCTGGTTGCTCCCTAACTCTATGTAAGTTGCTTTGATTAAAAAGCGTCTGCTAAATGACTAAATGTTAATGTAAACCAGGTAATTACAAAATGACATTCTTTGTTTCAGTGTCACTTCAGACACTTCATGACACCGTGAAGCCATTTTCATAACGCGTAAAAAAAGTGATTATCAGCCGATTATGATCGGCGACCAATCAATCAGGGCAACTCTACCACTTATCATCACAGAAACAAATAAGCAAATGCAAATTGTTTATATATTTTAAAAGACCAGAAAATATCAAAATCTGCAACTGACTATTCATTAAGACCTAAGTGCAAAGGCTTTTCAAACAAGTTCAAACAAAAGCATAAAAGCACTTATTAATAACGACAAACATGGCAACACTGCAAAAAAGCGCCATGTGATGCAGCCATCCGAGCATAGACACATCACAGCGTTTATCAGCGGTTTAGTTTAAACTGACGGGCAAAAAAAACAGAAAAATATGTTGCTATGGTTACCAATTTGTCAATCATCACAATTGTGGGGCTGTGTACAAAAGGGACGTTGAGACTAATACTTTAAATGATATTTTAGCAAGTGTGAACAGCAAAAAAAACAAAAAATCTGATCTTTTCTAATCTCATTTAGGCTACATGGTTTGAAATCCGTATCAGTTGGAATGCTCAGATCAGATTTAAGTAGCTTTTGTCTTACGTTACGTTCTCACGCCACATTAAATGCCACGCTGAAACGCAGTGGTAAAACGAGTACTGGAAATGTATACTACAAGTACAAGTACTGTCACGTTGCTGAAAGTGTACTCAATTACAAAGACAAGTACTACAGTTAAAAAATGAATGGAGTAAAAGTAAAAATGACTCTTCTCAAAAACTACTCCGAGTATAAGTTACTCGTGACTTTGTAGACGGTGTTATTTAATGAATTAAGAATAATTATTAAGAATCAAATTAAGAGATTTATATAGAAAATAGCTACTTTTAACACATCTTTACCTTACTGATAAAGCATATAACTGGATACAACTCAGACAAAATAACCATTCAATTTGTTGTTCTGTCTGTCTTTCTGTTGATCATGAACTCAGTTTTCTAGTTTGAACCATTTATGCGCTTCCAACACTGTTCAATCATGTGTACTGGGCCCCACAATGCAGAAATTAATAAATAAGAGCCCCAAATACTGCTTTTAAAAAATGCAAAACTTTTGTAACGTAAATTGAATTGGATTAGCATTAACAGTCATATCCGTAGAGGAGGAGCTGGCTGATCAATTACTCAACCCATCCAAGATGTATGTGACATTATTTCTTAGGTAGAACAATAAAGATTTTTACCTGTAGTTGTGGTCCATGGTTTTTCAAGTCCACAATGTTCATGTCTTGAAACATTCAAAAAACAGACATAGGCAACATAAAATAAATCCCTGAGGCGTCTTTCGATGTATTCATGGCGTCTTACTTAAGCGGATCGATCGAATGGTGCAATAAACTGAACGTTATTTACAACATTTTAACTTGTGAAACTGCTTCGCATGCGTTCCAACTGCAGGTTTATTAGACATGTATCTTCATGAAGATTTAAGCTCCAACCATCTAATCAAGATGTTCAGGGTTGCTTGATAATTACAGACAGGTGTGCTGAAGCAGGGTTGGAGATAGGGCATGTGGGCATGTTCAAGCTCAAACCGGTTCGCATCGTTTTGCTACGGTTTCCAGGTTAAACAACATCTTTCTTGGAAACGATTTTCAATGGTGTGCAACGGGATTTGAGATATGTCTTCCCAATAATGTCAGCCCAATCAGCAGCAACATGTATATAACCCACCCGGTATTAAAGAGACACCTTGCACAATGGGTCCAAGTAAAGTCATTCAAATGTGTCTGCTGCAGCTCGGTATATGCAACAATGGAAGATATTAAAAGAGATGTATTTTGTAGTATACAACACGTATTTATACTGATTTCATCAAGCTCCGAAAATCCTTCAAGAAGAACACAAAGAATGGCCATCTTAGCTGCCATAGTTCAACTCTTGCGTCATCACAACAGGGTGTTCAACCGCACCATCGTTTCTGTTTAAAAAACGTTTTGCAACATGTGTCGGGGCTGAAGACACCCCTGGTGTTTGCTGGGCCTGGGGTCATTTCAGTAACAAGGACTGGTTCAGTTCTGACACTCAGGATGTTCGTTTGACTAAGATGGGCTATTGTATAACAAAAGCTCAGTTTAAAATTGAATTATTAATTCATGATACCTTTAAATGATTGATTGTAATTACATTTCTAACATAATATAACCGTATCTATCAACTCTTAAACTATTTTTTGCTCAGGGTTTTTGTTTGCAATTTTTAGGCATCATCCGCTATCAGTCTTGTGGTATTTAGTATGTTTTACACACAACATTAAACTTTCTTAACTCACCCGTACTTTATGTCCAAACATGTTTTTATTTTTATTAATTTTTTCTAAGAGACGTAAAAGCAAATGTAAGGCAAAATGTCCATGTCTTTTCACATTCAACATATAAATTATACAAACATCGCACGTCCTTTTATGGCTGTGCATGTCCAGTGCTTTCAATGGGTTGCAAACAAAAATTTTGCATGTTGAAATTAAACATGCGAAGAAGTCTGTTTCCATAATATTAAAATGTATAAACAACATCAATTTGGCCAGTATAAATAACTGTCTACTGTATTATATAAAACTCTTTAAAAGAAAGGTTATGAGCTTGTGGAGTAGAGACATTTCAATGTTTTGATTAGGAATGTCTAGTAGAAAACAGGGAGAAATGCAGTTTTCTCTTTCACACTGTTTTGTGTGTGTTTGTTTGTGTGAACTACTGTTCACATCCATCAAAAGATGTTGGATTTTATTTTCATTCTGGCAAGCTATAAAGTCAAATGTGCATGCTAGACTATGCAACCTCATCTCATGGGATTTTGTAACTATTTTACATGGTGACTAATCTGTAAGCAATACTGAAGCCCCTCCCCTGGCCTAACACCACCCCTTAACATAACGTCCCTGACATGAAAGCAAATGTTACGAATTGAATGCAAATTAGCCACCTCGTAAAATAGTTACAAATTCCAAAGTTACAAAGAGATTGTTTTGGATTTTGGAACAACCTGATAGATGATGCTTTTAAGTGGTCATGTTGGATGGGCTGTAGAATCCTTCATTAGGTTACTGAACTCTCGCCAACTCATTTGCTAAAGCAGTCATGTTGAATAAGCTGAAGGAGTCGTATATCAGTGAGGTCATATGAGGTCATAGAGCTTTTACACTGACCTTCTAGCCAACCTTTAGCTGTTGGAAAGAGATCTCGCCTTTAACCTTATCTAGTACCAGATGGAGAACAAGTCAAATAACTGTGTAATGTCAACCAGTCCTAGAAAAAACATAACTATCATTCCCTCTCACACTCTCTCTCACTCCATCTCTCTGTCCGGGTGGCTATATATTTAGCCGGTGACCTTTGGCGAAATGTGGCTGCTCTATAGAGCCGGGCAATGAGGCTTGCCTGTTCTCTTCTGTGGTTCAATCTTAAATGAAACTCAAGCCACTTAGATTGCCCTTTTCAGTGGGACACAGTGTGTGTGTGAGAGGGGAAGAGATATAGAGAGAGATGACAAGATAACAGTTTGTATTAAGACCAAAATCAGTTTCTTCCCACACACTTCAAGGTCTGGAACTTATCGCCGCTTTCTTTGGGAAGGCCCGCCCAATAGGCCATATGACTGACTGGTAAAGCAATCAATCACGTTTAGTCTTGAGCTGCGTTAATGTGTAGAGGCGTGGAAATGTCCCTGCAGTAACAAACCGGTGTAAATTCACAAACGTGTCGAAAGTTAACAGGAACAAATGACTGAGTTTATGCCGTGAACCTTGCATAATTGTAAGAATTAAGCATTTAGTCGATCATGATGAATTCTTATAGCAACTGTTGTAAACACGACAGCTTACTTCTTAGATCAAAAGATGTAAGTGATTCCCTTCGATACATAAATAAGTAGAGTATAGATCTAAAGATCCCACACAGTGACATAGATATAGTGTATACATTTTTGTACTGTGACTATTATATGAATAATAACATTTTTATAATTATGTCACATTGTTTGCGATCTGTCAGGTATGAATGCTGCTGTCCGAGCTACGGTCAGAGTTGGGATCTACACCGGTGCTAAAGTCTATTTTGTGCATGAGGTTCGTATGCTCTCCAAACAAACACAACAAAATTAGCCTGTAGGTAATAGAATACTGCTTGTTGTGGGCTAAATATGATTTGTGTTCTTCTGTTTTGCACTTTTTTTCCCATCTTGTGTCTAGGGTTATCAGGGTCTGGTTGATGGGGGAGACAACATCCGATCGGCAACCTGGGAGAGCGTGTCAATGATGCTACAGTTGGTAATGAAGATAATAAAATCATCTACACCTCATGCCTTATCACTCCTCACTTTTAACACAGTTTAATAAACTTTTTCATTGACTTCTTTACAATTTTGCACCCACATGATAACAACTATACTTAGTGGTGAACAAAGATGGGGTTTGTGTGCAACAGGTTGCGTGTATGGCTCATCTGATCATGTTGCATAGTGTCGCCTCCATGGTCTAGCACAAAATGCCAGAGTTCACCGAGACATACAGGGTAATATAACTCACTTACGCACTCACTCACATGCTTAGACAAACATGTACAAGTGCTGTAGTAAAAATACATGCATTGCTGTGTTTAAAGAGCACCTAGTATGCTTATTTGTATTTTGACACAAAGCAAGTGTAATAAAATAGTTTGTTTATGTAAAAAAATCTGCAAATGTAAAAAGTCAACATACTTAAAGTCCCAGTAATATAAAAAATTACAATGCCTATTTCGTCATGAAATATTGCAACGTTTATTGTAAATGGCTTATCAATGTGAGTCGTTTTAAAATCTGGAAATGCAATTCCCCCCTGTAATGACTATCCACCTTAAATGACGTATGTAAGACGGCTTTGGTGAAGCATCAGTTAACTCCTCCCCTCAACTGTCGGCCTGCTGCCAGTTCCATTTCAAATGCAAGGCCTGTTTTTTAACATCCAATCAAATCTGTCACAAACTGCTCCGAGACTCAGGGGTTGAAGATCTGAATGCAGTTTAATCCACAAATGATACAGGCATTGGTCAGGGGAGGCAGAAAACAGGCATAAACGATGTAATAGGCAAAGGTCTGTGCAGGCAGCAGATGTTCCAAAACGATAAGCAAGTCCAGAAATCAAAACACAATCAATGCTCAGAAATGCTGTGGGACTCAAACAAGACTTTGCAATGACAGAAAGATTGAACCAGGCTTATGTTGACAGAGGTAATCAAACACAGGTGAGAATGATCATTGTTCAATGAGTCCGTCAATGGGTTTTGGAAAATGTAGTGAATAATGAAAGTCCGGGTGATGGGGAGAGTGCTCTCTTGTGGAGGACGAGGGCACTGCGGCTGACAGAGGTTACATAGCCCCTCCTCATAGGGCGGATCCCCTAAAATGAGAGTCCAGTGGGGCGGAGGCGGAACAGGGGTTGGATGGAGGTCCAGTCCCGGGTAGGGGAACACGGCTTAGGCAGTGGTGCAGAGGTGGACTTGCAGACCTGTTTACTTCGGCTCTCTGCATCTGGATTCTTCTGCCATTTTATTTACAGAACGAACAGGTCAATCCCGTACCCAGCAGGCAGCAGCTCATCCCCGGTGAGGCAAGAGTGGGCTGACCACCAGCATTTGTGGCAGGTATAAAGATCAGCAACCAGGTGTTTTTATGTTGTGAGTGGAAATTTCTGCGTAACCTCATGGTCTTACAAATGAACTCTGAACTCATCTAAGAAAGACACTGCTATAACTCTCCTTTATTTTGATGAATAAGCTTTACAGAAATGATGTCGGTCACAAGTCTTCTGAACCCTAGGTGCGATGCGTTTTCAACCTTTCCGGCTACTGGGAGCTCTAGCTCCCGACCTAGGGGTCGGATCAACTTGGCAGAGACCTTTCCAACGAGTCCGTGCTCGTTTCTCTAAGTATTTCTGGACCGTAGATACTGACCAGTGAATTTTGGTTTGTCAGAATGCAAAGTCATCATCATCCCGCCCGGGACTTTCGATCATTTATAACTCCGGCCCCCGAGGTCGCAACGCGAAAATCCCAGGCTTGTCGGAAAGGTCTCCTCACGGCCTCCTTTCATGTTTCACTTTACTTCAAACAACAGCACACATTTGTTGTTTCTTAGACTATTTTGTCGCTAGTGGCTACATCTGCTCTTGCTTGAAAATGGCTGACAGCGTGTCTCTGGCGGAAGGTGGAACTACGCACTTATAGGTTGAAGTCTGTGAGTGGTAATTCAACATTAGAAAGGTTAGACCTTATCTCACTGAGCATGCGGCACAACTCCTTGTCCAGGCCCTGGTAATCTCAAGGTTGGACTACTGCAATGCTCTCCTTGCTGGTCTTCCTGCAAAGGCTATCAAACCGCTCCAGCTGGTTCAGAACGCAGCAGCACGCCTCGTCTTCCAACAGCCCAAAAGGGCTCATGTGACACCCCTTTTCATCTCTTTCCACTGGCTACCGGTGGAAGACTGTATCAGATTCAAGTCACTAATGTGGACCATCACTGGATCTCAACCGGCTTACTTTCACACCCTCCTGCACTCCAACACCCCATCAAGATCCCTGCGTCCAGCAAACTAGCGGCCTTTTGTATTGCCTTCTCATATGGACAGTTAATCGCTTTCCCGCTCATTCTGCTTCACAACTACTTCCTGGTGGAACATTCTTCCTAACTCTGTCCGGTCAACAACATCTCTCACAACATTCAAAAAACTACTTAAACCCAACTCTTCTGTGAATACCTGACAGACAAAAAAAAACGAACCCTTTCTCAACCTCTAAACAGGTAGTGGTCTAGCTTTTGTTGAAAACACTTACTTTGTTTTGGCACTTAATGTATTATGCCTTGTCAGGGTTTGACATGGTAGAACCCAATTGCAGCCAGAGACAGAATGGCATGGGGTAAACAAGGGTATTTATTATCACAGAAGGCACTACAAAAAGGACAAAACAAAACCCACGATGGGGAAAACAAGACTGGGAAAACTATCAAGTAAAACAAGGACACAGACTGACTAGACTTAAGAAAACAAACACTTGAAACTAAAACTTACTAGATATGGGGAACACAGGAACAAGGAAAGGCAAGGCAAGGCAAGGCACAAGGCACAAAACAAACAAGGTACGTGGCACAATGAACAGCGCTACAGCAACAATGAACGAGTACAGGACAATGAACACAAGGTGTTTTAAAGGGAGACAAACACAGGATAATTAACAAGGGAGCAGGTGTGGGTAATGAAACACTAAGGGAAAGCTAACGAGACAAAAGGGCGGGAAACATCGACGAGACATGGAGAGTGAGTGAGAGGATCACTGGTCCAGCCCCTCTCTCCACAAAGAACCTTAGACTATGTCATGGCTCCGCCCCAAGATCAAGAATAAACAAGACAAGATGGCGGAACCATGACAATGGCTCCTGTATGACATCGCTTGTTGTGTCGTGGCGAATCGGCCTTCCATCGCAGAAAGAAATCTCAGAGACAAGGGTTCCAGGTGCCAAGAGTTTAAACTTTATTTGCCCGGGCAAGCAAAGTGGGATATTCAGAGTTCATCTGAAGGGATCCAACGAATACATATCTGACTCCATCTTTTATACATTGTTTTCAAGTTGTTATCACAGTTTAAACCAATCATGTGTGCATGACATCGTCTTCTTCCAATCAGTTTTCATATGACATCACTTTTTCATTAGCCCGTTCCCTCTGCGCTCATAGTTCCGGCCTACCATATTAAGATTTAATGGTTGCGTGCGCCCCTCAAAAACAGGTGCCTCTTTATCTTGACACTTTCCTGGGGGTTTCGGACGATACATGATTTAACCATGTTTCTATCCAAGATGAGCTCATGGTTTAGCGATAATGAGCTACCCAGTGTCCTTGGTTGTATGTGATTTAATTAGACTTCCCTACAAAAGTGTGTGGGGTGTACGTCTTAGTTCTAAAAGATATTTGGTGTGTGTGCAGATGTTCAAGTTCTCAGACTCATAACATTAACTTTGTTAAAATGAGCTCACTGTTTAGAGATACCAGCGTCCTTGACTCTATGCAACAACCCAAACTTCATTATTAAAAATGATGTGTGGTGTCCGTGCAGCTAAGATAAGATGCTTGTTGTTCATGCAGGTGTTCATGAGGTCATACTTATACATGAGGCCCAATATTGTTTCATAAGAATACATGAAACCTATAACTAACTAAATGTATTATTTTATATAAGAAAACTCAACACTATAATCTAAAACCACCATAGTTGCTCCCTAACTCTTTGTAAGTCACTTTGGATAAAAGCGTCTGCTAAATGACTAAATGTATGTAAATGTAAATGTATGGTCATGGGCAGGCGTAAACAATGTGACATCAGATTGATAGGGGATCGCCAATAGCCTGTTTTGTGTAACTGTTGTGGTTTAAAGGAGATTACAATTACTCAATTTCTGGTAGATAAACATTTAAAAGTGCATTTTCTGGGATAGCAGCCCTTTAATATCTTTCGGGCGAAAAGTTTGTTGTAATTTAAGCGTAACTGAACATGTTACGAGTAAAATATTACTGGATATTGATTATCAATCCCTTACACTACTGCTACAACAAAAAGTAATACGTTACTGTAATACTGTACACTACTTTATGTAACGCATTACTTCCAACACTGGTAATGTTTTTAGGCATGTCTATTCAAACACATATTACATTATGTGATAAACCACCTAAGTTTTCAATTAAAACAGCAGAATTCGCAAAAGATAAGTAGTGATCTCTGAAGTCTTACCATTTATCATTTTTATTGTAGAACCGCTGGCTCTGTTATATTTGCCTTCTCACATCTCGAATTTTTGAGTATTTTTATTATAAATCCTCTCCCACCAAAATTATCTTATGGTCATCATGACCTGTTTCCCCTTCTTCACCTCCTTATCCTTATCTGTGGCAAAACTGTGGCCTTGCTCAATGTAGATTGTAGTCATAGTAGCAGGGCGGAACATGCCCAGATTTGGTCATACTGTAGGGTTGAGGCCTGAAAAAGTCCCTAGATTTCATAAACACAACCAGACATCAAAGACACAGCTGTGAAGGGTGCTTTTCTGATTCTCATTTAAATGTGTTTTTTAAAATGAAGACAATACAAAACATAAAGACATATCATGAAATTCCTCCATTGAAACGAAGAGCAATCCATTTGGAATAGTAATAAAAAACAAAGACATATCATGAAATTCCTCCGTAGCCTCTTGTAATTTGATTGGCTGGAATTCTTTAATCTGTTAAAATTGGGTAGCCCTGCGCAAAAGACACTAGATTGAAAGCCTGCAATCTTTTGCCAAAAAAGCGTAGTGGCTAATGCTAATGCTGTGGCTTCAGTTCAAAGCAGGTAAGGAGACCAGAGGCTGTGTTTTTTAAGGTAAAGCGAGTTGCTGTTATTTTCTATCTCCAACTGGAAGTCTTACAGACCCTTCCATCTCCCTATAATAAGAGTATATCTGTCCACGCCAATGAGAGCAGTGGAAGGAGCAAGCCAAGACAATGGGTGCGTATGTGCTTTGGTTCACCCTACCCCTCCCCTGCGCATGCGCCATATGTTTTCGGAAACAGTCGTAAAGCTATCTCTATCTTTTATAAATGTGATCAAACTAAATACTCTTTGAAGATACAAAGTATACAATACTGTCATGGTTTCACCTCTCCTTGTCAGGTATTTCTTGGTTTAGATGTGGAATCATACAGAATCCTTTGTTTCATGTGGGGAGAGATGTTTTTGACCTTGTGGCCTTCCATACTCTCCCCGATTCGCGTCATCGTTCCTACCCTCCTGTTTCCTAGTTTGTGTTAATTACCTTCCCTATAAAGAGTCCTCATGTTTCTTTGTCCTGTGCTCGTGCATTGTACCTGTACATGTTCGTGTAAGCTGTACTTGTTCCTGCTTCTCATAGCTCGTTGTTTTATGAAGTTCTTGTTATCTTGTTCCTGTTCCTGTTCCCTCGTGTGTAGTAAGTGTCAGTTTAGTGTTTCTTATCAAGTGTTTGTTTTTTCATAGTCTACTCAGTCCGTGTTCTTGTTTTCTGTTTAAGTTATCCTGTATTGTTTTCCCCCTCGTGGGTTTTGTTTTGCCTTTTGTATAGTCTTGTTTGTTTGTAATAAATACCTTTTGTTAACCCCTTCATCCGCCTTGTCCTGTCTGCCTGCAATTGGGTTCTCCTGCCATGTCTTCCCGAGTGATCCATGACACAATACTACTCTATAGGTAATCAAGATTAATATGAGATTGGCAGAAACCCTGTGTGTTATGCCCGCTTTAACATGACACGTCTCCTTGAGGCCAGGTTTGATTGATCTGAGAATTCAGAGATCCCATGTCCGACTTCGAGTATCGTTAAAGATATTTATATCTGGGTTTAAGGTGT
The DNA here is from genome assembly GCA_008369825.1 of Triplophysa tibetana. NCBI lineage: Eukaryota > Metazoa > Chordata > Actinopteri > Cypriniformes > Nemacheilidae > Triplophysa > Triplophysa tibetana. The sequence goes on along the minus strand of CM017905.1, from coordinate 12,636,328 downwards.
AAATATCCAAAATCTCAGTTGTCTAGAATGTAGCATAACCCTGTAGCAGAATGTCATCACTATTAATCACCCATACAATGACGCTTTGAGTGGCAAAATACCCGCAAGATGTAAGAAGTGCAGGTACGCTGAAAAAAGAGAAGACACATTAAAGTTTAAAACAGAGAGGTGCCTATACGGTTTTCCGGCGCATGGCCCACTTCAAGCACTATCCTTGTCAACATTATGCAGACTATGTGGAGCCATGAACGTCCCAGTTTACTTATCGTAACACTTTAGTTAGAAGTTGTAATGATTTTCTTCTTTCGCGTGTTCGCAGGGCGGCACAGTGATTGGCAGTGCACGCTGTCAAGACTTTCGCACTAAGGAAGGCAGAGCTAAAGCAGTGTGCAACCTTGTTAAGTTGGGCATCACTAATTTGTGTGTAATTGGTGGAGACGGCACTCTGACAGGTGCCAATGAATTCCGCAATGAGTGGAGTGAGCAGCTCCAAACCCTGCTGAAAGCAGGTAAGACTACACCAACCAACACACAAACTACATTACCCAGAATCACTCTCTGTGAATTAGTTAGCTTATTATATTCCGTTACTATAGATCATTTGTAAATCCACATATAGACAATCCTTTATTCCTTTCATAAAAAGACCTGTGGTGCCACTGTGCTATGATACTGTACATACCAGGTACTGAAATTTCCGTACCATGGTATTCTAAGATACTCTTAAGAATTCCACACTATTGTTTGTGCTTATAGGTAAGATCACAGCAGAGGAGGCCCAGCGTTCATCTCATCTGAACATCGTCGGAATGGTTGGATCTATAGACAATGATTTCTGTGGCACAGACATGACAATTGGAACAGATTCAGCCCTACACAGGATCATGGACGTTGTAGATGCCATCACAACCACAGCTCAGAGGTACACACTGCACACAAATATGGTCAAGGTATTTAATTCCTCATACAGGTCTGTTTTTTTAGCCTGAAAATATTGATTTGGTATGGGTATTCTTATTCCATCTCTGCAGTCATCAAAGAGCCTTCATTCTGGAAGTGATGGGCAGGCATTGTGGGTATGTAGCAGTATACACCTATGCATTTATACACATGCTGTTTTTAGGGTAGATTTTCACAGTTTGTGTATGATCTGCAAAAAACACAGAGACGATTTTTATTTGTTTTCCATTAAAGTTTTAAACACCTTACAGGCTATAGTTGTGAAAATTTTTAAATGTATTCACTTACATTAACAATATAGTTTTACAGAATTTATCTTTGTTCAGGTTAATGGTAGTGCAGATGTTTATTATATATTTCTATATTATGTTTTAAAAAAATATTCTGTTTTGGTCATTATCACAATACAAATGTTATTACAATACAAATGGTGCCGTTTAGCAGATGTGTGTGTATGTTTTGGTTCGAATGTGTAGGTATTTGGCTTTGGTTACTGCCCTGTCATGCGGTGCCGACTGGGTCTTTATTCCTGAGATGCCTCCTGATGAGGGCTGGGAAGACCATCTCTGCAGAAGACTTACCTATGTACCATCTATACACATTCTATCTAACTGACTCTGTAGAGCTGTTCAGTTTGCACTCTTGAACCCTGGAAAGATATTTTAGGATGTTTGATGTGAGTTTACCTGCTTGACAAAAAAGAGGTGCTGTAGGGCTTTTGAGGTAGGGCTGTGTCTATTAATGTTGCAAAACAAAACATTTTGAATAATGATCTTGTTATTGAGAAAACCCCGGGGCAAATAGCCTTCTGGTTTGTTATAAACTGACATCATGACTGAACAGATCTATTTCGAAATTACTCATAATCATTCTTAACGTCAAAGTTCATAGTTGTCTTACATTATGCTTTTTATGATTTTCTGTCTAGCAAAGAAGCATTGGCAATCGTTTGAACATCATCATTGTGGCAGAAGGAGCTTTAGATCTCCATGGCAAACCCATCACCTGCGATATGATCAAAGACGTAAGAGCAGCACGAAATATGAATGCAGTAAATAATCTTCTAGCTGGTTCCTGACACATGCTTGTGTGTTTGTGTATATTTAGCTGGTCACTAAGAAGCTTGGCTTCGACACACGAGCCACTGTTCTGGGTCACGTGCAGAGAGGAGGAACACCTTCAGCCTTTGACAGAATCCTGGTAAATGCTTCAATTTTCATCCTCGATGTCATTGGGTGGGCAACAATAAACTTTAGAAATGACCCTACTACTTTCCAACAGTGTGGATCTATTTCACTGCAAGGACTTAGGGCATTTGAGTCAGGGGCATGGAGTAAGCTGATATTTAGCTGTTCATATGATCTCTATCATTAAGGGGGTGACCAACCATAACTATTATAACCTTTTTTATAGCATAATCAAAAATTGTGTGTCATAATTTAAAGACAAAAGGTAACGCTGTTCTTTCACTTGTTCTCAGGGCAGTAGGATGGGGGTGGAGGCTGTGATGGCATTGTTAGAGGCAACACCTGAAACACCTGCTTGTGTGGTCAGTCTGTCTGGAAACCAGGCTGTTCGACTGCCCCTCATGGAGTGTGTGCAAGTGGTAAAGTGGCATAGACACATTCCTCTAAACCTTAATACTGCATACTGTAGTTTGAAAATCTCAAGCAATTTGAGAAAAAAAACAATATTGCCATCCTTTCCGGTTTTAAGACTAAAGATGTGACAACAGCTATGGCGGAAGGCAAGTTTGATGAAGCTATTAAGCTCAGGGGAAAGTGAGTTCTTCATTCTTATCTTTCTTGATCCCCTTCGCCTTTATTATAGTTGATGAAAACTGAGACTTTTAATATTGCACTCCTAAAGGAGTTTCGAGAACAACTGGAACACATATAAACTCTTGGCCCATGTGACTGCCCCCGACGTGAAGGTTGGTAACAACATCACATTGCAACAACCTAAAGTAAGAATTTGAACAGTTGGATTTACCTTTTCTCTCTTTTTTTTAGAGTAATATTAACATTGCTATACTGAATGTGGGAGCTCCGTGTGCAGGAATGAACGCCGCAGTTCGTTCAGCGGTCAGGATTGGAATCCTGCAAGGACATACCATGTTGGCTGTATATGACGGATTCGAGGGACTTGGGCAGGGCAATGTAATGTATATCACACACTCTGCATGAGAAATCCATTAGTACACGTGAATAATAGTTCAAGTTTTAATTTATGTGGTTTATACTGTATCTGTTTTCCCACCCTTCACAGATTGAACCAATGACATGGTCCTTTGTAGGAGGATGGACAGGCAAAGGTGGTTCCAATTTAGGAACCAAGAGGTACAACAGAGCTCATTTAATTCAAATTAATTGATGTACTACATCATTAATGATGCTTTTGATAATCCTAACACATTTTCATAAATTAGAATCAGAAAGATTCAGAAACAGCTTTATTGCCAAGTATCTTTGCACATACAAGGAATTTGTTTATGTGACAGGAGCATCCATTACACAGAAGCAGCAAAAACCCTACACAGAGACCTTTTCACAATAGAATACAGTACACAGATGATTTAAATAAGGGCCCATGGGTATAAACATTTAAGAAATACAATATAAAAACATAGGATAAAGATCTATTACTGTAATACAATTAAAATACATTTGAATTGGGAAATGTGTTTGGTGCTGCTGGTGGATTTCCTTTTTTGCTCACTGCCTCTCTCATTAAAGGACACTGCCAGCTAGTATGATTGAAGATATCAGTCTGAATATAGCCAAGTTTAACATTCATGCCTTGGTTATCATTGGAGGGTTTGAGGTGAGGAAATAAAAGATACAGAACAATGACCAAGAGCGAAGACTTTAAAGTCTTTTCATTTCCTAACATGATACCTTTCTTTCTTGCTTAGGCCTTTGTTGGAGGCTTAGAATTATTGACTGCCAGAGAAAAATATGAGGAGTTGTGTATTCCTCTGGTTATTATTCCAGCTACTGTGTCTAATAATGTTCCTGGATCAGACTTCAGTATCGGAACTGATACGGCCCTCAATACAATTACAACAGTAAGAGACATGGACCTGAACCACATATAGACAAATAGTGAATATGATATACCACTGTAAAACATGCTATACAAAAACGTTAATATTCTGGCAGCTGGGGTACCAGAAAAAGTGTTAGGGTTTCATGTAATTTTACATTAACATTGTGAATTTGCTCTTTATTCCTTTAGTTAACAAAAAAAATACCGCAATATTTAAAAACCTTGTCAAATAAAACTGTAAAATTCTGTAAAATTACAGCAATTTTTTCGCAATTCGATTGGTAAATAAATGTTTTAGGAAAACAACACATGTAATCAGACGATTGTTTTAATATGTGTTTTCAAGACATGTGACAGGATAAAGCAATCTGCTGCTGGAACAAAGCGCAGGGTCTTCATCATTGAAACTATGGGGGGATATTGCGGATATCTGGCAACTATGGCAGGACTGGCTGCAGGGGCAGATGCTGCCTATATATACGAAGAGCCATTTGGTATCCGAGACCTGGAGGTTGGACATGATTTGTGCATGGCTTGATGGCTGAAAAGGTACATATGTTAACTGCTAAGTAAAGGTATTTTATAATTGATGAATTTCTTTTTGGGACACAGACAAACGTGGAACACCTATTGCAAAAGATGAAGACAACAGTGAAAAGAGGCCTAATCCTCAGGTAGCTTTCTGTCACTCTTTATCCGGTGTCTCTGTGACATTTTACTGTAAACTTCACAATTTCACCTCACACATACAGTCAACATCTGCAGTAATGTAGATAAATGACTGTGGTCTTATTTGATTTTCATAGCAGCAGTCAAATAATAAAATCAAACTATGTTCCCCCAGGAATGAGAAATGTAATGCAAATTACACCACAGATTTCATTTTCAATTTGTACTCGGAGGAAGGCAAAGGAGTTTTCGACTGTCGTAAGAATGTGCTTGGTCACATGCAGCAGGTCTGTGTGTATAATATGTTTTGTGTTTTCATCAATATAATATATTTACAGTAGATTATTCAAAATGATACAGATAATATAAAAAATTAAATCAAGCACTGTCTTTGCTTTATCAGGGTGGAACTCCAACGCCATTCGACAGGAACTTTGGCACAAAGATGGGCGCTAAATCAGTGTTGTGGTTGACAGATAAACTTAAGGAGTGCTACAGACATGGTGAATAAAAACTACTTTCTAGTTATTGATCCACGTGACTTTACTTAATTGACCTGGGATTTTTTTTTAATTATTCTTCATAAATCAGACTCTAAATGTGAAATTAACGTTTCTTTGACTGTCTGTCCACAAATATTTTCGACTCTTGTATGAGCAGGTCGCATCTTTGCTAATACACCGGACTCTGCATGTGTTCTGGGAATGAAGAAAAGATCTTTGGTATTCCAGCCTCTCTCTGGACTTAAACAAGACACTGACTTTGAGTAAGTGATCCCTTTAGAGTTTTTTACAGTTTGATCATTATAACCGAAATGAGGTCTGTGTGCTCCTCCACATCGAGAGGGGCCATCTGAGGTGGCTCGGGCATCTTTTCCGGATGCCCCCTGGACGCCTTCCCGGGAAGGTGTTCCGGGCATGTCCCACCGGGAGAAGACCCCGGGGAAGACCTAGGACACGCTGGAGGGACTATGTCTCCCGGCTGGCCTGGGAACGCCTCGGTGTCCCCCCGGAAGAGCTGGAGGAAGTGTCTAGGGAGAGGGAAGTCTGGGCATCCCTGCTGAGACTGCTGCCCCCGCGACCCGGCCCAGGATAAGCGGAAGAAAATGGATGGTTGGATGGATCATTATAACATGTGGCTTGGCCCCGGGCAAAAGACCTGACCTATGAAAAACAATACTGATATGCACATACTGTACTTATTATTTCTGGATGTAAATATTTTGGTTAATGTTCAAGGACCCTTGTTACAATTCTAATCTAACATATGATTTATTTATTTATTTATTAATAAAACAGTGATCATGCATTTTCATATTTTTTGTGACAATGTTAACTTACAAGATTCACCGGTTGAATCCTATCCTTGCATCGTCGTGTGCTTCTCTGCATCATCTCTACCTCTGTTTCTTTTCTAGGCATCGTTTATCAAAAACTCAATGGTGGCTAAGGCTTAGGCCCATTCTCAAGATTCTGGCTAAATACAATATCACTCTGGACACATCAGAGACGGCAACACTGGAACATATTATCAATAAGACCGGAGCAGTCTAGCCTCTACACAAACACACAAAATTACAGTGAAATTGGGAGATTTATGACACGTGTTATCGTAGTGTTGTAGAGCCTTCAGTTGACAGCACTTGTTTTTGTGTTTGGTAATGTTTGTCGTTCTCAACTGGATTTCTTCCTCTTCGTCTGGTCTAAATTGTAGGCCTATTGCTGTTTCAATAAACAAATAAAATGGCCAGACTAACCAGAACCTGCATATTCAATTCTAGGATCTTAATTCTGGAAGAAAGTGTGAAATGAACATGAATGGACTGCCTTTGCTCTTCTCTCTTACTTCATGGGTTTGCAACCACTCATTATTTCTCTACTTGGTCATTTCATGACAGAAAAGTAACAAGCACCTTTCAACACATTCTTACAGTGGTAAAAATATCTAAAACAGGGTTGCTTTTATAAACATAAAAAATACAAATTAAAAGAATTATTAAAAACATAGATTTCAGATTACCAAGAACAAGACATGAGACTCAAATATATCACAAATGACACTAATGCTTAACATAAATTACCCTAAACGTTTCGAGCTTTATAATAATAATATTGTCATGTTTAAAATAATTCTCTGAATGTTTGGTTAGGCTACAATATGCATACACTACTGTATGTCTATTTTATGTATATAACTACGATCTATTCTAACATGTCATAGCTTCAATTAAGCAAAATAGTGGAAGTAGTCTAGATGAGGAAGAGATAAATATAGGTAATCCAACTTTAATTTGACTCGCATCGCATACAACGTCAGCGATTTAATAGGCTGTCTCAAAACCTTGTGAGCTGTCTACCCAGACATCATAGACGTGTTCTGAACACATAGCATGCGTAGAAACAGACGCGCGGTGCTATTTTTGAAATTGTATACCACATCCCGCTGTAACCTGTGATGACTTAAATGCTGCCCGTGTTTGTGTTGTTCATAATGTCTGCTGTCTAGTAAGCATGCGCCATAGATTTAGAGACACAACCCTTGACCGAAACGACAATGATGACGCCCTTGTCTTTTGACTTTTGACTTTTTGAACGCACATCTTCACGATCCACGCGCTTTTCTCATCTTACTGGTAAGATATTCAATTAATTAAATAGTTTTCTCGGTTTTAACTGTGTTAACAATTGATAATAAGTTGTTTACAGTTTCATGAATATGAATTACAAGATTGCAACGTTTTATATAGCTATCATAAATAATGTAGGTGTGTGGTAGTGGTGTTGAAATGATGATCAAATAACTGTGTTCAGCCTAATTTATATTTCTCAACTCTAGGCCATTATTCTTGTTTGATGTTTGCCATGCTGTTAGCCATAACTGTGTTGGAAACATCCACAACGTATGGATTTTATAAATATTTTTTGTTCTTTCTCTTATTACATTCTTCAGCATTTTAGCTGTAGAGTAGGCTACTTTATACTTAATAAAGAAAATATAAACGTTTTATTTATTTCAATGTTTTATTTAATTCTAAGGTTAGTTTGTTACACTTTTGCGTTACAATGAAACCATAGCAGGTGTAATAAAAACTCATTGTATGTTTCTTCTCTGAATGTTTCCGTTACTGCAATTGGGTCAAGTCATAGTTGAAAAAGTTAGGTTGCTCTGTTAAATATGTGTTCTTTTTAAGAGCTAAAATTTAAACATAATCTCCAGATGTAACGTGGTATTATCTTACTTATGAACACTAGCGTAGCGCGTATATTTTCAGTTTAAACTGGATTTATTCTCTCAGTTTTTCTGGGTGATGCTTAGCGACATTTATAAGCAGGAACAGTGAAATGCTGTGGTTTTCGTGACTGTCTGCCACTGTGGGCTTATTTCCTCATTGCAAACATCCGTAGGCTATGTGAAGTTGAGGTATGACGAAGTGTTGGGTGTCTGCTTTATTTTCTCACGCATGGGAAGTGTGTGTGTGTGTTTGTGTTTAAATGTATCTCTTCTGTTCTTTATTCATGTGTCTGTCAGATGGTAGGGTATGATGCGGTTTGTCATACTTGTGATGATAAGACATTATGTAGAAATCTCCTTCGTTTCGTAATTAACAACAGCAGAAACAGGACGTATAGAAAATACAATGGAAAACCTTTAAAGTTCCCAAAGAATAATTTATCTTGTTACACATCACATTAACAATAAATAGGCTAAATAAGATATTTTAAACAAAAAATTAACGCATCTGCCAAATGTATAAATGTAAATGGGCCATGACAAAACAGGGTAGGCATGATCAATTATCTTTTAATTGTTTTTAAAAGCATTCATCGGATATTTCAAATGTACTAAGGTTATTTATGTTGATTTTGTGTCATTACAAATCATTTTTGCTTCAATTTTTATCAAATTTATTTAAGACTGAATGTACCTGAAAATGTCAAATGGTGTTGCTGCCAAATAATGAGAAATATTCAATATTTTATCCACCTAGATGCAATGTAGCAACTCGAGAATAGGTTTTATTTAAGTTATCTCAAAAAAAATATTTGAATGGGCTTTTGCAACATTTATTGGACCTGCATGATGCTGAAAACACTTTTTACTTTCTAAATCATCGACAAATTATGTAAAAATGGCTAAAACCATTCAATACACTAAACTTAATGCTTTTCTTTTATTACACATTCATCTTCCTGTATATAATTATAGTTTGAAGAAAAATACTTCCGCCAATTTTTACTAAGTTACACCACTTGACCATGTTTCTTCTACAGCCAAAGGCCATTGTTTGTTGAATACAAAGTCAAGCATGATGATCAACAAGTTCAGATTTGTCTTAATGCTGAAAGAACATCTGATAACAAGACATCATCATATAGTGTAACTGTAGTTAAATGGTTAGTTCAGGGTTAGAATAAAAATTCTGTCATGAATTACTAATCCATAAGTAGATTCACAACCGTAAGACCTTTGTTCATCTTCAGAACATAAAAAGGGGTAAGGGTTTGATGAGATCATAGAGATTTCTGACTCACCACACAGCAATGCAACATACACTCAAAGTACATAAAAGTGTAAAGACATCATTAAAATAGTCCATGTGACTACTGTGGTTCAATCTTCATTTAAGAAGTGAGAACAATATTCTTGCGCAACACAAACAATAACTTTATTCATCAATTTCCATACTTCTGCACCAGTCTCTGACACCCGTCCATGAGAGGACTCGGCGTGTGTGTAGTGTTATATTGAATTAATGATAAAATATCAAATTTGTGATCCTTTCGTTTACCACCGAATTTATGTTAAAATGTAGACACCCACTTCATTCTGCTACACAATTAAATCACGTATGTAACATTATAACATTATAATATTATATGATATTATACATAGCTTAAACTTTAAAATGAATGCAATAGAAATATGCATTAAAGCTAAATATTTTAACGTTGAGCAAATTATATTGTTTATCATTACTTCTGTTGGACTTTCAGAGCTTTAATTCTGAAGTTGTGGATACGATTCATAAACTAGTGATATTTGCCCCTAACAGAAATATTTGTGATAGAAGTCAAATGGTATATCGGTCACACTATAAGACTTAATTCACAGGCATAAAAGGACACGAATACATATTGCATTGACTGAAATGTTTCAAAAGAAAAATCAAAAAGTCAGACCATTTGACATGCACACCTAAGAATACATGGCCACACTGTCACGATTCGGTGAGACAAGGACAGAGGACCTAGGTGCAGACAGCTGGTAAGGGGTTTTTAAGATGACATTTAATAATAGCAAAGGACAAAAACAAAAACCCACGCGGGGGTAACATAACAAAACAGGTATATATATAAACTCACCTAAAGGATTATTATAAACACCATATTAATACTGTGTTTGACCCCCTTTCGCATTCAGAACTGCCTTAATTCTACGTGGCATTGATTCAACAAGGTGCTGAAAGCATTGTTTAGAAATGTTGGCCCATATTGATAGGATAGCATCTTGCAGTTGATCGAGATTTGTGGGATGCACGAAGCTCCCGTTCCACCACATCCCAAAGATGCTCTATTGGGTTGAGATCTGTTGACTGTAGGGGCCATTTTAGTACAGTGAACTCATTGTCAAGTTCAAGAAACCAATTTGAAATGATTCGAGCTATGTGACATGGTGCATTATCCTGCTGGAAGTAGCCATCAGAGGATGGGTAAATGGTGGTCATAAAGGGATGGACATGGTCAGAAACAATGCTCAGGTAGGCCGTGGCATTTAAACGATGCCCAATTGGCACTAAGGTGCCTAAAGTGTGCCAAGAAAACATCCCCCACACCATTACACCACCACCATAATTGCATTAATGAGAAATTGAACAGGTGTTCCTAATAATCCTTTAGGTGAGTGTATATAATAATATGACAAGACAGGACTAAGAGTAACTTCACTTAAACAAGCCTAAGTTAACATAAGACATGAACTGCAAATAACTAAACTATACAAGACTTGACCAAGCACAGAAACTCACCATACAAATGACAATGAACCAGCACATGACAGAACACACAGTGGCATTAAATAATTTGACAAATCAGGAGGGAACAGTTGTGGGGCATGAAATAATAACGAGCACTAAGAGGAAACAAGAGGTCAGGATCAAAGACGAGACCGGAGAGAGAGTTTGGTGAGCCATAGGGGCCATAGGGTCTCTCTCTACATAAAACAAGAGGTTCTGTCATGATTCTGCCACTAGATCAAGAAAAGCAAGACAAGAAGGGGCAGAACCATGACACACACACCCTAAAATAACAAATTATCTCACTGTAGAACGATTCAAGTATGGAAGGAAGGAGTCGGGAACCGGCAGACATTTAATCAAAAATAATAACAGCCGGCGGCCCCTCACGGATGACCCCCGGCGAAATAACAGAAATACAAATATAAACACAAACGTAAAACTTGTTCGGGCCCGGTCCTCTCTCATCGATGGTCCGGTCGCTCGTTCCTTTTATATGCTCTCATCTCCAACGTGATTCGAGCCCAGTGTGCGCACAGCTGGCGCTCATTCACAATTACTCACCGGTCTCGAACCACGGTCTCGCCCCGTCTACTCTACTACATACCCCCATCACCCCTCACAGGCCGGGGGGTACCCCCGCGACTGTGCATGCCTTCTCCCCCTCCCTCGGGTGGGGGGGGGTATGCAGCGGCGAGACAACGGAGACGGGAGCCCTCGGAGCGATCGGTAAGAGAGAGGGGAGAGAGGAAAAAAAAAATTATAGTCCGGTTCCCTGACATCCTCACAGGCTGGGGGGTACCCCCGCGACTGTGCATGCTTTCTCCCCCTCCCTCGGGTGGGGGGGGGGTATGCAGCGACGAGACAACGGAGACGGGAGCCCTCGGAGCGATCGGTAAGAGAGAGGGGAGAGAGGAAAAAAAAAATTATAGTCCGGTTCCCTGACAATGCTGCCGCTCGGTCCTCAACCAGCCGGAGTACTCTCCTTCGCGGTGCCTTGCGGTGGCCCTGGGTCCTGGGTGGACGGCTCGACCGTCCGCCCCCTGGCGGCCGGCGGTGGCTCCTCCTTTCGCGGGGCGTGTTCCCCGTCCCCTGCTCCTCCCCCTTGGGCGGACGGACGGAGGCTTTGGCCTCTGGCGGACGGCGGCAACTCCCCGGCTCCCGCTTGGACGACAGCCACCCCACCTCGACCCAGAGGCGCGGCAGCACTGGTCGCCGTTCCACCGAGGCTTTGACGGTGGCCGCACTGTGCACTTCCGTTTCCCCAGAGCCACCGCTTCGGGCAGCCACTGGCGGACGCCCTTTGTCCACGCTGCCCAAACTCTCCGGCACCACAAGGCCACTCGGCGGCGAGGACTCTCCGACAGCATGTCTCTCCTTCCTCCCGGGTTTCGGCACCAATGTAGAACGCAGTTCAAGATAGGGAAGGAAGGAGACGGGAACCGGCAAACATTTAAAACATTTAATCAAAAATAATAACAGCCGGCGGCCCCTCACGGACGACCGCCGGCGAAATAACATAAATACAAATATAAACACAGACGTAAAACATGTTCGGGCCCGGTCCTCTCTCATCAACGGTCCGGTCGCTCGTTCCTTTTATATGCTCCCATCTCCTACGTGATTCGAGCCCGGTGTGCGCACAGCTGGCGCTCATTCACAATTACTCACCGGTCTCGAACCACGGTCTCGCCCCGTCTACTCTACTACACTCACATTTTAAAAATAGATTCTAACCTTTACTATCAGCAGTTAGCATCACCAGGGGTTCTTCTCAGTGATTCAATTTCCTGTCAGATGTCTTTTGCATAATATTAATAAAATTACTCCTTGAATGGTGGTTACACCACCTTGACATTTGATGAATTTTACTTGACTCATGATAAATGGTGTTCCATCAACTTTATTTACTATTCAATAAGAATAATATAAGATTATGCCAGGCTAGCTGATATGGGATTTTAGTGAGAATTTAACCTAGATTCCAAGATTCTTTTTTTAGATAGTACGTTTTTACGGTTACAATACAAAGACTTTTCTACAATCATTCTCCAATTATTCTCTCAAAATGAATTAAAACCGTCTTGGTCCTCAGAAAAGAGCGGGTATTCAAGTCATTTGCTAATTTATTTAGGAATGTTAACCCTTTCAAATGTAATTTAATCACATGGACACCAAAAATTGTGTGTCACATCGATGCCCCAAATGTAAAACATACTTCCGCTTTGAAGTGATGAGTGTAAAAGATTCTTGTCAAGTAGTTATCTTGCCCTTTTGAGAATTGCTTACTGAAGTAGAATCTTGTTAGTGATGTCAAACCCCAACAAACGCCCAAAGAAGCAAACTGTTTTTACTTCTTACAAAGTGTTAATGTGTTTTCTCATCAACCAATTAAACCAAGATCTGAAGGGTGTTATAGAGCTTGAACTCTCTCTTTCTCTCTTTAGGTTATGAGGGCTGTTGTGATAGTAACAGCTTTTCTTCACTGTGTGGCACAGACCTATATACTAGGTAATGCATTTCTGTGCTCGTCTGCATGAATGAAACAAGTCATATTCTTTTCTCTTTGAGTTTTATAAATTGACTGTATCTGTTTGTTTAGGCCAGGAACCCCTGTGTCAACCCCAGCCTTCATGTTCTGAATGCATAAAAAGACCTGGATGTGCGTGGTGCACAAAGGTGGTAGGTTAAAGAATGTAACCAAAGAAAACAGATGTTTATTTTAAATATCTTTAGGTTTAGGGGTGGGTGTAATGCGGTTTAATAGAAACAATGCAAATGTAGTGTAGAGATTGTTGAGTAACAAAGCATTTAAAAACAACTCTTCACTATGAGCACTCGTGGTGGCCCTTTCCTGCTGTGGTTGATCATGTTTTACTATGCAAACTGTTTTGCTGCGTCTTCAGCAATGCACAAAGTAAGGCGAAGTTATCTTTTTTGAATTTATACTAGTATGCAAATACAGAGCTTGATAATTGGTTGTCTGCTTCTCTTCTCCATTGACTTCCAGTCATTTTCTTACAGGCATTTGAAATTTAACATTATTAATTAAAAATAAAAATTGACAGCTATGCACATGAATTACGAGCTGTTACTAGACTAATTATGAAATTGAACTGTTCTTGTGCTGCAGAACTTCTTGAAACCAGGAGAGGCCAATGAACGTCGCTGTAATTCCCCTAACTCTCTAAAGGACCAGAAGTGTGATGCTGAACATGTGATCAATCCCAAAAATTATTTAATCCTTAAAAAGGACACTCACCTCAGCAAAGACCCTGAAAATGTGGTTCAGCTCAAACCTCAGAATATCAACATTAAACTCAGAGTTGGTGAGTTTTTACAGATACAGATACAGATACAGATACAGTTAAAGTGATAGTTCAGACAAAAATGAAAATTCTGTCATCATTTACTCACCCTCTTGTCATTTCAAACCTTTATGACGTACTTTCTTCCGCAGAAAACGTAAGAAGATATTTTGAAGAAAGTTGGTAACCAAACAGCAGGGGTCCCCATTCACTTCCAGTGTATGGACAAAAAACCCAATTCAAGTGAATGGGGGCCCGTTAACAACATTCTTCAAAATAATGACATTTTTATTTTTGGGTGAACTATCACTTTAACACACGTTGTGGCATTAATAAGATAAAATTTCAGCCCTGGTGGTATTATAGATGATTTCTTGATGAGATACTTTAGTTTGCTTTTAAATGTGCAGGTGTCCCACATACGTTCCAGATTGAGTTTAAAAGAGCACAGGGTTATCCTATAGACCTGTATTACCTGATGGATCTGAGCTATTCAATGAAAGATGATCTAGAACAAATTAAAACCTTGGGTCAGAAGATCCTCAAGATGCTGAAAGAAAAAACAGAAACCGTACGGATCGGTAAGGCAAATCAAGCAAATCTTGAAATATGTATATTTTTTGTTGACTAATCATTTGCACAGAGTGACAAGTATTTGTCTTAGTTTTTTTGAAAGTTTTTGAAAGAAAAGAAATCTATTATAAAATGTGATTTTTTTGTATTTCTAAAGAAACGTAGCGTATCATATATGTGACCCTGGACCACAAAACCAGTCTTAAGTAGCACGGGAAAATTTGTAATAATAAAGGATAAACTCCAAATGTAGATTTCTTTATATTTAGATTTTTTGCAAACTCAGATTTCAAAGTTTAAAAGTTGTATATCGACCAGAAAGTGTCCTTCCCTAACAAACCACAGATAAACAAAACAAAATAAAGAAACAAAAGACTAGAGCCTTGGCAAAAAAAGAACACAAGGGTTAACCAGTCCGATAAACTGTTTAAATTAAATCCAAGGAAAAAGATAATCCAATGGGAAATGATGATCCAAAAAGAGTCATTCACACTACAAGATAATCTGAATCAGGGCAACGGGCAACGGGCAACGGGCAACGGGCAACGGGCAACGGGCAACGGGCAACGGGCAACGGGCAACGGGCAACGGGCAACGGGCAAGCGCCAGGTATTCTCCAACTAAAGCAAAGATCGCACAGAGATGGTGAGAAGTGGCAGTTACTAAATGGGGAAAAACTAATAAGCACCAGGTGAAAACACTAAGACTAACCAGGGAATAATAGGTAGCAGCTGGCGGGGCACATTTACACGCAGACAGCGATCTCGTGAATCTGTCAAACCATACCCACGATCTCGGGACATTCACACTTAGAACAGATGGAACAAAACAGACATGTGTCAACCCCTGAACCCAACATGAATTAATCTCAGTTTCAATAAATTGTCCCATAAAACATCTTGGTTACGGATGTAACCTCAGCTCCCTGTGGAGGGAACGAGATGGGGTTGGCCCTTGAGAACCTATCAACTTCGACTAGCTTAGAAAGGCCAATGAAATTGGCCAATTATATTTGCATGCCGGACTTCGCCCCCGGATATTCAGGCATAAAAGGGAGACAGCGTGTTGCATTTATTCACTTTTAGTTCTGAGGATCCTAAGAGCCTCTCACGACTGCTGCAGCTGTCGGCACATGTTTGTGGCAAGAAGGACACAATGTCTCGTTCCCTTCATCAGGGAACGAGACTCAACACTGTCACATGCTGTGTTCATGTCAATGTTATCCTGTCTCGTCTAGTAAGTCTTTAGTTTATTTTAATGTCAAGTGTTCGTTAGTCTAGTGATTCACTCAGTCTTCGTTCAGTACTTGTATATCATTTCTTGTTCCTGTTTTACCCCATCGTGGGTCTTTGTTTTGTGTTTATTGTTTAATAAATACCCTGTTAACCCGTTCACCATCTGTCTCTGCCTGCAATTGGGTTCTTCCTTGAGTTTCATGATAAAGGGACAGTTCGCTGCATCACATCGAAAAAATCCAGCAGTCGATCATGTGTGAAGGGTCCTAAGAACAAAAGGTGAATGAATGCAGCGTACCGTTTCCCTTTTTTACCCGGATATCCGGGGGCTGAGTCCGGCATGCAAATTTCATTCACCAATTTCATTGGTCTTTCGAAGCTAGTCGAAGTTGATAGGTTCTCAAGGGCAAACCCCATCTGTCGGTTCGACACAACGTCGAGAGACTGACAGAAAGGGAACTAGTTTTGTTGCCCAGAGTCACATATGCAAATAAAAATATAAAACCTGTAACAACTATGTATATAACATACGTGGTTTGTGTAATAAAATGTTCATTCCTTATAACCTTGTTTTCTCCTTATGGTCATTTCTCAGGGTTTGGGTCATTTGTGGATAAGGTTATGTTGCCATATGTCAGTATGGTAAAAACTAGGCTTGATAACCCCTGCCCCAATCGCATAGATAAGTGCCAAAAAGCATTTAGTTTTCAGAACTTCCTGCCACTGACCAGCAATGCCACCGAGTTTGAACGGAAGGTTAACCATCAGAAAATCTCTGGCAACCTGGACTCCCCTGAAGCAGGCTTGGATGCTATAATGCAAGCTGTGGTCTGTAAGGTAAGAATAGACTTAATGCAGATAGGGTGATGATGTACAGTATATCTGTACTGTCATTGTGCTGAGGTCATTATTCACTAATAGATAACGATATGTTTCCTTAAAAAAACATTCAAATTTCAGCAAACTGACAGTACTGCACTCTACACTCTACACTCATGCGCCAGATGTAACTGAGCTGGCTGAATCAAAACGTTGAAGCAATCTCGCATAGAGTCTATCATGTAATTAAATTGCATTTAAAGATTTATCCATTTAAATAAAGGAAAAGTTTATCCAAAATGAACAATTTTTTACACAACATGTTATTCCAAACCGTATGTAAGGAAAAATAATGTAAGGAGTTGACAGCCAGTTAGCATTCACACCATTCAATTTTTCAAGTGAAAGGTGACTAAAACAGTCCTTCGCTAATTTTCTACATTAAATCTTTGGGTTTGAGTCAGCATGATGATAAGTAACTCATGTGATCAAGATTTTTGGCTTAACTTTACCTTAATGAAAGGTTCTTCTACAATGTCAATGCACAACCTGAAAATATATCAGAATTTAGCAGAACATTTCCATGACATTAAAGATGCTGTCATCCAAAACTTCCATAAGTTATTGAAGAGACACAAACTACATTTTTACCAGGCTGCTAAGGGACTGGTACGTCTGAAATCAACAAAATGTTGACTATAAAAAGATCTTAAGGATATCTTATTTACTTGACATCAAGTATCCCAGAAACTCTTGACGTTTTTGTGCAATATGCAGTAGACAATCTGTAAATGGTCCGTGGGAGTGACACTTTTAGCTAAATAAATAGGGCTTATTTTCCATTTCTCCACACAGGATCAGATCAAGTGGGGGAATGTGACACAAATTCTGGTTTACACTTCCGATGATACTTTTCACATGGCAGGGGATGGACGACTGGCTGGTGTATATCAGCCACATAACGGAAAGTGTCATCTTAATGAAAACGGTTACTATGATGGAAAACTTTATGTGAGTATGCGAAGCTCATTATATATAGAACATGCTTTATGCATTCTGTTATAGCATGACATTTAAAATAACTTTACATTGTCACCTACGTACATGAATAAAACATGTGATTTAATTACAGGATTACCCATCAGTGGGTCATCTGTCAAGAGTTCTGCAGGATAACAATATTCAGATAATATTTGCTGTAACCGAAGACATCTATCCAGCATATAAGGTTAAAACATAATAGTTGTATCATAATAACAAATAATAGTTATAGTAATAATAATTTTAATAACCGTTCTTTTATACACACAAACATTAACAGGCGCTGAGTTCAATGATTCCTCAGTCTGTGGTTGGTGTATTAAAAAAGGACTCCAGCAATGTTGTTGATCTCATATCTGAAGCCTATGGAGTGAGTATCCAGTTGTTTAATCCTTTTAAAATATTTTTATCAAGTCCCGTAAATTTTTTTGTATTTCTGCTTAAAAGCTAGTCTGAATGGTTAGATCATAGTCAAACTGAACTGAAACCATATGTGTGGATTATGAAGCTGACATACCAATAATCTGAATAGTCTCATATTATCCATTTAAAATTTTGTCGTAACTCTGATGGATAGTAAATTATAGTTAATTTCAGTGAAGCTGTGACAATTTACAAAATATTTATTGTAAAACATACATAAAGGTCCAAACGTCTCTGAGAGAAAAAATATTTTTACCAAAAAATTGATTTAGCAATTTTCATAATTTAATACCATTAATGTATACAAAATTAAGTTATCAGCACAAAAATTTGTGTGAAGAGTAGAAATATATATGTTACACACGTGCCCCACATTAGTTCATTTACTTATTTATTAATTGCAATGTTAAACAAATAAAAACAGAAACATTTAATACAAACTTTCCCTCACAGATATTGAAGTTTTCACTATCCAGACATGTATATAAATGCCTGTGTTTTATTTGTGGGCCAGAACTTGTCATCCACTCTGGTGTTGGAGGAAGAAGGAGCGCCAGAAGAGCTGAGTGTGAGCTACAGGTCTTACTGTATTGGGAGTCGGGAAGTGACTGAATGGAAGGAGAGAGGAGAATGTCAAGGCATCAAGCATGAAAATGTGAGATCCGCCATCATTGGTTTCATCATTAGGACCTTGTATTAACACTAACGAAAACCGTCTGATAAGATGAGTACATTTTTATGCACTATTCTGCCTTTAAAGGTTATGTTCGAAGTGCGACTGGAAGTTTCCGAGTGCCTAAAGGAGCCAAAGACATTTCGAATCAAACTCCAAGGGATCAGTGAGGAGGTGAAGGTCACGGTGGAGACTTACTGTGACTGTGATTGTGGTCTTCCGAAAACGTCTTCTGAACACTGCAATGGTACAGGAAATCTCACTTGTGGCGTGTGCAGGTACAACCCTCCGGTGGTCTTAACAGGAAACTACAAACTTCTAAAATATACTTTTTTTTTAAATTTAAATTTAATTTACTGTATATAGGAGCGGGTTCTGGTTTTAATTAACCATGATTTTATAAGGAGGCAAATTGATTTAGCTAACATAAGTAAAATAAACCTAAAAGCTTTTTCTTTTGACAAAAATAGTTTAAATGGTCGTGGTATTGTATCATTTTTCAATTTTGTGTGTGTTAGATGTCCCGAAGGTTTTTTGGGTCAGTACTGCGAGTGTGAGCAGCAGAAGAATATGCACTCCAACCACAGCATGCTGGCATCCTGTTTCCCTAACAACAGCCCACTTAAATGCAGTGGGCACGGCAGCTGCGAGTGTGGCAAGTGTGTATGCCACAGTGGCTATAATGGAAAGTTTTGCAGCTGTGAAGACAGAGATTGTGAACATTATCAAGGCAAGAAATGTAATGGTAAGTGCTAATAAGTTGCAGCAAAAAGGTGAAACCAATCTTCTGCAGGCACCAACTGACTTACTAACTTTTTACACTTTCAAAACAGAACATACTCATATTTGTCCCCACATTTTTGCTTTAGTATTGACCTAATATAGTGTTCTTTTTTGCATTAAAGGGACAGTTCACCCAAAAATAAAACGTTTGTCATCATTTACTCCAAATATGTATAAATGTAGACAAAATACATTTATACATATCTTTCTCTGTGTTCATCAGAAAACAGAAATAATATAGATTTGGAACAACTTGAGGGTGAGTAAATGATGACAGAATTTTCATTTTTGGGTGAACTGTTTCTTTAACTGCATCTTAAGAGCATTTAGTAAATAAATAAAATATGTTTCTTTTAGTGTTATGGTTACTGCTTTGAAACTCACTGTTCAATGTTTTTCTTGTTTGTCATAGATAAAGGAAAATGTAAGTGCGGTGTGTGTGAATGTAGAGAAAACTATACAGGCACTGCATGTCAGTGCCCTCCTGACCAAGACAATTGTAAATATGACAATGGGTTATGCAATGGCCAAGGCACTTGCGTTTGCAATCATTGTATATGTAACAGTGGTTTCATGGGAAATTGCTCTACATTCATCAATCGCTGCTCACTATTGAAGTGAGTATAATAAGTTGAATGTGTCTCTTCTTTTGACCTCAAAACTAAGTTTACTGATTATTTTTCGTGTGCATTTGAGTGTTTTAAGCATCTCCATGTTTGTGTTTTAAACCTTTGACTATAAAGATCATAAACATCTGCATTGTATATTTTTATTTGCCTCTCGATGTTTTAACCCATGCTTATTTCATCTGTAGGGAATGTGTAGCATGTCACGTGGTTGATGGTAACACCACTGGGTGTGCTGAGAGGTGTTTGAATGGTGAAATATCTCGTCTGGATGGTTCTCATGAGCTGGAGTGCACCTATGAGGACACAATTTCCTACGAAGTGAAACTCGGCCCCGGTGGCAAAATTATTCTTCATTATGCGAACGTCCCTAGTATGTCTCAACAGTCGTTTGAAATGTCATTTGATTTAAATTTGTACTGTGCCTTGTTAAAGCTTTATAGAATTAAAGTGGGTTGTAGATGCTGTGTCAGTTTTGAGATCCTACATGACTGATGAATTGTTAATATTTATTTTTGTTTGTGTCTAGGTCAAGTTGATAAGACCTCAATAATAATTGGGAGCAGTGTGACGAGCATCATTATTATTGGGATTGTAATAATCATTGTATACCGTGCACTACTGGAGCTGTACGACATTAGAGAATATCGAAACTTTGTCAGTTCACAGAAACAGACTGAATGGAAAGAGGTGACAAACTCGTACAAATACATATATGGGAGCACATTGAATAAATTTTTTTGAAGTACAGTTTACTTCAGTAAATTATAGTGTTCCTATTATGCTAATTAAGATATGAAATATGAATCGATATATGTTATGATGTATAATTTAATCATTTACAGATTCCATTTAACAGTCAGCTGTTTCTGTTCTATTCAGGTCACGAATCCTCTTTACAAAGGTGCCACAACAACAGTTCTCAACCCTTTGCATTCGGTGGATGAGTGACATCAGGTCACATAAACTTTTGAGAAAATTATTTAATTTGAAGCATCAAAGGATCTCTGGGAGTTCACTATTGTCATTTTTTGCCTAGCTTTTAATGTTCATTTGTATCTTACAATGTGCACATTCCATAATGAAATGAAGTCAATGTCTATTAAAATAACAATATCTTACCACATTTTATATTCATCATAACCCTATGAAGAAAACAATCTGTTGTGTAATTATAGAAATAAAAGCTTATTTTCGTATTTTTCTGTATTTGATAAGATATTAAATAAAAGAAAAGAAAAGAAAACCGATTGAAATTTGTCTTTCATTTTCTAATTATTGTATTCAGTCAGTGTATTTTTATATTTCTAAAGGCATTCTGAGTAGCCTACTTATGTATCTCTCAGAAAATCATCCCTTTAAACTACGTTAACCATGATTCATTGCCCAGACGTGTCGTTACGTCAACGCAGTTTCCCGATAGGCTGTGCGGTATTTTAAACAAGTGCGCGACTTCATACCGTATTCTATTCCTGTCAACAAAACTACGCCGACGAAAAAGTGGACATTTGAACTGCCTTATCGTTGACATTTATTTAAACTTCGTGCGACAAGACATACAATTCAAATAGAGTATTCCTTCATTTTAACCCTCTGATGAGCATGGTAGGTGGCACGCTAATAAATCTGTTTACGTGGATTCTGGATTAACAGTGGGCTCAGTTAGCCAGCTAGCATGCTAGTTTTTAATTGTAGTGTATGTTCAAGATGATCATGAAATATTTTTGAAATACAAAATAATACTGGGCGTTCGTGCACAGAGGCTCCAGAATGTATTTGGAGGCTAAAACGTGTAAAAAAAAACAAGTGTCATCACCAAATAAATGGTGCTAGCTAACTTGGACCATTAACGAAACATTAGCCATTTATGCAATTTAAAAAAAAAACTTTTTAATGAAAGTTTTCCGTTACTTTACCTCAAGTTCAGATGGTATAGATTAACTATAAAAAAAAGTTTGACAGGTAGAAATGGTAAAATCATTTTTTAACTATTTGTTTTTTATCATTTCAAATCTTATAAACGTATACTTATACTTTCTTGAAAAAAATTGCATCTGCTATACATTTCGGCATGCTAGGCTAGGCTTTATTTGTTTTGAATGATCTGAAATGAAAGCTTTTTCTGTGCCATTAAAGCATTATGAAATGATCCCAAGCTTTTGTTTGTCAGCAACAACTGTGAAAACAACATGAAGTGCTTGAGAACAGAGGAGTACGTCCAACAGCTGTCTTCTGTAAAGGACATCATAGTTCTTCATGAAAGCCTGAAGGTATATCACTTTTTATTTTATGTGTAAATATGCAGTTGAGAGTGAAAACAGTAACATGTTTTAAAAAGTAAGTTCTCCCAAAAAATATAATTTGTCAATATTTACTCATTTCGGAACCAGAGTGCTGCTTTTTAGGTGTTTTTAGTTTTCTGATTACACAAAAGTATTAAAAAATCTATTATCCTGAATCCATATGAACAGGTTTGAATAGAGGTTTGAAGGTGGACTTTTTACCTGTGCCATTTTTCTGCATGCACTTTGATGGGAGTGAAAGAAAACAGCTGTTCCAGACAAGTTTGATTGTTGCCATAATAACTGGTACACTTCAAGATAAACCGAGCAAAAGATATGGCACAGGTCAAAACTTCATCAAAAAATTATACATGTATGGATTATATACGTGTATATATTTTTTCAAGAAACCTGTTTATATGCTTTTATGATACATTTTATAAAGCCGTTGTTGTTGTTTTTCTTTGAAAGTTTGAGAAGGGAGTCAATATTCACATAGATTGTAACCAGACAACCCAAAACACAATTTTTTTACAAAATCTGCATTTCATTGCGTAAAACTTATCCCTTCAAGTAGGCTAGACATCTTTGTTTTTAAATTCGAAGCACACTGCTGGAGTTTATATTTGTTGTGCTTTTTCTTTTGGGTTTAGAAACTAGTTGATGATGGCCTGGGTCCATATGGACGCACAATGTGTGATCGTATCATCCGGGCGTGTAACCAGCAGCTGGGGAGTGGCCCGCTGGATTCTACACATCAGGAGAGACTAGTGGACTTGGTTGAACTGGCTATCAAAGGGTATGAATTGGTAGAAGATTCCGGAATGCAGAACAACCCATGTTATCTGGAAAAAATAGTATTCCACATCCTACAGAAAGTCGCCTCCCTGCGAGCTCACGGTCCTGCTAGTCGATTGGGTCGACTCATGTACAGAAGACTGAAGCGTTTGTCTGCAGAGGTACAGTTTGCCACTATATTATTGACACATTTCCAACATAGAAATAATATTTTTCGGAAGGCTACTAATATATCTTTGCATATTTTTTGTTGACAGACCGATGACTTCCAGGTTCTGGTGCGGAACTGTTTTGCGGTATTGTGGAACAATCTCCAGTCTCACAACTCTTGTGGCTCTGCCCTCCCTCCAAGGGACAGACTCCAATATCAGCTCCAAGCTTTGACGTTCAGGCTCTTAGAACAGGAGTCCAACTCAACATCTAAAGTGCCACTCTTTGTGGAGGAAGTGGTAGCGGAATTTGAACGGTCATCGAAGAGTTTCACTCACGACAATGTGACATTTTTGACAACAGAATTACAAAACCTTTCCCTCGTCCCTACATTAAACCTGTGCTCTGAACAAGTCTTCGCACAAATGTTACCAATGCTTCCTGTGAAGTGTCAGATCTTGTTTAAGGTCTGTAAGCTTCTTTGTAAGTCAATTAATTTTTCAGAAGAAGCTAGTGGGTTGTTGCGAGGTGCTGTGGAGGGGGTCAAAGGTCACGGTGTTCTGCGATCGGCCTTGAGTCTTGCAGATCGGGCAGTACACCTGCAGTCTTGTTTTGGTTCAGGAAGAGAGTGCGGTAAAGCGTTCACTGAATGTGCACGCATCTTAAGGGGGCTGCCTAGTGTGATGTCAGGCTCTGAGTGTCAAGCGCTGTTTGAGGCTTGCCAGCTTGTTATTTGGGCGGTGGAGGCTGGCGAAAGTAAAGGGATGAACATAGACACTCTGCTGACTTCCTTCTCTTTCCTAGAGGAATATCAGGAACTTATGCTCAGACAGCAAAAGGTAAAACCATATCATCATAATTGACACCTACTGTTACATTAATGGCATAATAATTTAACCCATGATGGAGTACCATTCTAAAATATATAACTTTTATTTTTTTGTGTTCCAGTGCTCTTTTTCACAGCAGGTGCAGTACTCTCTTTGTTTCAGTTTCTACCAAGGTTTTATTAGCACATACGATAGTCTTCACGCATCTCAGGTAATGCACTGAACTGTAATGAGACATCCAGCTGTATGATGTTTAAATGCATCGGCTCGAGGTTTGTACATATTCCATGTGTGTCATCAGGTGTCTGCGGGGGATTCTCTGGACAGAGTGCTTTTATACTGCCAGGCGACAGCAGGACGCATGCTGACCGAATTGCGGACACTTAACAATGAAAACTTCTTACTTAAAGGAGGTATGGCTGTCCAAATTCTGCCCACTGTTATGTACCGGATGTAACGGATAGTTCTAGAATCTGATTGGATGTCATATTTACGTTAACCAAGATAGTTAGTCCTATCATACATCAGTTGAATTTTGTGAAAAAAGTGTACGTGTACGACAGTATATATTACAGACTAATACTCCACTACCGTAAAAGATCTCTTTTGCATCATGCCTACCACAAGTTTTATGTAATAAAACTGTGTGGTGTCTTGTTCCATTTCCTTGATTTACATGATTTACACTAGATTTGCGTGTTTTAATGATTGAAAAGACTTTATTAGTAATTATCTTTTGCTTTTGTGTCATCCTCTGTAGTGTGTGTGGTGAATAATGTTGTGTACGAGCTGTTTAACAGGAAGCTGTATGACGGAGCGTTTGGTTTGGCAGTGATTGTGTGTCAGGAGCTGTGTAAGGATTGCCCACCCTCTCTTCCTGTGGACAGGGTAAGAATTAAAATAATTTGTTCAATTAGACCTATAGATACTCAATTTAAAGGGATAGTTTACCCTAAAAACGAAAATTCTTGCATGATTTTCTCACCCTCATGTCGTTCCATACCTACATGGCTTTCATTCCTCTGCTGAACACAAAAGATGATATTTTGAGGAATGTTGGTTACCAAACAACATTGGACCCCATTGAATTATATTTTTTTCTGAGATTTCGGATAAATATTTAGTTTGCCACAGAAGAAAATCATTACATGTTTTGAACATTGTTTATTAACAAGTGTTGAATATTTTGACTTTTATACACTACTGTCAAACTCAAAGAGAATGTTTAAACGGCACAATAAGCTTGTACACTTAAGATATGTTATATGCGTGTTTGTGAATGTGTTCAGGTCAATCGCTGCTTCATGCTGACTGTCCAGTGCAGCCGGCGTGGGGGTCAACCGGAGCGGGCTTTAGACTGGATCGCGCGCTGGATTCAAGTTTTAGGAACGCGAGTTTTAGATCATCTTGATGAACCAGTGTCACTATGGGTCAAAACCAAGTGTGATGCAGCCCGGGCAGGAGAGGATGACACACGTCTAAGGTAACTCAAACTTAGCATAAAGTAAAATGTAGATCGAAATACTCATGCTGAACAAAACTGTCTTCTTGGCAGAACTTTGAGGGATGGGTTGGCGGAAGTGTCGATGGATGAGGAGGTGGTGATTTGTTTGTTAGAGGAGGAGTTGCGTTTGTATAAAGAGCAGACAGGAGACACAGCTCAGGAGCGCTACAACACGCTCTGCGACCTCTTGGATATATGTCACGAAGACACCTCGTACAAACTGAGACGGGCTTCCTACCTGTGCGAAATGTCACAGGTTGTGTGCTACCAAGACTTTAGCCAACAGACTGAGTGGTAGGTTAACATTTGAGTGATAATTCACCCAAAAATGAAAATTCTGTCATCATTTACTCACTCCCTTGTCATTTCAAACCTGTATGACTTTCCTTTTTCCGCAGAACACAAAAGAAAAAAAAGAAATTTTAAAGAAAGTTGGTTACTAAACTTCACTGGCCCCCATTCACTTCTAATGTATGGACAGAAAACCAATGCAAGTGAATGTGGGACAGTTAACAACAGTCTTCAAAATATCTTCTTTTGTGTTCTGTGGAAGAATGAAATTCATACAGGTTTGAAATGACAAGGGCGTGAGTAAATGATTACAGAATCTTTATTTTTGGGTGAACTATCCCTTTAACACTCATTTGATTCATTAGTTTTGTGCTTTTATGCACTTGCATTATTTGAATGAGGATACCTGACTTGGAATTTTTCGTTTATGGCAATCAGCAAGGCAATTGACTTTACCCATGAGGCTTTGCGATTGTTGGAGGCTGAGCCAGAGACAGCAGAGAATGCTGATAGGCTAAAGGATGAGAAGGCACATGCCTCCCTGTGGCTCTACATCTGCACCCTTGAGACCAATCTGCAGGACGTAAGTACCTTGTTAATGTGCACAACCAGTTTAAATGCCCCTCCAAGGTTTATTGTATTATCTCAAACATCTAAAAGGTTTAAGCTTAGGTTTAGTACCCCAAAACACATCATTTTCTTGAATTATTACAGGCTGTCGACATGGAAAAGCGACTGCGTGCAGTGCAGGCAGAGAGTAAAATGGAAGAGTATGTGGATCCTGTTCCTACTAATGATCTGGAGTATGAGGACAAACAGAAATCACAAGAGAGCCAGCTAGTCTATGATGGACTACGCTTTAATCTACTGGCCCATAGCAGTAAGTCACTTTTTGACTTGGGACCACTTTCCTGGACACAAGGAACTCTCTCCTTTATCTAGTATTAACATACAGTTGTGCCATGCTATTGATTTGTGTCTATGTGTTAAGAGCTGAGCGAACCGCTGGATAAAAGTTTGTCTCTGTGGCGGAGTCTACTCAACGGGTCCTTACCTTCTGTTAGAGATCCTAAACTTACAGCGTCCTCGATCACACTGATGTCTGCCCTCAACACACTTATGGGAAAAGTAGGTCCACATACACTCACTGTCATCTCAACATTAATGCTCTCCAAAAGCTTTTGGTCTTTTAGATTTAAACATTTCTTATTTTAGCATCTGCAAGCTCTGGAGGGATATCAGCTCGCTGCTGCTCTATTTCTTATCCTCGGAGATTCTCAGAACAGTGCAAATGCCCGTTGCATCTCTGCCAGGATCCTGTTGTATTTAGGTTCCCCTCTGCTCGCCCAGGTGACCTTATATTATGCTGTGAAATTTATTAAAGCAATGTTGAGAAGATTTATTAATATCAAATTTGTTCATGGATTTTTAGTACCATATCAGAAAGCTGTTTTTCTGTGTGTGGATGTTTTAGTCGGAGTTGGAGAAGGCAGAACTGAGTCTGACCTCTGACCCAAGCTCAGAGGGAATGTCTGTTATATCCATGACTGCAATGCTACAGAAAGCACAGATCTGCTATGCTTTAGGACAGGTAACACAGAGATAATTTGTAGATGAAGTCTCATATTTTTATATTTAAATGCAAAATGCTTGACGACAGGCTAGTTAAAGAGGATTGTTGTTTTTTAGAAATTGCATTTGTGTACTCGTTTCAATTCAGAGGTCAGCTGTAAAAAGCAGTTACATTACAGAGATCGTCCATCTGTCTCTCTCTTGCTCTCAGGTGGAATGTGGGGTTTGTTGCCTGATGGAGGTGATAAAGGAATCCGCTCGGCATCATTCTAAGGGCTGGTACCTTCTCCGAGCACGGGCACTGCAGACCGCCAGTGAATACTTGAGTCTGGACTCCGAGACTTTAGACTCACACCTGCGCCAGAGCATCATTCAACATGGTCAGTTTACACTCAATACATTTGTTAAATGTAGATCTTTTCATTGAAGCAAAGCTAAAACCACCTTATGTAGTCCCAAAAAGACAAAAGCGCTGCATTTCACGTATACACATCTATGTGTGATAATGTTTTTGTGGTATTGTGTTTTAGGATTAAAAACTCCAGATACAGCCCAGTATGAAGGACTCAAGCTGTTGTGCAGCTTAGTGATGATGTTGCTGGGCAACGGGTTTTACGGAGCTCCTGGACCAAACACGGACACTCGCTTTGTAGATCAAGGTACAAATTTGTTTACCACAGACAATCATTTTGCATCAGTTTAAAAAAAAGAATAAAAAGCCAATTTTTAGATTTTTTTGCAAAATATGACAAAAAAAGTGCCCTGAGGGATTAACAACAAAAATGCAAAAAATAGTTTCTTGTTGTTTTTGTTATATCTTTATTTATTATTTCATTACATATGTATTAATTTAATACCGCAATTGCTCAGTACGCATTTGAATCGCTCTCGTGGTACTTTAATGCGATATGCCAAACAATCTGCGCAGCCCAACATTAAGTTGAATGCATCTGTTCCTGAAGTCACTGATTAGTCTCTTCAGCTGTTTTATCAGAGTTGGGGCTAAACTCGGCAGGAATGTGGATCTCGCAGTCCAGAGTTGAGAACCACTGCAATACATCATTGCATTGATTTACTATAAGTTTGTGTTGTTTACATTATGCACGTACACGCCGATTGCCAAAAAAACATAGACATATGACCTAGTTTGACTTACCACATGCCAATTCTTCTACGGCATCTATCAGTTTCAAACGATCTCCAAATTCATCGTTATATCCACATTTTATATAACATTCATCACCGAGATGCAGTGAGCATACAAACACAGCTAAACTTCGTCAGCCGAGTAAAGCGGCACTGATGGCCGTGCTCTTTCTCAAGCTTGCTGGTTGAGGCCTGGGTGTGCTGTTTTGCTCGCTAGATGATGTGTGGATCTGTTTTTTCGGGTAAATCATCCAATAATGGACTAAGAACACTTGTTACTAAACGCAAATTCATGTTAGAATTTTTGTGTGTGAATCGAGCACAGAAATACTACGTCATACTTTCAACTTGTTTTTTAACAAGTTAACCATGTTAAGCTGTAGAAGCCAGCATGTTCAACAGTGTACAGAAGTCAGAATGCATGAAATAGCATGTTACCCCTGCTTTAATAAATATAATGCTGTTTTTGAAGATAAATGTACTATTCAATTGTTGAAATTAAATCAAGCGATTTTATTTGAAAATTTAACGTCTTAGAAAGGGCAGTTTTGAATGCATTTAAAATGATATACATATTGCAGAAACCTTCTAGATGTCTTTAGGGCATTTGTTAGGAAACATCTCGCATTCCAGAAGAGCAAACAACAACAAAAAGTCTTGCCGATGTAAATGCAGACATCAAATACATGTATCCAAGATGTATGTGTGCTATCATAAAGGGGTTCAGCCTACAAAAAAGTTTGAAAACCCCTGATTTATATATTTTATAGTCCATGTATTTTCCGAAACATTAATGTGGAATTTTTCTCTTTAGGAGACAGCGTTGTGTTTAAGTGGCTGTTGTTGAGCGAGGTTCTGGTTTGTTCTGAAAGGATGGTGGCTGTTAGGAGCAGCAGTGGGGCCGTTCATGAAGCTAAAGCTCAGTGTCTAGAGGCACTCAAACTGGCCACTAAATTGCAGACCCTCAGCCAGTAAGTATAAACCCTCCAGGGTGTATACATTTACATAGATTTCTGACTTTTGTCCACTCTCCTACACACAATATTCATATTAGATACTAGATTGATATTTGTGTGAATTTTTATGTTTAAAATCACGTATCTGTTTGTAGCTGTGCCGAGCTGTTGGTATTGAAAGCAGAGCTGGAGTTAATGAAAGGAGCTACAGATGCAAGTGGTTTAGATCTGGAGCAAGTCAGAAACTTGTTGGATATGTGCACAGGTAATGAAGTCAGAACCAGTCAGGAAACATTTTTTACTACTTATATATTTGCTACTGCTATTTACATTACCTCGTCTTCATGTAGATTTTGGTCAAGCCGAACAACCGAAGATCGAGATGAAAATAAAACCACGCAAAGGTCGGCCAGCTGCTCCTACTTCTTCTGGAGACATCCTTGAGGAAGATGAGGATTTGAGTGGCATCCTCAGCTCTCGCGCCCTTATCAAGGAGCCTGTCGAAACCATGTCTAGATTAGGAAGTCAAGGAGCTTCTCCCCCTCTAAAACCTAAACGCCAGCGATGGCTTTCCTGTCTGACCCATCCTGAGACTTGCTTCAGTCCCTGCTGCACTGAGCTCAGTGTGGTTCGAGTCAGTATCCATTGGGCCCTGTTACAGGCGGACCTCCAGTCTGACCAAGAGCTATCCTGCCGATTACGCCAATGTGCCAGGAAACGTTGCCTTAGTGTCATGACTAAACTCCAGAGCAGTCTTGCGGATCTTGTGTCACCTAACATATCAACTAAACGATGTCTGACAGTGCTCCAGGCCGAACTTGGTAGGATGCATTTGGCCTCCGTGCTTCAGCTACTCAGAACGGGAGAGAAAGGGAAGGATGCAGCCTTGTGGGAGGAAATTGAAGCGGGATTGAAGGCAGTGAAGCCGAACGGAGCACTGACACCAGAACTTGGGCCCATCAGGGCTGCTCTACTAGCAGCTAAAGCTGTGGCATGCTGTTTAGCATTAGCCATGAAGAAACAGTGCACACCTGAAGAACTTTTCTCTTCTGTCTGGGGTTGGAAACCACCAAAGATCAAAACTCAATTAAAACCCCAAAAAACTGAATCAAGGCATAAAGCCAAAAGCACAGTTTCTGACAAACCTCTCTCAGAAGGAAACGTTAAGAGCCAAAGTGACAAAAAAATGGAGCAAGAGAGCAGGAAAACTAAAGAATCCTCTGTAGCTTCTAAGAAAGCTAAAGACTCTGTGCCCAAAATTACCATCTCAAAAGCCTCCATGGTTTTCAAAACGCCCAAACCAACAAGGACGCCTCGACCCAAGTCTGCGTCCACCACCACTGGTGTTGGTGATCTGACAGCATTTGACTTTACAAATGAGGTGCCTGAGATTTCGGTCAACTTCACACCCTCACTCACTCCTGCAGGCAATCGTGGGAATACAAAGTCTAAAGTCGCCCCAAAGGGATCATTCGAAGTTTACAAAGATTCTTCTCCTGTAGAAGTGAAACCGTTGCTTGTACCCGCAGCACCTAAACGGACCAAACGCTCACGCTTTAAGGTTTGATACCTCAGTTTCTACATTTACATTTAGTCATTTAGCAGACGCTTTCCAAAGCGACTTGCAAATAAAGTAAACAATGGAAGCAATTGTTCTCACTAAACAATAAGTGCTTATTACTAGTGGTGCATGTAAGGATAGGGATAGTTCACGTAAGATGAAGATTCTGTCTTAATATACTGACCTAAAGTTGTTTCAAACCTGTCTCGATTTCTTTTTTCTGTTGTACACAAAAATATTTTGAGAATGTGGGAAACTACAGTTATGGGGCACCATTAAATAGCTATAGTGGTCAATGGTGCCCCAGAAATGTTTGGTTATAAACTTTCTTCCTGATATCATCTTTTGTGTTAAACTAAAAACAGTCATATATAGGTTTCGATAACATGAGGGTGAGTAAATGATGTCAGAATCTTCATTATTGTGTGAACAGTCCCTTTAAGGTAACTTTTTACAGTTTCTACCCCAGAGCATGAAGACCCTACTAAATACAAAATACACCCGTTGCATTTCTTTAATAAAATGTTAATAGAAGTTAAATTCAAGGCTTCAGGCTTAACGAAGATGTTAAAACTTGAGTCATGCATCCTCAAGAGCTTATAAATGGAATTGCCTGTTTTCTGTCTCAGGTTGACTTCAGTGATGAGAGTGACACTGAAACTGCACCTACCGCTGTAGTGGAAAAGACTGCGAAAAAGCGAAACGCTTCCAACTCCAAAACCACTCGTACCCTAAAATCATCAGCAAACTCCAACCCCAGTGACACCAAAGTTCCTGTAGAACCAGATACTCCCCGAAGAACACGGTGCACTAAGAAGAGCACAGCCCTTCCCTCTTCTGGCTGCCTCTCTTCTGAAGAAGATACAACTGTAGCCCAACAGACACGCCCACGCAGGGGCAGAGCAAAAAAGAGTTCAGAGGTCACAGAGGAGCCAGAAAGGATGAGGATGATTAAAGAGGATGAAGATGGGGTTATTTTGAATATCAGCCTGGAGGAGCTCAGAGACTCTGACACAGAGATGAAAGACACAGGTTTGTGTGTGAACCAATATTGATGTAAATGCGTGGCTCGGATTCTGATTGGACTAATTGTTTGTGTATGTGATTCAAGGCAGCCCAGATGCTGATTGTGAGGTCTTGAGGAGAGATCTGGCCGCCGATGTAGGACAGGAGTGTTTCAGTGAGCTCAGGAGGGCTGGACAGAATGGCCCTGGAGCTCACACACCCCTATCACATGCACATACTGCCTTAGGTAACACACAGTCTGTTAAGAAATCTAGAACAATAGAACAACAGAAATTTTAACATGGTAAAACATATTAAATGGAGTACTTAAATCTTTCTGATAGCTTAAATGAACTAAACATTTTAAATGTATAAGCAAAAATAATATGTACTTGTATTACGGCTGTAACAATATCAGAGTTTTACTACATGATTATCGTGGCAAAATAACACTATTGTTAAATATGTACAAAGCTTTAAAAAAATACAATTGGTCAAATTCTTTGTCATGACATCATATTTTCAATCAACAATCACAGTTTTTAAAGTGATAATTCACCCAAAAATGAAAATTCTGGCATCATTTATTTACTCATTTACTCTTGTTATTACAAACCTTTGACTTTTTTTCTTTTGCAGAACACAAAAGAAGATATTTCAAGGATGTTGGTAACCGAACAGCACGGCCCCCAATTCACTTTTATTTTATGGACCCAAAACCAATGCAAGTGAATGGGAGCCAGTTAACAACATTCTTCAAAATGTCTTCTTTTGTGTTCTGTGTAAGAAAGTTTTACAATGAAAAGAGGGTGAATAAGTGACAGAATTTCACTTTAATGTCGCAGTTATTGTCAATACAATACTGCAACGCATAACTTATAAATCAAATGTTGCAGATACCTCTGGGGTGTAAATTCCAGGTTGGACTCGCGTATGTTTAATGTTTTAATCAACATCTTATTAAAATATGCATCTGTTGGTACATTTGTGTGTATTTAGCTGACCTATCAGTGGAGGCCGTCCAGTCGTACCTGCACTTCTCATGGCTCCTCTTCCATCACTTCCCGCCTCCTTCTCTTTATCCTCACGTCTGCTCACTGCTCGCTCAATCACTCGGTCAGACTGATCCTGTCACCACAGCAATGCTACATGCACAGTCGCTGGGGGTGTCCACTCGGCACCACATGACCCGTCACTTGGTTAGCCAGTTCAGGTATGTCAGTGACCCCTGCACTGAATAAAGAATGGTTATAATTAGGGTAATTTTTTCCTCTCAATGAAAATATCATAACCAACATGTCTTGTTTATTCACTTTCTCTGTAGGAAGCTTAAGAAATCAAGTAACGATGTAACAGAAGGTCTGAGTGCTCTAAAGCTGGAGGAATCATCAGGAGTGACTCCGTCTCAGAAACTCTCTACACTGGAGAAGATCTTTTCTTTCAGCTCATCACACCCAACAGAGTTTCCACAAACACACTGCCAACAGTTTACAGAGCAACTGAAAGACCTGCCAGCAGGTGACACACATTCAGATGCTTATATAACTTTTCATATTTTCCCCACAAATTTTCTGTCAAAAGATGTAATTTTGGAATCGGTTACATCTAAGCATTTATGAATACCACAGAAATGACACAGACTTGTTATTGTTGTCATAGGAATAACCGTGTGCATGCTCTCGCTCGTTGGGGTGTATCCTGATGAGATTGGCAGCACTATTCTTCTGACCAGACTGCAGCGAGACTCTGCACCAATTACAGTGAGAATCCCTACTAAAGACAGAGAGGTATACATGTTACCACAAGCATGTGTTCTGTTATGCTTTAGGTCTTTGCACTTACAGTCCGAAAATATTGTATGCAGTTTTTTGTATTGGTGCCAGGGCCGGCTCCAGGCATGGGCAGGGGTGGGCTGAGCCTACCTAAACGTCTTTCTTGCCCACCCAATGAGAGTAAAAAAACAACACCAAAAATTGCAGTATTTTCTATTGGTTGAAAGCAACGTCACTCTTTACTCACAGAGCGGCTTTAGTTTGTAACAGAGATGCATGTAAAAATGATTTGAAACGAATTTTAGGCGCATTGCATGCTGGCTTTGAGTTTATTATAAACAGTATTTGAAGTTCATTGTGCAGTAAAATCAAAATAATTTATTATTACGGGAATTCTTGCTATTCTGTGAAGGAGAAGGACGCGTCATGCGAGCGGTAATGTTAACAAACAGCTATTATTTGCTTGCAATAGTTAGGCTAGATTGTTTCTTATCGACCATCAGGAATGAATGAAAGATCAAGCTTTACCAATAAATCCGTCTCCCTCCATCTCAAACACCCCAAGGTTGTAGCGAAACACTGCAGTTTAGGTGCACTGCGCGCTCACAGACCTCATAAACAACAGAAGATATGATGTAAAGTTCACTGTGCAGTGAAATCAGGGGTTTTTGCGAAAATTGAACAGAAGTCAGTCATTGTTCAGTGATGGGGAATGTTCTTAGCCCGCTTTCTATAAAGGCTTCTATTTATTTACATAACCACTTTATGAATGCGTAAAACATCGATAAAATCAAACGCACACAATTTATTTAAAGGGCTATAATCAACAATAATTACTTTTTTAATCTTGCAGTCTTCTGTAATGAATGTCTGTGTTACATATTCATAGCATCATAAATAATTTCAATCCTGCATGTATTGAAGTCATATATTGCAGTGTTTGTTGAAAGTCACCGAACAGCAATATGAAAGACTGAGAGCATGATAATAAATTCATTTAAAAAAGCAAGGTTATTTCTTAAATTATCTTTTACACTTTTTCTAATACACGTAGACCTACAAACAGTAGTTTTGTGCTGTTTAAAACTAAATATGAACTTGTTTTCTCCAGTTCTTTTTCGGCAAATAAATACACAAAAAAAAAACAATTTTATATGTAATTTGAGGGAAATGTTGTCAGACGTTCACAGAAATAAACAAAGACTAAAACTGTACCAAAACACATTCTTATCTTATCAGAAAAATATCAAAAAATGGTTTCTTCATTTTTTCTGGTTGGGGTATATGCCCACCCAGGATACCTGCTGGCTCACCATTCTGCACCTGGCAAGAACCAGGCCTGATTGGCGCCGGTGTCTCTGAATTGTCAAAACGCCTCTCAAAATGCTTGAAACAGATGCGAAAAATCCAACCCAGTCCTAATTTTTTCATGACGGACGAAAATATCGGAGGCAGTATGTAAATGTGATT
Organism: Triplophysa tibetana; assembly: GCA_008369825.1. Classification (NCBI taxonomy): domain Eukaryota; kingdom Metazoa; phylum Chordata; class Actinopteri; order Cypriniformes; family Nemacheilidae; genus Triplophysa; species Triplophysa tibetana. The sequence continues at coordinate 12,600,820 of CM017905.1, read as the reverse complement.
GACACTACATGAGATCGTATTTATTTTTTAACGTGTGGATATTTCGGACGCAAATTTCGGACACAATGTGCAATGGCCTTTACTGTTGTGACGTATGACAATACTGCACCACAATATTAACATTGAATAAAGTTTTATATGCACTACGTTTAAATGTTTAAATACATTATTTTTCATTATCTAGTGTTCGGTTGCCATGCTGTTGACGGAGATGGATGGGGTGTTGAAAGGGCAAAAGGAAATAAGTGGGGTGGCAGAAAAATCCCAGTGGTGGGAAGGACGGAAGGCTTTGGATGCTCGTGTAGAGGTAGGTCTATATTTATTGGAATGAACAAGATTAATGTTGGATGTTTTGAAGTTGGCATTTGATGGGGATTGATATGCATATTGTGATGTGATAATTTTCCCTTATCAGAAATTGCTAGAGGAAATGGAGGAAGCTTTAGGGGTGTGGCGAACTTTACTCCTCCCTTTTAACTCTGACCCTGAGCTTGAAATTCAGATTAAACGTTTCAAACAGGCACTGAAAGGAACAAAGATCACACAGGAGATACTCAAGGTATGTGGTGAAAATGCTGTAGAAATGGACACAGTGAGTTTAAAGGGATAGTTCAACCAAAAAGAAAATTTCTTTCATCATTTACTTGCCTTTAAGTTGATCCAAATCTGCACACATTTTGTTCTAATGAACACAGAGAAAGATATTTGGAAGAATGCTTGTAATCAAACAGTTCTTAGACCCTATTGACTGCCATAGTAGGAAAAATATTTTGAAGAATGTAGGACAGAAAACCGTTCTGGGGCAACATTCCTCCAAATATCTTTCTCCAAACAAAGAATATATACAGGTTTTGAACAACTAGAGAGTGAGTAATCATTACAGAATTTTCGTTTTTGGGTGAACTATCCCTTTAAGCGGTTTCTTCAAACCAAGTGTAGAGCACTGACATGTGATTTGGATTTATATCTGGTCTTATATCATGTGCTTCATGACTCTTATCATCTTAAGGTGGTACTCTCAGCATCCCGACTCCTCTCCCTGCTTGACCTAGAGTCTCTTGTGGACGGGTCGGGTCTGCAGGACAAAGACTTCCTGAGGCTTCTGCAGGGGGTTGTGGCTGAACTGAGGGGGAGAGAGGAGCCACAGGGACATACAGTTCTTATATTGGACAAGGTGGGTTGTCATGTCGCTTCTGTGTAATATGAACTGGATTGAAATGCAGTTAAGCAGTGTTATATGAAAGTTGCTAATCATTTTGAGATGAATTTATGGCTTGTTTGTTGGTTTCATCGATCAAAATATTGTTTTCTGTAGTACTTGCAAAAATTGCCATGGGAGAACATCGCTTGTCTGAAATCTCGCTCTGTCACTCGCATGCCGTCTTTACATGCGGTACTTGGTCACAGTCATCTTAAAGAGGTATCAATCTGTTACCTATACAAGCACACACAGAATATTTATCACATACGCATAAAAAAAATCAATTTCCCCGCATCTTTTGCCAGATGGATTCAAGCTGTGCCTTGTCTTCTGGTGTGAATCCTAAGCAAGTTTATTATGTGCTAAACCCAGATGGGAACCTGCCTGACACTGAGACGCGCTTTAAAGACTGGTTTACTGGGTAAGTTACAAATGCATGCAAACTGGCAGTCACAATTGCTTTACTGATCCACCGTACAGTTTGGCATCTTACTTGTCTGTGATTGGCTAGTGAACAGGGGTGGGAAGGTGTTTGTGGAATTGCTCCTGACCCAGATAAACTACAAGAGGCTGTCGCCACCAAAGATCTCTATATGTGAGTGATACTGTTTAAGACATCATTAACTTTATACAAAATGATGAGAAATTTGCTTGACAATATGTATTTGTGCCTTATTTGTGCAGTTACATAGGTCATGGAGCAGGAGCTAGATTTCTGGATGCTCAGAGGGTTTTGAAAGGGCCTGTGCGGGCAGCGGCTCTGCTGTTTGGCTGCAGCAGTGCTGCTCTCAGTATACTTGGCAACCAGGAGGGAACAGGGATCATTCTCAGCTACCTGACTGCTGGATGGTAATGTACACATTAATGTCCTAAAATATTTCTTTTGAGTCAGTATGTAGATGTCACAATACATTTTAGGAGTAAAATTCTTTATAAAATAAATATATTGCGTTATCAGTAAATATTTCTTTGATTTTTGACTTCACCAGCCCATTAATACTTGGTAACCTGTGGGATGTAACGGATCGTGATTTGGATCGCTTCACGTCAGCTCTTCTTCAGTCCTGGGTGTCTGCTGGCCCTGGATCCTCCATTCTTCAGCATTTAGCCCAGTCGCGGAACGCCACACACCTCAAACATATAATCGGTGCCGCTCCGATTGCATATGGATTGCCTGTGTACATTCACTAACTCAGGTTTTAATTACAATATTTTATGCACAATTTTATTTTAATGAATGATGTTTGGTTGCTTATTTAAAGTTTCACTTTAAAGTTAAGCTCTATTGTATAAAATACATTTCATTGAGGGAAATATAGGACTTAACAAAATTTTCTAATAGTTCAAAGTCTTTTACTATGTTTTACTAAGTTTTTTCATATTTGTGTTTTTCTCATGGCCTTATGATTGGTTTTCTCATACTTGTTTTACAATATTGTTTAATTCACATTTGTACAAGTTCTCTTTTATTTTTACCCTGTGTTTTTAAATTATAAAGAATGCTGCTTTAAAATAAAATGCTTTTATGACAGATTCCCTGACTATTCCAATTCTTTTGATTTCATACTGTGTGGCAGTGATGATAAAGACTTGGTGTAGTTCACAATGTCAGGATCTATTGAGGCTTTGCGCGTTCTGGTCTCATTAAAAACTATTTCCAGCAACAGAATATTTATCTAAACGCAATTGAAAGTAATTTTTGTACCAATAAGTCATTTTTGAACAAATATATGTATTTGAGAAAGAAAAGTGGAATAAATAGTACACAATTAGTAAATGAAAGTATATTGTGTATATAGTTGTATATTATTGTAAACCGTATCTAGAACATAGGGCAGGGTTTTTCAAACTTTTTTGTCAGCTGCATATGATAACATGATATTTTGAAGAATGTTGGCAACTAGCAGCCATTCACTTGCATCTGTTATGTTTCCATACAATAGAAGTGAACGGGTGCCACCCCTGTTCAGTGACCGACTTTCTTAAAAAAAATCTTCCTTTGTGTTCTACAGAACAAGGAAAGTCACACAAGTTTGAAATGACAAGAGGGTGAGTAAATAATGACAAAATATTATCCTGAAAAACATTTAGCTGTGATGAGAACAGTGACTGTGGTGCAGCAGGTCACCATATCTCACGATGCACGGTAAGAGGCCTAAAAAATCTGTTACTTTCCCCGGTTTTACACAGAATAGCCTTATTACATTTACACTTAGTCATTTAGCAGACGCTTAGGACAAGCAATTATTGTTCTTCATGTTCACTCTTTTTTTTATCTAATGCCTTCTATGTCTTATCCTGAAAAGCATTTAGCTGTGATGAGAACAGTGACTGTGGTACAGCACCATATCTCACGATGCACGTAACTTGGACTTTGATTTTAAGTATATTTAAGTGCATTTTCGGGTTTTATTAACTTAATACATTTTATTTTTCAAAACAGCAAATCATTATAAAAAAACTATCATTATAGATGTATACTTAATACAATTTTTACCCAAGCACTTTTTTTTTTTTTGGGCTGCATCCTTCTCCCCACAATAGTGGCAAAGCTCACTGAGGTCATCTGGTCACCAACAAAACAATACAACTTAGTAATGGGCTTTATCTTTAATCATTGAAATAATATATGATATTGTGAAAATGAGAGAAGTACACCAATAATACTTGTCTCGTTTAGAAGTGTCATCGCCACCTAGCTTCTGTACTCTTCAACCGCAGAGTGTTCATACAAAAATTGAAAAGGCTCTTCAGCAAGTATTTTAAGAAAGTGAACTATGCTTTATTGTAGTAAAAGTATAATAGCGATCGATGCTTTGGCAGATTTAAAACAACTTAAACACAAATACCATGGTTTACAGTTACTGTAGTAAGAATATATTTGTAGTGGGGATAATGAATATTTGAAAAGCCTTTAGCCATACCCACTAGTGTACTTTTCTCTCAGGTGCTAATTAAGGTTACCTAACAATAATAGGAAAGTTGTTAGCTATTCTTTATAAAGTGTAACGCTGCTGTTTATCAGCATCTTTGGGATATTCCCCTTTTAAAAGAAAGTTCTTCTGCTCCATCAGCATGTTACCATCCATTTTGCACAGATATAATATCAGGTGCCGATCACGTTGATCTGCTTTCCAGTGGGTGCAAACTAGCTAACGGAGACCCCAAGTGATTGGCATGATATGGGGAGATGGGAAGAATATAAAAAATAAAATAAATAAGACATGTGATTAAATCATCACAAAATTAATACTTTATACCTTCAAATGTTACCTTACTAAAAATAAAATACTGTAATAATTTAGTAATGTAACATTTGAAGGTATAAAGTATTAATTTTGTGATGATTTAATCACATGTCTCAGCCAATAACGGTATGACTTTAGTGGCGCCAAATTTTGGCCATAACCAGCGATGAGGTAAGAGAGGTCCAGATAGTTTTTTAATGCTCATAAAAAAATACAAAACATACATTAAACTGTTTTCAAGTGTATATACAACATACTGTCATACACTACATCAAAAACATCTTTAACAATAAATTATTATCAATTACAAAGAAGTTAACAAAAGCAAACACAGAACGTTCCCCTAATGTTGGTTCCCATTTGGCTATTTTTGGGGAACAAAAAAAGAACGTTCAAAAAATGTTCCACTCAGAAATTGGATACAGGTAAAGCTAAAAAAAATAGAATATCATGAAAAAGGTTTATATTTTTTGTCACTCATTTCAGAAAGTGAAACCCATATATAGATTCATTACACACAGAGTGAAATATTTAAAGGCTTTATTTTGATAAATGTGATGATAATGGCTAACAGATAATGAAAACCAGTGTCTCAAAAATCAGAAAATTACCTCAAAACACCTGCAAAGGTTTCCAGAGCCTTTAAATGGTCTCTCAGTCTAAATGATGCTCTTCGGGATAAGACATAGAAGGCACTACATGTCAAAAGAGTGAATATGGAGAACAATAAGGCTATTCTGTGTAAAACGGGATGGTAACGGATTTTTTTAGGCCTGTTACCGTGCATCGTGAAATATGGTGACCTGCTGCTCCACAGTCACAGTTCTCATCACATCTAAATGCTTTTCAGGATAAGACACAGCAGGCATTAGATGTCAAAAGTGTGAATATGGAGAACAATAAGGCTATTCTGTGTAAAACAGAAGGCCTTGCAGTAGTCCATCCTTGAGATCACCAGGGCCTGGACAAGGAGGGGTGCCGCATGCTCCGTGAGATAAGGTCTCACCTTTCTAATGTTGAATAAGACGTATGGGCATGACCGTGTTGTCTTTACAATGTGATCATTGAAGGACAGCTGTTCATCAAATATGACTCAGAGGTTCCTGGCTGTTACCGTGCATCGTGAGATATGGTGACCTGCTGTACCACAGTCAATGTTCTCATCACAGCTAAATGCACTTCAGGATAAGACATATAAGGCATTAGATGTCAAAAGAGTGAATATGAAGAACAATAAGGCTATTCTGTGTAAAACAGGGGAAGGATCCTTACAAAAAATAACTATAGGTTTACTGCAGTACAGTGAAGTACAACTGCAATAAAATTGCAGTACAAAAATACAACTGTAGTAAAATGGAGTACAATTGTAAGTTTACAATCTTCTGAAGTTTAAATTGCAGTTTAATGATGAATGAATTGCATGTATATCCAAATTGTACTGCATTGTACTGCAGTTGTGCTGCATTGTGCCAAATGGAGCCAGTGCTGTAGCTGCACTATCAGGTATCACAAAAAATCAGTGATATTTAGACATTTTGGACTAATGATGTCTGTCCTGTTCTTTAAAACAATATGCTATAATGCTTCAATACATTGTTTTGACAAAAAGCATCCATCGTGTTTAAGATTAAGCTTAATTTGATTAGAAATAGTAAAAAAAATCTAATGCACATATCTAGAAAATACATTTTATTTGTCACATTCTAAAATGAAAACATCTTCACACAAGGTAAAATGCAGTAAATGCAATAAATATATATATAAATACAATATATTTTCAAGTCATTTTGAAAATATTCACAATGTTTGTGCTAATGATTAAACTATAGATAACATTCTTTACCAAAGCATGAATGTTCTCCTTTTCACACATTTCAGTTAAACAGTGATACTTTGCCACAATTATTGTGATGCTGTTAATTTGTTAATCTCATTCATATGTATTTGGTAGGGGCAAAATTACATGCCCATCTGGTCTTTTTTCAATTTCTATACATTTGTTGGTTGTTTCAGATGGAAGCACAGCCTTGTAGCCTGAACAGAATGTAACATAAAGTATCTGAGAATTCATGCAAACATACTCTGTTTGCTTTTTGTAAAATTCTTGGACTTGATTTGTAAACCTTACCAGTAAACCAGGCTGCATGGAAATGGATGGTTTTTGAACAACAATTATGTGTTCAATTTTTGCAACCTGTTGACCAATGACTACCAAGGAATTACATCTAGAGTATTTTGAGTCATACTGATAAGTGGAGTAAAGTGTCCCATCGCAAACAAACCTCTGAAAGTATGTGGCCTGACTTTGTTCATTGTGAATTCTAGAATTTTGTAGCAGGATATGATGAGACAGTGGTAGCTCTTTTAAATGCCCATGGCCAAAAAACTTACAGCCATTCACCTATGACACGTTTTTGCATAAGGAGTAACCCCTAAGTGCTGACAAAATGTATTCATGTGCCAGGGAGTCTTCGGAGATATAAACTTTACATAATATCTTTAGCTCCTTCAGTCTTGCTAGATTTTGAGTTGTTTGTAATGGTACATGTTGTGTCCCATTAAAAAGTTTTAGCAATCTACCATTATGTCCTTCAAAAACGAATGTTGAGGTCAAGGACAAAGGGCCATGTCTCCTGACACTCTCAGCTAAGTGAGTGAGGAGATGAATGTTGTAAGAAACATCTTGTTTTTTATACAGAGACTCAATAAGAAGTACAAATTCACAAAGTGCCATATGTGCATTATCAATGTTCACATTTGTGATATGTGAACTAGTTAGCAAAAAAATGGCAAAGACTAGTAGCATCCAGTGGTTGAAATACCGGGTGGGGATTAAACCCTTCAGTACAAACGGAGAGATAAAAAGAAATGTTCTCCACTCACTTCCTTTCCATTTTTGACGTTCTTTCACAGATCGTGGCAATCTGGTTATTTCACTAGGTGGCCGCACCGATTTTAAACGTTTGTCTATCTCCTGCATGACACTTGGGCTTTTTACATTTACTTCGGACACTTTGTTGTCAAACCACAAGCCTGTTACTTGGCGCACTACTCCAAGAAGAACACTATGTAAATAGTCTGGAACAAAACTGTCTGCCATGTCAAAACACTGTAAGGTTGTCAAAAGACTTGGCCCTTTTACACCATTCACTGGGCTATTTACAGAAGCCAGTTCAGCATCATGAATCATGCCTTCATGTGTTCTCAGACTAGGAATAGGAACTGAGAGAGGGTAGACCCTGGTAAATCCATCACCCTTTTCCACTCTTTCTCCAGGGTGAGTACAAAAATTGCAGCCATGTGCCCCATTAAACTGCTTAATATTTTGCACAGGAGCCCTTGCAACAGAGTCAACAGTGCATAGAATGGTAGCGACTTTGGAACATTCATATGTTTTTTTCGCAGTGTTTTACCACACAACACCTTCACTTTCTAACGATCGACAATCCTCTATGAATGGTTTCAAAAAGCTTTCCATTTTTGGCTTTGTTTGACCAAACCAGAGTGCAGGTACCAACACAAAGTTTTTCCGCTCAGATAGAGTTACCTCGTTTATGATACACTGAACGGTCCACATTGAATAACTGGAAGAGTTAAACACTGGGACACCATCTGTATTCCATGTCAAAGAAATATTGTGATTCTCTTATACAGTGCACCATCACAGACATCCTGAATACAATCAGAATTGTTATTCAATGCTAGTTTGTCTTTAAGATTGTGGTTTTCAAAAAGATTTTTAATTTCATCTCTCAAGCTACTGTACATGAAATAATAACCCTTACCCAAATGTTCTGATACCTTGCATTCTGTATCACACATTGGACAGAGTACGCTCTCAACATCTAGTATACCAATGTAAGCTCCACAATCAGGATTAAGACAGTAATGATGTAACTGCCAGCTGGTTTTGTCAAAAGCTCGATTGAAAAGGTAGTTGGTAGAGGGTAAACTATTTTCAGGGAGAAGCATCTGAAGCAAATCCAGTAAATCCTGACATCCTGCCTTGGTCACATGGTGGCGTAGCATGTAGCTCAGAAGTGCAGTTAGACTTTCACCTTTTGAAAGTTTGGCTCCCGGATACAAAGGCTGGTCACAATCATGGATAAAGGTTTGCCCTGTGGTGTTTCCATCCTCAGGATCGACTGACCCGCTATTCTTGAGATGAAAAAATTGAAGAAATTGATGTATCACTATTGAATGTGATTTCGTCAGAATACGATCTCCATTAAACTTATGATTTAGTAGAAATTAGGAATTAGCTTAATATAAATTTTAAATTCATTTTTTAATTTCATTCATTCACTGGCCTATGATTAATGCCTATAACTATTAAGTTCATAGCTAAAAGCAATATTCTTCTGGTTTAAAAGTTACTAATTTAGGGGTCTGTTCAGATTCTAGAAAGAATTTAACTGGACAATGTGTAGGCATCAATATGATATAAGACAGATTTGCTTGTCTATCAAATGAAATTTACTTTGTCAATGTGTATGAAATCATTAGTATGTACTAAATTGGCTTTGTGTTAAATATACTTTCTCCTGATTTCCTTCTAAATTCCCTATTTCTTGATAAATACAGATGCATAAAGAACACATCTTTACATATAAATTAACGAATTAAAAATAAATATTGTAAATATTGTTTTTTTAAGAGTAAGCATAAAACAGCAAGTCCATTCGTAATAAGTTCCCTAGATAACAACATTTACCTCCTCATTGCTCAACCACTGTGTGCCATCTACATCAACACCTGCTGTGTCATCTGGCTACATGGAGAAATATTTAAATGACACACAGCTTACAACAAATAGCGCACTACAGTACATGTTAAAATGGCAAACTGTAAAGTAATTGTGAAAGAAAATACAGTATAGACAAAGATGTATATCTTTGTAAACAATTAATACTAAGAGAAAACTTAATTCATTTTCAGTGCAGCACTATTACCTCTTCTGTGTAGAGTAATTGTGTGTCTTCAGATTCAGAGTCAGTACCTTCTTGTTCCTTTTCTGTATGTGTCTTAGACAATCAAATCAAATGACCGTTAAACTTCTTTAAAAATGTCTCCAGTTTTTATATGCATATAATTGCAAAATGCTAATTACAAAAACTATTAATACAGTTATTATACTAAAGGAGCTGAATTAAACATAGACTGTTTCTTTAATTCGTACCTCAGATAACAGGCTAGCACTTTCTCTGGTATTTCTTCGCACACTGGTGTTCCGAGGAGTTTCTTCTTCGTCATCTTCCAGAAATATTTTGTACTTGTTTCTTCTGCAATGTTTATGTTTTTTATTTGGAATTACGCGGTCATCTTCTAAAAAGGATTTATACTTTCGCCCTTTTTGGACATATTTCACGTAGGCCTATATAGAAATCGTGACTAGATTTAGTTTTTCGCGCCAATGCAACAGTTGTCCTGACAACAAGTCTCGAGCGCTGCTATTTCAGTCAGTCATCTGCGTCTACAGTATCCTGCAGGATGGATATACAATACGCATTAGTTGATTTCTTCACTGACAACACTATTCATATATGTGAACCAGGGGCGATTCTGGGATTTTCATTTAAGGGGGGCTCAGCCCCCAAGAGGGTATGATTAAAAATATATATTTGACAATTGGGGTAGGGCTGTATACTACTTACCTTATTGCTATCCACTATTTCATTGTATTCCCTGTATTTCATATATGGGAGTAGGAGTACTGACTGAGCTATATACAAAACTGTAAAAAATGTTTGAAACATTTAGATGTGACCAGTCACTAGAAAATTTAAGTTGGGAATGTAGATTTTTTTTACAATGAAGACTTCCTGATTCATTATTTACTGTACACACACCAGTACACACGTTTCATTAAAAGTAACAACATGAATTATCAATTTGCCACTTCTATAAATCAATTACTTAAAATACAACACAAATCCCTTTACTCTACTCTTACTCTAATTTGTCATGATACACTAATGATTGATTATTACTTAATACAAAAAAATGTATTTAATAAAACAAAACAAAATAACTCCAGATGATGTTTCTCTCTCTATGCCATTTGTTTCCTTTAGACAATGATGTGTGTGTTTAACCATTTCTGTGCATGGCTGCATAATGTAATGCCAAGATACACCTTAATATGTTTTAAATTATAAAAAGTAAATTAAAATAAATCATCATCGTTTTCTTAAGTATGTTTTCATGAGTGTTAATCGCTTAATTTTTGTTGGACGAAAAACAACTATCACATTGTGATAAGGGCTGAAGGTGAACGCAGCGAAGACGTACAGGTATTGGATGAGAAACCGAACCGTGTACTGGTCCAGTAACATTATGTAAACTGCAATTACAAGAACTGCACCGATGCAGATGTCATATCATAGCAATCTATCAATAAATGCACATACACACACACACCTTGTACTCTCTGATGTTCGCTCCGCTCGGAGCCCCTGCGGATTGAATAACGCGCTGAATCCATGCAGACTTAGATCAGAGGAGGAGCCGAAACTTGACGCATCGCGCCGCCGTTTCAAATTAATTTTTAAAGGGACCTGAAGCGATCACAAATTAATTAATCTAATATTTTTTTAGGGGGGCTGGGCAGAAGGGCCTAGTGACTCCCCTGATGTGAACTATCGCAATTAAAACACAGAGATATGACAAAACTGAATCCCGATGCCATTCACGAGTGGGACAAAAATGAAGAGGCGTACATTTTCTGGAAGAAGAGTTCCTCGTGCGAGCTCCAGCGCTGGCCTTGTCGAGTCATCCAATTCAGTGGTGATTAACGTTTTAAGTGTTGTATCGTGTTCATAACATTAGTTATAATTTTAGCGAAATGTGAAAGATGTTTTTTTATACAAATATTACAAATGAGAGAAACGAGCTTACCCAAACGGATGAAAGTGAGTTGGTCTGAGGAGCGCGAACTTAAAGAAACAGTTCCCATACAATTCTGAATGAAACGATGGTGATAGAGAATATTACTTTTTAAAGTGAACTATCCTTTCATGCGATTGAAAGACTACAGTTTAATTCACTAACAATGATTAAACTTTGTCATGTGATGCCCAACGAGGGATTTCTCCGTCAAATTTCATGCAACCTCAGACTCTAGCCAAAATGATGTCGGTGTTCACACAAAAACCTAAACTGTGTGCACTCAATGGACTGTCAATTGTAACGGAGGTTGCGGTATTAAGCCATTATTGGGGCGCTGTTTCGTTATCAGCACAGACGCTGGAGAGTAGCAGAAGGAGCTGTATTAGCTGTATTTCACGGCTGTTCATGTTTTGTTTCTTTTGCATTCAAGCACGTTCATTTTTTTTGAAAACATTCCTTAAATTAATGTGGCATACAGCATTGTAATGTTTCAGTTGCGCAGTTGGCTCGTTGAATCAGAGTCAAACTGTACACAGCGATTTCGCCAATATGAACGCACATTGTGATCAGAACGACTCGCAAACGAATTACTCATTTGAACTGATTCGTTTAAACTGTTGAAACTTTTCAGTCACTAGCGATTATAAGAGATCAATGAATCATTCAAAGCTCAGTGAACCACAAGAGAACGCAGGATGTGAATTTAGTAAGACTGGTTAATTCAGTTGGCTGTCAATAGTAGGCTGAAAAGTTGGTTGAAAATGATAGAGAGCTTAATTTTTTTTTGGTTGAATTAAAGTTATGTTTTTATATAACTTAATAATTGTAATTTTCATCTTATTTTAGAACTTTTTATATGTTGTTTTTAAAGTGCTTTGTTAATCCACTTAAAGGTATGGTAGGCCTACATGTGCGTTTGTGCAAAAGAATAGGATGGCACCACCTCCGCCTCATTTTGAGCCACGAAAAACTCTGTATTATTAATCAGTCCAACCAGCTGGCATTTCTGTACACAAATTAAATTATGCAATTATAAATATGTTATGAGCCTACACTGAATGTACTGTGTAATTTTTTTCAAGGAGAGCGCCAACCCCTAATTGACACTAGGAAAAAAATTGAAAAAGGGTGTGCCTTTGACAGAATACCCCTCTTTGCAAAAGATGAATCGTTGGGGAAAGGGAGAAGAGAGAAAGTTAAAAGGAACTTCCCAGATGTTGGTGAAACTTCATTCCTGGACCAGGTAAATATATTTAAATATAGCTATACATGTACACCTGATTTTAGATGGTGTTTAATCCAGATATTTATTTTATTTATATTGTTTGGTGCTTTCAGGAAAATGCACCAGTTACAGCTAAAAAAAAGAAGACCAAGAACAGTATTCAACAAAAGATAATGGCAGCTGTGAAAGAAAGGTGTTCTGAAATTGTGGTGAGCAGCAAGCCACTTTATTCATTTGTTCTTATTATAGTAGTTTAGAATTCATAATTGATATTGTACTTAAGGAACCAAGAGGTGTGAGAGGGCAGGAGGAATCATTTTCATCAAGTCCCCTGTCACCTAAGCCATGTGAGAGTTCAGACAAGGCTGAGAAGATTAAAGAATTAAAAGATGAAATAAAAGAACTACAGGAAGATTTAAAATATGAACAGCGCTTCAGGATAAAAGCAGAGAGAGAACTGAGGGAGTGGAAAGGTAATGAAATCTATAACATCACAACATTTTTTAATTTCTAACAACAATCTAAACAATTATTGTGTCCTTAACCACTTTAGTTATTAACATGTCCAAAGTAAACCAAATTTCGGATATTTCAGCATATTCAAAATAATCATCCTTTCCCTAAATTTTCATTTCACTTCACTGTAGCAAATTCTTAGGGGGTCCTCTTGGGTTTCTTTCAAACAATACTGAATGGCTGTTTCTCTTCATCATAAGTCATCCATTTAAACAATTGCCACAATGTTACATTTACCTTTACAGAAAAATATAATATTTGTGGTGGGCACTGTATAGCATTAAACAGAACAAAACTGAATATACTTTCTTCCAGAAATTCATGGTGTTGTGCAGGAGCTAAAATGTACAGTTGGGGAAATTAAGGTGATGTGCAATTCAAAAAAGAAACCTGACATAATGCATATGCCATCATCTTTTGAGGACACTGCTGGTCAAAACCAAGAACCACGCATTGCTCAAGAAAGTGGGCAGGTAAGTGAGTCTCAGTGTGTGTCTCAGTCAACTCCCATTTAAGTAGTCAGTGCATTGATCAGGGAGTTGGCCATTTTAAGGGCTACACACACCTTACTATGTGTCACTGTGTGTCAAACCCTTCATAATAATTACTGCAAACCTGATATTTCCTGAAAGGTAACTGATTACATCAACTTAGGAGAGGGGGTGACAATAAAGAGAAGCTAATTTGAGAGGATTCAACACCCAAGATTTAAAAAAATTTACAAGTGAGCTTCTCTTGGTGACCTTTGGGAGAGAAACTCTTGCCACACACTCTCTAAATGGAAGAAAGGCGCCCAATGCCGATACTAGCAAGGAGGCACTTCCGGCTAACAAAGTGTCTGTCTTAATAAGTGACTTCTGGTTTATTTTTTCAGAATAAATGGGTTATTATTTGTTAATTCAGTTTGTTTCTGTTTCTTTTTTTTTACAGGCTACATCCAAAAACGGTTTTGTGTTTCCACATTGGAGATAAAGGCAGTCATAAGAACCAAGCTTAACAATGAGGACAAGCTCTTATAAAAACGAAACCTCTCTGAATGATGCGAGAAAACAAACATGCACAATTTGTTGATATACACTGTTATATAATGCATGTTATTTAAAGTTAAAAAAGCTATTCACTCACATCTACTGTTGCAGTTTCTATGTAAATTACATAGATTATATACAGTATTGCAGATGTTTAATAAAACTGCTTCTGGCTACTAAATGGTTGTATTTCAATGATTAAGCAGTTTACTAGCATTTTACTTCACTAGCAATGTAATTGAATTGCAGCTGTATTGCAGTAATACTGCACTTGTATTTTAGTTGTACTTCAAATGTATTGTAGTACTATTGCAGTGGTATTTTAATAGTACTTTAAACGTATTGCAGTACAATTGCAGTTCTATTTTAGAAGTACTTTAAACTTATTGCAGTAATACTGCAGTAACTCCATTAAAACTCTTCAAATGACATTTATTACTATATACTGCAAAATTGCATTTTTTTTTGTGTCCAAAAAACTGCATTTTTCTACATGTAATAAAAACTGTAGTGTTACTTCTAAAAAACTGCAGTTTTCTTTTGTAAGGTGACAGATTTTTTAGCCCGTTACTGTGCATCGTGAGATATGGTGACCTGCTGAAGGACTACAAGGTTACTCTGTACATTATAAACATATCATTTTATAATATTATGTTCTTATGTACATTTTATAGCCTATAATGTATGTATGTATAACAAAAAGCTCATTCATGTTCATGTTTCTTAAATGGACAATGTTTTAAATTCTCGTGATTGCTGTTCGATTAGGGTAAAAGTGAATATATATATGTGTGTGTATATATATATACACATACACACACCTAAATATTGGCTATAAAACAATTACCATGGCAATCACAATAATTCCAAACGAATTAAATGAACCTGCTTTGTGCAGTTCAGTCGGCGTGTTCAGCCACTCACGTCAGGTCAGCATTCTTAACAGACTTTCCGAAAAGCCCGCTCACAGTAACGTGCACGAGAACAAAGCGCGTTATTGCGCAAGATTAAAAAGCTGCGCACGAGCACAAAGCGAATTCCTGCACGAATTTACGCTCTTTGCGTAGAGAATTGTCGACAGTGACAACAGCGCCTAGTGCGGTCACAAAATATCACGGGTAACAGAAAATCTTGTAACGCCTGTTCATATTAATGTTACAGTGTTCCCCAGAGAGCATATGGACTCTTTTTCGAACATCTCGTGATATGTCACATGAATTATAAACATTTCATGAATATGAAACATGTACAGCTAAATACATTGTAAATTATAACTGATCGATCGCATTTCTGAACAGCGTGATGTCGCGCTCACATGACGCGCATGCGCAGAAGTCGATGCGAAATTACCCCAAAATGAAAAAACAGTATTTCGAGTCGTTATTTCGTTTTGGTTTATGTATTTATTGGATTTCCCGTTTTGAGATGAAATAAGAAGAAAACCATCGTTTCTTTAAAAATTGTACATACAGAAAAACGGAAAAACGAAATATAGACGTTTTTTTTCTTTTCCCGTTTGTTGTATTGAATGGAATTATCAAATGATCAGATGATACACGGTCCGTATCATCTGTATCATCTGATCATTTGATTATTCCAGTCAAATTTCGCACGGACTTCTGCGCGCGCACGCTTTGCGCATGCGCGTTATGTGAGCGCGGAATCACGCTCTTCACAAATGCGATCTCAGTTATAATTTAAAATGTCTTTAGCTGTACATGTTTCATATTCAGGTAATGTTTATAAATAATGTGACATATCACGAGATGTCGGAAAAACAGTCCATATGCTTTCTGGGGAACACTGCAACATTATTATGGGCCGATACAGGCTCTGGCATGTTACCTAAAAACAGTAGCCTAATGCAAGCAATATCTGCATAAAGGAAATTATTCCCTAGATGGGCATATGACTGCAATCATATTGCAGTTTACTAGGTTAATTTAGCTAAAACTGATGTAATGCAATAGTGCAAATAACTACATAAAACCTCACAGTTTCAACACAAACTGAACAATTTTGTGAATTACTCTACAGTAGAACTGAAGTTTTTGCTAGGGGAACCTAATAAATTCGGTTGAGTGACGTTACGGGGGGAGGGGCTGTTCGCATCACATAAATTCTAAATTACAACCGTAATGTATGGAAATACACCTTTGCTACTGCGAGCAAGCAGTGGCTAACTGTTCACTAAAATGTCACATAATAAAAGCAATAATGCTAACAAACTTCGACTATATAAGCTCTGGAAAGTATTGTATGTGAATGTTAGGCATTGTCATATTATATTTTTCAGATCTTTTCCACCTTCATGTTCTCCTCTCTCAGTGTGACTCTTTTAACGGGAGTGATAAGTACAAACGAAGCATATGTAAATGCATCCATTTCGAGTTTCGCAAGATCGCATGCACTTGACCCTAACCCACATACTAACCCTAACCTAACTCTAACCATATAAACTACATATGATTGTTAAACTTGCTAAAAAACAGAGTTGCGTGATGACGTCCGACTGGAAACACCAAGGATTTAGTCAGAGCCGATCTCTGTAGGCGGCTGTGCATTGCGCAAAGCGTGCGCGCGCAGAAGACTTGCGAAATCACACAAAACTGAAAAAACAGTAATTCGGGTGATTATTTCGATTTGGTTTATGTATTTATTGGATTTCCCGTTTAAAACATCGTTTTCCCCAAAAAATGTGCACAAAGAAAAACTGAAAAACGAAAAATCGACAGTTTTTTTTCTTTTCCAGTTTGTTGTAGGCTATTCAATGGAATAATCAGTTGATCAGTTGATACACGGGTCCGTAATCCGTGTACGTTTTATTCATTTGATATCCTATTTGAAATAAATTATCGGAAACTGAATGATGAGTCGTTTTTTGTTTTTTCGTTTAGTTCACCAAACGAAAAATAACATTTCGGCCCGATTTTTCATTTTTCATTTGCAGTTTAAAAAACGGATTTTGGACTCAATATGGGATTCGTATATGTGGGCGGTTCATTAACGCCCCTTTCACCCGATTGGTCAAATCGCTCACCATTCTGTACGGACTTGATTCTACACAGCAGATTAAGAGTCTTTACGAGTGCGACATTGACAAGTGTTTGCACTTTAATATATGTTTACTTGAACCACCAGACAGCCTCGCACATCTTAGGCCCGCTAGGTTAAGAGGGACGCGCACACTGGACTTTCTCTTGTTTGCTGTGCACCCTGTCACACAGCAGTTTTAGTCATTGTTCTGTTTTTTGTTATAAATCAGAAATAGCAAGGAGGCATTTTCCCGCAATAGAAAGTCGGTTGGATTGTTCCCCGGTGTGGGCGTGGCCTAAATGCGCTCTCTCTTTATGCGCTAGCTTAAGTTCAAAGTCTACTCCTGATACAAGTTGGGCCAATTTTCACTTATTTTAATGTTTATTGTTATAAAAATTTGGATGAATAGGCTCTATATCACGTCAATCCTTTATTGTTTTCCTGTTATTCATGTGGTAGAGTTGAAAAACAAATGAAGGCTTATTCTGTATTGATGCGCTGTTTTTTCACAATATTTGTTTCCATCATGTTAGAGATTGTTTAACCTAAAACCTTTCAACTTATTTGAAACTCTTTAGGCCAGGCTTTATCAAGCCAAGAAACAGTTTGTTCTCAAACTTTCTATCTAGTTATTATTATTTTTGTGAGATTTATCGAATAACTCCTAATAAAGTTGTAATGCATTAGCAAATTGGGCTGAGATCTATAGAATGGTCTGTCTTGCATCGCTATATTTTTTTAACTGGTCGAACTTGGATACAGATCATTTAGATCAAACTCCAAAAATTCCATGACGACCATAATTCTTAATGCTGTCCACAAGAGGGGGTGTCAGTCTCTTTCAATCTACTTGATCCACTCTCCGTACAGTTAAAGTAACAAATATATCTATAAATGTAATCAATACTGCCATGAATATGTCGTAGCTGTATGTCTGAGAACAAACATCACACATAAGGAACATCAATGAATCTGCACAGTTGGGAGCCTGCATGCAGATGTGTATGTCAGTTTGTAAAACACAACAATTAATCTGCAAAAACTTTTATTTTATTATCACAACATCACACGTAACCAAACGAGATGTGACCTGAAGTGTTTTAGAAATTTGAGAGTAAATTTATTACAAATAATTTTCTTTCAACAACAACAAATTTAAAGTGCAAGTTTATGAACATTGCTAAACTTAAAACAGCATTCTGTAATGATGATTGGGAATAGTCTTTAAGGAGAAACAGTTCACGCCATCTATAAAAAACATGTGAAGGGGTGGATTCCTTAGCTCCAACTATATAGCTTCAATTACATCCTCTTGTGAAGTGATTATAAATAAATAAATTATTGATCAGTTATATTCCAATAATAAATAAATCAATCAATATTCTTCAGCCCAATAACTATTGTGATCTGAGTGAATTATATGTACAGTATGCATGTATGTATGTACAGTGAGGGACATAATTATTTGATCCCAATACTGATTTTGTAAGTTTGCCTGCTTACAAAGAAATGCCGGGACTATAATGTTTATGGTAGGTTTATTTTAACTGATAGAACCTGAAAATCAAACAAAATATCAGTGAAAAAAATATATAAAGGTTATAAATTGATTCGCATTTCCGTCAGTCAAATAAATATTTGATCCCCTACTAACAAGCACGAATTCTGGCCCCAAAGATTAGTTATGTGCCTACATGGCCCACAGATTAGTCCTGTCACTTTAAGACAGTACTCCAAACTCAGCTTGTTATGTATATAAAAGAGGCCTGCCAACAGAATCTGTATCTCACATTTCAACCTCTCCACCACTATGGTCAAGACGTCAGGGACAAGATTGTAGACCTGCACAAACCTTGAAGTCTACAGACAGAAGCTTGGTGAGAGTGAGAGAATAGTAAATAACTATCAATTGACCCTGGTCTGGAGGTCCCTGCAAGATTACACCAATGGAGTGAAGATGATCATGAGAAAGGTTACAGATCAGCCCAGAACTACACGGAAGAAGCTTGTTCATGATCTCAAGACAGTTGGGACCACTGTTATCAAGCAAACCATTGGTGACACGCTATGCCATAATAGATTGAAATCCTGAAGCACCCGCAAGGTCCTCCTGCCCAAGAAGGCCCGTCTGGCTCACCTGAAGTTTGACAATGAACATCAAGATGATTCAGAAGAGGTTTGTAGAAAGTGCTGAGACACCGAAGTTCTCAAACTCCTGTTTTTGAAGGGAGAGAATTGTTGACTATGACCCCAAGAACATCATCCCTACAGAGAAGCACAGTGTTGGAAACATTTTGCTTTAGAGCTTTTTATCTGCTATGGGTACAGGATGACTGCACTGCATTGAGGGGCTGAGGGGCGGGCCAGTGTATCGTAAAATCTTGGACGGGAACCTCCTCACCTTAACTAGATCACTGAAGATGGGTCGTGGATGTGCCTTTCACATATTGCCAAGACAATCAAAGAGTGGCTTAAGGAGACGCACATTAAATGTCCTAGCCAGTCTCTAGATCTTAGTCCTAAAGAAAAAATGTGAATGAGCTTGAACTCCAATTTACTGAGCGACAGCCAAGAAACCTTAAAGATGAACAGACGAGTGGACTCAATAATATCCTGACACATGTGTAAACCTGGTGACCAACTATCAGAATTGTCTGACCTCTGTGCTTGCCAACAAGGGTTTCTCCACCAAGTACAAAGTTATGTTTTGCTTGGGGATCAAATACTTCTTTCACTGACTGAAATGCAAATCAATTTATAACCTTTATATAACATTTTCCCCTGATTTTTTGTTGTTGATATTCTGTCTCTATCAGTTAATATAAACCTACCATAAAAATGATGGACCCTTCATTTGTTTGTAAGCAGGCAAACTTAAATCAGCAGGGGATCAAATAATTATTTCCCTCACTGTATGTATGATTAACAATAGTTTTAGCATTTGTCTTTTGTTGTAGTTCTCAGTTTAGGCATTGACTCTTTGTTTCCAGTATAAAATAACAGCTTTATCTGGTTGTGAGAATGAACATATCACTATGTTTTGAGAATGTTTGAGATTAAGCTTGAGGGAGCAGTGTGTGTGTGTGTGTGTGTGTGTGTTTGGTGGTGGAATGACTAGAAGACCGGATTTATAGATATGCTAACCGTGTTGTGCCTAAACTAGGGCTTCTGTTGTCATACAGTATTGAAGATATGCTGTGAACTGGACATCCATGTGTACTGTAGATATTATCCAAATATCTTGGCTTATTTGTATCAGTACCTATTGTATGATTGCTCATGTTTGACATATCGCTTATTGCTCCCTGAACTCTGTGTAAATCTTTGGGATGTGCTGAAGAAGACTTTGCGTAGCGGGTAGACTCTCCCATCATCAATACAATATTAGTTTTATCGTTTAGATTTTGTAACAATTTCTGAATAAACTCATGCAGACCGAATGAAAAACCCATTAATAAAGCAGATTAGTTTTTGCTGAGAAAAACAAGCACATCTAAATTTCTAGGTGAAAGTCGAGTCTGTACAGTAGCCTAGGTGTCGACAGAGACACTTACATACAGAAGGGAATAGTGTCCAGATGATGGGGATCAGGTGAGACGGGTGCAAAGGATTATGGGGAGTGATGTCCCGTGATAGAAGCAGGCACACATTTAGCCTCACACAAAGTTCTTCTCCTATATTTTTTAATAATTGAGGAACATAAATTGCTGGCTTGTTTTTATAGCCACTTTTTTGTCATCACTATACAGAGCCCTTACGGCATTGTTCCTGCCTTTTGTTCACACAGGGCGCTTTCTGATGCAGGGAACTTTATTAATACTACTGCTACAACAATAGGTACCTTTCTAGATCAATCCCACTGACTGCAGCACTCTCCAGGAATTTTACAGCAATTTTCTGGGATAAACATCTGTGAAAGGGGTGTTAGATGTCGAAGTAATAGCATACAGCACACTGAATGGCTTGCAATCTCTTAAATGTCGTACAATACAACACGAATATTTGCTTAAATATCACGCACAGTTGACAATAAACAGTGGTTCGCGTTGCGACAATAAACTAAAAGACGAACCACTAGAGGTGAATTCTTCTGCCGGGCAGAATCAAGTCCGTACAGAATGGTACGATTTAACCAATCGGGTGAAAGGGGCGTTAATGCACCGCCCACATATACGAATCCCATATTGAGTCCAAAATCCGTTTTTTAAACTGCAAACGAAAAATCGGGCCGAAATGTTATTTTTCGTTTGGTTAACTAAACGAAAAAACAAAAAAACGACTCATCATTAATCCGTGTATCATTCGTTCTTTTCATATTCAATTGAGATTCCAAAATCGGAAAATTAAAAAACGGTTTGTTATTTCGTTATTCGTTTATAAATGTAATACCAAAAAACAAATAACGGGTCATTTTCGTACTTTTGATTTAATGCTCAGATCAAAAATAGGAAATGAAATAAAGGGGGGACGACCGATTTTGATTTTGATATTTAATTTGTTCGATTTGCGTATACCGGAAGTTATCTTCGTGTGTGTGTGGGCGTGTGTCTGTTGGCGTGTCTGTGTGAGTGATTGTGTGTGTCTGCGCGTGTGTCTGTGCCTGCGTGCGTTTGTCTGTGTGTGTCTGTGGGCATGTGTGTGTGTGTACGCGCGAGTGTCTGTGCCTGCGTGCGTTTGTCTGTTGGCGTGTGTGTGTCTGTGGGCGTGTCTGTACGTGCGTGCGTGCGTGCACGCGTGTGTGTGTGTGAGAGAGTGCACAGAGGATGGGCTGCTGCTTGCTGTCTAAGTCATGACATCCTGAATGCCTCTTGAGATGACCGTGAACTTCACGTGGAACCCCCATCACCCACTCCCCTTACCATCCTCAATATTACTTTGATAGAACAGTGTTTAGGCAGCCTATCTCCATCATGAATATTAATCACATCCAAAAGTACCTACATGTTTGAAAGTGAAATATTCTAGTGCAGAGCATGGAATACGGTTTATGCATAATGAAGTAAATTACGTGTATATTTGTAAAAAGCATAGTATACACAGTTTTGTTATACTTTGTATACATATAATTATCTGTCCCTCTTACCTCTTATGTATATACATTTTTTTCTTCATTGATGTATTTTATTTTATTCGATATATTGATTTTTTTTCATTGTCTCTGTTTGTCTATACTGTATTTTTTCATTCTGAGCTCCTGTAACCACAACATGTTGCTTGTCTGTTTGTGCACCATTGGAAAATAAAGCTTATTCGATTTTTTTTCTGATCAATTGCTCTTTAAAAACAATTTATTATCCTCTTGTTGGTCTTAGTCAGTGCGTTATATACACATTATATTACTAGTTACATGTATATAGATTATAGATAGATGTAAACTTTGTCACTTGTTATATGTACAGAAAATGTGAAAATGTTACTTTTGGATGCATATTCATGGTGGAGATAGGCTGCCTAAAAAACTGTTCTATCAAAGTAATATTGAGGATGGTAAGGGGAGTGGGTGATGGGGGTTCCACGTGAAGTTCACGGTCATCTCAAGGGGCATTCAGCATGTCATGACTTAGACAGCAAGCAGCAGCCCATCCTCTGTGCACTCTCTCACACACACACACGCGTGCACGCACGCACGCACGCACGCACATACAGACACGCCCACAGACACTCACACACACGCCAACAGACAAACGCACGCAGGCACAGACACTCGCGCGGACACCCACACACAGACACGCCAACAGACACACGCCCCCACACACACACACACACACGAAGATAACTTCCGGTATACGCAAATCGAACAAATTAAATATCAAAATCAAAATCGGTCGTGCCCCCTTTATTTCATTTCCTATTTTTGATCTGAGCATTAAATCAAAAGTACGAAAAATGACCCGTTATTTGTTTTTTGGTATTACATTTATAAACGAATAACGAAATAACAAACCGTTTTTTAATTTTCCGATTTTGGAATCTCAATTGAATATGAAAAGAACGAATGATACACGGATTATCATTCAGTTTCCGATAATTTATTTCAAATAGGATATCAAATGAATAAAACGTACACGGACCTACACGGACCGTTATAAGACAGTGCCTCAGACTATCGCTGTAATCGAATACATTAGTCCATTGTTAAACGTGCTACTTTATTTCCGGTCGACACGGAAGCATTTCTCGCTGTGTACTGCTGTCAACATGGCGGTGAATCTCACTGAATTGTCTCTTCCACAATTAGAGGGTTTGAAAACTCAACTTGACCAGGTATTTTGCGCTATAATTACAACCACGACCGATTTCACTTTAAACTTTAACATGCTCTGATATTTTTTATGTCCGTCGTTTTCTAACGTGCACGCAGTGGACGTCATGCTGTCAGAACGCATGTTGCTAGTAGCATTACATCTGTGATAGTGAAGCGAATAACACTCTTTTAATTGCCATGTAGGGAACATAATTATTAAGCTATCTCTATTAAGTAGTAACATTGTATTCTTATATTTGTAATACGGAATGGATTCACAAACATTACTGCAAACTGTCCGTGTCTTTCCTCTTTTTTAAATTAGAAATGTTTGTACCGACTGCTTTTTCTTTTGTTTCTTTTCTAATTTCATTAGTGCTATTTTAACTAATCTTTTTTCTTATTCTAGGAAACAGAGTTCCTGACATCATCCATAGGCCAGCTTAAGGTAGTTCAGACAAAATATGTGGAGGCAAAAGACAGTTTGAATGTTCTTTCTAAGAATAATGAAGGTGAGTCTAATACGATGCTTTTTGTTAATTCTGTCCGAATCTTATAATCTGTTCACTCACCTGTTTCTGTCCTTTTTGTCACAGGAAAAGAACTGCTTGTCCCTCTCACCAGTTCTGTATCCTCTTAACACTTCCCTTAAAAATGTTATTATACCATCAACGTCCAAACCATTAGAATCACTTGAGGTGTTTGTTTGATTTGTGTTATTGTTAGTTTTTCCCTTAACTGTTTTATTACAGATGTATGTACCTGGAAAGCTGCATGATGTAGACAATGTCTTAGTAGATATTGGAACCGGTTACTTTGTAGAGAAGGTAAGCAAAGATCTTATGCGTAATAGTTTCATTTAGCAAATAATTTGGTACTTTAATACTTTGCCATCACTGGGCTTTCTAAAGAAAATTTTCTGCTGATTTTCTTTCTTGCTGTCTTTTATTTCTTCAGAGAGTAGGTGATGGGAAAGAGTTCTTTAAACGTAAAATTGACTTTCTTACAAAGCAAATTGAGAAAATTCAGCCTGCCCTTCAAGAAAAACATGGAATGAAACAAGGTGAATTTTTTACATACTTATTTGGAATTGGAAATATTTTCTGCCTTTTTTATGATATATTATGTTTATATATTTAACTAACATCGTTATTTAATCCTCTCTGCTGCTCTCCTGAAGCTGTGGTGGAAGTTATGAACATGAAGCTCCAGCAACTGCACAGCCAACAAGCATCACAGTCTGCCACCATCAAAGCCTAAAAACAGTTAAGAGCACCAGTATGGAAAAATCACAGTTTGTGTGAGAATTTATACGGTATCAGTCCAATCTGCAAACGCGAGACAGGAAATTGCTGCTTTGATGTCACGTTGACTTGGAAGAATGTCCAGCAGTTGCTTGCGTTAAAAAACTTTCACCTTATTCTTTTCAACATTTTCATGTTTGGTTAAACATACAAACTTTGGCCTGGCATGTGGTCCTATGCATACAGCCTACCAAGATTGTTTTCAGAGGTTTTATTTGTGCAAAATTACATTTTAGTATAAATAACATTGGTGATACAAATATTTACATCAGACAATTGGCTCAAGATAATGTTCTAAACGTGTTTTTGTAGTATTTACTTGTACCTGCATTCACTACAGTTATTTCCCTGTGACTCAAAGCAATACAAATCAGAAATAACCTGCTTTGTTCTGAACAGTCCTCAGCAGAAAAATGACTGGCCTATCAACAACTTTGTAACTACTGTTTAAGTAAAATCTTTCCATGCTGGGGATGAATAAATTGAACATTAACATTTTTAAACCTTACATTGCGTCTTGTTTCCATTCATTAAAAGAAAGACTAACTATGATAAACTTATAGTGTATGAAAGTTAGCGGCATCTAGCAGAGAAGTTGTAAATTGCAACCAATGGCTCACTCCACCCCAAATCCCTTTCGAAGCACTATGGTGGCTGACACAGGAATGAGATGTTAGCACATTCTGGCTTCTTTGGCTAAAAGAGATAACGTATTTACGTAAAACGCATTGTAGAGTTTGTTAGTTAGGGCTAACGTTCCTGTAGAAACAACATGGGGAATCTCATGCAAGAGGACCTGCAGTTTATGTAACTTTAGATATATAAATATTGAATCCTAATGTAATAAAAACATAACGCTAAATTGTGTAAGGTCTTTATACACATCTGAATACATAGTTGTATGTACATTTTCTATATTCGGTTATTATTGTTTACACATTACCATCTAGAACCTCAAGGGGAGGGGTTGAG
Source organism: Triplophysa tibetana (assembly GCA_008369825.1). Taxonomy (NCBI): domain Eukaryota; kingdom Metazoa; phylum Chordata; class Actinopteri; order Cypriniformes; family Nemacheilidae; genus Triplophysa; species Triplophysa tibetana. The sequence goes on along the minus strand of CM017905.1, from coordinate 12,575,158 downwards.
AAAAAAAATCAATTCTACATACAAAGTTTTGCCACTAGATGACAGTGTATATAATTATTCCCCTATATACCCTGTGTTGGTTGATGTGTAACTATGCCATCAAAATCCACTCATACGCAAGATATGGCTTTTAAATAGCTGCCCCCTGTAGTGGCCTCTTTGCGTGAAAGGGTTAATAAAGAGTGCACGCGAGTTCAGGTGGTAAGTAATTATATATGGATTATTCGCTGTGTCATGGTTGGAAGGAGTTGCCCGGCTGCAGTTTCGCAAAGCGCCTGTCGCTATGCGGCGCGAGCGCCCGCGCCCGCTGGTTGCTATGCGGTGCAGCGCGTGTTGCACACTGTTGCCAGGGAAGAGCGAACGCGATTGAGGGGGTGGTCGCATTGTCTGTCGGGACGGTTGCTGTGTGTAAATTTCTGCCGTCTTAACATGAGAGCATACTAGTATATGAAGTAGACCAATACTACAGCTGGATTCGCAAGATTAAGTTTCAGCACAGATTGCTTGTTCCCCGTCGTTTCGTTCGAAAGGGTAAGACAAGGCAAGCCAAACCAAACCTAACCAGCTAGAGCAAGTGCTTGTTGCATTCAGCCGGCGTGAGGAGTGGCAGAGCGAGACAGGAGGTGCACGGCGCTTGAACACGGATTGGGTCGAGAGGGGCCAGCCTTTGGAGAGCGAAGGGCGGCCGATGACTTCGGAGGGTACCAGTCAACCGCAAAAGATAGAGGAGGTCGAGCTGGGATCAGTCGTTCGAGATCAAGAGGAGAAAACCGGCGAGGACCAAGGCGGCATGGTAAGCTCCGGCCTGTGGTGCTGAATCGGCACAACCTACTTAACTTAACCTAACCCTCCCCGCGATATTTCCATGTTTGTTAGTTAATCGTTCATTTATGTTATGGCATTTAAAGTAAATGCGTTGAGACCACATTATGACACTTATGACTGTTTATCGAACTATTACTCGAGAAATAAGTTGACTTAACTACCTGTTTCCATGCGAGCTAGGCGCATTGTTAATCCATAAGTGTAGTTATCGATCCACTGAATGGATCCACTCCATTGAGAGTAAACTAATGATAGTATAGTTGAGATTGTGTATTAGCCACGTCACATTTGAAAGACGGACATTGGTAAGCCGGCATTGCTAGGCAACAGACATTTTTAACCAATGGCTTGTGGACATACATTACAAAGCACCTTTTTATACACTGGACCGAGCAGATGTCCATTATGAAGCGCTGCTAGTACCGATGACGTCATGGTCGAAAGTTTGGAAGTTAATCACCACCTGAGAGCATTTTTGTGTTACAGTTAACTCGTGTTATTATGGCAATTAACTACATTTCAAAATATAACCAGCTAGAAACTTTATAACCATTATTTTGATAGGATTATCATATCAGCAGCAGCACTAGCATTTGAATACAAAATGATAGTGCTGATCTAATGAACCTTTCACATGAAATACGTTTCTGGTTCTGTAGATATGTTATGGATATAATACACATATCATCTAGATATTTCAGTCTCAACCCAGATTCTTTCACTATGCCTCCATGCTAGTCTAATACCCTCTTTGTTAATTGCCTGATTCTCCAGCCCTATGAGTGACAGCTGTGTTACATTTTAAAGGGGTTTGATGTTCTTTGTCGTCATGAATCTCAATATAGGAGGATCATTTAATGGTATGTGACAGGATCTGTTGTCTAGATTGAATGTTTCAGCATGAAGGTCAACTTTAAAACAAGAAGCCTTCATTTCCTTACAAAAAGCACTGCACTCTTATTTATCTTATTCACGTATTAATATGGTTCTATAAAGAATATCATTTTGTTACTATGCTACATGTTCAAACTAATTTTGTACTAACATGGTGTTTGTGTGTTTTATTTATAAACTAAAAAATACTACTACCAAATACAATTGGATACAAATGTTTTAACACTACTATTACCACATTATAAAATGTTAAAACAGCCTTTTTAAGCTACAGCAACACTTCACTAGTCAAGAGTTTAAAGGGATAGTTCACCCAAAAATGAAAATTCTGTCATCATTTACTCACCTTCGAGTTGTTGCAAATCTGTATACCTTTCTTCGTTCTGATGAACATAGAGAAAGATATTTGGAAGAATGCTTATAACCAGACAGATTTTGCTCCCCATTGACTACGATGGTAGGAAAAAATACAATATTAGTCAAAAGTGCCCCAAAACTGGTTGCTGTCCTACAGGTACATTCTTAAAAATATCTTCTTTTGTGTTCAACTGAACAAAAAAATGATAAAGTATTTTTTACCACTATGGTAGTCTATGGAGAGCAAAACCTGTCCGGTAATTATAACCAAGCATACTTCCAAATATCTTTCTGTGTTCATCAGAACAAATAAAAGTATACAGATTTGTAATACCTCAAAGGTGAGTAATTGACGACAAAATTTAATTTCTTTAGGATCCCTTTAAATAGTTGAAATAACTTTTGATGTCCTTTTTTTATAGTGAGGTACTCCAGCTTTTCGATATGGTTGTAGAAAAAAGGCCCCCAAATAATGTTTAAAATGACATTTATTTTACGTAGTTGTTTACTAAGTAGATGTAATATATTTTTTTAACTAAACAGCATACTTGCATAACATACAAAGTATGCCTGACTGACCACCACAATACACAATTGTTTCTCAATTTAATGCATTACTATTGATCTTCCTTTGTTTCTGTAATGTTTTTAACTACACTGAGCTCGGTTTACAACTTACAGATGCAGTGACATCTAGTTTACCTCATATTTCGCTTCGGATAAAAGCGTCTGCTAAGTGACTAAATGTAAATGTAGTCGCCACCAGCCTGTCTTTTTGAATTAGGATTTTTTAATTGTTATTACACTTTATTGTATTACAAAAGAACAATACTCAGTTTGTAGTTTTAATGGTCAGTTTAATGTTTCGAAACAAATGTGATTCGATTTATTTTATTTTATGAGTACTTTCATTCATTTTGTCAGGCCTGTCTTATCTGTCGCCACGTGCTCAGCAGTGCTGTTGGTAGAAGAGGTTTCAGTTCCGGTATCTCGAACATAATTTTGACAGACCTAAATCTACTCCAATGATAGGGCGTTCTTTTTTCGTGTTTTGGTATGCACCAATCCCGTATAAGAGGGCGGGAGATAGTAAAAGCGTGCGGCCTTATGTGATCACAAAGGAGGCGAAGGAAAGACGAGCTCCGAGCCAATCAGGTAGAATCCATAGCAGCCGTCTGATTACGCAGAGCAAAGGGGATTGTAGCAGATGAGATGAGTGGCGGCGAAACTCTTTGGCAGTGAATTTGCGCTTTTGGTTTAAGCAGCGAATAGTGGACCTCACTTTTACGTCATCGGGAGCTAGATTTATTCGGATACAAGGTGTCAAGCGAGTGATAACGTTGTCGGGTAAAAGGACCATGCTGTTGTTGGTAGAGGTAAGTTAACGAGGTCATTTTGGCGACCGCGAATGTTCTTCGCAGCTGCTGCGTGGATTGACTTCCATGGCGCTTCACATGCGTTATACAAGGAAATACTTTAACTTAGTTGTGTTGTACACTCACTATGTTTATGTTATTTAAAAATATCTACTTCGCAATAAACATTTCTTCAGAGTTGAAGTGTTTGTGTTCTTGAACTGACAGTCGACCCTGAAAGATCCACGTGCTCGCAACAAATGCTAGCTATTAGCCAGCCTTTTATTCGTTTAAAAGCATAACTGTTTGGCACATTTCACGATTGTTTTTTGCTTGCATTACCATAGTCACAGTTACCACGAATTTCCTCGACTTTTATTTCAACTTCTCTTCCAAAAATAACTTTAACGTTAGCTCCTTCAAATCCAATCAAGCTAGTCTGGTTCACCCGGCTGCCTCTCGTATAACGTTACAGGTTTGTGGCTCTTTGCCCTGAAGTCTCGCTCTTGTTATTAGAGTGGACGTGGATTACTAATCAGATTAAATGAATGAAAGGCCACACTATTTAAAACCTCCAGTCTGTGTGCATTGAGTGCTTGTTATTGAATGGATTTATCCTTTATCAAGAGCCATAGTACTAAATTGACAGGAACAGTTGTTCTATATGTTTAATGCGAATTTGCTCGGCCATTTCTTTCCAGCGTTAGCTCTGATGTAATTTTGAAGTTACATGAAATGCGATCAGTTCAGCCCTGTGGTATATGTGTGCCCCCACCTTGCTCTTCAGATGTCTTTCGCCAAGGTTGTGGAACAGATCTTGTAGTAAATGCAAAATAGCAAAGTTAAGCAGTTCCCTCAGCGTGCCTCGTGTCATTTGAAACGGTGATCGCGTCGCTTCTGATTCAGTTAAATGCAGTAGTTTGTGCTGAATACATTAGGTGTTGCCCACCACACACAAAGCTGTGTGGATAATTATTTGCCTGTTGCTTTGACGCCCAGTTTCATCCAGTTGTCAGTTACTTAAATTAAATGTAATGCATAACTCAAAAGTAGGCTATCATAGCAGCAACAACAGTCCTCTTCAGATGACGTTGCAGAAATTCTGATTACAAAATGTGGTCTTTGGTCTGCTGCTTGTTTCTTAGTGTGGGAATTCAACCAAGTTGTTAGCACTTTAACCCTGCTGATTTTTTTTAACCTTGTTTTCAAGGTGACCACCAAGGGGGCCGGTCTGAATCCCAATGCTAAAGTGTGGCAGGAAGTGTCTGCACCTAGCACCCAGGCTCCAGAGGCAGTCACACAGACTTGCCAATGGCAACCAGCAGATTCTAACGCTGATGAATCAGAGGGTATGTATATTGTACAGTCATTTAGGGATGTTATTTTGCCAACAGTGTTTATGGATAGACCTCATACATTAAGAGAACTGTTGAAGTTGCAATTGCACATGTATACTATTCAAAGTAATATCAAAGCTTAATATTGGCATAAATTTGTGTCCCAGTGATGATCAGTATCGCGCTTGGAAGGACCCAGAACCGCTCTTACTGTTGAGATCTTTTTCTCATGTCTCCTCTGTTTCACATTTTCCATTCTGTTTTCTGTCCTCTTGTAATTCTTTTTCTTACTTTCTTGCTTTTACTTGCTCGCAGTGGAGTGTGTCTCTGCCCTAATGACCGTGAGATTATGAGATCTGAGGGATGAATTATGCATTTATGCCTTTTTTAATTTACTAAATGGATGAGTTATGCACAACCCCAAATTACCAATGTTTCTTTGGTTTTCCCATATAAGGATTTAAGGAGTTTGAAGTTGGCTATGGTGACTTGGGTTCAGCCCCTCCTTTAGAGTGCAGCATGTTGAATGGTTTGGAGTCTGAAGAACTGGATTACCCACTCTACGAACCAGGTCTGAGAGAGTCACACACCCACTGTCACTTTTTTACATCAGTGTTGCTTAGTGACTGATTGTCATTGGTTGTGTTTGTGTCTCTGTGTGTTGGTGTTGCTGTTAACCCACAGTTGAGGGCGAGGTGATTGAGGAGCAGCCATTGTCTGAGGAAAGCTTGAAGGAGTCGCTTAAGAAACAGCTGGAGTTCTGCTTCTCCAGGTAACGCCCACCGGTCGTCCAGACACGCTTAAACCTACCTTCAGGGATTACGTAATGGCTTTTTACATAAGCGCCTAAGGGACGGATGGAAATTTATAGTTATAATCGCCTGAATGATAACGCCATGCTTAGTTGGTGCTTGAAAGATGATTTCGTATTTTGTAACTAAATGCGATGTAATAATGGACCTGGCCCAGTGGAAGTGGAGATTAGGTTGAGATCAGGTACTGCTATCTGGGGTTATTTTGATAGTTGGTATGGAGTTGTGGCACAGGTGTAGTTGAGTAATAGGCTACAAGAAAATTTGCTATTGCGGATTTTTGGCTCATGTGTTTTATTACTTAAGACCGATGCTGCATAGTATATTATTATTGACAGGAATGTTTCATGTAAACCTTTCCAAATAGCTTCCAGTAGAAGATAGTGCCTTGTAAATGCTAACAACCTGTTGCTATGCAACAATCTTGCTATGCTTTGTGTGCTGCACGGTGATGCAAATAGGAGCTTGAAGGTGTCTTAGCTGTGCTTCACGAATGCGCAAGGTCTGTTGACCAATCAGCATAGAGGACAAGACCTTGCTTTTAAAATCTTTATTTTACCGTATACAAAACACGGTGCTGTTTTCTTCTGTGTGCCAATGTCAAGTTGATTAGTGCTTGTCATTTGTTGTAAGCTGCTTAACCTCTCTTAAAATGTGTTTTGTAGAGAGAATCTCTCGAAGGACCTTTATCTCATGTCTCAGATGGACAGTGATCAGTTTGTCCCAATCTGGACCATAGCCAGCATGGAGGGGGTCAAACTGCTGACAACTGATATGGACCTGATACTTGAGGTTCTACGAGGTAACAAAAAGATTAGTACAGAGTGTTGTCCTGTTTGTATTATTTGCCTGTTAATCATGTTTTCTGTTCTGATTAGCCTCTCCCATGGTGCAGGTTGATGAGAAAGGCGAGAAAGTACGGCCCAACCACAAACGATGCATTATCATCCTCCGAGAAGTACCGGAGGATACACCTGTTGAGGTGAGACCACATTGTTCTTTTTTTTTACATTGTGACGTTGTGTTTACATTCTTAAATTTCTGTAGGAGAGACTTTAGGCTTGCTGTCACACTAACCATTAAGTCACACTAAATTTGACATGTACCTGTTGTCAAAAAAGGATTTTTGGTCCGCTTGACTTCAGTTCACTTTGCATTCACACACATTTAAGTGAATGCTATTACGTAACATCTTAGTTTTAAATTCTGTAAATAATTTTTAACTGCCTCAAAGGGATATTTCAGAGGCAAAACTAAATTTCCCCATGTTTTACTGACCCTCAAGGCATCCTAACCGACTATGACTTTCTTCTTGAAGAATAATGCAGTTGAAGTTATAAGGCCATGTATCATTTTACTTCCAAGCAGTAGAATGGGATTGAATGGGTGTCGACTTTTTTAAGCTCGAAAAACTGTATCCATTGATCAAAGAAATGCTCGACAAGGCTCTGTGGCCTTAAAGGTCCTCTGGAGCAAAGCCATGAGTTTGTTTAAGAGAAATATCCATACTGACAGCGCTATTAATGTTGTTGTCTAGCTTCCTTTATCCCTCTGCTGTGCGTGGACCTGAAGCTTGTTTTTCCAGCAAATGGCACAGTTTTTCCGGCAAAGTGACGTAAGTTCCGGTGACGAACGCGGCATTTTTCATTTTGTTCCAATAGGATGTCTTCTGTTCGCTGGAGCTTGCGTCACCGTCATTTGCCGGAAAAACAAGCCTCAGGTTCATGCGCAGCAGAGGATTAACGAAGCTAGGCATCTACTTTGATTGATTGACTTTTGATTGCATTATTCTTCAAGAAGATGGTCAAATTCAGTCAGGATGCCTTGAGGGTGAGTTAAACATGGGGAAATTTTGTTTTGCCTGTGAATTATCGAAGTAAAATTTTAATGAGAAATTGCAGCCAGGATTGGTTATTTTCTTCAGTTACCCCAATGATGATCAGTATCGCGCTTGGAAGGATACAGAACCATTGCACTCCCTCACTCTCTCTCTCGCTCACTCTCTCTGTGTATTCTTATCTATCTGTATTCTGTCTCTCTCAGTGCAGTGGATTTTGCCCTAATGACTGTGAGATTATGAGATCTGAGGGATGACCGGCTGATAGTTTTTCAGTAGTTTTCACTAGTTCTCCTTTTTATGTGTGACTGAATATTTTTCTCTGTCTGATAGGAGGTGGAGGCCCTGTTTAAAAGTGATAAGTGTCCGCCAGTCATCAGCGTGGAGTTTGCACACAATAACAACTGGTATATCACTTTCCGATCAGACACAGATGCACAACAGGTATACATAAATGTTTTTTTGAAATGACAATTTGTTTTAGATTAATTGTAACTTTAGTGTAAATGGTTGTTTTCTGTATTAACTTTATCTTACATCACAGGCTCACAGATATTTACGCGAGGAAGTCAAAACCTTTCAGGGCAAGCCTATTATGGTGAGTATACGTTTAACAAACAGCCACGTCTGTTGCTAGGTCAGTTGTAATCTAAGCACCCTGTATGTGAACGTGCCCGGCCTGCACCTTACATGCAACCAAAGTCACCTTGAGCCCATGACCACTCAGTCAGTGACTTGTAGTTTGATAAGATTGATTTATGCAAGCATTTGATGGGTCTTTGTGAGAGCATGTGGTGTGAAGTTTGATTCCACCATTTGAGTTGGTTTGCACAGCTCACTAGATACATCAACATTAATATTTATTAATTACAAGATACTGATGTACTCAACAGTGTAACCAATCACAGAAAGAGTCATTTGTGTTTGCGCTAGGATTTTGTGGAACAGGGGTATTAGTGACATCACAGGCTTAAGATATTTGTGACATCATTTCATAGTTTGCAATGCAAAGAATGTTGTGTATAATACAGCTTATTGCCCAAAAAAAGCAGTTCTCATTTATTTTTCAAAGTCTTTTCCCAGTTCTGATTTATAAGGTTTGTAAAGCGCTGTTTTTTACTTAATTGCATTCTGTTTTTGATGGTTGTGTAATACCTTATTTGGTGAACAATTTTGAAATTTCATTCTGTCAGACTAGTGTCACAGACACAAGTTTAAAATATTTGCATGTTCTGTTTTTGATGTAGGCACGCATCAAGGCCATCAACACCTTCATCGCGAAGAACTCTTATGGGGCTGTTGACTCTGCTGTGTACTCCACTCCTCCATCACAGTTCTCGTCTCCAGTTTACCTGCAGCAGGTGTACCAGCCTGCCCAGCAGTACCCTCTCTACAGCCTGCTGCCTCAAACATGGAATCCCTCACCCACCCCTTACTTTGAAACCCCACTGGTAAGAAATTCGGCTTTGAGTTAATGTTTTCCCCAAGTTAAAGTATTACTGAAATTTTTTGATGGATGATCTTATTTGGTAGCTGTAAATGTACATGGCAGATTAAAACGCAGGTTTTATTGACCCAATGATGATACACTTGGCGCATAGAGGGAATCAAGGAGAGATCAGATAATTCTGGGAATTCATCACTTTTCTCCTCTATCTCTCCCTTCTATCTATCTCTTTCTGTTTTACTCAGAATCTCTGTGACTCCCATCCTAATGAGCGTAAAGATTATGAGATCTGATGGGTCTGCAATAGAAAGTTCTATTAAAAATGAAGTAAAAAGTAAAATGAGTTGAATGGTTGCGATGACCGGGTCCCAGTGGGGGACTCTTTGAGTGTGATTGCTGGCCATTGTACAGCAAAGAGTAGAATAAAGAGTCAGCCAGAGCTGTAAGGAGAGGTCTGCTTTGGAAATAGGTTTACCATGAGGACAGTTATTTGATTAATTTAGCACGTCAAATTGATTTAAGGTACTATAGGTTTGGATCAGTAAAATGGGAATTTAAGATTAGTAGTATGATGACCTGTAGGCTAATCTCCACTTCTGATGCGTCCTGTAGGCTCCATTTCCCAACAGCACATTTGTTAATGGATTTGGCACAGCAGGAACCTACAAAACTGGCTCATCTCCAATCAGCCTTGCACGTAGCTACCCCCGCAACCGGTAAGATCGCTTAACTTGTAGCTATCTCTCTCCATTTTGCTATTTCTGTCCCTGTCTGCCTGCCAAATCAAGATGTTTCTTCAGGCCTTTTTCCCAATAGGTGTTGTTAATTTTTCAATTGTGACTAAAGGCGCTGGTATAGTGGTCGATAGATTATCGAACTGGCTGAGTATCGGTCGATATTAATGATTTAGGCGATAATCGATATTGGTCATTTTCAAAGCCGATTTTCCGATAGTCATTTAATTTTTAAATGCGCTATTTGGCTCTGATGCAGCCTAGGATTTATTACGAGCAGTCGGGAACACATCACTCTAGTTTGTTGCGTAGAGTAATGCCCTCCCACTGCCCCTCTGATTTGTTGGGACTAAGTCACGAGTCCGGCCAATCAACGCGGGAGGCTGCGGAACAGAACGTTTTTTCACTCTTACACCGAAAGCACTTACTAACTGGAGCTGCTGCGGGTTCATGCTCTCGGAGGGAAGGCAGCATCAGACGATGAAATAACGTCAGAGCACTCTCTTGCACGCACACACATAGCCTCCGCATCTCAAGCTGCTCGCGACAAATGTTAGATCAAGTTATTTTTCGCAACTTATTTATTAGGGGTGGGTGATATATATCGTCTGCGATAATATCGTGAGTCTGGTGTTAACGATGTGCAAATTCTCCTTATCGAGTATTTAAATTACTCCGAAAAAACACGTATTAAAACTCCACACATTCAGAGGCTGCAGCAGGGCGTCACGTGATTGCTGTTCTGCCGTATTCACGTCGTCATCTCTCTCACAGGCATGGTTGGCGCATGGCCGCCCGCAAGTTCAACGCAGGTGCTGTGCCGAAATCTGTGACATATTGAAATCTGTGACTAGAGAGCACTGTTTCGTAATTATTCATGCGAGAACATGCCTGGCGCACGTGAACGCTATCACGAGAGTGGAAGGGGACTTTCTTAACTATTTACCTGACCGCCCACTCCATGATGACGTCATGTTGCCTCCCGCTCTTGTGTTTGTGTAGCTTATGCGTGAAGCCGACTTCTGGAGAAACAGAAGCGGCGACTGAATACTGCACAACAAGCTCTTTCATTTAAAAGACAAGACCCGAATACATTCTGTATTATCATGACGTTTTTTTTCTGGGCTCATAATTTGAAGTAAATCTACATGTGAACAGTGAGCAGTTGGCCTATAATGTTCTATAAAGTTTCAGCATCTGTCCATGCCAGTGTGTGCTTTAATAATAGTGATTATATTTTATTTGTCTGTAAATTGTGGACCTTGTTTAGTTTGATTTCATTTGTTAACAAATGTATATTATATTATTTGAGATAATCTGATTTGCAAGTGCACTTTCTGGGCAGATTTTCCTTTTTTTTTTTTGCAATCTTTGTACTGGGCAGTACTTGAAGTTAGGTATTTGTTCAATAAGGCTATAGGTGGTAAGGCAATAAGGCCGTAAGGACACATGGTTGTGTGCAATATGTTACAGATCAGAGTACTTGGTTTACATGCTATTTGTTCATTATTATTTCATCTTGCTTGTATGTTGCACAATTAACATTACAGCAGAGGTGTACAACTGAATGTTTACTCAGAGTTCGATGTTCTTACACTAGTTCAATTAGTATTTTGTATGTCTTTAACATGTAAGTATTCAAGTAAAAACAATTCAAAGAAAATAAATGAGCACTGTTTTCATTCAACATTGTGCCCATTTTTATCATCTGTGATTAAGTAACTCAGACTTTTAAAATCACATTTTTAATGGATATCATCTAATGATCGTTTTCGTTAAAATCGCCAAAAATATCTAGATATTATTTTTTGGCCATATCGCCCACCCCTATTATTTATACACATAAATGTTTAGAGACACACGTGATTAAAGGCCCGTCTTGCCGACAATACACTCAAGGAATCGGCTTATGTACTAAGTGTGCCTAAAATATGCTTTTAATGTTATAGCTTCATGAAAACATTTGCGTTTTTTTTAACAACATACACAATAAAGCTATGAAGGCAACCTGGTGTTGCCAAATTGGGACTACTTATTGTTACACATTCTATAATCATTTAAAACTTTAGAGACCTACTACAATTATTTGTTGCTTGTTGTTGTTTACTGTGTTGCTTGTGGTTTACAAAATGTTCACAGAATTCTGCTGGGTGCTCCTTCTTTTGTTATTATTTATATAAGTGTTATGATTAAGATTTCTCAGTCAGAATTAAGTGTTTCAAATGTTCTAGAGCCCGTGTTGGTTTTAAGACTATTTTGTAAATTAAAGGGGCTACAATACAGCCAAACTATGTCCCCATATAAAAATATACTCTTTACCAATTATATTTTGAAGAATATTTTAATCAAGTTAATATTTAATGCAAGTGCAGGACCATAAATCAGCTGTTAGAAAAAACTTTTGAATTTTGTTTTGCATCTTGTTGCGGCACTCGGAGTAAAGCTGTGGAATGGCCGTGGAGGAAAAATATTTGCAGCTGGGTTTTCGTTACGTGGATCTACGACTGTGAGCAGTCTTTTAAAGCCCTCATTTTCCACAGTCTTTATTGTAATAATGTATTTGGTCAGGTAAAATGCGACCGTGTCAGTTACATCTTTCCAGCGCTTGCTCGTTCTGTCAGACTGAAATCCTTACTCAAATCCTTCTTTCGCTAAAGTCGTTTGTTTAAGCCTTGTAGGTCCCGGATGCTTGGTTGTACTGGATTTACCCGCATGTGATCCGTTTATAATTTGACTGTCGGCATACTCTTTCGGGCGCTTTCTTTTGAAGTGGTTAAAAAGGTTCGTTGTGTTGCCATCCGACGTGCGAATCTTATCATTGCCACATTTGCAAATAACTGTTGCTTGGACCGTGTCAGTTGGGGAAAACCCAAACCATTTCAATATTACTGATGTAGAATTGTTTTTAGGGACCAACTCTTCCGTGTTTCCCTCCATCGTCACTGACCGCGTCTCTTAATCTTACTGAATTCACAAGCAACGTGTACGAGCTTGTTAACATTGCCCAATCTATCGCAAGGATGTTAACGAAATTCAATAGAACAGCAACGGATATAACATGTCTTGCACTATATAGGATTTAACGATTATTCCGAAAAAGTGGATTGTGCAGTCATTTTAATCGTTCGCTATCAAATATCGTCATATCGCACACCCCTAGAAGTAATTGTCTTTACCGGTCAGTAAAGCATTCTTCAGACTGGAGCGGGCGGACTGACGTTAGCCCTGCCGCTCGCGTCATCCTTTGACATAATACAGTGGTCGCTTGCACACAGTTCCCTGTACTAAACAACTTGTCAAAGTATGTTCTGTGCATCCTGGTCACGAGTGCACCTCCTGAGAAAACGGTCAGCTCTTGTGGGTGGAGTTTTCAGACGTGAACTGAAAATGTTGTTAGTCGGAAGATATTTGAAAAAGCCAAGCGTTTCATTTTTATTCCGCATCGGTCAAGAATTTATTTCTGTGCATCAGTCTTTTATAAATTTGATGAAACTAAATAGTCTTTTAAGATACCAAAGGTGCAATACTACTGTATAGGTACTCAAGATTAATAATACATTGGCAGAAACTGTGTGTTACCTCGTCCTTAAGGCATTTAAAAAATATTACTTGATCAATAATGATGAAAAACCAGCCAGTAAGATCCCTGCATAGATTGCTAGTAAGATTTTTAGGAATATTTTTTTTCCGAACATAATTCCCAAATGTACATTTGTGGGGTAACATGATTTGAAATAAATTGTTGAAATGCGTGTAAATGACCCCAAACTTTAGAATGGTTTTGTACATAATTTTCCTCTTAATCTTTTCTTCATTACTTTCACTAATTGGTATATGGCTCAATTTAATACAAATACATGTTGCATTGCAACAACAAAAATGTAAACCCATTTACATTCTCATTAATCTCACACTATATAAACATAATGGGTCATCACTTTTAGTTGAGCATTTAAGATCTGAAATTTATATCAGCCTTATGTAGATTTTTCTAAGCACAGCCGAATTTGAGCTAAATCGACCAGGCTATGAAATTAGGAATTCTCAGCCAGACACCCGTTACCTCTGTTCACATCTCATGTAAAACTTTTCAATCTGTGATGCCTGTTCTTCACAACCAGAAATACTGTTCTTAAAACCCAGCTGGACAAATATTTGTATTCTTGTTTACTTATCCTTTTTTCTTGCAGCCCAGGCTGTAGCTACCTGGTGACATTTCTGAGAAAGCTCTGTTTTTTCCTCTGTATTCTGTGCAGGAACCATGTGAAGCCGCAGCCTCGTGTTGATGCAGAGACCTTGTCTGGTGCTGGCAGTCCTCAGCCCTCATGTACGCCCAACTCTGACACCACTGCTTCCACTCTCACACCCCTATCCGAACCTCCGACTTCCCCCAGAGAGAACCACCACTCGGACTTCAGCAGTCGTGCCAGGTCTGTCAAGACATCATATGTGACACGAGCTACTAAAGTAGCAGAATGCAACTTTTTAGAGATGTGTATTCTTTAGCTTTTTAGAGTGTAACTCTATTTGTGAGCTGCACAAATCACCATAGTTTTTGAAATTCAAGAGGATTAAAAGGAAACCAGTTTATTTGTCAGGAAATGTTTGTCACTGCAGATCTAAACTGCACCTAAATTTATAAAAGGTGGTTAGAGGAACACATTTGTTGTTTATTGACCCTGTGATGAGAAACTTAAGCGCATAGAGGGATGTAAGGAGTGATTTACGACTTTCTCTCATCTCGTCTCCTCCATCTCATCTCCTCTTTCTCCATCTCTCGCTTTATTTCTGTCTCCTTAAAGTCTGTCACTCCTGTCCCAATGAGCATTGAGATTATGAGATCTGAGGGTCAAATGTAAAGCTTGTAAACTAAAGATGGGTGTATTTGATGGTAAGATGTTTAACTAATTTGTATGTGTGCAGGAGAGGATGCTATCGTGGCATGAGAAGGAGAAGAGAAGATGAAAGAGTGGTAAGTCCAGAAACATGTTTTTTGAAAATGGAATCTGTGTGTTTCTCTAATTAACCGATTTCACACTTGCAGAGGCAATTTCCTGAAATGGAGGTGAAAGCTCCGCCCCCTAAGTTTGACCTTGCAGCCACGAACTTCCCGCCATTGCCAGGGGGCGTACCAAGCCATCTGCCAGGTGTGAACACGCAAGCAGAGTCAGTGCTGGAGAATTGCATGGCAGATGTAGTTAAGGGTATCAACAGAGACAAGGTATGTGATCGGCTTTGTATTTACTTACTAGGGCTGTTCTGATAGATGTATCATTTCTTATGGAGTCCTTGTCGTGTGTTTGGATATCACCCATATATTTTGTGAATTGTGAAGGTGATATCAGTTGGTTTATTTTTGGTAGTCGATTAAGATCAGACAGGCAAACATGTGCAACATCATTACTTTAATGCCAACTTTGTTTGTCTTTAGCCGGATGTGAATAAGCCAGATGTTAGTCAAGATCCTGGAACCAGTCAAGTGGATGTGCAGTTAACAACTTCTTCCTCTCAAGCCCCAAAGCTTCCCACCACAAAACAGGACATGCCTGCGAAAAGGTGCGAGCATGCATATGCATACCATTGGATCTCTTATACGTTTTTAAAATAACCCAACAATGTTGAAGTAGGGTCATATGTGCGATGTGTTTAAGTAAAATCTCCACTCTCTATAGTGTGTCACATCAAGTGAATATAGAAGAAAAAGAGGTTCTGACGTCCAATGCCCCTCCCAGCACTCCATCAGCATGCCCTGTCCAGCCTGTTCCTGCCCCCAAACCTTCACGCAGCCAGTCGACAGAAAGCATGGCGACACAAGCATCCACCCCGCTCGTTCCAACAACCACAACTACACAGGTACACACGTTCATCCCCCACATATTGAACGCTGCAGTTTATCATGTTTTTAGTATAAAGAAAGGTTTCATTCAAAATGTTTAATTGACTGTCTCTCCCAGGAACCCCGCAAACTCAGCTACGCAGAGGTTTGTCAGAGGCCACCTAAAGACCCTCCCCTTGCACCAGTAGCTCCGCCCAGCCCCACCCTTTCTCCGACCGCTAATCAACCGCTACGTGAGCTTCGAGTCAACAAAGCAGAGTGTGTGGCCTCATCGCGTTGTAGCCCCAGTGAGAGACTAGAGAAAGGAATTGAAGGTCGGACATCCAGAGAGCAGACTGGCTACCAGCGTGGTAACGGACCCAGAGGGTCAGGCTTTAAGCTCCGAGAGCAACAGAGGCGGCCCCTTCAGGGTCGACGCTCTTCTCCACAGTTGGGATACAACCGCCGCAGCGGAAAAGAGCAAAACATACCACCCAGATCGCCAAAATAAAGCCTCATCCCCACTATACAAGTGTGTATTATACAAACACAACAAGAGTATATAAATCTATATACCTATATATAAATCAACATGTGAGAACTGGACTGTCACACTGTGGTGTTGAGGAACTCTGTCGCTCAAATAACCATGGTATTTGGGAACTTGATCCTTAAACTAGAAATTTAAGGAAGATGACAAACGTCTTACACTTGAAAGAAGAAACAGAGGCCATGCTTTCTTGATTTTTTCTGTTGTTTTACAGCAATTGATTAGCTTGTGAATGAGTTTTGATTTGACTTGGTGTGTAAAGGTCCTGGCACTAGTGTACAGTTTATTGTACATGTTATTGTCTAATAATGAAAATTGTCCAAATCACACAAAAACAGCATGACGCTGCTCTTCACCGATTTATATGTTCCACCTGTGTATGTGTGTATGTCCTGCTTTTGTCCAAGATAAGGCTGGAGAAAATATTTGTCTTTGCCCGGTTTACTTCAGTGATGCTCAAAATGTCATTTTATTTTTAAATTATTAATGATTTGGTTTTGTGCAATTTGATGCACATAAACAAGCAGTAGAGATGTAGATAAATGGCAGGACTGAAAAATCTTAGTAAATTTTTTAGCTTTGACCTGACAATTGTCATTTGCTCAGTGGTTATCTATTTGAATTGATGATTATCAAAAGAATATTGTTAGCAGTCTTCATGTCACAATTGACAGTGCTGACTGTGGGCAATCATGTCATGCTTTTATCTTTATTGATACAATATGGCACAATCCCAACCAAGCACTTGCGCTACTGTCGGCAATGTTTCATTCACTGTGAAACTCGACCAATTAAATTTGTGGACTGCTCATTCCATATGAGTGAGTTGCAGGTTAGTTTTGGTGGGTGCAATGAAATGATTTGAAAGCACACATGCGACTTCTGGGTTTCTCACACACGTTTTAACAACATTGTTCACTGGACTTAATTTGTATTCAGTGGCAAATAGCAATTTCCCTTTCACCTGTTTGTGTGCCCCTAAATCTCTTAAAAAATTAAACGCGTCAGGAATTCTCATTTATTTTGTCTTAAATCTAATTTTGGTCTCCATATCTGGTATTCAGAAAGATAAAGGTGGCACAGAATAAGACCGAACTGGAAAGTCATTAAGAATTTGCATGAAGAATAGTACTAGACCTATAGACTGGAGGTAAAACGTGGACAAAAGTAGGGGTGTATATTCAAGGCGATTTAGTTGTGTGTTGTTGTGTGTAATGTCGTATGGTGTCATCTGTGATGGTCCTGTGTTTTAATGAACTGGTCTGTCATTTACCGAAAAAGCTCTAACTTTTTTTTTAAAAGAGAAGTTTGTATAAATTAAGCCACAGTTCGTCTTTCTTTCCCTTCGGTGTGAAATTCTTGCGTTATGTTGGTGTTTATCAATCAGGTCTTTTTACAGTTTGATACAGATTTTCTTTTAGTTTTGCTGTAGAATTTTATGTTGAGTTAGCGTTCTGCTTCCGAATCAGTGTTTGTCGAGTCTGATCTATTGTTTTTTAGGCCTGTACATTTCATGTCATATGATGTACCTGCTACATTGCTCATGACTTGCATGTGTCCTTTTTTTGTTAAAGCAGAGGGACTGTTAATTTTGTCAAGCCTACACTGGTGGCATTGACGTCAGTAGTGGCAGTCGCCACATTATTCTGTTTAGGGGTCAGAAGTTTTCAGTTAATGAAACATTTAAAGGTTCTATTTGCACTGTAAGGGGTCATTCAGACGGCGTGGGTTAACTCGAGGGTCCAGAGACGCGGGTATCCGGACGCAGCCACTGTGCGCCACTTCTTCCATGTGTCAGTCTAATAAAACCGTTGTCACACCATTTTGTGAATGTAAACAGAAATTCTTCTGATTGGTTCACTGCTTTTGGAACTGACATTGAGCAGCGCTACATGTGAAAGTTGCAATTTTTACTTGACAAGGAGTCTTGAAAACGAGGCGCTTCAAAAGACCAGAGACGCAAGCTTTTTACAGTCATAGACCTTTGTCAAACGCGTGTTTACATGGAACAATGGGAAAGTAGCGCATTGGAGTGAAAAAATGAGTTCTGTCTGAGAGGCCCCTTACACTGTAATGTTTTTCTCCTCTTGCTCTATTATTTGTCATTTACATGTATGGATTGTCCACAGATCCAGACCAAAGTCAAATCAGCAGAGAGACAATCTCAGGAAGTGCTGTTTAGGTGTACAAACTCCTTCCTCACTTTCATCATTCTGCCACAGGCAGGGCCACTGTTATATGTGAGAGGGGATGTTTCATGTTATATCATGGTTTCAAACTTTTGCGTTCAATGTGTGTGTATGCATGTGTGTTTTAGTTTTATGAAACAATTATTTAGAACCTTCAAAAGGTATTGTGTCCTAATCATTAATTTCTCAGATTTTTGGTAGTTTGAAGTTAATGTAGTGTTTTTTTTTTTCATTTTTAAATGCTGATTCTCTCTTAAACTTGATAAGTGTTGCTTTTTTGTCCTAACATCTGTGTGTTCATATTTTGGGAAGTTATTTCAGAATTATTTTCTATATTTGGCAATATTGTCTGTGGGCGCAAATTGTGTAGAGACTACCACTAAAATGGAAGAATCAGTGGACCTGTTTTTTTCCTGAATTTATTGATTTGATTCCTATTTGGACGTTTAAATGACATTTGTTGTTTTGTTTCTAATCTATTCACCTGTAGGCTGTAAGCTTGTTAGACATGAAATGATGCGATTATAAGTAGCAAGTAAGCCAAAAAAAATAATGTCCAAAAGTATTCTCACTTGTTTAATCCTAGAGGGGAGGGTAGGTTCTGTCCCAGGAGAAAGTGGGTTAAGCGTATATGCGGAGTGAAGTATTTGAACAACATTGTTGATGTTTAATAACAAAGTTCTAAAGCAAATGGAAGAAAAAATAAATGAAAGATTTAAATTGGCATTTTTGTATTTTTTTTTTTAAATGGCCTAGTTAAATCGTCAGATTCTTTTCTTTTTGGTTTTCACAAAATAAAATGTCCCTTTATGAAACGGCTCAGTCGAGATTTTATAAATACCAATAAAGTGTGCTTGCTGGATATCTGAGGGTATTATAAAATCTTTTAGGTTGAATATGAACTAAATTATAAATGAAAGCACTGGACCTAATTTTCTGGGTTGAATAATTTAACAACTCTTAGGAATTTCTTTGACTGGATCTTCAACCTATCTGGTTAAAGTTTGAGTACTATAAAGTCAAAGGTCATAAGAACCACTAAATTTAAACCAATACCGTGATGCTTTTTTTTTCCTCTTAAAGCGGCCCTGCAACAATTCTCCCGGGAAAAGCACGCGGCACGGCAGCAATGAGAGCAGTGGAAGGAGCGTGCGCAAACGTCACTTTCACTTGTAAGCAGGAGAGAGAGAGCATACGTTCGTGAAGTTCAGGTGTTTGTTTGTTTACGGCATTTGGGTGATGAATGTTATATAAACTGGATATAACGCTGGATTTGGAGATGTTTGAAACCTGTATATGGAGCCGTTCCAGCGCTAAAAGATGCCACACATGAACCGAATGTGGTGAGTGAAACTGAAGTCTGTGTTTTGTTGACCACCGGTGTGTTCGTGCTTTGCTTCAGCCTTGAGTACAATACTATATTGGTACTCAAGATTAAAATGACATTGGCAGAAACACCTTGTGTTACGCCCGCTTTAAATATTCTTATACAACATAACATAGCAGAGTAACTTGATCCTGATGTGGAATGCAGTATGTATATTAATTGAAAACTATTAAGGCAATTGATGCTTATGCTTAAAAACTCAACCATATGTTGCGTATAATTCCATCACAGGCCTCCCGCCTTAAGGTATTTTTCAAAACGAATTATAACTAATGTCATTACTGATTAGATACTTGTCGCGTGTTTGCGTCACGTAATGTTTTTTTTTTTTTAGCAAAGAGACTTTCATCACTCCCATATCTCTTACGTAATGTCTTCAGTCCAGTTTGAGTGTTACGTCAATTTCTCGCGAGATTAGCATTGCGTGAGCTAGCTGGATGAAGGAGTTCCAAAGGTGGGAACGCTGAGAGAGAGGGAACGAGCAAGAGAGGGAGGAGCGGGGTAAGTTTGTAAACATTGGAACCTTTGGTTGAAGAACAGGTGACACGCAACATATTCGGATTATCTGAAGCACTAAAATTAGTCATTTCAAATCTAGGTAGCACGAGTGGCAGAGGTGTCATGACACGAGTTACCCTGCTCGCGACGCGACAATTATAACACTCCCATTATAATCAATGACATCAACACGCGTTTGTAATGCAATCGCGAACTATAATGGGAGTATTTTCGTTTTGTCGCGTCGAGTGACTCGTTTGTTGTGGTAAATGGGTTGTTTTACAGACCTTTGGCTCATGTGTGGTTAGCATTAGCCAGTTAGCTTACACTAGAACCATTTAAACGAGACCCGGGGCTCTCTGAGCTACGTTACACCCGGCGACGTTTAATCGTCTGTTTAAAATGACATTTTTATGAATCATTGGAGGGTATTGAATCGCTTTATGGAAAGGTTTAGCGTTAGAGAGGAAACGCATGCTAGCTAGCTGTATGTGTTAGTGCTGATGAAGCTGTTAGATGTACGTGTTGCTTTATGTGGCGGAAACGAGACAATAGTAAAATGAAAGCGTTTTATCATCTAGTCATCATTGAGGTTATGTAATTGTTTTTAATCCAGAAGGCCTCTATGCTGCAGTGCAGACTTGTAGAGCATCTTGCCAAATGTGACAGGAATGCCACTCAACAACAATTCAAGTGTCAAGTATGAAAAGCATTGATATTTGACATATGGATACGTAACGAACAGATGATGAATTGAGTTTACGTCACTGAATCGAATAGAAACTAAGTTTATGAAAGGTCAGGACATCATAACATAAATCCTAACTTTTTTCTCTGGATGTTCTTTAGAAGTGACATAGGAAGTAGTTGATCTAAAATGGGAGACGATCGACCTTTTGTCTGCACTGCCCCAGGCTGCGGACAGGTAGGAGACACTTTTATTTAATCACTTTCTGCTGTTTCTACATTCTTCTTCATTATACTTCGAATTTCAAACCGTGTATGTGTAAGAAAACGTGATTAACCCATATACATGTCAAATAAAAAAATTATGATTTATTTATGATGTTTTCTGACACCTGTACTAGATGAGCAATTAAAAGCCCTATCAGTGCTTATTCTGTCCTATGTCAGTTCAAACAGGTACTGACCATCTATTTCTAAATAGAAAATATATTCATGTCATGTTTGTTCAATTTATATTCTGATCAAATTGTCTTTCAAATTTTGGTAATATAAACTATCGGCATCCATGGAATGTAAATATTGGTTTCAGGATTGTTCCCTATAAAACTCATAATAATTAAACCCTATTCACTTCTGACTTTTTTGGCTAAAACCTAATAGTTAAAGAATCCACCATTGAAAATCCTATTCATTGACTGTTATTCTGAACTACAACCTGATTGATAATTGTAGTTATAATGGCTGTGGCCCAAGTGTAGAATATATTCTATGACCTAAAACTTGTTTCACAGTATGAGTAATTGTAGTTCATGGTAACAGTATATACCACAATGTAGTTAAGAATGTCTGATGTCACACCATTTCTAATATTAAGTTCTGGATTATACTCAGGATTTGTTTGTGGGTCTTCCATATCGGTGTGTTTTCGTTTTGGCTGTTTTTTTTCATAATTTTCATTTCATTCAGTGCCTCACTTGGATGAAGACGAGGTATACATGAAAAGAGTCTGTTGCTCTTGTCATTTTATTACATCACAGTTATTTATACAGACGTGCTAAAATTTGTTGATACCCCTCCACAAAAATACAAAGAATAATCAATTTTCTCTGAAATAACTTGAAACTGACGAAAAGAATTGGCATCCACCATTGTTTTTTCCAAATTTAATAGAAATCAGACTTAGCTCTTGATTTTTTTATTCCACATAATATGACAAATGAATATGTCATAGACAAATATGATGGGACACCTTAACGAATATATTGTTGCACAACCTTTAGAGGCGATCACTGCAAGCAAATGTTTACTGTAGCTGTCAAGGAGAGTTCTGCACCTGTTGACAGGTAGTTTGGCCCACTCTTCAAGAGCAAACTGCTCCAGCTGTCTCAGGTTTGATGGGTGCCTTCTCCAGACTGCAAGTTTCAGCTTTTTCCATTGCGGTTCGATAGGTTTCACATCAGGACTCATAGAAGGCCACTTCAGAATAGTCCAATGTTTTGTTCTTATCCATTCTTGGGTGATTTTAGCTGTGTGTTTTGGGTCATTATCCGGGTGTCGGACCCATGACCTGCGACTAAGACAGAGTTTCTGACACTGGTCATTACGTTTCTCCTCAGAATGCCTTGAGATTTCATTGTGCCCTGCACAGATTCAAGGCACCCTGTGCCAGATGCAACAAAGCAGCCCCAAAACATAACCGAGCCTCCTCCATGTTTCACTGTTGGTTTGGTGTTCACTGCACTTCTTTGAAAGCTTGATTTTTTTTACGTCTGTGAAAATAGGGTTTATGTGTCCTGCTAAAAAGCTCCAGTTTTGATTCATCTGTCCAAAAGACATCATCCCAGAAGGATTGTGGCTTGTCATCGGAACTTGAGCAAATTCCAGTCTGGCTTTTTTATGTTTTTCTTCCTCCTGGGCCTTCTTCCATGGAGCCCACTTTTGCTCAAGCAGCGACGGATGTAGCCATCAGAAACTGATGAACCTTAACCTTGGAGTTCAGCTTGTATCTGTTTGGCAGTTATCCTTGGTTCTTTTTCTAGCATTCGCACTATCCTTCTGTTCAATCTGGGGTTTTCCTCTTTCAGCCGCGCCCAGGGAGGTTGGCCACAATTCCATGGAGCTTAAACTTCTAAAAAATATTTGCAACTGTTGTCACAGGAACATCGAGCTGCTTGGAGATGGTCTTTTAGCCTTTACCTTTACCATGAATATCTATTATTGTCTTTCTAAGCTTCTCAGACAACTCTATCCTTTGCTTTCTCTGATTCATGTTCAGTGTGGTGCACACAATGATTTCAAACAGCACAGTGACTACTTTTCTTCCTTTAAATGGGCTGAATGACTGATTACAAGATTGGATACATGTGTAATACTAATTAAAGAAACAAATTTGTTTAAAATATCATTATAATCCAATTACGTATTATCTTCTCTAAGGGTTACCAACAAGAGTCCAGGCCATTTTAGAATATCTTTTTAGAGTAAGCAATAATGCATCTCTTTCCACAGCTTCTTTACTTTATTCTATGTCATACCAAGGGCATGCAAGTATACATGATACAATAGCTTTTAATTTCATCAGTTTTCAGGAGGAATAAAGCATTATTTCAATGAGCTGTAAGGGTACTTGCAAATTTGAGCACGTCTTTACGCCCATACCGCCCAGTCTTATCTTTATCAGAGGTTTTATTCTGATAACATACCAGCTGTTACCCAGCTTCCAGCGAGCAACTGTAAGAGGCTCCCATAGCACTGCATAAGTGAATAACATAAGCCGTCATCAAAACAACAGATGGCTTGATATCACCCACTGCATCTTTATCTCTGTCGGATTTGAATTGAAATTAAGAATTGATCGGAAAGCAAAAATAAGGGATTAATGCATGTCTCTGTTACTATTTCTCTTAAATCAGAGGTTCACCAATGAGGATCATCTGGCAGTGCATAAACACAAACATGAGATGACACTGAAGTTTGGACAAGCCAGAACAGACACGGTTATCATAGCAGGTTTGATTCCCCACATACAAAAGCACCTGTTGGTTTTATTTGTTACGCATGATTTTCTTATGACTTGTTATGCTATAATGTGGTTGTATGGTACAGTATTGCCAATTCTTATTTTCACATGGTGTATGTTAAGCATTAGTGAGATTCTGGATGAAAAATGTTGACTAATGGAAGTGTCTACACTCAGAATGACTGATTTTATAAAATGGATTTCCATTGAAAATAAAATTCCTTGACTGTGTCACCATGTGTTTGTGCATTCAGATCAGACGCCCACTCCCACCCGTTTTCTTAAGAATTGTGAGGAAGTGGGTTTGTTTAGTGAGCTGGCCGGCTCCTTTGAACAAGATCTACGCAAAACACACGAGGAGGAGGAGAGGAGACTTAAAGGCACGGTAAGATAGAAATTGTGAAAAGCATGTTGTGAAAATGGTTCTTTGGTTGTGGAGCAGGTGTGCTGTTGAATTAACTGTTTGCCAACATGTGTAGTTCATTCATTAAATTGTGATGTCTCTGATTTGATTTATCTTATATCATAAGCTTCCGATTCTGCAGACAACAGAGAATAAAGAGAGAGGCGGGCCTCTTGAGATTGACTCCTCTCCCCCTGACAGCCCCAACTCCGCCTCCAGCATGACAAACAGCAAAGATGCGGTTGCCATTGTCAAAGAACCTGTTGCCATCAGGAAGGGCATGGTAAGATTTAACGTTTTAATATAAGGTCAAATAACAAAATCGACACCACAGGTGATATTTTGCACTAGAGCAATGTTATAACGTTGTTTAACCACAATTTTCCAGGATATTCCTCCAAGGACTGCAGCTAGTTCCACACCTACACCAACCATAGTGCGCCCAGGCTCGCTTCCCCTTCACCAGGGATTCGATTCCATGATCCCAACTCAACCCTCCCCCACCTCTGTTATCACTAGGACCCCTCCCTCAAACAGACTCAGGTACTAACACACTTGAGCAAAATAATAATGAGCATTTGGCACACAAGGAATTCCCCCACAAATTGAAATCATTGATTGTAAGCCTGTATGCAAATCGCACTCATCCATGTCTCGAGTTCAACTCTCAAGGATTAGGATGTAATGGTTAGCGTCTCCCTGGATGTTATTTTTAAGAAATCTTGACAGCCATAGTCATCCTATATACTCCCTCATGTCATTTCATATGTTGATGAACTTTTTCTTCTGCAGAAGACAAAAGAAGGTATTTTGAAGAATGTCTCAGATTTCTTGTGTTCCATACATTGGAACATACATAGGGATGATCCCATGTATTCTGCATGTCATAAGGGTTCGAAATGACATGAGGGTGTGTAAATGATGAGAGAATCTTTAATTTGGGGTAAGTTAGACGTGTATTTGGGCAGTTACACTCCTGAGCTGAAACATTTTTAATTGCATGAGTCATTTCGGTGTTGTTAACACCTTTCCTTTCTCACCCTGTGCGAGTAACAGAAATGTCCTAAAATAGCATCTGTCTCATTCTTTTTTTCAGCTCCCCGTCTGGCTCTTTTCCTTTGCTGATGCAGCTTCCAAACGGTCAAACCATTCCTCTGCTCCCTAGTCCAGGGCAGACTTCAGTCATATCGGTATTGATCTCTATCACACACCAACAAAAAATGCAGCCTTGTCACGCCTACAAACAATGCATGAAATTTAGCCTTCGAATACTGTTGTGAAAAGTTGCTTTGACTCTTACTGATGCAAGTCAAATGTGCATTTCAAAGTATTATTTCAAAAATTTAGACCTGAATTGCCTTATAGTTATTGTTACCCTACCTGAGGGATCTCGAACCCTGTTCCTGGTGAGCTTCCATCCTGCAAACTGCAGCTCGATCCCTGCTTCAGGACACCTGTCTGCAATTATCAAGCAACCCTATACATCTTGATTAGATGGTCCAGGTTTGTTTGATTGGGTTTGGAGCTGAAATCTTCAGGACAGTAGCTCACCAGGAGCAGGGTTGGAGATCCCTTCCCTACCCCTTACAAAAATATTTTAACAATTTAAATTTCAATTAGGAAATTATTTGACACATTTTTATTTTGTGAGGGTCAAAGTAAACACAATTTCTGATGACATTGTCACTAATGTGACCCTTGTCACAATACACATTAGTTTCCTGCTTTTAGTATATACTTTGTAATATGTGTTAAGCTTATGTTGCTATGTGGGCCTGTCTATAGCTTGCCAGATCATCGAGCACAGTGCCCAATATCCCAGGGATTCCGGGGCCTCCTATTGGTGGAAGCAGCAGTGGCTCCTCTTCTCCTTCTGGATATAGTACACACTCTGAAGCCAAGACGGTGAGGTTGCTCGAACGTACACCCACGCTAACACGTGCATTCAATAAGTTTTCATGACTAACAATGAGATTATTAGATAACAAATAACTAACTGAACGCGTCAAAAAGAGATTTGTCCATTAATTTACACACTGTGGTGTTTTCCTTGTGTTTGTGTATGGGATGTGTCTCCATCTAGAGGCTAAAGGCCGCACTATCCCTGCAAAGTCCTAGTGGACCAGCACCAGTACAAAAAACAGATCACACTGAGACACCATCACCTGCTCGGCCACAGGTGCTCAAAAACACCTCATGCCTTCGTTACATGTGTACTGGGTGATTCTCACGAAATTTTGGCTTTCGTGTTTAGACAAAACTAACATGATCTTCAAACTCTAATTACCGTAACAGCCTAAAAAATTTAAAGCATGTTTTGCTAAAAAAAGCCATGATGTTTAAGCTACTTTTCATTAACTCTTAATTAGACGTTAATGAAGTGTATTTTAATTGAAAATATAGATTACATTTATTAAATTAGGAAAACTGCCGTTACGGTAATGATAACCAATATTGTCATTGTAAACGGTTTGACAGAAGAATATAACATTTGTATTATATTCTTCAACAAGAATTTAAGAATGTGTTGTCAGTTGAGAATATCAATTAAAAACTAAAAATATTTAAATTTTACTCATTTTACATAAAAAACATTCGTTGTGCACGAACATAATTATATTTATTATTGTCATTTTTGTGATAATATATTTTGTGTTTTCTATTTAAAATAGGGCTGTCAACGTTAACGTGTAAACGCATGTGATTTGTCTTTTTAGATTAACGCGAGAAAAATATCTAACGCCATTAACTCAACATCTGTATTTTTCTGTCATCATTGTCTACCGTTACATTATATAATCACACTCTTATTCATATAAAGGCCTTTAAACTATTTTGTTGTCTATTTGAAATGGTTGTATTTACATGTCCAAAATAGATTGACAATTTCTGGCTGTGGAACACTGAGCAATGAGACAGCGGTCCCGTCTGGTGTATAACGTTACACTAGGGCTAAAGGCTGCGTCAGAATCTGTCAGACAGCGCACCTGTATTAACTTCTCATTCGTGCTTGAATGATCAAAAACACAAGATTATGCCAGAAAGCACATTTTGTCTAGTATTTTAGTAAGCACAGTCTTCAACGAGTTAAATAAAGTCTTAAAGGAAAGCAAAGAGTAGTGAAAATAGGAAGTGCATTAGAACTGCTTAAAGCGGCAGCTCTTATTTGCTGTGTCATAAGTGCACTGTAAGTCGCTTTGGATAAAAGCGTCTGCCAAATGACTAAATGTAAATGTGTGTCCACCGAGGTGTTTACACCGGCGGCCGACGTGTTTTTTCAATTGTTTTCAACGGAGATGCCGCGCGTTTAAAAAAAAGACATCAGCTGACGTTTTTTTTCCACGATCAGTGCCGGCGTTCGACCAGGGCACCCAGAATTGATGCTCAACTTTGGGCAGAATGGTGTGCCTGCAGTGGCCGTTTTCTGCCAAGCTCCTTCCGTTTTCAGCTGCGTAAGGCCCGATTCACATTTCGTATCTAAAACCGTGCGAAAAAAGGAAGCTGCAATGTGTTCTCCTTTTTTTCCAAAGCGCATGAACTATGCGCGCTCCTGGCGTCTGTCGTCGCTAAGCAGCCATGGGCAACGATAGCCGTTGAGACGAAGAGGTAAAAACAAAAGATATATGGATTATCTGCATTGAAAATATGTTGCAATTACTCTGCTACTAGATTTAGTTATGTTGTGATCATCTGTGTCTCCATTTTCATTGAGCTTGTCTATATTGGCTAGTTGGTTGTTGTTACATGACCTGCGGTGCGCTTGGACCTTTCAGAAAAGTTGAGATTTTTTCATCTTGATACTGCGCCGATGCGAAATGGAAAAAAGAGCGCACTGCATACATGTCGCGACCCTATTTTCGCGCATCTGCTGCGCGTCTACATTTAAAATAACGAATATAGGTGCGGAAAAGAGGCGAAATATGAATCGAGCCTAAATGCGCCTCGGTGGAAGTATCTCCTGAGGCTTTCTTCTGGCGGATGGAGTGTTTTTTCAAAAGTTTCAAAATGAAAAACCTTGTTGTTTGAAAACGCAAGCAGCTGGCTTATTTTTTGCTCTCATCGCTGGCGATCTGCATTTTTCCTATGCTCGCATAGGTGTTCTTGGGGGTGCACAGAGTTGAACGTTTTCAGCCACGTAAGGCCCCATTCACATTTCGCGTCTTAAACCGTGCGGGAAACGCGAGCTGCACTGCGTTTTCCTTTTTTTCCAAAGAGCCTGAACTTTGTGCTCTCCTGGCATGTCTCGTCTCTAAGCAGCCATGGGCCACGATAGCCATTGAGACGAGGAGGTATAAACAAGGGATATATGGATTATATGCACTGAAAATACCTTGCAATAACTCTGCTACTAGATTTAGTTATGCTGTGATCATCTGTGTCTCCATTATTATTGAGCTTGTCTATATTGGCTGGTTGGTTCTTGTCACATGACCTGCGGTGCGCCTGAGCCATTCTGAAAAGTTAACATTTTTTCATCTCGATGCAGCGCTGACGCTCCTCGCAACCATATCATCCCCTATTTCCGCCTGCCGTGCGTCTGCGTGTAAAATAATGAATAGGCGCGAGGAAAAGACACAAAATGTGACACCTCAGTGGATGCAGGAATGTGAAGAAATGTGTTGTTTCTATATTCATTTGGAGATAAATTTTAAAATGATTAGAATGGGAAGGTACATTTAATGACATAAATGCTGTGTGTAATTATTCTATTTATTTTGTTGCGTTTCTGTCAGTCAATTGAAAAAATTAACAGTATATGTTTTATTTCACAATATGTGCGCGATTTATCGTGATTACAAATTTGAATCTATTGCCAGCCCTAATTTAAAATCATTACTGCTAATGACACCATACAGTGGTCGCGTGCACAAAGTCCCCTTGAACTAAATATCTTGTCAAAGTATGTTCTGTGCATCCAGGGCACGAGTGTACCTTCTGAGAGTAAAGTCGACTTAAGCTGGAGTTTTGAGGAGAAACGTGAATTGAAACGGTTGTCAGTCAGAATTGCATGCAATCTTTTTTTAAGTCATTTTGCAGTCTAGCCTATAATAATCAAAGCCTATGTTTATTCATTTTTTTAGTTTATAATGTTCAATGACACTTTTTAATGAAGTGTTTTTTTAGGGGTACAGAGTACAGTACATTCTTTCAGCAGTCAGTTATAGGCTTAATGTATGCTATTTAAGAAGTCTGAGGGCTTCATTTTTTGTTTTTTAGTTAGCCTACTTGTTTTTCTCAATTTTAATTTAAGTTATATTGTAATATATAAAAAAAAGATCGGTGTATCCTAGAGTGAAAAAATTGGCTCAATAAACAGAAGTAATACGTAAAGCCATGTTCGGTATTCAGTGTTTAATTTTTATTTGACTTCAGTCAAGAATTTTCATTTCTGTGCATCCCTAATTACTGCCATAATGTTTGATGGTTTCGTGAGAATCACCCATACTAGTGTTGAAATGGTTGCCCTTTGTATTAATAAAGCATAATGATACGACTGTTAATTAGTTAACATTTTCAAACATGGTATTAAAGAAAGGAGCATTTTATACACGCGTTGTTTTCGGTTATCATGGGAAAATTTACATGGACTTCTAATCATCTACAAATTATGTTGTTTTGTGCAGGCGTGATATTGTTAGGCTTTAATAACAATGAACTTCAAATCCTGCAAATGTTTTTACTTTTTCACATATCCCCTGATGGCATTCCATAATGCCAAACTGTATTTAATCACTCAAGCAGCCCTAATAAATGATTAAATGATTGGCTTTAAAATGGTAATTTCATGTTGGAAAGCATAAAAATAAAACATTCAAATGCTGCTTAGTGGTTTATAAACATACAGTACATTGATTGTCCTTGAACACTTCAGTGTATCTGACGTTCCATGTCTTGCAGGTATCCCCGGCTCAACCGAAAGGTGGACGCAGACGTCGAGGGGCCGACATAGAACCTGATGAACGCAGACGCCGTTTTCTTGAGCGAAATCGAGCCGCCGCCTCCCGTTGTCGACAGAAACGAAAAGTGTGGGTCAGCGCGCTTGAGAAACGTGCGGATGAGTTAGCAACTTCTAACGTAACGCTTACTGTAAGAAAACACTTACCGTCATCTTTTCTATGCGATTGATCTTACTGAACTGTCCTACACATTCCTGCATATAGTGTTTACTTTCTTTGATATATGATCACGTGGCTCTTGGAAATCTCAGAAGGCTTTAATGACACAGCGTATGTGTTTGGCAGAGTGAAGTGTCTCTCTTGAGGACTGAGGTCATACGCCTAAAAGAGATGCTGTTGGCTCACAAGGATTGTCCTGTCACAGCCTTGCAGAAAAAAGCATATCTTGGTAAGCTATCTGTTCATTACTCTCCTACACACCAGAGATTTTCTTTGTAAATTAATGTTACACGTCAGTTAAGAAAATGTCTCTCTCTCTAGCCGCAGGAGTGGACGAGAGTGCAGCATTATCTCTGGTGATGCCTGTTTCGTTACCAGCTCCGGTGTCTGTTAACGGTCTAAGTGTGCGCGCAGCAGAGGCCGTCGCGGTTTTAGCGGGAATGGGCTCTGGCCAATGGAGCAACTCAGCTGGAGATGCTTCCTCCCAATCACAGCCCACATCCAGATGATGAGCACGTCAGCCAATAGGAACTCAATATACTTTCAATGAGTCTTTCAAAGGAGTGAATTTCCAAATATTTCCCCTCAAAACTGTCACTCTGTGTATTTGCAAATGCCTCTCATGTGACAAATGGGAATCAACTTTG
This sequence comes from Triplophysa tibetana, assembly GCA_008369825.1. NCBI lineage: Eukaryota > Metazoa > Chordata > Actinopteri > Cypriniformes > Nemacheilidae > Triplophysa > Triplophysa tibetana. The sequence goes on along the minus strand of CM017905.1, from coordinate 12,544,249 downwards.
CCACGCTCTGACCGCACCCCATTCACCCACAGCCTATCATAGACTCTCCCTGGGCTAAATGGAGGAACAGCTCTGCCCCTCAAGAAGATCCCGACCGCGCACACACTAGGAAGCACTGCAGTGGAAAAGTCTCTTAACACGATCTATTAAACACAAATTTAGATGTACTTGTATAGATCCTCTCACTAATGCATTCAGTTGATATTTTGTCTCGTTTGCAAATACTTTTCGTTCCTCATCGTATTCAATTGTTTTTCTAATACGATGATTCATTGCATGATTCTGGCCACATCAGAAAAGTTACTACACTATGCAGATACATTTAAACACGTTATTTCTGGCTATCGCTATCTCGCACACACTCGCTCTGACTTTCATAACGTCCCTCTCTCTTCCTCTGTCTTAATTTTATTGTTGTATCTAAAGTAATTTCTCTCAGGTCTGTGGCTGTTCTAGTGAAGATTTCGTGTCACTTAAGCGTATCCTGGCTGGCACCACAGAATGGACTCGCAAACGCATAAGAGTGGAGAGAAAATAAGAGCAATATATTTTTGTATTTAAATATCGTTATTGGTTTGTCTGCATTTTGCAGTCTATATATGGATGTATCGGTTTGCGTAACCACGTGGATGTGTTTTAGATGAGTATGATTATGATATGCTCCGCTGAATTTTAGTTAACTTGCTGCAAAATACAAAAACCCTTTGACATTAGAGGTTAGACCCCGAAGTTGAATTGTATCTGGTCTCCTAGCAAGGAATGCCCACACAAACACTTGACACGTGTAATGACTCGTGCTAGCATTTTGTGAATGTACCGTAGTTAAATATCCCGGCTATTGAATGTGAAGCGCTGTAGGAATAAAATATTTCTCTTTTATCCGGGTCTGAAAAGCTCACACTTGGAAACCCGAATGAACTTCATCTTGCGCACATAACTGACACATCATTTATCAAATTGTATGTCATTAAACAGTGTCACTGTTTAGTTGCTAAGGACATCTGATGGTATTACCGTTCCATAAAATACTAGCCTCACACAATTTGATCTCTGCATCTTTTTATTCTCAGTGATCTGATTAAATGGTGTGCAGACTGTTTTATTTTGTTTATCCAGCCTGTCATATCAGTTTACAGTATGTCATTAACCTGCCCTGCGTCTGGAAATATCATATTTGGATGTAAATGTACCGCTTTCTTCAGTGTGTATAACTCACTGACCCCAAATGGTGTAATGTTACGTTGATGCCCTAAAACTAGAGCTGTAAATATAAAATGAGTGTCAGCATACAAAACTTGCTTACTGTATGACTAACTGAAATGGTTCTTAAGATATAATTAAACATTGATGGAACTCTTCGATGGATTGTGCTGGTTGTGTGAAATATGAATAATCCTTTTTTAGACAAGAAATAGAAGTGGTTATAGATGTACTGTTAACTGCTTTGAACACACGCACGACAGGAAAGTAAAGCAGATTTGCCACACTTTTTACTCGACACATAGGTGAACGGGTGGGCGGTTTGTAGTTAACCAATACTGTCATAATACTGTCATTTGACTGCCGCTTTTCCCATTTCTATTCGTACATTAATTTGATCAAATGCAATCGTAATGCATTAAAACATGAATGAGACAGAAAATTGTGTAAATGATGTTTTTAGGATGTAGACTTCGTAAATTGCTTTAAGCATTTTGTATTCTGAAGAGTTATGTGTTCTGTGTGATATACAAATAATACTCAATTTCATAGTTATGGTTTTTACAGGGGAGTGTCGGCTAGGTTTTGGAAGACGAATTCAGACCTTGTTATGTTCTTGTAAGTAGCAAATGCAAAAACAATTTTTTCAAAAACTATGTGTCTGTGCTTCATAACCTAAAAGATTTGAGGCTGCAATATTGGACCCGGTGCATGATCCACAGAATTGAAAGGGTTTTCAACTTCGTTTTAGTTTAATATGTTCCAGATAAATAATTGATCATTCTTTTTTTTATACTATTTGTCTTGGGAGAGTTTGCACAAACACACTGTGAATATTGTCCTTGTTTTGAGCACGCTTTTAGCTCCTACTAAAATGCCAAAAAAAATATTTCACGGGGACTTTAAGATAAACATTCTCCCCATACACCACGCCAGAGGGAGCAAATCGCCACACATCCAGACGATCGGCTCAGACTCCTCATCATCCCGAGCTGTGGTCATGTGACTCTTCCCATCGGTCGGGATTTCATTCTCGGCATGGCGGAGATGATGGATCTCGGTGTGCTGTCAAGTAACACTTGTTTTTAGCTGTGAGGAGACGCCGGGTTTCTGTTAAACCGTTGTGCGCCGTTCTTTCCACACGGTTTTGGCTCGTAATGGCGGAACGCGGTGTGGATGTGTCTGCTCTCCCCCAAGAGGTGCGGGAGCAGCTCGCAGAGCTGGACCTGGAGCTGTCGGAGGGTAAGCCTTTATTTATTAACGAGAGATGAAATATCTCCGATGAATGATGGTTTGAATGCGTGTGTCTGGATGAATATGTGTTGATTTTGAAGGCTCGGTTGGGCATCCTGAATAAGAGCCTCAACATACATCAGGTTCAGGACATGATCGTGATCGCGATGATGCTTCAATGTCGCCGCCGCTCGCGGAAATACACTGACCTCTTTTTTGAAATCGCTTTAGACATACTGTATATTCGGCTTTGGCCTTTCAATGCTCTGACAGGCCTCTTATTTGTGTCTTTATATTTCGCGTTGTACAAACGAAAACATGACGTCCGTGCGCTTTATCCTTGTGATAATGTACAGGCCACCGTTTATTCTGCATGTGCCCTCGCAAACTGCATAAACTCTATCAAAATACAGGGCGTATATTTCAACAGCTGATTTTTAGGATAGTTGTCAATAGGTTAAACAAGCTAAATACGATGTTTCTGTGGTAAACAATAGCTTTGGTGGTTTTATTAAGTGCAGTTGTTATTATCATGGGTATTCTGTAGTTCATGTATTTTTTAAGGTTGTTTGTTTATGTATGAGTGCATTTACTGAGAAGTTTTGCTTTATGCAATGGCAGAGCTATAAATAAACAAGCTTCCCTCTATAAACAATCAAACCTCTTAAAAGATTCAATGTTGGGTCACATAGATTGGAAGTGCATGAAAATTCCTCAGTCAAGCTCTACACAGGACTGCTATACGTCTCTTCCGAAACTTACTTGGGATATGCTTAATGTCCGAGTACCATGGTGTGACAGCAAAAATAAACTATTTATAATATGAAAGAGAGATGCATCTTAAAAAAACGTTTCTAATTTTTGCTGTCACACCATAGGAAACAATTACAGTTTATTTGACAAGAACACATATATGTGCACATTGCACACATTTCTATGCACATGTATTATCAGTGTGAGCGACATAAAGGATTTATATCACATGCATGACATGCTAGTTGTGTCATGCACGTATTTGTTTACAGTTAGTGTGTCATTATTATGACCCATTGCAGAAGTGACATTGTTTGTTGCTGTGTGCATGTCCTTTGTGTTATGTAGTCTTTCAGCAGCGATGTATGAAAGATTCAGAAGAGCGAAACATAAAACCTAAAGCAGAGTTTACCTTGTTATAAAAAGAGATCCTCATTTATCTCTGCATCATAGAATCTCTTGATATAACAACTGATCTGAGATCAGTGCAACTGGCCTCAATAGGTCTCCCACACAACTAATCAGAGAGCAGCTAGAGGGAGATTTCACAAAGTAGGTTTGCTTTGATTTATTGACAAATGTCTCCATCAAACACATACTTGCTCTGTATATCTTTATGTTTATATGTATTGCTTTCTTTTAGGTTTGACTCACCTGAACCGTGTTGTTTATATTACGTATGTGTTTATGTATCAGCAAGGACTGTTTGTCAAGGCCCACAATGCAGTTCTAGCACAATTCAGTCCCCACCTACAGTCTTCACATTTTGGCTCTTTGACAGAAGATGCTTACTGCAACCCTTAGTGTACACCCAAAACATACTTATTCACTAAGTATTGTGATGCCTTCAAATGCTTTAGAAAGCATTAACCATATGTATAGGGCTTGTGTTATTGTTAAAAGGGTACTCATATCCTATTTCCCTTTCATTAATGACAAGTATAGGTGACTGTATACAAAGAAAATGTAATAATGAAATGTTCTTTCTGTTAGTCTTTGAACAATCATGGGCGGGGGTACGTGGCAGGGAGGGGGAGGGGTTGGACCCTTGTCCTAAGATTAAACCAAAAATGTACAAAGCTTCATGTTATTTCTTTCTTGCTTACATAACCATGTTACTGTTTTAATAGCAGAATAGCGCTGTTGCATCATTAAAGCAATAAAACCACATCTTAGGGTTTCGTTTCAATCTCTTACCTCACAGAAGCGGATCGGCTCTGTGGGAGGGTCTCTGGGTACAAAGTGGAACAATCAGAGCTGTTGTGTTCTTTGTAGACGCAACTCGTAGTTACAGTTTTGGAGAGGTGCATATAAGGCTATGGGCGAATGCTATGATGACATAGGGTTGATTTAGAAGGACCTTTAGAAAATAGCTTACCTGGAAATACTCACAACTTTGTCTAGTGTGTTTCACCCAAATTTGCGAAAAAAAAATTGAAATATATAAAACTTTGACAATTGCTAATGAAAGGAGTCTTAAGCCATATATATTAAAGATGGAGTAACACATGCAGTTTCTGCCAATCTCATATTAAGCTTGAGTGCCTATACAGTATTATTGTATACAACTTATCTTCGAAGAGTATTTAGTTTGATCAAATTTATAAAAGAGAGATACAGCTGTTAGATTATTTCCGGAAAAAGATGAGCTGCTGGAGACAGGCAGGGGCACACAATACATCACGAGCACTTAATACATCATAGCATTATCCCTTCGTGTTGTCTACCATATGCATGTATGTGGCGATTGCCACCAAAAAACAGACGTGTGACTTTGACTTACCACATGCAGTTCATCTCCGGCATCTTTTAGCACTGGGACTGCGCCATCTATCAGTTTCAAACGATCTCAGAATCCATTGTTTCATCCTCCTTTTGTATAACATCTATCACTAAAATGCCGTGAACAAACACACACCTAATTTTTCTCACTATCGCAAGAGTTACGAGCTGCAGGCCCACAGCTCAGCCAATCTTGCCGCAGCGCAGCCAATCTTTATAAGTGGGTCTTCCTTTCGCTCGTTGGTTGGCATGTGGGCGGTCTATTTTTTTCGTCTTTCTTTGGGCATGCTTTTCCGGGAGAATTGCCCAAAAAAGGAATAGGACCCTGTTACAAAACACGGATCCAGACTTATAAAAGCTTTCAGAAATAAGAGTGGAGTGCTGGGATAGTGTATAAAGTACAGAAATAATACTTCATACGACCAACTTGTTTTTTAACAAGTTGAACATGTTAAGCATGAGAAGCCAGCACGTTTGACCGTGTATAGAAGTAAAAACGCATGAAATAGCATGTGACCACATCTTTAATATTTAAATGAAAAAAGTGTGCAGTGAGTTGTTTCTTCATTACACTTGAAGAGATCCTCAATATGTCAGACAGAGGGGTTTCAATACAATTATCAAGGTCCTCCCATTGTTTTATCATCCCTGTTAGATGTCATCCTGTCCTGAGGAAGAGAGACGGATACTGCACTATCAGCACATATTTTCTATTTGTATGTGTTATGAATGAAAGAGTCTGTCTGTGTATGTGTGTATGTCTCCATGACAGAGCATTAGGGGTTGGACTTCGGAGGTTCTGACAGACTCACATACAATGAACGCCATTGAAGACATCACGACTGAGCTGTAGTGATCTCAACTTGAATTCATAGCACATACTCAGACGCTTTATCCACTTAAGCTGATCAAATGAGCTGTGTGTGTGGAAATCCTCCTCAATAGATTGTTACGGCAAAGAGGCTTGTACCAACTGTATAATGTTTGCTTGTTCGTATATGGATGTGAGTTCAGGTAACCTCAGTAGGACAGTGTGGCTGTAGGAGGACAAGCTTTTTTAGTTTTAAAGAAAAGCAGAAAGATTACACAGAGAGAGAGAGAGAGGGAGAGAAATAGAGATTGCTCTGATCTAGGTCACAGATCGTCAGGAAGAAATGGTTTACCCTTGATTCACAGCAAGCTTTCTGACATGTTGCGCTTCCTCTCTTTCTCTCACACTAATATGGATGTAAAACCTGTCATTGGGTGTAGATTGGACTACACGTTTTATTCAGAGATTTTATTTAACGAGTAGAGGGGAGAGAGAGAAAAAGAAGTCGATGTGTGGTGAGACATGCTAGAAGTTAATATTACTCGCTGTGTGGAATGTGTGATATGGGTTCCACAGTAACTGAATTGTTTACCGATGTGTTATGGACAGAACAGAAGCAAACACCCTGCTTACAGTAGACAAACCACACACACACACACACACACACACAAACTCATTCCAACTTTTGAATGTGTCTCATAACTCCTCCCACTCAGGTAACATTTAACTAGAATACAGTTGAGGATGAGCTTGTTTGAACATGATGTCACGTACTGTTGCTGTAGAGGGCAGGAAGAGATTTTCTGAGAAAAACACTGAGAAAAGTCGCTTGTCGACCTGCATCTAAATGGTTTTTGCAGGCACTATAATGCACAAAAAAGCTTGTTGGCTTTTCTTAGCTGGTTTAAGTTGGAAGATGCTAGTTTATGTCTAGTAGCTTTGTTTTCCTGGTAGTTCAGCTTGACCAGCTAAAATGGTTTAAACCAAAACTTAGAGCAGTCTGCTGAATTAGCTAAAACCAAGCTGGTTTACCAGCAAAAACCAGCTTAACACCAGGAAACTTGACCTGCCTGGTCAAGCTGGTCCTCCAAGCCTGGTCAAGCTGATTTTAGCTGCAGCAGTGGGTCATCTAGTTTTTCAGTCTGACTGGCTAAACAAGCTTGTCAAGCTAAAAAATAATCAAAACACTTCTAAAATCAACATTATTCACAAACTTTACCATCTAAAACCGGGCTGGGGGACCAGTTTAGGCTGGTTTTAGCTGTGTGTTTAGTAGAGTGTTAGTATGACATGGATAAAATAACTTGTTAAATCTTCACACAGTCATTTTAATCTGGGGTGTCCTTTTGTTTTGACAATAATGATCTCTTAAATCTGATCTGAGAGGGCATTTATGTTGTTTTGGTACGTGTGGGTATCTATTTGAATGGGTTGTATTTAGAGTCACAGTTGCTATGGTAACAGTAGAGTTTTCCTTAGGCTCATCTCATTCATAACGAAAAAGGCTAAAAGCATAGGAAAGCTCATATGCCACCAAAACAGCTAAAAAGCGAGCCACATGACAAAAATACACACGTGACCTATTTGAGATGCAATCTGTAACGTTAACCTTTTTATCGCCATCTCTGATAAAACTTAAAATTGGAGATTATTATCTACTTTTGTTAGTTTGATAAAATCAGACTTTCCAGTGAAATCCAACACGACATCTCAATTCATCAATTATCAAATCTACAATTAATCCCAATGGGCCACATGAGAAATGGGACTGTGGAGGGCTGAACCAAAAGGTTGAACTTAATTCTGCTCAATGCTTTATTTATGGCTTTTAAAATTCAATAAATATCTAAACTGATTAACTCTTTTATATTTAAAAAAGCAAAAAACACCACCACTGATACTTTTCTGCACCTCTATCCTATGTACATATCACTTATACATGTACTAATGTGAAATCAGATGTGGAATATACATGTCTAAAAAAAGGTAACATTGTAATATCACAGTACGAGTTAAACATTTGGCTTTTCAAACCGCTCTCAATTTAATTTATATCCATTGTGAGCCATATTTAGAATTATTCTGGTTTTTGAATCTGATTGGTTGAGAGCTACGCCATTTTCACCAGAATGTTTTTTATTATGTTCTCATGTTTTTCTAGTGTTTTATTGCGTTAGTTAGCTGTATTTTTGAGAAATTGTGGCTTGAATTCAAAAAGCAACTGCACTTTGATATTAATTGGAAGGCACAATAAAAGTACATTTTCAATCCAAACTCTTATATATCTATGACGGGAACCAATTCACAGTCCGTGTCCCTCCACCATTTAGCTAATTCGGATTTATAAGAAGTGAAATTAAAAGCAGTCTCTCTTAGAGCATTTCTCAGCAATAGTCACCGATAGCAGAACAGCAGAACCCTACGTCACAGCCGTATCTGTTTCTCAGCGCTCAGGACGCAAGTGTCTAGAGATGCGCTTTTGATAACAGAATTTTCCCGCCTCAACGCGAGGCGGTTCAAAAGACATGATACGCGATCGCAGCATTTAAACACGCCGTCTAGCTATCTAATGGATTTTGTCCTTATTACATCAAATAAGTAATTTTCACCAAAATCCGAACTGAAACCCAACGTTATTAAATACATTTAAAAACCACCTTGCGGGCTGGACGAAATGGATTTGCACTCTGGTTTTTATCTAACTGCTCAATCAATGATTTTCTTTATTTCAAATAAAAGGTGCTTTTGTCATGTTATTTTATTTTTTGATTTCTGTGCATTTGATATTTTATTTGATTTCAATTTACAGAATCTTTAAATAGTTTTTGTTTTTAAAAACAATGTAACCTTGATCAGATCCAGAGGGTTGCACCTGACAAGGCATGTTCTCAGATGTGTTAGGCAGTAATTTGAGTCTTGTCGTCACCTGCACGCACACACCCTAGTAACTCTGACATTACTGTTTCCACAAAGTTTTGGAGAACTGGTTGTTTGGTCTAGAAAGACACAAGGACAGATGAGAATTGGTTGAACTCCCTGTTGTTTCCACTTCTGTCTGTTTCATCTTCTCTCACACAAGCCTGTTTTTATCCTCTCAACAGAACAGGAAACCGTGTCATAGTGTCGAAGATTTAGTGCTGGAGAACATGACATCATCCAGAGGGTAAAGAGGAAATGTGTGTGCTCAAAGAGGGACAGAAGTTGGGGTGCGTACGAAAGGACACCGGGGGGGGGGGGGGTGAAATTAAACTTCAGTACAGTGTGATACAGTGTTGACAGTTGTCTCATGGTGAGTCACTATCTTGTGGTGGGTATCCAGGACTGTGTGTGTTTGTGAAAAATGACACAATGACAATGGAGAGATATCTTTGTTGTGTCTTGAGTGAAAGTTATTGTGACAGCTCTATTTTGTCATAGTGTTTCAGGGTCAGTAATGCAATGAGCTGGCTATGTGTGTGTTTATATGGTTATTTGGAAACAATGTGGTCGGGGAAAACTGTGCTTTGTAAAGAAAATAATACATTTGGGAAAGTCAGGATATTCCTGTCTTTGCCTCTTTTCTCTTCTTTTCAATATTACTCACATGTAATACACACACACATTCCTGCTTCATGTCCAATTTTCCCACAGTCCAAGCAGCTAGTGTGTATACAGTATCTTATAAGGCCTAGATGGTTTGGTTTTGTTATAGTTTTATTGCTTACGGTAAAGCCATAGACATTGTCTAGGGATTGGTGACAAATAACATCAAACCTTTATTAAACAACATATATTAACTTCAAGATGCTATAATACTGTTACCATTCCAGACAAAAAGAAGGTTTCGTAAAATGTCTGGATTGTTTTACATAAACTGTTTAAGAAAAAGTATATATTTAGGGGCTGTAACGGTCTGGAAAGTTTCTAAATTAGATGTAGCTTTTTTGCAGTTTACTGTAATAGGCACAGTGTGACAATAGTCTCCCGCAGACATCTACACTGTATGTTAGTGTAGTTGTGTATGTGTGTACATGGGTAAAAGACGTTTAGATGTCCCCATCAAAAGAAATTTACAAAGTAAAGTGATTTATATAAATAAAAGCACATTAAATTTAAATAAAAGTGTCTACTTTATGATTTCAACTAAGTTTAAGGATAATAAAATGTCAAAATTTGTTTGAAATAATGATACATTGTCATTCAGTGTAACACAATATTTATGACTGTACAAATTCTAACAACATGCTTATTCTGACTTGTACATAAGAATGAGGGAGCAAATTACATTTTATTGTGCTTTAAATTAGTAAAAATTATTATTGAACAATGGGCAAGACCTAGGACAGTGGCAAATAAAAAAAAATGACTGACTAGCATTTGGGGTGAAAGTAATTTTTTTAATATATCATAAATAGATTTTTGTTGTAAATATGCCTGACAGGATTGTTACACTGAATGACATTTTAGTGGGCGTCTTCAGGAGATCATTGAAAATGTATATAAAATAAAAATACAATTAAGTTAAACTGAAAGCTTTTTCGTTTTTGAAGAACGACATTTTAAAGTAGTATTACAGATTGTCTCTATGGTTTTTCGTCTTTCACACATATATATTTATTTTTTTCATATTTATATATATATTTATTTATTTATTTTACTGGAAGTTCCTTTGAAAGAGATCAAGATCAGCCATATTGAAAGCTGCATTTCTTCCTAAGGGTCATATTTTTACCAAAACAAAAAAATAGTTTTCTAGGGATTTTATTTTAGGTTCATTTGGATTATTAAAGAGATTACATGGCCTTCGACAGCAAATAAATTGTGTTGCATATCTGCAAGTTTTTAAAACATATTTAAAGAATACTTTGGACATTTTACATTGTTATCCTTTTTCACGAGGTGAAAAATAATTTTTAAAATAAAATAAATGAACAAGGTTAACTATATACTTTCAGGAAGAAACGTGTAGCCTAATTAAAATCCATTCAGGTTAAAGATATAAGGATAGATGTGTAAATATACAAAACATATCTATTTGCATATATGGTCATCTTTACATCACACATCTCCAATCCATGTATAGTTACAAAGTCACCTGTTTTCTTCCAATTTTAAACATAATTTTATTTATGAATAATAAAAGTATGTACTACATTTTTTATTAACATTTATAATATACTGCTAGACACTAATGTCTTTGCTGGATATTTCCTTGATAGATATGCTCACAATAAATGCATTATATGCATCATTTGTCTTGTGACAGGTAATGTTACGCTCTGTTAGTGGTAAACATTTACCAATTTTAGGCTTTCATTTCTACTGGATATAGGCACCTTTTTATCAAAAGTAAATGTAATTCTCATAATTACGGTAAAACACTTATATCTGTGCAGCTTTATCTCTTAAAGGAAAGGAGTGACCTCCTCCCTTAACTCCCCTATGCCAGGTGCAAGAAAAGCTTTACTGTGATTCTGTATGCCCACACACGACATTGGCTGTTGTATGTGAGTATAATTACAATGTGTGGGTAATGGTATACAAGAATAGAGAAAATGTCACTGGCAGTAAAATAAATGCAGTATTCAGAAGAAATAATAGTACCCTTTTCAAAAGCATTTATTCAATGAAATATTATGTATGAATCAAGGATGTGATTGTTACATTTATGCTATAATCACAGGATGTGCTTTACATGGGTTTATAATGTGATGGTGGGATGTCATGAAAGAGAGAGATGGGGCTTAATCTACAGAATGTTGTTGCTCACTCTGTCAACAACCAATCGGAATCCAACTAATCCTAAGTGTGGACTAGACCATCTTGTTCCACCAACAAAACCCTCTATTTTTCAATTGAGTTAGTAACGTATTTACACATCCCTTAAAAGCCTTAAAAGTGTATATCACTTGCAAATCTGCCTTTCCCCAAGACGCTCAGTCATAAAGAAAATTAACATGAGCACATTTACGCACACCCCTATATAGTTACATACACGTCAAAGAACAGTCCACTAAAGCTAAAAATATCCCATGGTGCAGCTGGGTTCCATCCTCATGCATTACTTATGGCAGTTGACTCTTCTATTCTTTCTGTTTTTTCTGTCTTTAGTGGCAAACTCAAGTGCCTTAAAACAAGCAGCATTTTTTGATGTGTTGAAACAGTGCTGGACGTATTAAGTAGCTCCTCACCTTTTTAAAATACCCCACAGTGTTAGAGTGTGGCAAAGCTACATTTGACAGCTTGAGACAGCCACAGTAAAATATTACTTGTTTATAGACAAATTATTTATTATGAGTGATTTATTTACTTTTATTAAACATTGTGACACATTTTTGTGGGCGGAGCTTAGGTTGAGGCAGAACGATACCCTGAACGCATTACTTATGCTGGGTAGCACGTTCTGTTTGCTTGTTTTTTGACAATGACTTGATTACAGTCCACACCAAGTGTTATGTAGTGAGATCTGCCGGTAGATTAATCGGGCCGATAAAAAAAAGGGATTATTTGGCATTGGCCGATTGTGCTGAAAATTAGGCTGATTATAAGGGTCCCCCTTATAGATCTCCCATAATCCCGCTAGATTACACATTCTGCTCTATTTCACACTCACAAGCACACAGATGCAGCATTTGCTCACACCAATGGTCGACAAATGCAAGAATGTGATGATATTTTTGTATAACTTTTTTCTAGTGCATATTGTGCGATATTGATGTATGGGATGTACAGTGTGTGTATGGAGTCAACATATAGTGGGTCCATCAACATTAGGACACTACTCCGAATGTATTTATCTTATTGCAGTGGATAATTATGTAAAGTGGATAAATATGTAAAGAAATAATTCTTGGTGCTGTCTTACACAAATGCTACCTTGTGACAGCTATTGAATTCCCAGAAAATCCATTTCAGCTCACTCTATCATTCTTAAACCTTCTGCGGTCAATTTAGCTAAACTATATAAATGACCATTGTCCTGATAACTGAACTGATCACATATCAGATTTCCTACATAGTGCTGTTTTCGCATCTCATGTATCACTCACTCAAGAAATCAATATTTCATGTCCATTTATTCATTCATCTGGTAGACATGTAATATGTAGTTATCATACCATCGTTATAGCGAAATAAACCCATTCACTATGACTTTTTCGTTTCACGCTGGTGCCCCTGTCAGAGTGTGTCAAAAAATGTACCGTGTGCATTGTTGTGAATGCCTTTCAATGGTCATGTTTTCAGCTGGTAATGGCGTTATCTTTCTTTTTAAGGTGACATCACACAAAAAGGATATGAGAAGAAGAGGGCCAAACTTTTAGCACCCTACTTGGTACAACTACAAAGTAAGAATGACAGAAATATTCCTTCTTATTTATACTCACTTTCTCTCCTTTTCTGCCATATTACTCTCTCTCTTTCCTTGTTTTTCTTAGCCATCCACTGACTCATATGTTAATGTGGTTATGAAACATCCTCTCAGGCTGTTTCTCTTGAGGTTGAGGGTCAAAATCCCTTTGCCCTCTACTGATCTTGTGTAGAATGTTAGTTTGAAATGCTTTCACTTATTTGTTTTCACTAGCGGTTGTAAAACGTGACTATTTTTTATTTGGTCCACTCTTTACAATTTATCATTTACAAAATCTGAAATCTTGGGTATGTTGCTGTGTGTATCAATTTGGCCGAATTTTGTTTTTGCTATTGCAGATTTGGTACCGCCTCCAGCATACGATGGACAGTCCCCTGGTCCAAGCTCCGCCCCTGCACCTGAACCTGGCCCTTCCAACTCCTCTTCCTCCTCGTCCTCTCGTCACCGGCGCACACGGCGAGCGCACCGGAGTAGTGGAACTAGAGATGAACGTTACAGATCAGGTAAAAACAGCATGTAAAACATACTGAGCACTGTAGACCGTGACTGAAAATTTTATGAACACAAGCAAAGAAATTTGAGGCACACCTTAAATCGGCCAGCAATGCAATTATTCACATTTCCCCCCCAAATAACTGTATTACTGAGACTGACAAATAAGTTACTTGATGACATTCCTTTTGGTTCTGTTTATTTAAAGCAACACTTGAGAACTTTTGCCCCATGTGTTTGATCAGTGCAATTGTCTGTTATCAGTGTCGTAAATGCTGTCGCTGCATAAGCTTCCTCGTATGCAGCGCAGTGCACGTGAATTTGTTTACCAAGCTGATGGAACAGAAACGATGGAACGAATGCAGAAACGTCGTTTGGGAACACTTCTGCAGGCAGGGAATGGGAGGGGCTGTGTGTACTGACCCGAAAACAGAACTTACAGAGTGTGGTTGTAGCTGCTATGAAGCAGCTCAGAGAGCAGTGGGAGTAGAATTCATCCAGTTTAGAGATGTTCTACCACTGAAATAATTTAAAGACATTAATTTAAAGTCGAAAAACGAAGTGTTGCTTTAATCTGTCATGTTAGTGAAAGAAACGAAGGTGAAGTGTGTCATTTTCACACCACCAAAGGCAACAAATGGAATTGTTAAATAATATTCTCACAATCCCTTTTTATCAAGCCCATTGAGTGGACTAAAGGTCATCCCACCTTAAATTCACATTTATGTTGATTCAGAGGTTCCTTTCGTATAATTTTCCCGTCACATTATACTAAGACAAGAGAATTTTAACATGAAATATTTACACTTCCAGGGTTTTTCCTGGATCAAAATGAGGCGGAGGTGGTGCCATTCTGATCTTGTACACACACACGTAGGCCTACCGTACCTTTAAGTTGCTTAACCAAAGTGACGTTGATATGTTAAAAGTTCTAATAAAATAAGATGAAAATGACAATTATTAAGTTATAAAACATTGCTTTTAATCAACCAAACAGAAATGTTTTTTTTAAAGCTTTTTATAATTTTCAACTAACTTTTCTGCCCACAATAGCCAACTGAATTAACCAGTCTTACTAAATGACTAAAATGTGCAAAGCTCATTCACATGTGGTTTACTTTAAATGATTCAATAATCTCAATGTGCGTTCATACTGCAATAGGGCCTGGCTGCGGCCGATGGGGCGAGTGGAGCTCCACTCAATAGAGGAAGTACATCACCTCCACTCGAAGCATGAGGGGATATACTTCACCTAATTCTGACCTCAACCCAGAAGTAATTTATGAAACAGCGCTGTTTTAATGTATATAAATACTTTTAGTGTTTTAATGCTACCTTAAATGTTATTAAAAGCCTTTAATGTTACTAAATCCAGACATTGCTTCCAGGTTTGTATTTCGAAAGTAAACATTATAATAGTTAGCAGTGAACAATAAATGAAAAATGTGAACACAAATCCTTTAGGAATTAATTGTTTTGAGTTAAAAAAACACAAACTATATTTACAAAACATATCAACAGTAAATAACGATCAAAGAACGATCTTCTACTTCTTCTTCTTTCCTTTTCATGGCGGGTCGCAACCAACATGTTTAGGTGTATATAGCCACCTATGGTACCGGGGTGTGTAACATCAGGGTTTTCAGTACTTCGGTGGATTAAATAAAAAATCTGATTTTCTAAACCTGTGTTTTAAAGAAATTCATACAACACCAGCTAACATAATTTGGCGAGACATCAATATTGATCATCAAAAATATATAAATACATCGTGTTTTTTCATCCTTTTCGCTTAATTTCAGGGAAGCCATATGTGTTATGCTTTAATGTTTAAATGCATATTGAGACAGTGTCACGTATTTCCTGTTTGAGAGTGGAGTTCCAATCGCCTATCGGCTGAAGCTAGACCCCTCTCTCATACTGGCGAACTCACTGTGTACAGTATACGCTGATTCAACGATCCAACTCCACAGCTAAAGACCAACTCCAGAGCTAAAGACATTACAATGATGTACTTCATGATAATTTAAGAAATTTCAAGAAATTAAATGTACTTGGATGCAGAACAAACAGCCGCGAAACACAGCTAGCTCTTGATCTGCAACTCTTTTTAGCGCATCAGTGTGCTGATAACAAACAGCACATCAACTGCGCAACTGACGCAGCTGAATTACAAATGACAGTCTGTTAAATGCATGAAGCATTTCTTGTGAAGACACCCGAGAGTCTGAGGCGGCACGACATTTGCCTCCAATTTCTCTGTGCAGGAAAAACCCTGACTTCACCTTTAAATCTTTGTATTAGATATTTACAGGCTCTTTGAAGTACTATTTATAGAGCTGTATATAGACATTTCTTGAGATTTATAGAGTGTGAGGTTTACACAGTCCCTGCAGATGTAATTTTCTCCATATGGTAATATTGCCTGTTTTTTTACCACATTCTTGTATAAACCATTTGTTCATCTGCTATGGTAGTCGACAAAATGGCTGCCTAAATGAAATGAGTCATTGGGTATTTCTTTTCCACTATAGAAAGATGGCATGTTGCTTACTATAGGCTGTATGTTTTAAAGGGATAAATCAGGTGAAGTAAAAATCATTATTTAAAACCATCCGAATTTGTATACATGGAACAAGTATTCAACAAAAGTATTTTTTATTTTGGTATAACAGTATTATTATTTTGAATTACTTTATACTCCTCTGTTGTTTCATCAGTTCATGGTAATAGTCAACCAATGCTTTTTTATGATACTGATATCAAAATAGAAAAGCGACTGATGGCCAGTGTAATATGAATGTATTACTTAAAAAAATATAACTTAAAGGGATAGCTCAACCAAAAATGAAAATTCTGTCATGAATAACTCACTCTTTAGTTGTTCCAAACCTGTATAAATTCCTTTGATTATTGAGCACAGAGAAAGATATTTGGACAAATGCTTTTAACCAAACAGTTCAGGAAAAATTACCATGGTTGTCAAAAGTGCCCAAGAACTGTTGCTTTCCTACATTCTTCCAAATATCTTTCTCCGTGTTGATCAGAATAAAGACATTTATACAGATTTGGAACAACTCGAAGGTGAGTAAATGATGACAACATTTTTATTTTTGGGTGAACTATCCCTTTAAAAACATTACTGTGCTTTCTTCTGACCAGCCAGATATGTCAGCATTGGCTAAATCAATGGTTTGACTTCAGAGCGAGACTATTTGTGTGACCAACCAATGGGAGGAGTGTTTGGAAAGTCTTTTTGCAATTCACTACTTCTGTGTTCTGTTGAATTCACTACATAATTTATGTTCATGTCCTTGTTATGTAAGCGTTACCAAAATTCCCTGTCTTCAGGGATAGCCTGCTGGTTAAGGAACTGTGCTGATAACACAAAGGTTGCGAATTGTAATCAGTTTGCAGCAAAGCATCAACTGGAAAATTAATGAGATTTCAATTACTGTTTTGCCCTTGAGCAAGGCGCTTAACCTCAGGATGTTCAAGGTTTACTGTCCCTGTCACGGTGGGTAAAAACCATCTGCTGAAGAATCTGCTTACACCTCGATCAGCACAGAGGTTTAGAAAAACAGAAGACGCCTTTCACTTCTTATACTGTATAAAATACATCCAGATTATTCCAGTGGTCTAATAAATGTCCTCTGAAGCAAACTAAACATAAATTGAGCTTATTTAGCGATCGATACATCATGTATCAATGGCAATATACTGCACAGAGTTGTAAGTTCAAAAATGGCGGCCCGTTCATTACAATTTTATTGACTTATGACACAAAATTGACCTTTTTTCTCAGACATTCATACAGAGGCGGTTCAAGCAGCATTGGCAAAGCATAAGGAGGAAAAGATGGCGCTGCCCATGCCAACCAAACGGCGCTCCACTTACGTACAATCACCAATTGACAACTGCACCCCGCCAGGTAAGATTCCACACATAAACACACCAAAACTGTTACACTCGCATAATAGTCGTCGCTTAGAGACAGTTATTAAAACTTCAATACACAAAGTTATAAAGTATCTGTTTGGTATGTGAACTGAGAAACTTAATTTACATAGCTTACCATTCAGTTGTTAAAATTAGTTCTCTCATCAAACTACCTGTTCTTTCATATTTTCGTTTGTATCTTTCTCTCACAGACTCCTCCTCTTCCTCTGAAGATGAGGCAGTGTCCAGTGAAAGTGCAGGGCCACAGCAGTCTCCAGACACCTGGATCAATAGTTCTGTTCACGGCTCCTCCACCTCCTCCTCTGCCTCCTCCACTCTGTCTCATGGAGAGTCTCGCCCCGCCCAGGCCGCGCAGTCTCAACAGGCCCCGCCCCCTCCTCACCAGGTTCAGCCGCCCCACTCGCACTCGCAGCCCTCCGCCCTGGCAGAGGCCTTCGCTGCAACACGTATAGGTTAGTGTGCCACACATTACCCCACATCATTGTTTAGCCTTTTTGTTTCATTTTTAGATGCTTATCCAGTCATTGTATCTTTTTTTATTTCGCCATTGTTTCTAAACAGCTTTATTTATGTGAAATTATTGTTTTGTTTATTTGTCTGTCGCTTGACTATCAGTGAGAAGAATAGGAAGAGGTAAAATCAAGTGTCAGCATATTTTCACTTTGCCCTGTGTGTGTAAGAATTGGCGTTATGCATGCGTGACTTCCGCGTTTCACAGGATGAACCCTTGGCAGTTTCCATTTGGGGAGACTTAAAGCGGACAGGAATGGAAAAATATGAAAATAATTAAATGGTGTATAAATTAGCAGATACTGTACAATACGGCACATATCAGTGGTATATGGAAGTGCTGTTCTACCGTATTTGAAATGATACTTTCATAAGTTAACTTATCGTTATAACATTAAAATACGGTAGAACGCCACTTCTATATACCACTGCTGTGTGCCAGAATGTACAGCATCTGCTAACTGCAACTATTTTCTAACTTTTCCATTTCTCTCTGCTTTAAGTCTCCCCAACCGGAAACTGCCCAGGTTTCTTACTGTGAAACGCGGAAGTTATAATGCATAGAGCCCATTGCTGCGAGTTATGAATTTCTCTCCGCCCCCTCCGTAGGCCTCACTCCTTTAGCCCCTCCCCCACTCTCTTGTCAAGCATGTGTATTTAAAGCCTATGAATGATTGGTCCTTACATAGCAGCTGTTGAAATAATAAATACTAAAGACTCTTCAAAGACGTGCTTAAGTTACTATGCGGTTAGGACTGATCCTCTATAATGCTTTAATATACACTTGATTCCAGTCTGTATTTATAAGGGAGTGTCTTCTTCCTGCACATGACTTACCCTGAATGTGTGTAAAATGTCAAGAGATGTTAACAAAACCTGTAGACAATATGTAGATTGCCATTAGCGCAACTGGGCTTCCGTTAATTGATAGTAATTTAAAAACAACAAGAAATGCCATTTGCGTCACTGTAGACACTATTTACACAGCATTTATCGTAAGGTTAACACTTACAACATCTATATTGTTGTGCTTTTTATATTAAAATAGATCGTTCAGGGTCGGGCTTGATTTTGTCCATTGGAATTGTATTAGACTGATTTTTATTTATTACAAAAGAAACTGAAGAAGTAATATTAATATGCATTATTTCATCATGGAAGAGCGCAAAAATGACAGCAGTCAAATATACAGTTAAACTATTATATAGAAATAATAAGTATTCCAAAAAGCTGTTCACTAGTAAAAAAAGCTCATATTTATGTTTTGTAAACCAGTGGTTCTCAAACTGTGGTACACGTGTAAAGCACTAATTCAACACGTGTCTGCATCTACTAGAGGTTAAATCAATGAAGTGCGCATTGTGATTTAGTTTTGACGCGCCACATTGACTACTTGCTGCAGTAAAGTGAAAAGGGCAGTTTCCTATGTGTCTGTTTGTTATATAAAGTTGTTCTCTAAATATTTATTTATCTTCTGTTTTAAATATTCTTTCTACATTGTCTGTCTTTAATATTGGTTTGTAATAACTTAGTCTATCGGCATGTCCTCACAAAGTTAGTAAATCGCACATAAGAGCCATTTACAGTGCACTACAGAAAAGTGTTTTGTGTCCACTATTACTGCTGACTAAACGTTCTTTAGTTTGAAAACAGCTGGTTAATGAAAAAACTGTTTGTATTATTAACAATACATTTGAATTGGAGGACTAGGTGTAAATATTGCTCGACTATCTAATTTTAATGTTTTTTCATGTGATTTTTCTATGGCGGTCATAAGGTAGTACTAGGAACAACAAATTTTATTAAAGGCGGTATTTGATCTGAAAAGTTTGAGAACCACTGACTTAAAACATTGAGGTTAGCATGAGGCTATAATGAAAACTTTCTACGCGTTCTTTTTGTTTATTAAAATCAAATCAAATATTGGCCTAAAAATTATTGGAACAATGAAAACTAACAAAGTATTGAAATGTTGCCTCAGAAACAGACTGAAATAACTTTAAAGCACAAAAATTATAAAATAAAAAATAAAAGCTAAATTGTAATATTGCTTAAAATGAAATAAAGCTGAACTACATATTGAAATAAATAAACTGAAATAAAACTCTGGCATAAGGAATAGGCATTATTTACACAGACTCACAGCGTAAGTCTCTAGCATAAGACATGGTTGAATGTTCAATGCATGTAATGTGTGTTATTTCGGGTCAGATCCAGGAGGTGGAGTCGGGCCACCTGATGTACCATCCCAAGCTCAGGCAAGAGGCTCTCGTGTGGATCTCCCTGCCAATGCTGTGGTGCAAGGAATGACTCGAGGACAGAGCCGGTCCAGCATGATGGAGACAGCAGACGGTACTGAGTGTGTGTATGTGCGTGTGTGTGTTGACTTGTGCAAACAAGTACAAACAAAACATCCTTACAAATTTTCTACATAAGAATAGTGAGAGAGATGAAAAGACATTTGTGTGGTTCAATAATTGTACATAAATTTTAAAATGTATGTCAGACTGTCAGTGCTCCTCATAACTTTCTTTCATCCTTCTTTCAACTTCGTGTTAACATCTTAATAAAGACAATTCAAGTCTTTATGAATGTTATGCTTGACCGCTTCATTAACTGCATCCTGTTTCTTTTTCCTGCTTTACCTTTGTCCACTTGTGTCATGTTGCTTTTCTCTGTCAGTGAGAAGAGTAGGCAGAGGTGACATTTAGTCTTGTACATGTCCTGTAGTTTGAACCTGTGTTTGTATACTGTGTGTGTGTGCACGTTACGTAGAGAGAGCACATCCCACATTAAAACTAACAATTAGAAAAATAATATAAAATAAAAATACAAAAAATCACTTTGCTCACAATGTGGTTTTACTCATTCCTGGGCATTCGTAACATTTTTATATAAGCTATTTTATTGCTCTCTGTATTTAATGTATATGATGAATACAATATGTTGTTAAGAATATAGTCACATATATTACTCTGATTTAATTTGGTAGCGAAAACCATTTGTATATATGATATGTTTGGACAGGACTGAAAAATACCACTGTGAGATATACTGTATAGGGGAAGTTGACAAATATACTGTAAATGTGTCCTGTGGGGTGACAGCAAAAATGTAGAAAAGACCAACAATGAAGAGACATTTTTCTGATACTATTTTATATTATACGTAATTAATAGTTTTCTAAATTTGTGCTATGTCACACCATAGGACACATGTACGGTATATTTGTCAACTACTTATATGTACATTGGCAACAAAAAGGTATTTGAACACTTCTGTCAAAATAACTCGCAATAATATTAAAGAAAGGGCATACTTTCGATCAGCCAAACGACATGAAATTAAGTTTGTTTTGGATGAAACAATGTATTTACAATTTTTTTATGATATTTATGTGCAAAAGCATTCATCATAAATACAAATAAATAAATAGAATACAAATTATTACAAGTAATATTTTGATTGGATTTATTTATTATTATTATTAAAAATAATGTTTCTAAATCCACAAAAGTTATAAAAAAATAGCTCTACCATCATTTGTTTGCAGATGGCACTCATTTCATATAATCAAACTCATATAGTTTGTTGTGTTCCTTAAGTGTTGCTTAAGTTTCAAAATACTTTTTGGGGCCATTGTGAGCTCCAGTCATAATTTGCAGATACTTAGGTAAGGAAAGTATCTATGTGTGCGTGTTTGCTCGTCTGTCTCAACCCGCCCTGCCTGACCCTGATCCTGATACAGGTGTCCCAGTGTCCAGTCGTGTCTCCACGAAGATCCAGCAGCTGCTTAACACTCTGAAACGACCCAAACGGCCCCCGCTCAGCGAGTACTTCATGGATGACCAAGAGGAGATTGTGGAAGGTAAAAATTATTACATTTGTGGATGCCAATTGGATGCACATTTTTTACATTTCTTCTTAATCTCTCCTCAGTTCCTCGGGCAGATCCTAACACTCCTAAACCAGAAGGTCGGCAGATTATCCCCGTAAAGGGTGAGCCTTTGGGTGTTGTCAGTAATTGGCCTCCTGCCCTTCAAGCGGCATTAACCCGATGGGGCGCCACACAGGGCAAAAGTCCTGCCCTCACAGCTCTTGACATCACTGGGAAAGCGCTTTATACACTTACATATGGTAAGACTGAGCCAGATCAACAAGATACTTGACGGAGTGTTGTGATTGGCTGATGGTAGAGGTTAACTTTGGTTTTCAGGTAAACTGTGGAGTCGTAGTGTGAAGCTGGCCTACACTCTCCTCAACAAACTGGGTACCAGAAATGAGCAGATCCTCAAACCAGGAGATCGGGTAAGCAAAACTGCCTTTTTAAGGGATAGTTCACCCAAATATGAAAATTCTGTCATTATTAACATAAACGAACGATGGTGGTACTAAAAGGCTTGCATTGGTTTTGTGTCTATGCAATAGAAGTGAATGGGTACCTCAGTTGTTCAGTTACCAAAATCTTTTCAGAATATCTTCTTTTGTGTTCTGCAGAAGAAAGTTCTATAGGTTTGATATGACATATGGGCGAATGATAACCAAATTTTCATATTTTGGTGTACTATCCCTTTAAAACTGTAGGACAGATGACCATCTGAAAAGAATTCTTAGTGGAATTTTTAAGTCGTTTATTTGTGCATTATAACTTTGCTGTCATAACATTAACATCTCGGATGAAGCAATATGCATAGCTAAAAGGAATTTGCCCAAAATATTCTCTTAAATGTTTTACATGCTATGTCTTAATGTATACCTAGGTGGCGCTGGTGTACCCTAACAGTGACCCTGGCATGTTTTGGGTTGCGTTTTATGGCTGTTTGTTGGCTGAGGTCATTCCCGTGCCCATTGAAGTTCCGCTGTCACGAAAGGTAAACATTCGAGAGCACTCTACATACCTTTCAAATGTTAATAGCCAGATATTGGTTCACATCGTGGTTCAAATGTTTCTGTGTGTGATTACAGGACGCAGGGAGCAGTCAGGTTGGTTTCTTGTTAGGAAGCTGTGGGGTGGGCCTCGCTCTGACCAGTGAGATCTGTCTGAAGGGTTTACCTAAAACCCCCACTGGAGAAATATTACAATTTAAAGGTGATAGTCCTGACACACACAGTATGATCCATCACATTTCAAAAAGTGCGTAGGAAGTCTGTGTGGTGGCTATATAATGGATCTTTTTGATAGGCTGGCCCAGGTTAAAGTGGGTGGTGACTGACTCCAAGTACCTCACCAAGCCGTCGAAAGACTGGCAGCCACATATCCCGACAGCCAACACTGACACAGCATACATAGAGGTGAAATCACGTGTTACTGCATTGTAACAGTAATTCAGTATATATTAAACATACAGAATATTGCATACATTTTATTTCAAACTTGTTTTGACATCTTCAATAGTTTGGTCTTCAACTGTTGTTTATGTGTGTGCATGTCTGTTGTATTTCTGTGATGCAGTATAAGGCCAGTAAGGAAGGTACAGTGATGGGTGTTGCGGTTTCAAAAGTTGCCATGTTAACACATTGCCAGGCACTTACTCAGGCCTGTAACTACTGTGAGGGTGAGTGGTTCTGTTGCTATGGAAACACCATCCTTTATTGCAGCTACACTAGATCAAATAACCAGCGATGCAGCTTTATGCATAACACAGTCAGAGATGTAACAATATACGTCTGTACTCAGGTGAGACGCTGGTGAATGTTTTGGACTTTAAGAAGGACATGGGTTTGTGGCATGGAGTTCTTACGGTGAGTGTCAAAGGTCTGTAGATCAGCGTTTGTCCAAGTTTTGGCACTATGAACCATAATTCATACATTAACTGTTTATAATACACCTTTTAAAATTAGTCATTTGTAACTTTTGCCTCTATATCAATATATACGTATGTTTAAAACATAAAGTTGCAGGCTTTATGTACTTTTCTTTATGTGAGTGGCACTCAAATGATGTCAAATTCACACTTCCCAATATCCAATAGTTTTCAAGGATATTTTAGGTTACTAATATTAAAATTTTGAAAGTATTTTTGTTTGTTGAAATCAAATAAAATGTAATCCTAAAAATTATTGGAATTTACAAACAAAGACTTAAAAAGTTGCCTTAGAAATAAACTGAAATAAGTTTAAAGCACTAGAATTACAATAATAAACATTAACATAAACACATAAGATTAATTAATATTATATAGCAATTTAAACAAATAAATGAAAAAAAATGACTAGAGCACATAATAAAGTTTCTAAATATTTAACAAAAAATAACATAGAAACGAAAAGCTAAAAATAAAAGCTAATCTCAAATATTAATGTATGTATTTAAGTTATTAAATGCTTGGAGTTTGTGGTAATGTTAGGAGACACCAATATTTGTATGTACCCACGCAAAAAGTTTTTTTAAATTTTGTTACGGATTGCAGTTTAAAAATGTTTGACTGAGGCTTTGTCCAGATTGCAAAGAAAAATTGGTGACACTTTACAATAAGGTGGTATTTGTTAACAATTAGTTAATGCATTACTTAACATAAACTAACAGTGAACACAAATCCTACAGCATTTAATTAATCTTAGTTCATGTTAATTTCAGCATTTCCAATATAGTTTTAAAATCAAACGTTGTGTCTGTTAACCTTAGTTAATGCAACATGAACAAATATGAATAACTGCATCAACTAACATTAAGAAGGAGAAATAAATGCTAAAAAACTAAATCTAAATCGTTCATTGTTAGCTAACGTCAGCAAATGCATTTACTGCTGTCAGCTAATACCTAATTGTAAAGTGTTACCGAAATATCTGTATAATTTGATTCCAAATATTTCATTTAAAAAACAAATGAAAGCATATTTAGTTTTTCCACATTACACGTGTCTTGTTTATGTGACATGAAGTGTTTTATGTGATTCTTTGTTTGTTTGTTTTCTAGTTCTATTATATTTTATTATGTGTATTTACTGTGTAGTGCCCTTTGATCTATTGTGTAGTGGAAAGGTGTTTATAAATAAAGTAGACTTGAGACTTCACATTACAGTTAACTGTAATTGTAAACTAACTGTACTGTTTAGCATGCTGACAAAATGTTCATATGCTCTCCTACTTGTAAGTCGCTTTGGATGAAAGCATTTGCCAAACAAATAAATGATGGAGATTTCAGTAATTTAAAATGGGCCTTTGACATTTGGAAGGGGGGAAATGCTAATTATTCTTGAATTTTTTTACTTGTTACATCTTTGTTTTCTTTATGCAATAACATCTTTGTTTTGTGCATGTTTCAGAGTGTGATGAACCGAATCCATACCATCAGTGTTCCATATGCAGTAATGAAGGCCTGTCCACTGTCCTGGGTTCAGCGAGTTCACATACACAAAGGTAAGACGCACACAGACCCGTGATAAAAGAAAAAGTCTTTCTTCACCACACGCGAAAGCTTTGGTTTGACCATCGTATGTACTTCTGTAGCGCGGTTGGCCCTGGTAAAGTGCCGTGATCTGCACTGGGCGATGATGGCACACAGAGATCAGAGAGAAACCAGTCTGGCCTCTCTGCGCATGCTGATTGTTGCAGACGGAGCCAATCCCTGTGAGTTATGCTTACGAGCCTCAGAGATGCTGTTTGTTTGAAAGTTATTTATGCTGCTATTATACATTCATTTGATGTTTTTCTTTGTCTCAATCTCTTTTTGAATTTAGGGTCAGTTTCATCATGTGATGCATTTTTGAACGTATTCCAGGCTCATGGCCTGAAGCCAGAGGTCATCTGCCCGTGTGCTACATCCCCTGAGGCCATGACAGTTGCCATACGCAGGTAAAGTATTTTTAATATGTTGCTGTTTTAATAATATGCTGCTTTTATCTACAAATCAAACATATTTGATATATTTCTTAAGGCCTGGGGTTTCTGGTGCTCCTCTACCAGCAAGAGCTGTCTTATCAATGACTGGTCTGAGTCATGGAGTCATCAGGGTCAATACTGAAGACAAGAACTCTGCTCTTACTGTACAGGATGTGGGACATGTCATGCCTGGAGGTTTGTTGTGTCATAAAACAATAAGGAATCTGTAATGTTTATGCATGTTTCTCATCAAACCACCAACCGCATTGTATTTTCTTATTTATTTTTTAAAACAAGCACAATGTACCTTTGTATTCTTTGAAGAACTTCAATGTTAATACCATGGTGTATGAATTTTGCAGCCATTCAATACCATGCTATACAAAAAACATTCATGTTAATATCTGATACCATGATACTTTGTACTGGTGTGGTGATTTTTTTACAAGACGTTTGTGGTTATGTATGTGTGAATTAAATCTGTGTGTATTGTGTGTTAGCATTGATGTGCATTGTAAAACCTGACGGGCCGCCCATGCTGTGTAAGACTGATGAGATTGGAGAGATCGTAGTAAACTCTCGAGCCGGCGGGACCATGTACTACGGTCTGCCTGGGGTTACCAAAAACAACTTTGAGGTACGGCAGTCAATGGCAACATTATGATGTAACTTCGTCCTAAATTACCCAAACAAACATTTCTGGAAATTTTTGTGTTGTTGTACACTTTACAGGTGATTCCAGTCAATGCTAGTGGTGCTCCTATTGGTGAAATCCCATTTGTGCGATCCGGGTTACTGGGGTTTGTTGGACCGGTAAGTGGGAAATAAAGCCAGGACGGTTTTGGTCTTTTACATTTGTTGACTACAGACCTGAGAGAGGAAGAGTGCTTTTATAACTACTTTTAACTACTTTTGGTAGTTAGGTCTTCTAACCTTTCCTTCATCTTCTTCGTTTAGGGGAGTCTGATATTTGTGGTGGGTAAGAATGAGGGCTTGCTGATGGTCAGCGGTCGTCGTCACAATGCTGATGATCTAGTAGCGACGGCGCTAGCTGTGGAACCTGTCAAGACTGTATACAGAGGCAGGTGAGGGTGTTTGTATGTACGACCTGTACATGTACAACTTTCAAAATTACAAAGATCAATGAAAGCACTTTTATTATTTATTAATTCCTGGCAAAATTGCCCATCTACACACATTTATGGGGCATTGCAGGTGCACATTCATTTCAGTAATATAGTTTGAGCATTCAAACTTGCTTTTGAGGTCCAAATATGCTGTCTAACAGCCAACTTTTACACAATGTGTGTTAAGAATTTGTTTTGATGTTGTTTTTGTGTAATGCATGATGGATTTGTTTGTTTTCACGGGAGAGTACATTTGAAAAGTGAAGTGTGTGTTTTTTGTAGGATCGCTGTGTTCTCAGTGACTGTGTTCTTCGATGAGAGGATTGTAATAGTAGCAGAGCAGAGACCTGATGCC
The DNA here is from genome assembly GCA_008369825.1 of Triplophysa tibetana. Classification (NCBI taxonomy): domain Eukaryota; kingdom Metazoa; phylum Chordata; class Actinopteri; order Cypriniformes; family Nemacheilidae; genus Triplophysa; species Triplophysa tibetana. The sequence goes on along the minus strand of CM017905.1, from coordinate 12,516,857 downwards.
AGTGAGGAAGATAGCTTTCAGTGGATGAGTCGGGTCCTGCAGGTAAAACAATGACTTTAACACATTTTCAACAACTTATTTAAAAGTATCATTTGATTTGTGTTGTATTGTTTCTTGACTTCAGGCAATTGACAGTATTCATCAGGTGGGATTGTATTGCCTTGCTCTTGTTCCCGCCAACACACTACCCAAAACTCCCTTAGGGGGTATTCACATCTCAGACACTAAGCAACTCTTCCTGGAGGGGGCGCTGCACCCCTGCAACATCCTCATGTGCCCCCACACCTGCGTCACCAACATGCCCAAACCACGCCAGAAACAACCAGGTGTGTGTCAGTGAATCCTCAACAGCCAACCGTATGTGCCTTAGGGATTTTCCTCTCTTACTGAATTGTATTTATAGTTGGCGTCGGCCCTGCGTCCATCATGGTGGGTAATTTGGTTGCTGGGAAGAGAATTGCTCAGGCTGCGGGCCGGGACCTTGGACTGATTGAGGACCAAGACCTGGTCAGGAAGGTAATATCATACATTGCAACATTTAATTGTGAGTCTTTGAGATCTGCATTAAATAATGCAGTCAGTTTATGGTCAGGATGTTTGTTTGATATGCATTTTGTGATATTTTAACGCTTGCGTGTGGATGCAGCTGTGCATGTGGCCTACGATGATGGTAAGCACTGAGGTCATCGGCACACCTTAACGCATCTTCTTGTGTCTTTTTACATTACAGAAAAGTAAAATCACATGTACATTATAGTCAAATTTAAAGAGTACACAATTATTTGTCGTTTTGCAACATGGAACGTTGCTTACATATACTTTGATTATAAGTTTTTCTTTATGTATTTCTTTATTATGTTTTGTGATCGAGCTTTGTTATTAAACATTTTACTGCTGTGAAATGTTGATATTAATACATGATATTAATCTCATGATGATTCTTTATTTCTCAGCATCAGTATCTCACAGAGGCTTTACAGTGGAGAGCACAAACAGACCCTGACCACACACTCTTTGTGCTGTTGAATGCAAAGGTACAACACACACACACACATCTGGTTTATTATCTCCATGGGGACATTCTATAGGCGTAATGATTTTTATACTGTACAAAATGTATATTTTTCCCCCTAAACCTAAAGATCATAGATTTTAATTTTGCATTCTTAGATTTTTTTAATATTTCTCTGTGTGATTTTTTGCCCATGTGGACCTCAATTTTGGTCCCCACGGTGACACGAGTCCCCATGAGTTGGTGTGTATTCAGTTTAAGGTCCCCACCAGGATATAAAAACAAGGCCACACATGCACACCAACAAAACAGTTGGAAGGAGTTAATGAGACACATTTACAAAACCACAATGACCAGATGTGATTTGTTGGCCTGTGATCTGCCTTGTATATATCATCTGTAGCCACCTCTCTTTCGTTCTCTCCCTCTCTCTCTTTGTAGGGTGTGGCTGTTTGCACAGCTACATGTGTTCAACTTCATAAAAGAGCAGAGAAGATTGCTGCTGCTCTTATGGAGAGAAGTGGTATTAACATTGGAGAGAATGTGGTGCTTCTGTATCCACCAGGTAACACACACAATGTCTTATCCTCACACAAATGCTACATTTCTTACGCTACACTTTACTACACCATGCTAGTCTAGACTAGACCAGTTCAAACTGTATTGTTCTGTACTGTGTGGTTTTAATTGCCTAAAGTTACTGTATGGTACGGTACGAAATTATAACTATAGATCAGTGATTCTCAAACTTTTTAGATCAAGTACCACCTTTAATAAAATTAGTCGTTCCAAGTACCACCTAATGATTGCCAATCATATGAACAAACACTCAAATTTATAGCTGTGAATCTTTATCTTTACACTTCATTCTCCAATTCTAATGTTTTATTAATAATATTTTATTTAACAGTTGTTTTCAAACTAAAGGACAATTTTTTCCAAGTTTTTCAAGTTAGTCGGCAGTAATAGTGCACCCAAAACACGTTTCTGTAGTGCACTGTAAACAGGCCTCTGTAAATTACTTTGATAGGGGATTTATGAGCTTCGTGGGGAGTTGCACAAAGACTACAAACTGATTTATTAAAGACAAACAATGTCGAAATAATATTTAACACAGAAAATAAATAAATATACTTATACTTAAATATGAATAGAACAGCTATAACAATCAGAGACTTTTAGTTTACTGAAGCGGTTCTTGTCAAAGTGGCGCATCAAAAGTAAAACGCAACACTCGCTTCATTGTTTAACCTCGAGTAGATGCAGACGCGTGTTGAATTAGCGCTATAAATCAGCAGTTCAAGTGCAGAAATACATAAGAAGCGTGATTTGCACGCAGCTCATCAGAAGAGAGAGTGAGTGAGAGAAGCACAAGCATCTGTCTGCTCCCGCTCTGTGTTTGAGCTGCCTGTCACGTGCCTGATTTACATCGACCAATGATAAATAAACAATAATTCATACAACTACATTAATATTGCACGCATGTATCGATCATGTAGTAAACATTTGACATTGTATTTAAAACACGAAAAGTTTTTTAATTTTCGTGTCACGTACCACCAGGGGTCTCTTCAAGTACACGCGTGCCACAGTCTGAGAACCATAGATAATAAAGAATATAAGTTAGTCATGATATGAAGGGTGAGAGATTGAGAGATCTTCTGAGAGATGCACAAGCTAATGCATTGCATATGAAATATCTGTGTGCAGGTATAGATCTGATCGCAGCCTTTTACGGCTGTTTGTATGCCGGCTGTATTCCCGTCACCGTGAGGCCTCCACATCCGCAGAACCTCTCTGCCACTTTGCCCACAGTCCGCATGATTATCGATGTAAGTCACATGCACATTCTTTGTTTATGTGTTTATGTATGTTTGCCTGTAACTGCTTTTTTGTAAAGGCCTTTAAACAATGACACGCATAACATTGCAGCTTCTTTGTTCACTTTCAGGTCAGTAAGGCTGCCTGCATTCTCACTACTCAGGTTTTAACAAGGATTCTTAGATCTAAAGAAGCAGGAGCCACTGTAAACATAAAAACATGGCCCATTATAATAGACACAGGTAACACACGCTCATGCACACTTGCTCGGTTACTTCATTATCTGTGTATTGTGTATTCGGATATAAACATGTGAAATGTTTAAATGTCTTTTGTGAAAACCAGAAATATGGATGAATTTTTTCATGCAATCCTCAAAATGCCTTTTACTTCTGAGTGACAAGTTCAAGTAGCAAATCACATTAATGGATGTTAAAAGCTGTAGTCCATAACTTTTTACCTCTACATTGCCATTGGTGTTTGAAACATGAAATTGAAATGAAATTTGTTCCTATATTTTACACATTCATAAATGTCTACAAACTGTACCTACTTCAACAGTGTTTGGCTAATAACAGTTAGTGAATGATCATGACAGAAAGACAGTACTGAACTAGATTTTAACTGTGCAGCTGAAATGGTTCGAACAGAGGGGATGATTTAGGATTTAGAAGCTTTAATATATTGGCTTGATTTTATTTTAGTGCCCTTACCAAAAGCACTAAAAATGACCATTTGTTGGCCGATATAATATAGCTGATAATTTATTGTGCATCCCTAGTATTTATCTCTACGTGGGTTAAAACAATAGTTCATCCAAAAATGAGTTTTATTGCATAAATTACTCACCCTCTTGCCATGTATATCCCTTGGTGTATATGACATTATTGCGTCAGCCGGACATAATTTGAGTAATTTTGAGAAATATCCTGGTTCTTTCTAGCTTTGTAATGGTAATGAATTGTGTCCCTGTTTTGAAGCTCCAAATAAGCGCATATATCAATCATAAAAGTACCCAACTCGACAGGGTTTTATTAATTGTCTTCTAAAGCTATTAACTAAAGATATTAAACTAAAACCACAAAATCATACCCGGCAGCTCACATTTTAAATCATTAATATAAGCTTACCATTGCAAACCACGAAAACTGATTTTTGTAGATTTTTTATTTATCCAAAAAAGTTACATATTGCAGATTCAATTAATGGCTTAAAGTTATGTTTAAAGTGAAAACTTGTCAGTACTCTTTACACTAAATTACATATTTTTCCCAGATGACTTGCCTCGAAAACGACCACCCACAATTTACAAGCCGCCCAATGCCGAGGTGATCGCCTACCTGGACTTCAGCGTCTCAACAACAGGCATGCTGACAGGAGTTAAGGTGAGATTTATTGATCATATTTTGATGCAATGTCTTGTTTTATGTTTCATACACATCATTTATCATGATCACGTTGCATTGGCTGTGTATTATAATGTTCATTTGATTTCAGCAAATGTTTTATTTAATATATATTTAAGACTCCGCTGTATAAATGGCTGTTTATCAGATCTCTCATGCGGCGATGAGCGTTCTGTGTCGCTCTATAAAGCTGCAATGTGAGCTCTACTCCTCGCGCCAGATCGCCATCTGCCTCGACCCGTACTGCGGACTTGGTTTTGTTCTCTGGTGTCTTGCGAGGTAACAGATGGATACACGCAAACAGTCACATACAAACAATTCACCACTTTGTTCATGTCATGCATCTCGTGTTTTGAGTAGATATGAGGGTATAATGTGTTCAAGCTACTGTGTACTTGTTCTTGTATTGTGCAGTGTGTACTCGGGTCACCAGTCCATCCTGATCCCTCCTATGGAACTGGAGATCTCACTGTCCCTTTGGCTGAGCACACTGAGTCAGTATCGTATTAGAGACACCTTCTGCTCTTATTCGGTCATGGAGCTCTGCACCAAAGGCCTGGGTACACAGACCGAGTTGCTGAAGGTACACTCATTCAAAGTATAGGGTCACAAATGTGATTATATTCAAAATAATTTTTAAACTAGAATGGGGAATTATTTTTGTAGTCAAAAATATTAATGTTCCAGCATATCAATTTTATATTAAATGGCTTGGAGCGAATAATAAAGAAAAGCAGCCAATAAGAGCTCAGAATACATTTAATATTCAAATTCCTTTTAATAATGTTTAAGAATCTTAAGAATAAGAATGGTGCTTTAATATCAATAATACATTTTACAAATTATAAAGAGCGACAATTTAGAAAATTCCACAAACTTAAGCAAAAGAAGTCATAGATTTTCTTTCACAACATAATTCCCATTTGTGGTATTTTAATACGTTTTAAATCCTTAAATGTATAAATAAGATGATAAAAACTGTACGATTATTTTATGATGATTGTTTATTAATAACTGTATAATTGTTGTAGATGTGCAAATATACAAGTGTGGTCATATATTTATGTATAGGTCTGGTAAGCATTCCTCCTCATTTGGGTTATATAAACCTCAGAACATAGCTGCAAAAGTAAAAAAACAACACAAACATATTTTTGCATGTAAAGAATGGCCTTATTTGATATTTATTAGCAACTGTGATACAAAGTTTCATGTTTTGTGTATTTACATGACTCAGCACCCTGAGAAAATCACATATTGGCGGTTACAACAGCACATACTGGTCAAAAGATAAAAAAACAAATCCACCTCAGTGCACCATTCCAAAAATGACCACATGAGGCGCTATGACAAGACAGATTCTCTATATTCTTGACATGTTTTTCTTGAATCTGTTTGACTACAGGCACGTGGTGTGAATCTGTCGTGCGTGAGGAGCTGTGTGGTGATCGCTGAGGAACGTCCACGCTTGGCTCTAACTCAATCCTTTTCCAAATTGTTTAAAGACATCGGACTCTCCACACGGGCTGTCAGCACCGCCTTTGGGTCGAGAGTCAACCTAGCCATCTGCCTACAGGTAGCTTATCTGAAGCTTGATTCTTTGAGTATAGTATAAGACAATATGTGTGTACATGACCGTGATGTGCAGCTGATCACCGCTATTTTTGTGTCTTGCAGGGTACAACTGGACCAGACCCCTCAACTGTATATGTGGACATGAAGTCCCTTCGACATGACAGGTAGGATAAAGATTTTTCAGAACAACTTTATCCGAACTCTTTACAACGTAACATTGATTACTGTGTTTCTGTATTGTAGGGTGAGGTTAGTGGAGCGAGGAGCACCACAGTCTCTTCCTCTCATGGAGTCTGGAACAGTAAGTGCCCATATTGGCTTGATCAGATGCATCATTGTGACAATTTCAATAATGTTTAATTTGCCTCTCTCTGTCTAATTTAGATTCTTCCTGGTGTGCGGGTTATCATAGTCAATCCAGAAACCAGAGGACCACTGGGGGATTCTCATCTGGGAGAGGTGCGCTTATGTTTCACTCACAATGTTTATAGTCTCGATTCATACACATACTGATTTTACTTTCATACTTCCTCTTGTTCTCAGATTTGGGTAAACAGTCCCCACAATGCAACAGGGTACTACACTATATACGGAGAGGAAAATCTTCAAGCTGATCACTTTAACACTAAACTGAGCTTCGGAGATCCACAAACACTCTGGGCCAGAACTGGATACCTGGGCTTTGTGAAGAGAACTGAACTCACAGACTCTAGTGGAGGTAAGAGACAGGAAGACCTTTGTGTGACAATAATTGAAAGTTTAAGTGGTGTATCATGAAGGCAAATAACATCAAATGCATAACAACACATTATGACTTTATATGAAAACCAAATTGTACATTGTACTTTTGATATCAGTGTTACCTTTTTTTTTGCAAAAAATGTCCTCATTCACCGTTAGACGGAAATGAAATAGATTTTAAAATCATTTTTTTCCAATGCGTATGTTACAAAACTGTATAGAATAGTGCATACGTATGCAGTTTGGGACACATATTAGATACAGTATATGTATTGTTATGGAAAATTTAGTGCATGTTCTTGTTGTGCTTAATATTCCCACCTGTAACTTTGATGTTTTGGTTTAGATCGTCACGACGCCCTGTTTGTAGTGGGCTCTCTGGATGAGACTTTGGAATTGAGAGGTTTGCGATATCATCCCATCGACATTGAGACCAGTGTTTCACGTACACACCGAAGCATCGGCGAGAGGTACATTTGAAAATTGTTTGAACTAGTAAAGCTTATACTGTTCTCTGTGTAAATTTGAGGAATGCTACATTTTTCATTAGTTGGGGTTTGTCTTAGTCGGTTGACGTTTTAAGTCAATGTCATGTGTTTAGTTAGATAAATATGTTGAGTCATTCATATATTTTTTCACACCATCCTTCTTTCTCTCTCTTAGTGCCGTTTTCACCTGGACAAACCTGCTGGTGGTGGTAGCTGAACTCTGTGGTTCGGAGCAGGATGCTTTAGACCTGGTTCCACTGGTAACCAATGTTGTATTAGAGGAGCACCATCTTATCGTGGGTGTGGTGGTTATTGTTGACCCAGGGGTCATCCCTATAAACTCCAGAGGAGAGAAGCAGAGAATGCACTTGAGAGACTCCTTCCTGGCAGATCAGTTGGACCCCATTTACGTAGCATACAATATGTGAGCCGGGCTAAGGGGAAGCCTATCGGCCTATCAGAGATGTGCAATGGAGCATGGACTCAGAGCTTATACAGTTATACAACAAGTGTAGGGGTAAGGTGTTAATTCACAGAAATACAGAAATGTGAGATGACTGTTTCGGAAGAGGGATGAGTTTCCCTTTTTGCTAACTTCCTTTTCCCCCTGAACCACTGCCCTCCAACCTAAACTCTCCCCAAAACGCCATAAACGCAGTCCAGCAAATCAAGATTTAAATGTTCTTGAATTACGTCTCAACACCCAAAAGCCCACCTATGGTGCTGTGTGTTACACGGATGTAAAATGTAACATTTAACGGATGGCGTTGAAATTATACGGGGTTCGATACTCCATTGTGGTCATTTAGCAGACGCTTCTATCCAAAGCATCTTACGGTATTCTCGCTGCCAAGACATGTAAATGGGGAAATATGAACCTGGGGTTAAGTGCCTTGCTCAAGGGCAGTATGGTTGTAGGACATCTCTGGAGTGCTCCAGATATAAGAATGCCCTTACCCAGGTTGAAGACTACACCACTAGACCCCCAGCCCTCAGAAGGGTCGCCTTATCCCTCAGTCATGGGGGCAAGCCACAACCCTTTCAAGAAAAATAAGATATTGCTAATGAATTATGCCACAGGGACTGCTGTCGCACCTGACAAATGGATGCAGATCTGAATTGCTCAAAGTAAAATAAGTATTTAGCTCAATTTTTTTGTCAGTTTTAGAACACTAATGTGTTCAATCTTACTACTGGGGCTTCAATGTTTTTTCTGGATATAAGTTGGCATCCTGCATCTTAAAGGCTGTGAGATTTTTTGACTTTATGAAGATGGACAGTTTTGCTTGTATCAGAAAACATAATGCCCAACACTGAATTGTCTTTTTTCAGCAGGTTGTTGTTTATGAATGTACACAGCCAGCTTTTACACTATTTGTTAGGTTATATGTTGTATTTGTTGTTGGTTTCTTTTAGTCTTAATCAAATCATTTTACACATAATACTATGATCGATAGCAGACAAAAATATGAAAAAAAACACTACAATGTTACTCTTATATACAGCATAATACTAAAAAGCCCAAAACGTATAGGTAAAAGAACTCAAAGTGAGGTAAACTTGAAAAATATTTAAGTAAAATCATAGATTTGATAAAAGCTTGGAACTTTTGAACCCATACGCCCATTCCCTTAACCCATAAATACACAATTAACACTAATGAAAAAAAAAAATTCATTATGCTTTGTGCACTTTATTTAATAAATGTGGATATTTTCGATAAAATCAACCATTGGTATCTCACAAGCAGAAGGGCATGTCTTTGTTATGTAACATTACCTTGCATAATTGAGTAGGTTATGACTAAAGCAGGTTACACACCAGACGAGAAGCGCCATGTCACGGCAAGGACATCCTTAATTGCGTCCATAATTGTAGAGGCGCATTGGCGGCATGTGTATCCTCATATGTAACAATGTGTTTGATTTTTTTTAATGCAATGCCGCGCCTCTCGTCCAGTGTGCGACCCCCTTAACACACCAAAAAACAAATACAGCAGAAAAGTGCAGAGACATTTTGTTAGGCTCAGTGTAACTTCACCTGCTGCATTTACAAAACACCCAAGCTTACCCCTCCACAAAGGGTACGAATTTAAAGAAAAACACACTCAGCCGTATAATGGCTCCAACTATAAACCTCATTACAAACCAAACACAAACTGAGGTATAGCTCTATTTTTGCTCTCATATAACGGTGCTTTTACACATCAGGACAAGCCATTGACACCTCTTAATGGCAAAAAAAGAAAAGAAATTCAGGCATCTGTACAATAAAGCAAGATACCTGTAAAATAACATGCCTCTGTACAAACAAGCCCCTCGTAAACATCTAACTGTACAGAAGTATAGATTTTACAAGTTTGGCTAACAGATCTTTCAATGACAGGTGCTGTCTCCTGTACTATAGACATTTTTACCAGGAATGACTCCAGCGTCTTTAAAACCATGAATAATTGTAAATAACTGCTTGTGTACAGATGATAACTTCTAATGTACTGTATGTTAGTTGCTTTATTCTATCCAATTTTTGGATCAACAGAATATAAACTACTGTCCCTGACATCCCACCGTAGCTGAGCGGGGGGTCTAAAGTTTAAGACTTATTGTAAATAGCTTGCTTCATTTCTCTTTCGTTCTTTTACGGTCGATAATATGTGATGGGTTGACATCTGTGTTCAGCTCTGTCTGTTATGCATTTCTGTTTAGAATTCCGTTTAGGAGATTGTACATAGCTCTAACATTATGTAAAGTCTTTATGATGTAAGCATGATAAAGTCAGGCACTGTCGGGGCTTAGAAGGACTCTCACAATTGATCAGCACAGTATGTTAGACTATATCCTCATACTGTAAAATGGGGTGTATTGTGTGTGTGTGTGTATGTTTAGAATGCATAGTGGCAAGCTTGCGTGTTTGAAGTTTACAGTAATGTACTGATAGGCGGTTTGTAACGGTGAGAACACAGTTAAGAGATCGTTTGGGCTCATGATCATTCCCACAACACCTTCTCCCAAAACTGATTTACTGTCATGAAATGTATTCTCATATTTTCGCTCTCGTAATGGTGTCAGAGCTGAGTTTACGTGAAAGCACAAGCGAGTGAATGAACTTGTACATGGGACTTTCAGGGAAATAGTGCTTTCCAAGACAGAAAGGAAATTCATATATAAATATTCACTTTATTGTTTGTTTTTTGTTCTTTAAAGATTTTAGTTGTCGTACAGTTTTACAATTTATGTTTTAACAGTAATGGACTAAACAGGAAACACAACATAATCAGTTCTGTTTATAAGAATTCTGGATGCCAGCTTAGGGCGGGAACCAAATGTTTTTACACACTATGCAACCAACTGCAGACACATTTTCAAGTATTTAGCAGGCATACACACACACACACCACTAAGGGAAAATGTATTTGCTGAATATAGATTTCTGGAATAACAGTAACATGACTTCATTATGTTGATAGACAATTCATATTACTATTATGTATTTTTAATTCTGATATTATTAATAGCAGTATGGCAAAGTCATTATTTCCAAAGTTATATTTCAAGATTTCTTGGTCATTCATGGATATTACTGAAAGTCATGATTATGCAAGCAACACTTCCCTATTGGTTCACATGTTTCTTTTGTACATTGGTTACTGTTACTGTTTTATACTGAAATGAAAAAAAAACATGAAAAAAACAATAAAAGGCTTTTATTTTGCAACGCTGATAACGTTTCGTTTTTTTTACAAATGTATGCTTTTGTTTGACTTTGAAGAACTAAACGTGTGTAAACATCGCTTGGTTTCATTCATGTCCCCAGACCCCTTTGAGTTGAAGTGATAAGGACCAATCGCAACCCGTATTACATGATTACGTCACACGTCCTTCTGAGAGGCGGTGCTTGTCGCGGCCTTCAGGAAAAAAATCCATCAAGCCATCTAGAGTTTTTCAATGGAAACCGCCCAGGTTTATTAAATGCATCATTAATTAACTTACTTTACATTGCACCGTTTGAATACTGGCGTCTAAAATCACCGCATCGTTGTTTCCAGGAGCAGTTTGAACGGATTAAAGGTAAGACTTCGCTTTTGTACTCTTCCTTTTAGCCGAGCCCTCGCTAGAGTCATGGCGCCCGTCCGCTCGGTTGTAGTGCTCGTCTACGGGAAGGTGTTTTAATGGCTCCCCGTATCGCTGACGTCTATTGACGCGGGCACTTGCGTGCCACTAGCTTGAAAGTTTGTGCAGAGCGCGGCATAAAATCGCCCACGGTCTTCATAACACACAGAAGCGGTTTATACTAATGCAGCGGTTTGGTTTATTCAAAGATGCACTTTTTACAACGATCTATCGGGGGAAGAGGGCTTTTTGACTTGGGCTTTCGCATATTATTTACAAAACCCCAAATCACAATCCACCCCCACGTGAGGTTGTTTATATGTAATGCAAACACGAACGGCTGTAAAAACATCTACATATGGGAAACTTTGGGATATAAATGATTACATGCATCCTTAGAACATCTAACGTTATCTATATTCCTTAGCCAGTTAAAGTTAGCTGCTTTAGCCGTCACGTTATATTGTTTGCTTTCATGGGAAATGTTAGCAGCCGATTTAATTAAAAGTGAGAATTCAACAGGTGAATTCAGACCGCATTCTTATTATGGCTTCCATGGAAAATGAAACGATGTCGATATCGTTTATTTTGGGGGAGAATGTAAGTGGTGATGGGCGTTTTTAGCATCCGGTTTTAGTTTAACGTTAGTGCTGTAAATAACGACAAAGCGGCTCCATCCACAACACACTGATTTACTAACGTTATGATCTCGAGTCTGTTCCTCCTGCAGTTTTCACATTAAATAGCTCTTGTCTGTTTTGTAATTATAGTTTATTTTGTTTATTTGTACCTTTACAACAGTGATTTTTTTGCCTCTTTGCACTACTATCTTTGAAATTTGAGCTTAAAAAAAGAAGAGAAAACTGCACAATGATGTAAAGAGAACAACCCCTGAAGGCTTGAATGATATTAAAAGTGTGTGTGGTTGAGCAGAAGGTTTGAAACAAGTCGGTACTGGGGGAAATGGAAACAGTGACTAAATAACCGTTACAGGTTTTTGAATGTTTGCCTGGAATGGCACAAATACAGACCTCCCTGTTCACACGTATCAGAACACATTGCATTTGACAGTGCGATACAGCTTTTGTTTTTATTTTTAATCAGAAATGTTTGTTTTCAGAGATGAACCCTCATCTTTTTGGGATGCTAACGTAAACATTACGCTAGCAGTTGAGCTACAGGGACTGGACGAACGAGCAATGGACGTGACATTTACAGCCAAAACGTAGTGTTTTCCCGTTAAGATGCGTTTAGACATGACAAAAAAGAACGCAAGGGGACAACACAGAGGGATGTTACAATTCAAGAACCAGAAGCAATAAAAGTGCAGTTCATAGAATTTAAAATATTGATATTTCATTTTTCGTGCGTTTGTGAAGAAAAAACAATATTGTGGATTTTACATTAATCCGGTTTGAACTTGATCATTATCAAAAATGCATGTATCTGACTGTGGAAAATATAATGCATTGACATCCGAGAAATCAGTATGGTAGAAATGTACTTTTTTCATGGTAAATTTTCTTACATAATTCGTACTGTTATTTTTATTAGTGGTCGACCGATGTGGCTTTTTAATGGTTGATGCCAAAAGCGAAAACAAAGAGAGATACAAATTGGGAAAACTAAAGGAATGATCATGGTGTATTAAATGGTTAGTTAGTAACATGTAGCTTTGCATCAAAATTATGTTAATCTCAAATCAATCCCGAACACAATTCCAAATATTGACAAAATATATTGGCCACAGCAATATATCAGAAAATTGTGAAATATCATATTACGAAGCATTACAATGACATTACATATGGATCTAAATACTTATCTGTGTTTAACATAAGGATCTAAATTATTATCTGTGTTATTGCAGTGGCAATGGAGGATGTTCATCAGAATAACACCAATGGCTCCGAGTCCCAAACTGTCATCCCTACAACTATTACTGCCTCTCAAATATCTCAGATAGCACAGCAGGTACTGTGAAGCTATGTGCATTTCATGTATGCTTGTACGCATCTTTTATGAGTGACTTACATATGGCAAATCTGCTTGTATTGTCCCTCTTGAATATTTTGTTAAGTGTTTGAAAAGAAGTGAACATCGTGTGCATGTTTCACATATATGATTAGAATTGCAAACTTTTGCGTTTGATTTGGGATTGCCCTTGTGCATTGCTTTAACATCATCCTCGTGTGTTGTGTAAAGATGTCTCTGGGTGGGTCTCAAGTGGCCGTGGTCCAGCTGCCCAGTGGTCAATTCCAGGTCCAAGGTGTGATTCAGGCAGCTCAGTCATCAGTTATCCAGTCTCCAGCAACTCATGCACAGGTAACACTTTGGTTTAACATGCTCTTCTTAATTTTCATCCCAGAATCATAAGTTCACATGTTGTTCTCTGCTTAAACAATTTTTCCATTTAGGGTCAAGGATCAGACAGTGATGATTCTCAGGACTCATCTGACAGTGGATCTAACCAGCAGTCAAGAGAAATCTTGGCTCGCCGCCCATCCTACAGGTACTGCTGCCAGTTGTTCAAATTAAGCAGTTTGGTCCTCAACATGTACTATTGATCAATGGACCCAATGTTGGGTACATCTGTCCTGAAAGGTTTATACTAAAAATTGATTTCTCTATAGAGATATTGAATGTAATATTTACTTACAAGTCCCTACGCTTGCACGTTCGTAAAACTGTTAAAATGTATCTTATGATTATTAAGCATGTGAAATATAAGCGCTGTATAAAACTTTGTTCCTTTTTAATGTTTCAGGAAGATTCTAAATGATCTCTCAGCTGAGGAAGTGGCAACTCAGAATGAGGAAAATGAAGAAAGCTCCACCTCCTCTGCCATAACCAGTGTCTCACTCCCCACTCCCATTTACCAGACAAGCAGTGGCCAGTATAGTAAGACTAACAATATATAAACTAAAACTTTTAAAGGGTGTGGAATAGTTATGTGGTAACTTCCATAACGTGTCTGCAACAAAAAGGAAGCAAATACTTGCATAAGAAACACAACGGAGACGAATAAGCAATGTTTGTATATTTACCATTGCACTTTTAAGTCTTACAATGTCAATTCTTTAGACTTTCGACTTCTTCCAATTCAAAACTGATTTTGCTAGAAATTTGTAGTATGAAATACTACAATTGTGCTTTAATGTGATAAATCTGTATGCACAGTATCTCACAGTTTTGTTTGCTGCTTTGCAGTCACAATTTCATCCAATGGCTCACTACAGCTGGCTAGCGAGGGAATGCAAGGTCTGCAAACTCTCACCATGACCCACTCGAACCCAAACCAGCCCACAATACTACAGTACGCCCAGACTGCTGATGGCCAACAGATTTTACTGCCCAGCAACCAGGTGGTGCTCCAAGGTAAGCACAAACCTATACAGTATCTTGTAAACGTGTGGCACTCATATTGTTGGTTTAGCAACACCGGTTGTGATTTGTGTTGTAGGTGCGGGGGGAGAAATGCAAGCTTATCAGATTCGCTCCTCTTCCTCATCGATGCCTCAGACAGTTGTCATGACATCCCCCGTCATCAGCTCCCATGGCAAGAGCGATGACCCACAAATGAAGAGAGAGATACGCCTAGCAAAGAACAGGTAGAGTGAAAGGGAATTAGTTATTAGCGAAATAAAGTTGGTTGGTAATATCACACTATGATGATTTTCAAATATGTTTAACGCAATTATTTGTCCTAGGTGAATTGACATAGTTTATCAGTTAATTGTAACTACAATTTCTGTCTGTTCCAATCTTTGTGTAGGGAGGCAGCCAGAGAGTGTCGGCGAAAGAAAAAGGAGTATGTTAAGTGTTTGGAAAACCGTGTGGCTGTGCTGGAAAATCAGAACAAGACTCTTATCGAAGAGCTGAAGACATTAAAGGACCTGTACTGTGTCAAAAGTGGCTAATGAGACATTCCTCCAATCACGCTGAAGGAACTTTACCGGCATACCTGTCTGCCCACTTGCTTATACAAACGCAGAAACTGTGACTTTTTGGCACAGGGAATACATTTAATCCTCCTCCTGTCAAACGTTTGTTTTTAACTCCTTTTTAACTAACAGCCTAAGAACGATTGACCAGAAAAAACGAATATGCTTTTCAAAGTAGATGGAAAGAAGGATCAACTTTTCCATGACATGTTTTTATTTGCAGTCAACAGATGTTTATATTTGTGTATGTATCTTGTGCAAGTATTGGCACATCTACACTGGGAGTTCTGCTTTGTCCTCGACCCATTTGGTTTCCAGGGAATCTTGAATGTTAATTTTATTGAAGCGCTAGCTCAACACATCTTTTTGCTTGCAGTAGAAATGCAGAATTGACAGACTTATATTTTTACCTTATAACTGATGCGCTTGAACGGTGTGTGTATAAAAATTTGACGCGATTGTCATGCAGTTGTGTTTTTTGCAATATTACCCCGTTTTCGAATTTCTGGTATTTCTATCCCCATTCCGTGTTTTATTTCACTGAATTTTAGTGGAACGATTCCTACAGAGTCTGAACAGAATTTAAGGTAAGAGCTTTGGCAGATTTATGAATGAATCTATGGCTAACAGGAAACAGTGGTATACTTATTCAAGACTCAAAATAAGCCTTATTCTGAATTGATATTGTAATAGTATCAGACTTTGTAATGTCCAACTGGTCTGTATGCCATATCCATGTACACACTTTATGCGTCTTTTGATGGTTTTAGCTTATAGGCTAGGCTCATGGATTACTGCTGTTTAAAAGTGAAGCTGTTACAAGACAATCGAATCAGGGAGCACATACCTGCACTTCACAAAGCAGGACACATCAGTAAACCATGAACTCAATAAAGATGTCCCTTGTTTTTGGTAAGGTGAATCTAAATAAATATTTTTCCAGCCTTTGAATGGTTTTCTTATTTTTCTCATTTCCAGTTTTAATGATGTATACCTGGTTTGGAATTAGGATGCAGTCGTATGGGTCAGAAAGAAATGGTTTACTTTTGCTATGATATTTTGTAATATTTGGAAAGAAACCAGAGTTGTGAAACATTTTGATATCGCTGTCGCGTGGTGACTTGGTTAATGGAGCTCTCAGTAGTTTCAAACAATCAGTTTGTTTGAATGGCTTTAAGCGGGAGACACGGTGGAAGCAGCTGTATTTTCAACAAATTTCACCAAATACCAACACAATATATAAACTGATTACTAAGTCGATCAAATTTATAATAACGTGTTGTCTGATGTTTGTTAGACGAGTAGCGAACCCTGAGGGCCCTCTAGGCCCTCTTTGATGACCTAAACTATCGTAAAAAAATGATGCAGACTCTATCTACGTGAGATTTCCAAGTATCAAGATCACAGAGCAGTCGCAGTTCTGCGATAAGTTGGCTGCGCAGCCTGCGCATGCTGCAAAAAGTCGAACGTGTTTTTATACGGGATTGGGGCGCCTTCTAGTAGCATACCGCTGGCGACAGTACGGCTAATCAATGGTAAAGATTCATTTTGAGTGACAGTAAAACTGACCAATCATATCATTTTTCTAAATGGGCGCGTTTAGTTTTTTGCTAACTTTCCACCATCTGGGGAGTTGTTCACCAACAGTCTCGTAAACCAGAAGAAGCACAACAAGTTGATTCCAACCGCCTAAAAACTGAAAAAAAGAAGTTCAGAAAACGTCATTCAAAACAGCATGTGGATTAACTTTATTAAGTCTCAAAAAGTTGATAAATGTTGTTCGAAAACAGGAGGAAGACTTTGTTATCAAGTAATTGTTTATGTTGCTTAATGTTATAGCTTCTTTTTTAGATTAGTGATTTTAACTGTTTTTTTGACAGTCTTAAATTTACCATATTGTGCATACACATTTGCTGTTATTCTCCATAACATTGACATTTTATTAGATATATGCTAAATCTACTACGGTCAGTTCCATACGTTAAGTCACGTTACCAGTTTAAATTAAGATTTATCATAATCATAGTTTATTCGCTGGTGAATCTGTTTATTGTCTGCTAGTGTAGCACCTGTTTTCTTTGCCGATAGCGCTCTCATGAGGTGTCACTTTTTAAACTGGCATTGTGTACATAAGTCTGTGTTGGTTTTATGATCAGACTGGGGGGCAGTGTCTGTCATGTGGTCTTTTATTCCGTTGAAGAGCAAATACAGCGGCACGGCGATCATGCACATGTGTAAAAATTTGTATTTGTGCTGTGTGTTATGTTATGTTGGTGATAACTGTCTTGCTGTGTTCGTCTTGTTGCGTCTGGAGTAGCATTGTGAATGTATCATGTGTAAGTGTGATGGTAATTTATCAATAAATAATCAAAGTTCAATAATCAAGTAAATGCACCACAAAGAACGCAGAAAAATGAACAAGACAAACAATTTCATCTCAGCAAGAGTTTTTATTATATAATATATACAGGGAGCATATATAATGAGCAGCCTTTATAGAAAATCATTCAACCACACATACAGACACAGAAAAGCCTTTTTATTTAGGAAAACAATATTTTGTTTTCAAAAAATCCTTAAAATCCTTAAGTAAAGTTTATTAATTTATAAAGCAATTTAAAACAACAGAAGTTGTAACCAACGAGCTGTACATAGATAGTAAACATAAATTAAAAGAAAATTAAAAGTTAAATTATAAGACTGCATCAAAACCAAAGAGACATATATAAAGATATAAACACCCTAAATTAAAACGCAAAGAATACAGATATGTGTTTGGGGAAGATTTCAAAATGGAAACAGAAGGGAAGATCTAATATTAAATAAAACTGGTGTTTTACTGAGATCTATTTTATCAACTTAGTGAAATGAATGGACTTCAATGCAATGTATGGAACTATAGCGCCCTCCATAACATTAGTTGGTTTCGCATTCCATTCTTCCAACGGATGTGGATGGGACTGTCGCGACTCTGTTTTTCAACGTTTCTGGAAAGAAATCCCAGGCATTGTTTCGGCCTATTTTTAAAAAAGTATTCTGCTTAATGTTGCGATTTATCATTATAAAATGAATGTGCTTATTTAGCCGTTATCAGATATAATGTACCCACCTCTCATCTCATATCGGGAGCCGGGCCTGGTTGTGAAAATGCTGGGAGGCTGGTGTAACGGAGACTCCTGTGTATTGTTTGAGTGTTATCAAATCGAAAAGATGGCACTGAAGCACAACCTTAAGGACCAAACCCCTCCTTTGCATTGTAAACACTTACCCTGCCTGTACTGTTTGTGTTCTGGAAGTGTACTTACATTTCTTAATTTAGTGACGCATAAGTTATATCATTTAATTATGCATTGGAGCGCAATTAAACTCTGCCTGCTCGCGGTGAGTTGTGGGTAATATCAGCCGCTAAGAGTGTGCATCCTTCTGCAACTAGTAGACCATCTTGAAATCTTTGGAATACTATTTTCAACATACCACGATTTGGGACATACTAATTCCATTTTCGAATACTTAGGACGGATAGTATGCTGATTGTAACGCAGAGCCTTATTCGTCCTAAAATGTCCCCGTTTTATTCAGACTTGTTTCACCACCAACCTTTTTGTACATCTAGTTAGAATTTGATCTGCACCCATGATGGTATCGTCTTTCGCTGCGATTTAATTGGATGTATAATAACAGCCGTTGGATTTTGAAATGGAACTGGAAGCAGACTGATCGTTATCGCTAGAAGGGTTGCATACGGTGGCCCACTAGTGCAAAACACAACAAAATTTAAAAAGCAAATATATATCATAACACAACGGAATAAAGCCACGACAACGGAATAAATACAGATCACAACGGAATCAAGTCACAACACAACGGAAATACTCCCGACCACTTGGAGGCACTAGGGTAGGAGTTGCGTGTTTTGCTGGGTGTTGTTTTAGTGGTTTTGGTAGCCTGTTTTTTTGTGTAAAGCATTTAAATGGAAAGTGTGCTCTTATGTGGGAAAACTGAATGTCAATGGCGAACAATCTCATATGAGCATATTATAGACTTGATTCACAGCGCTTTTGAATGCTTGATTTTGATTGGCTAGTCATGACATTCTAATGTATGTTATGGCCCTTCACCAGACTTGCCAACCTGTGGAGTTGCTGCGCTGCCTCCTCTCATAGTCTCATAGATCTGATGTCTCTGAGGGGTCGTTAAAGGTCACTAACCTAGGGTGACCATATTTCAGCTTTCAAAAAAGAGGACAGTCAGTGGAGGCAGGAGGCAGGAGGCAGATGGACACCCACAGCTGGTGGAAAGATCGGGATGGGTGTAAATACTTGACAAATGTGTTAACAACCATGAAACTGTTACTGAACTTTAATACATAAAGTAATTCATCCTTTCCATTCAACTTTTGGCCTTCAGCAATAGAATAATAACAAACAAATAAAAAAGTTTAGCATTTAAATAACAACTTTAAAAAAAAAAACTGTCTTTTCAAGGCCATAGGTTAAATTAAAAATCACTTGCCATTAAAAAAAAATGGGCATCGTTAACACTATTCAGGTGCCATATGCCACCCACTGAAAAGCAAGCTGCTCCTCTTGCTATTGGTTGTTGCCGTGGTTCTGAGGGAATGAGATGCACTTTGTTTACGTACGTGCGTGCGTACGTACGTACGTACATTACCGGCGAGCAAGAAGGTGTTGCTTTGCAAAAATTATAAAACGCATGCAATGAATGACGACTTCATAACGTTAAACCCGAATCCCGGATATTTTAGGAAATTTAGAAATCCCGTCCGAACGCAGTTTTTTTGTCGCAAAAAGAGGACATGTCCGGGAAAAAGAGGACGTATGGCCAACCTAACTAACCAGCCTGAGTTTATATAAGTTTATGTATATTTTAAATATGCAAAAGTCCATTTTTGCGGAAATGACTAATATTAATGACGATTATGTTAGACACAGTTTACGAAGACATTTTGCACGTATTGTGTATTTGAACTTCCAAATCAACCCACTCTGGATTCTTTATTTACATCTCTGTTTTTGTATTTTTGTTAGGTCATATATCTTCGGGAATTCCATTATTAAAACCATGTTCTCCGTGTTTTGAACTCAGTAAAATGTTTATAGATTAAAGCCAGTGTGGATGCCGCTCACAAAAAGAACGCAAAGAGGCCGTACATGACAGTGGAAGGATTTTGGGCACCGCCTAAGCACAGCGTCTGTGGCGCCAACTTTCACGGGACAGAGGGACTCAGATGCAGGATATAGTGCAAAAAATATAATTTATTATAAGGGTCAATGACATGACGTGTATTTTTTGTGTCCAAATTCATTATTTTCCTTAAAAGAATTTGAATAAATACATGTCATATATCAAACGGATCTACAATATGTCCTTTATAAGAAACCCTTTTCATTTTATTGAAATTCAATAGATTTTTTGAGTTTTGGTGTTTGAAAGACCAAAAATGTCAGGTGGTGCGACCGTCCGAACATACAAAGAGAGAACAAAACTGAGAAATAAATGTTAATTTTCTCACTAAAATTCTTAATCAAATATTTTGGCATGATTTTATGTTAAATTCCTTATAAATGAGGGGAAATAGTGTATCGGTCCTATTTCAAAACTAATCTATTACTTAAAAAACTTTTGTCCGAAAAATGTACTTCTTCTAATGTCAGGGAGAGCGACCGACATAAAAATGCAATTTTATTCAATGTTCCTTTAAGAAAACCATGTGACAGCATATGACATTACACAGAAGACTCCAGAGGACCCATTTGAAGCAGTAACAAGGTTAGTTACCCTCCCATAAATATTAGATAATTTGACATTTTTGAGTAATGATGAGGTTGATTCAACTTATCATGTCAGGTGGTATGACCCCTGGAAAACTTTGAAAATGTGTTGTTATTCTTAAAATATGTATTTGATTTAAAATATGTATGTATAACCTTGAGCATATGGTCAAACATTTGTATAGGCGTCCAAGTTAATGCCTCTTAGATTTGAATTGAGTTTGAAATGTCAGGTGGTGCGACCAATACGTCAGGTGTCGCGACCAGAGTTACAGTTAAACCAACTTAAAAAAGTCATGTTAATTCATGTTTTTGAAAATATTAAATACATTTTAATAAATATATAAAGCTTTTAAGTTGTTTAAAGGTGCAATCTATATATGTATATATATTTGTTTATTTTATTATGGTTTGAGCGACAATTTAAAGAGCACATTGTCCATCTTAAAGTCCTATTCTTCAAGAATATAGGACTGTATAATCAACATTGATACTAAAACAATCGCATCTTTAAATTAATCTATTTTAATATGTTTTTGTAGATGCCATTATCAAGCAAGGAGAAAACAGTACGATATAGAGCTCATTTAAAAAGTGATCCAGTTGCAAGGGCAGAGTACCTTGTCAAAAGAAAAGCAATGAATTGTGTTCATTATGTTTATCTAGATACATTACAACTTAAGTTAATATTTGTTTGTGGTAATTACAGTTATTACATGTTAATAATACATACTTGATAGCAGTGTCATACAGCATTACAGAAAAGCATTGTTATTAGTAATGAATTCGAATGATTAACAAACCATTACCCATTCTATTAAATATTTAAACTAAAATAATATATTTTACAAATGATATAGTACAGGTAAACCCGAATTTTTTTTGAATATCATGCAATAGTTAATTTATTTCAGTAATTCAAGTTAAGAGGTGAAACTAATATAGACTCATTATGCAAAGCAAGATATTTCAAGCCTTTGTTATAATTTTGATAATTATGGGTTACAGCTTAAGAAACCCCCAAATTCAAACTAGACTATTGTGAAAAGGTTTTCATAGCTTGAAATAACTCACTTTGCATGCAATGAGTCTGTATAATATATTAGTTTCACTTTTTAACTTGAATTACTGAAATAAATGAACTTTTGCACCATACTCAAATTTTTTGAGTTTCACCTGTATGTCCCATATATTTTCATTTAATTAAAATAGAAGGGGTCTGAAACCATGTATCTTTTATAGAGATAGGTATGTTGCTTTCTGAAAGCATGATTTTGAATTATATTTGAAAAGAGTTGTTTTTTATCTTGACTTACTGAATCTATTGAACAGTAGATTGAATTCTGCCCTTAATGTTTCTGGGCCCAATATTTGCACTAATTTACTGATTCATATAAAAGATGTTCTCATTTATTAAATGTGTTCCTTGAGGTTTCAAATTTATATTTTTAAAGAAACGATGATCAAATGTTATCATAAAATGCAGTATTGTTTTGCACTTTCTTGTTAATTAAATGTAATTATATTATTGAGATGGAGTATAAATTGGTCAGAGGATTCAAATAAAAAGCCAATTGAAACTTGAATAAAATTCATTGACATATCTTTCTTTTTATTTTGTGAATATCAATCATTATTGATCACAACGTCAGGTGGTGCGACCAGTCATGGTCAGGTGGTGCAACCAGCAAATTTACATTTAAAAGTATCAATTCCCACTGCAATTGCAAAATGAAGTAAGAATTATAAATGTAAACCTTTATATAACGTATACAAATCATTTTTACAGTTAAAAACAAAACATAAAAAGTCCTTATGGAAAAAATGGGTGTTTGAACAGACAGAAAAGCAGCCGTTTATAAGATTTGGAATAAAAGGTCAATAAACAAAGAAATAGAAAGGGAATTTACCATGTGATATGCATTTTAGACACTACAATGATTCATATTTACAAGTCTCAGTAGTGCTGAGTTCATTAAATGTATATTATTTTTAAATAATATATGGTCGCACCACCTGACATTTTCTGGGTGGTAAAATCAGAAATCTTGTTTAATAATGAATTAATGCTCCCTAAAATGCTGTAAAACCAATATAAATCAACACAATACATTTTTTGGGACATAAAAATGCATTTTCAAACTGTTTTGCTTAAAATATATTTTTTTTCTTCTTGAAAATCTTATTTGTCATTGACCCACAAGCAGAAAACAGAGCAAAACAGAAAATGTAGAACACACTGACTATCTGGGTCCGCTGGGACAGTGGACAGAGAGTACAGCCGAAGGACGTCCGACCAAAAGCTCTCTATGCAGTCTCACTGTCCGAAAGAGCAGAGATTATTTCCTCGCCTAATGGCCCTGGACAAAAATGTCTCATTTAAGACAAGTTATCCAGCCAAAAATCGCACTGCACACAAGACATATCCACACAGACCAAAAGAAAAGACAGGATTAAATGGGAAAAGGGTAACGAGGAACAGGTGCGGGCTGAATGGGTGCCGCAATTAGCTAATAGGTGCCCAGCCGTGTGAAATTAACAAACAGGCACGGAGCGTGACACCAACGAAACCCTCGTGTTTTGCATCCTTACCACATGTCTTCCACTGAAAATCAGCTAGACATTTGCGACTGCCGCTCAAAACTAATAACACAGGATAATCCAGGTACATCAAATAACCTTAACCAGCAAGGTTTACACAAACACCTCACATACACCTTAAGATTATATTTGCATTGGATTGTCGCCTATTTCCATTGACATTCTGCCTTAACAACCAGCATTTGAGGGTACCTCCGCTGCTTCTAATATAAAGATAGGTCACCAAATCAGACTGAACCGTTCTAAACAGTTCGCATATCCATTAGTACGTAATCACAAATTACTTGAATTACAAATTTTCTGGCGTCTCTGACGGTCCCTTATTTTTCAAAATAAACCATTTTTTTATTCATTTACTCACTGACTCTAGGTGGGTGAAGAGGGAACTAATGAGTACGTGCAGCTGATACTGAGGGGTTTTGACAGGTTCGATTGACAACCGATGATACTGTGCATGCGTGTAATTTCTAGAGCGAACAAAAAGCTTTTAGGGAGATATTTTATCAAATGTCGGAGTTTTGATACTATAAAACACATTGGAAATATGTTTAGGCGTTTATTACTGCCTTATCACTGTATGTGCACCGATCTGAAGCACCGTATACATTCGTGCCACTGCTTGAGCGGTTCTTGTCCAGTCAAGAACCTGTTGCAACAGCTTTGAATTCAGCAGTACACTAACCGAAGGCTGTTTCTTTCAGACACGTTCGATTGAGAACCGATGAGCTGGATAGTGACGGAGCGTGGGTGATTCACCGTGATTACAGAACAGTGTGGACAACTGATGCTGTCCTAATGCTACGAGCTCACATGAACAGAGCGTGTAAACATTATGAAGCAATCTGGCCAAACGTAAATTTATATAATAACAAATAAATTGTATTGGACTATGCATGCATCATATAGTTTCTGGTAAACGCTGATAAAGATTAATTATGTTCTTTGTCTTTAAGACTTAAAAGAACATAGTTTGCTGTACATCACTGTGCCTGTATTTGGGTGCTTTAGTTGTCAGATCATGATGATGATTTGTTAACTGACAGAAGTTATGATTAATGATTTAAAAAAATTGTGCCGAGAATGAGTGTAGTGTACACTCTCTGGTTTCCCAAGTTAACCCCCTCGGCCTTACCCAAGTCCATACTCCTGGAAGTGCGAACGAGCGGCCGCTGGTCTTGACATTGTGTGGCCGGCTCCGCAGAGCACCACCGACCAGGAGAGGGATGTCTATGATGGGAAAGTGCTGGGGAAACAACTCTTCCCCGTCCTGCCAGTATGCGCCAAGCAAGCGATGCACTACTGGACGGTGAGAAGAGGCGCATTGCGGGTGCTCGGGTTGAGCCTGGCCAGGCTCTCTTTGGTCCTGCGATGGCTTTGATGCAGAAACTATGCGACGACAAAAAGAAAGAGGACAAGGCTTTCATGTTGTGCCTCCCCAGGAAAGCAGCTCCGCTTCAGTTGCCCACTGAATGTCTGCCTAACCCCCCCATCGCGGTTTCGAAACCCATATTATAACAAGGGTGAGGCCGCACATCAAACCCCATCCTGCCGCTACCAGGAGACCACCAACCCAAGGTTGTGGTTACCAACGCAAGGTTGTGGGTTCGATCCCAGGGGATTGCAAATACCTATGTATAAATGTATAGGATAAAGCAATGAAAGTCGCTTTGGATAAAAGCGTCTGCCAAATGCCTAAATGTAAATGTAAATGTTTCGCAGTCTGGGCGTTCAATGGATGCTTTGTTCCTTCCTCCAACGTTCAGGGCGGGGTTGCAAGGAAATGTGGTCAAGCAGTGTCAGCACATCCATTGTTACCCTCACCCAACCAATTAAGGCTTTGGTCCCGGTGTTCCCACACAAAAAACAGAATGAAACAAACTAATCTATTGAATGCATCTCAAGGAGAGTACATCTCTCTGAAGAGAGAAAACCTCTTTCTAAATCCACGCATGTCCCCTCTAGTCTGTCCAATAGATAGCGCCATTGCATTGCAAAAGAGCCAAGGGAGGATTTCAGTGCAAGGATTTTGGGGCTTCACCGGCCCTGGTGGGGACTCAGCCTGTCAGACCATTGCACCGCTGGAGTGGGTGATGCGAACAATTATGCAGGGTTACAGACTGCAGTTTGTAATGAAACCCCGCATTTCGACAGTGTTCTCTCTTCTCACATGGAGAAGAGATCTTCTCACATTCTGAAAGCAGAAATTTCTAAGGTCTTAATGAAGGGAGCGATTCAGGTTGTGCCTTCAAGCCTGATAAATCAAGGGTTTAATTCCTGTTACTTCCTGGTACCAAAGAAGGACGCTCACTCCACCCCATCTTGGACCTCCGAGTGTTGAACAAACATTTGAGGAAATAGAATTTCAGAATGTTAAAGCGGCACTAACACACGAGGTTTCTGCCAATCTCTTATTAATCTTGAGTACCTACAGAATAGCATACGTCGTAACTTCGAAGAGTATTTAGTTCGATCACATTTATAAAAGATAGATACAGCTGTACGATTACTTCTGAAATCATACAGCGTTTGTGGGGGGAAGGGGCAGGCTGAACTAAAGCACACAATCAACAAAACACTGTAGCAAAGTTCACAGTAGAGAAGGAAGGAGGCAGGAACCGGCGAATGTTTAAACAAACTTTAATCAAAATAAACAAAAAATTACATGGAAGTAAAAGCCACAAGAACAAATACAAACTTAACTCAGTCCTCTCTCGTCGTACACTCTGCCGCTAATCCTTTTATACTTCTGATCTCCATTGTTAGAGATACGGAGACGGTGCAGCGCGCAGCTGACACTCATTATCACTCGCGTCACCAGCCCGGCCTCATTCGCTCACTGCTCTCGTCCCGCCTTGCTCGTCACATACCCCCTTCGCAGGCGGGGGGTACTCCAGAGACTGCGCTCTATTCCCCCCCGAGGGCCCGTCTTGGCGGCCGCAGCACCTGGGGGATGGACAGACGAGATGAGAGAAAAGGAGACAGAAACACAAGGCGCGACAGCGACGAGAGAGGAAAAAGAAAATCTGGTCCGGTTCCCCGACACACTGTCGCTCAGTCCTCAGCCAGCCAAGAGGCTCTTCCTCGCGGTGCCATGCTGTGATACTGGGCGCTCTGTGGACGACTCAATCCTCCTCCACCCCTTGGCGGCTGGCAATGGTTCCTCCGGCTGAGGGCATACGCCAGCTCCTTCCCCGTTTACTGCTCCTCCCTTCACGCCGTTCATGGGTTTTGTCAGTATATTTAAGACCGATTCGCAATCTCTGCCGCATGGCAGCTCTTCGCCACTGGACAGACGCGGACTTTTTCGCACAGGGAACCCGTTTAGTACGGGAGAATTGTGGACGACGAATGAGTCCCTAACAGGCTAGTGTGCAACCCAGAAGGGCAGAGTGGTGAACGGTTTGTGGTCAAGCAGACTACATTCACCTCACAACAAATTATTTAGAGCTCCTGACCATAAGGAAAACTCTTAATTATTTTCTGCCTCACCTGCATGGACATCATGTGCTCGTATGCTGTGACAATACCACAGTTGTGGCATATATCAATAACCAGGGCGGTTTACGCTCACAGAAACTTCACGCTCTCGCTCACAAGTTTTTGGTGTGAAGCCTGCGTTTTTTCCTGTCGTTGTGCGCAATTCATGTTCCAGGGATCCTGAAGAGAGGTGCGGAACTTCTATCGAGGGGGAACCACCCACAGATAGTGGGCATGATATAGAGGAGATTCAG
This sequence comes from Triplophysa tibetana, assembly GCA_008369825.1. Lineage (NCBI taxonomy): Eukaryota > Metazoa > Chordata > Actinopteri > Cypriniformes > Nemacheilidae > Triplophysa > Triplophysa tibetana. The sequence goes on along the minus strand of CM017905.1, from coordinate 12,489,637 downwards.
TCAGGCAACCGTAAATCTATTCTCCTACTGCGAAAGCTCCCATTGTCCTATGTTCTTCTTGCTAAAGGAATTGGACGCACTGACCCACCCATGGCCCAAGGTGCTGCTGTATGCTTTTCCTCCTTTGTGCCAGATAATTCCCACACTGGGCAGAGTGAGAGAGAAGGGCCTGACACTCCTTCTTAGAGCTTCCAGGTGGCCCAAAGCACCTTGGCTGGCAGAGATAATAACCCTCTGTTATATGCCCAGCCGTGGCACCTCCCCCTCCGCACAGACCTATTGTCTCATGCGAACAGGGAGATTTATCACTCTCAACCGGACAGGGTGGCTCTATGGGCCTGGCGCTTGAGGGGACAAACTTAACCGCGCTTGGGTTTCACCTGCATGTGGTTGCTACTATACAAAATGCCAGGGCTATATCTACAAGGTCCCTAATATGGTGTTAAGTGGCAAGCGTTTGAAGGGTAGTGTGATGGGCACGGTCTCGCATCATGTTAGTGCACTGCTCAGTTCCTGATATTTTGTTTTTCTTAAAGGACCTTATGGATAAAGGCAGGTCTTTTCCCACAATTAAGGTCTACCTGATAATGAATCAAAGGGAGTGCTGCCCCCAGGAGCCATCAGAGCTCATTCCACGAGGGGCTTAGCTGCCTCTTGGGCTTTGTTCAGGGCAGTATGACTGCAGGACATCTGCGTTGCTGCCAGCTGGGCCGCTCCCCATACGTTTATGCATTACTACCGATTGGATGTCACCAAAACCTCCGTAGCACATTCTGTTTTAGGAGTGGGTCCTTATAGCCCCTTCTTGTTATATCCCTTTACCTTCTGTTTACACATTGTTGAAGTCACAAAGGTTGAACGGGCCGGTGGGGCATAAAGATTCATGTCACCAAGCGTGCATTCAAATTCCTGCCTGGGTGTTATATATGTGTCGCTGTTTTAATTATATGTGTTTGCCTCATACATGTTGCCTGTCCTGCATGTGTACAGCGGCTATGTGTGTGCGTCAGGGTTGCCAGGTGTATGATTATGGGACGTGTCAAGCACCACCCCCTTGGGGGTGACCGTCTTTTTTTCTGGCTTTCAGAACCTCTCTATGAGTGTTACGGGCAATCGGGGAGCTGTCCATGTCTCTCCCAATGGTGGATCTCGAACATGTGATGATGAAAGATAACAATAGGTTACTTTTGTAATCCCGGTTCTCTGAAACATTGAGTGGAGAGATCCACCAGCTTTGCCCTGCTTGCTGCACAAGAAGCTAATATTCTTACTGAAGAACAGCAGCGCAGGAAGACCTTATATGCTCTCAGGTAAGGGTGTGGGGCCTTACCTGGGATTGACTGCAAGCCTCTGTCTGTCTAGCCAGACTTTGTGCAATTGGATGCTTCTGCAGAAGTCAGGTACGGATGCCCTTCCCAGAGGTGTATCTCTCCACTCAATGTTTCAGAGAACCGGAGTTACGAAAGTAACCTATTGTTGTTCCTGTTAAAGGGCCGCAATCCCAGAAAATGCACTTTTAAATGTTTATCAACCAAACATTGAGTCGCCAGTGTGTGTGCAGAAACACCCTGTAATTATACAAATCCATCTATTCTTCTTTTTCTTTAAACCACAACAGAGACACAAAACAGGCTGTTGGGGATCCCCTAACAATCTGATATCACATTGTTTATGCCTGCTCACAGACTCCGCCTTATGAGCGCTTAGGTCCACCTTTCGCCATAGACACGCTGTCAGCCATTATCAGGCAAGAGCAGATATGGCCACTAACTTAAAATTAAACGACAAATGTGTGCTGTTGTGGGATGTAAAATGGAACAAAAGGAGACGGGAGGAGACCTTTCCAACGAGCCCAAGTTTGGGCCGCTGCAACCTCGGGGGCTGGTGATATTAAAGATGGAAAGTCTCGGTACGCTGAGGACTCTGCATCCGGGCAAGAAGCACTTTTTTCGGATCGACAAACCAGCATTCACCGGTCCAGATCTCCGGTCCAGAAAGACATACAGAAACGAGCCGGGACTCATTGGAAAGCACTCCCCCCGGGGATTCAAACAGCGAACACCCAGAAGACCATTGAGAGAGAGAGAGTTCTGCCAACGGAAGTCAGAATCGCTGGAGCGTCACGTGATTCATGGAGCCTTAAGATAGTACCAGGAAGTTATGTTTTCTTTTTAAATGCTTTATTTCTTTAATTTTTTTATTCATTAAATGGTTTTCGTCTTTAAATGGGTTAGAAGTTTACCTCTGTTGATCTGTTTATTCGCAGCTCGTTGCGTAACTAGTAACTTACTGGAACTATTGAGAGCCCACGTCGCGTGATTCATGGAGCCTTAAGATAGTTCCAGGAAGTTATGTTTTCTCTTTAAATGCTTGATTTCCAAATTTTTTTTGTTCATTAAATGGCTTCTGTCTTTAAATGGGTTAGAAGTTTACCTCAGTTGGTCTGTTTAGTTGCAGCTTTATGCATTACTGGAAGCTTCCAGGAACTAGTGAAGCTGTGAAAAAACTGTTCCATTGGAGTCAACGAAGAAGACGCCACTATCTGGCTCTTGCCAGTTGCCTTCCGCTGAATCTATCTTCGGCTCCCAGGGACGTGGCGAGTCAGTATAGCATAGGTTTCGCCCAAAAAAATATTCTCAAGAGTGGATCAATACCAGCTGTAAGCGATCAAGGTCAATCTCCGAAGAAGTAAGTGTATTACACATCGTTTTTAAATCGCCTTTCTTTACTAATGTGTTTAGCATGTTAGCGGCCAAACCTGAGACTTTACGTTGATCCAAAGACAGGTGTTATGTCGTTACGTTAGTGGTAAACCGCATCGCGCCCATCGGTTCAGAAGACTTGTGACCGACAGAATTTCTGTAAATATACTCATTACAACGAAAGAAAGTTATAACAGTGTCTTTCTCGGTGAGTTCGGCGTTTTCTGGTATGTCCTTAGTGCGACAATACTTGCATATGTAAGACAACCTGGTTGCTGATCTTTACACACCTGTCTGACATACACAAGTACTCTGAATGCGTTTTTGCCTATATCTTTATGTCTGTTAGTTATATGCATGCACATGATTAATCATCAATGGCCAACATTTCATACAGCATATGTTGTTCTATCTATGTTTTATTCTTCTCCATTTAATTTGTATTTATGAACAAGGCATTAAGTTGATTTTTATTGCAGTTGGTGTATGGTTTTGGTTGGATAGGGGATTACAGACGTAATTGCACTTTCCGCCATATTGCTTGTCTTGATGTCATCCAAAGCACATGTGTAAGCTCTCTACGTCATATTTTGCATACGGGGAGGGGAGCAGAAGCTCAGTTGCATTTAAAGAGACATACACAAAAACGGCGTACTCCAAATGCACGCTTCGAATGTGACGTTTTACAAGAATTTGAAGGATGCATGTGGTGTATTCTTCACTGCTATGAAAACCCACAAGTCACCTGAACATTTAATTAAAAAACATGGTGCTACGTGCAGATTTATCAAAGATTTTGTGGTTTTAATATAAGTAATGTAAAATTCTGCTACCTCAGTAAACTGGTCTAGTCAACAGGACTGTCTACGGGAAGTGTCTAGTGGCTTGGGATATATATTGTACTCTGAAGGGCACTTCGAAGTGAAAAACAATCATGGCTGCCATTTTGAAGGGTCATTCCAAACCGAAGTGCTCATAGCTAGCCACTTCAAAGTCACTTCACAACTGATGGACACTTCGAGCTCCCATGATTCGTTGCCTGGTGATGGGACCTCCTAATGGGGACAAGATGATGATGCAGAAGGAGAGTTTAGGGCATAGGGATTAGTCATTCGGAGTTTAAAACCTGTTTAGTTAAGTCTTTATATATGGGCCATTCTACAAAATACAATTGTACAGGTACACATTTAAAGTAATTTTGCAGTTTATTTTAATAATCTAATTTCAGAAAGTTTTGGGAAACTGTTCCTCTCCTCAAATTTTGTCACTACCAAAACACAATGATATATAATTTAATATGAAGGATTATATTTACACATTAGGATTGTTTAAATCTACTTTTAAATTTTTTTTGCGATATAAATAAAATGTTTTCACATGTAAATCAGTAACATTTAAAATTTTAACAATATTTAAAGTGTAATTTCTGAGATTTGTTTCATTTTGAATCAAAACTTTCTTTGTAAAAGACACAAAATTGATAATACCGATTTCAAATTTAAGGATTCATTAGATTATTGATATACATTGAACCAAGAACTATCACAACATTTTGACAATTTAATATGCTTTATTTTTGACAAAACATCCCATTTTTCGGTCGTGGTCCACACATTATCATTAGTGATGGTAATGTTTTGGTAGTGATCACAATATTTAATTTGCACAGCTGATCCAGTTTTTCAACATTTTATTTCTACATTTTACTATGTTGCACATATGCAGCCAGCACATACTGTATAGCAGACCAACATCTGACAGTAAATATCTAATAGAAAACCTAAAGCTCACATACTTGAATACTAATGATTTGCATAACTTTACAGAGTTTTATTTATTTCCCCAAAGAGTGTTTCTTTGTCTCAGTGCCGAAACAATTTTTGTCACTACAGAAACAATGATACGTGTTGTGACTGTTTTGGTAGTGACAATGTTTGAGCCTAGCTCAAAGATGCTAATCAGCACGTTTGCAAACACAGTTGAACAAATAAACACACATAAAAACAAAATTTTATGGAACAACGGCCAAAAAAGTTTGCTTAATTGGTGAATAAATATGTGGTAGTGAAGTTCCTTGGTTACACAGACTTTTGAACACATATTCTTCAAAATGATAAGACCGATCTATTCACCTTTTAACTTATTAGAGAGAGGGACACAGCAATAATTCTTGATAAAAAAGATTGAAGGGTGTGACGGGCATAGAAGCGGATCCAAGTGCAGTGTAGATTTATTGAAAATAATATAAGATAAAACAAACCAAGGTAATCCACAGAACATAGGCGGCACAAAAACAAAGCTTGAAGCAAAGACCGACATCCAAATAAAGGAAACAGGACTTAAATACACTGGGAAACAAGAAACATCTGGGGAAACTAATTAACAAGAAAAACTACAAAGAACTACAAACATGGCACACAACAGGAAATAAAGTAAAAGTCCAAAATAATAGGGAAACGGAACTTTAGGGCTTGTGGGCTTTACTTGTGACTTAACTTTAGGGGTTCCTCCATCTCCCAATTGAAGGGAATAACATCAATAATACTAAACACATCTTAAATCTCGTTATACATCTTACTAAAATCTATATAAATGCCCCAAAAGTGCTTTTTATTTAAAAAACAGTAATAATCAAACTTTCAGGCTTATGGGTATTCCTCACAGCATTTGTACTGATAATATTAAGTTTATTGCACTGGAAATGTATGGTTAGGTTTACTTAATTTTAACTGTAGTTTGCACAACTCACAATTTTCCATACACTTAATGCATACTTTTGAGCTTTTCTTGTAATTTATATTTTTGTGTTTATTTTTTGTATTTTTACAAAAAATATTTTTATATTTTTGTTTTATATTTTGTATTTATATTTTTATATGTGTAAAATGTGAGGGTCTCTTATAAATTGGCCTTTCTATTTATACATAATCGCAATGGCTGTAGAACATGTTGGAAAAAGTACATCCAGCGTGAGGGGACAGACTCCACAAGAACACCCCACCCAGAGGAAAAAGGAGTAATTGTGAAGCATGCTCATGGGTATTGCTTACTGGACTGAATAATACATTTTAATTACTCTGTTTTTTGGTGCTTGGTGTTTATTGTTACTTTGATGTCAGTGTTTTTGTTCTCTTTGGGCAGTAATTTGCTCTTATTGTTAAGCGTCCTTGATCACTGGAAAGGCGCTATATAAATAAAACATATTATTATTATATCTATTAACACAGGCAAAAACAACATTTTCTTTAACATTTGTTTTAGGATGTACCAGCGGTTCAGGGTAAAAATAGTGACGGGGAATCAAAATTCACAGTTCAGGGGTGTTTGTTTGGGTGCAAAGGTGAGCTTCAAATAGTGCAGGTCCAAAAAAATTTCAAGACAAAAAAAATTCTTTCAAGAGGATATTAAATCTTTGGCTATGCCAACAACAGGCCCCAAATCACTTGTCAAACAACTATCACCTCCTCCTCCAAAATGGCTGCCAAAAGCCATTTTATACACTTGGCTCCTCCCACTTTTGAGCCTACCAATTTATGGTTGTGGGGATGCAAAAATACACAATCATATTCAAAATGACTAATAATAATATGATAAGGGCTATGCGATAACAAAGACATATATAAAGCAGCATTAAACAGAGCAGAGTTTTAGCAAACAGAAGAACATGACAAGACACATGAAAAGACATCCTCTCCCTGGCCTTCCCCCAATGTAATGGTAGAATAGAGTGCCCTTCCTATGGGCCTTGAAATGGCTTCCCCATCCAGTATGTGAATTTGGCAAGTTGAGAGAGGATCCAGAGAGTAAGTATTGCATGTTTGATATTTTCCATCTGATATTAAATTAAATGAACTGTTAGCTACATACATTTAGACAAATATCTGAAAACATGCAACATGAACACAACAACCAAAAGAAACCAACAAGGGTGCACACAAAAATGGCTTAGCATAGCTATGTCCTTAGTTTTAATGTTAAATTTCCCCAAGATCATTGGACTACATGTGTCGATTTAACTGAATGTCATTACTTACGGGCCTGAGATCTCACTTTGACTACTGAAAAACCTTGGGAATATCCTTGCCTTAGTATAGAACCTGAGTTACGGATGTAACTGTGGATCTGTGAGACCGAAGGATGACCATCACAAAAGGTCTAAATAAAATGATAACCTTCGTTCCGCCTTCTCTTGAGACCTTATGTAAACAAAGTCATACCCATGACCCCGGAGGTATAAATGCGGGTTTTATTTCCGGCTCGTTCTCTTACCTTGAATGCCCAAAGTTCAGAGAGACAAGGATCAGTGACGGTCATCCTTCGGTCTCAAAGATCCACAGTTACATGTGTAACTCACAATCTGTTTCGACCTCACTCTGACCCACACTAATGGCCTTAATAGGATGACTCGTGTCAACAGTGTCGCAAAGAACCACAGAATCCATACTATTTGCTCCTCGCTGGGCAACAGACATTAAAATAGCATTGCTCACTGATGTCGCATTGATCACTTCAACTCGTTAACTTTTTAGAACATACATGCCTAAGACAATGATGCTTAAAAAACATGCTGCAAAAATATCTTCTACATGAACTCCCTTAAATGCAGCCCATGAAGTAGATACATTTCTGGTTGAGTGGGCCCATACCCCACAGGAACTGGCATCCCTCTTACTGTAAAAGCTCTGTAGCTCAGTGGTAAGAGCATGGCAACAATGCCAAAGATCGGGTGTTCGATCCCAGGGGACTGCATATATTTAGAAACAAATGTATAGTATAATGCAATGTAATTCGCTTTGGATAAAAGCGTCTGTCAAAATGCATACAAATGTAAAAATGTATTTTTTTAAGTTAAATAACAATTACATAAGTGTAGTATACCCTTGCTGGACATAGGGTGAGCAAGCCTTCCTGTTCTGTCTGTGAAGGAGGTTGAAACTGAACCATCTCCAGTATTCAAGTCTTAAACCGAGGATTAATAACTTTTGGCAAAAAGCCAGGATTTGGCCAAAGTGACACCCCTGTGTAATCTGGTTTCCATTGCAGACCGTCGTCACTAACACTAACAAAGCACATAACTCTCATACCCTCATAGCAGAGCAGATGGCCAAGAGTAAAGCTGTCTTAAGAGACTAAGCATTAAGATCTGCGTTAGCCATCGGTTCATAAGGGGGCTTAGTGAGAGAGTCTTATGCAAGAGGCAAGTCCCAACTTGATGTCCGCAGAGTGCGATTTGGGCAGAGATGATAAACCCCTTTCAAAAACTGGCATACTGGTCAGCAGAATGGCTGGTCATCAACCCCCCCCCCCCCCCCATGAAATTCAGAGATAGATAAGGCATAGACCTTGATTGTGCTAGCTGCTTTATCTTGTTATGTCCAGTTGGAATCCCAAGAATCGCAGAACAAGACGATCATAACAGGTTATTGGATCAACATTCCAATGCCCTCAACATGCTCAAACACCATTCTGAAAAGATTTTCCATTTAATACCATAATTAACACAAGTAGATTGGGCATTAGCATTGTTTAGAGTTTCCCGCACAGTATCACCTAGTTGCTGGCTCTGCAGGGACCATACCCATAAGGGAAAGCTGAACCCAATTTGACCGCTTACTTGTGACTGAAGATCCGCCCTGATGGTAGCTGCCACGGATAACCCTGAATCAGGTGAATCATCTCTGGAACTTCCCTGATCACCCGAAGGATAACCTAAGGGAATTACTATCGATGCCGCCGCTATCATCCCTAATAGCTTATGAAACATGTGGGCCGTCACAATCTTCCCTGTCTGGATGTTATTTACTGCTTTCTCCAGGTTGTCTGTTCTCCGGGGAGTAAGACATACCTGCGTTGTCATGGAATTGAAATGCAGACCCAGAAAATTCACCTGCTGTTTGGGCTGGAGACTGCTCTTCTTCCAAATCACAGTGAACCCCAGTAACTGTATATGGGCTAAAAGATCTTCTGTGTTCCGAATCCCCTCTCTTAAATTAGCCTATCATCCAGATATGGCAGGATTCTGATCCTGCATAACTGAAACGGAGCTAGGGTGGCTGCAACCACCCGAGTGAAAATTCATGGTGCTAACGACAGGCCGAATGGTACAACCCTGAACTGAAAGGCTTGGCCTTGAAAAGCAAAACAATTGTAAGATTGTAACACGAAAATATGCATCTTTTAAATCCAGAGATGTGAAGCATTCTCCTGGACTTATGGACTAAATTACAATTCTCGTATGGGTCATTTTGAATGGAAGGACTTTCAAGTATTAGTCGAAATTACAGTCCATACCCGTGAGCTATGGTGGATAAAACCCAAGGGTCTCAGTCTCAGAGGCTGACAAAGTATACAACTTCCTTACGTGAGTGAAAGTACATATACTACTGGTCAATTATTACTCCACAATAAGTACAATTTGTAAAGACAGATTCTTACCTGAGTAAAAGTACGGAGTATGTGCTTTAAAAAGTACTCAAGTATTAAAAGTTAATTTATTTTATGTCAGTGGTGCACCGTTTTATTGTCGTATACCTTTTGCTTCTGAAGCAACCTACTGAATACACTGAGTAGCTCACAGTATGGTATTAAGAGCTTATGTTTAGTTTGGATATAATCTTGTATGATCATTTAGCCTAATTATCCTCATTAGCCCTCTAGGCCTATATGTATTTATGAGCAGTGTTTTTTTTATATTCCCTTTACCAGTTTTAGCATCAACAGTAAGTAGTAAGTTTCTTGTATATATTAAGATGTATAAGCCATTTATTTGTTGGATTTATTGCCATTTGTATTACCGTAGTTTAACTAAAAACATAAACTATAGCATTGCCTGTACGAGATCCACGTGCAATAGCATTAAAGGACCGTGAAACCAGACGGTCAGTCTTGGCAAACTCCTTCTTAGGACAGCGAGGGTTAGCAGAAGCATGGAAGGGACCTAACGTAGTCCATTCAGCTATCGCTTGCTCTACTGGGGGCATGTCCCCCAATCCAGTTTCTGAAGGGTAACAGGCATTGGCCATCCGTCTACAGCCTGCATTAAATTGAAGCTTTTGTGTCGGTTTCTTCAAAGCTGTTCTCAACATAGAAGTGTAGTTGTCTACCACTGGAATGCAAGGTGCAGGAGTATTCTGAAATTCTCAAACACCCCCAACAGGAGCTGGATCAAGCAATGGAGAATGCCGACCAATTATCTTGGCTATTAGAAATACCCTAGTCATAAGGGTTTTCAAAGAAAATTCCTCTTTCATTGTTGGTTCGTCCTCAATTACTGCAGACTCTGAACAAGTTCCCTTCTCCTGACTGTTGAGTATCATCAAAGAGAGAGTGGGGAGCCAAAAGTCATAACACATCACTATCCATTGCACCTTCCCCAGGATGGGACTGTTGCCCATCAACTGGAACGTCTTCCTTACTGGGAGGTAGAGATGAGGAGGAGGACAGATTAGATCAAAACTGATCCATTCTCTGTGATAACTCGGAATAGCTTCTTCTATTGCCGGAGCTGACGTTGTGGACGTTTAGTTGCCTCTGCCCCAATCTCACGGATTGATTTGTGTGTGGAGTGAATGCTGTGTGGGCGTTTTTGACCACCCCTTTTCGATGAACGTTACCTCTCAGGTACTGAGCTGCATGCCCTATTAGCGTGGTAAACTCGTTCATCTCTAGGTAGGTAACAAAATGCAGAGCAGGGATTATCCACATCCTCTTTTAAATGAGCAACCCCCAAGCATGTAGGACATTCTCTCTATGCCCATCACAAGGGTCCAATGCTGAGTGACAAAACCTGCCGCACTGAGAAGCCTAAGCAGGTAAGCCACACACAATAAACTGGCTGGGAACAGCTGCGAAATATATCAAGCTCACACAAATCCAAAGACCCGCACCAGTACGCAAACGTACTTAGCACGCCTTTATGAAACCCAAAAACTGCGAACAGTGATATATGATATAAGACCCTCTGGGGTCATGCACATGACTTTGTTTAAATACTGTAAAGTCTCTAAAGAAGGGGGAACGAAGGTTATCATTCTATTTAGGCCATTAGTGAAGGGCAGAGTTAGCTCGAAACAGATCCAGTATGCAACACAACATCCAGCGGGTTGTCCTCCCCTACCTGGAGATATTAACCTGAAGCTGAGATAGATGCGTTTGTAGAAATATTAAAGATCAATAAAGTTCGCAACTTGCAGGGGTTTAATAATAATTTTCACTAAAAAGTGTACACATGCATAAAAAACTTTGCTACAGTGCTAAAGCTGTGAACAGAGGAAAGCGCATCAGCCGCAATAGTTAAAGTCCCGTTCTACAGTAAAGTGTCAAATGTTGAGAAGGATTCTCTTTGAGAGGGCATGTACAGTAAGTATTTTTCTTCCAAAATGAAAAGGCAAATAACCTCTGTTTCAGTATATTTATATTTTATTATAATTGGTCATGTTTCATAAAAAAATGCAAATACTTATGCAAGAAGCTAGTGTCAATGCTAAAGAACTTTATAGACAAGTTGTCAACAAATGGCATAAAAAAGTGTTTATAATGTCAAAAATATGGCTGCTGGTTGTGTTGTGAATTCTTGAAGGTGTCATTACTTATTTGGTCCCATCTTATTGACATGCACTGCAAAAAGGAGATAGTTTAACAAGATCAGTTTAAATAAAATATATAATACATCTGGATGAAACTGTTTGCAAAAAAAACTTTTGTATTTTACTTAAAAAAAAGGAAAGACAATTTAAGACCTTTTTATAAGAAAACATTTTAATCAGCAACTTAAGGTACCTTTCTCATTCATTATTTTTTACAGTGGTTGGATTATGAAAAACATTGATCTCAATATGGGAGCCTCAAGATCTTTAAACAAAAAGCAAACATGTATGTAAACGAATGCTATTTTAGGCTCTTTATATGTCAGTACAGATATTTGGATTCATTACTTAATGAAGATTTCTTAATTCTCCATTACTGTCAGACCTTTTAGAAATGTTTTTTTCCTCTGTCCTTAATTTTGTCTATTATGTGTACTGTATAGTTGAAAGGCACCAAATGTGGTCCTGGAACAGTAATTTTATATTGAAGCTATTTTTGGTACATTTTAAGTGCAATCTGTCAAACTGTATACAATCTAAGACAAATTGAGATAGAGGCATACAACAAGTCAAACTCATTATTTTTGTCAAATATGTTTACAACAGAATCTTTGAGCTGAATTAACTAGATTTAGGGTACAGTAGATATCAGGTTTAATTCTTGATTAGAAAAAAGTCTAACTGTGACCTTTGAAAGTATATCTTTTAAGACATCTGTTTTTCCCATTAAAATAGATACCATAGGACCATAGTCACTTTTCTGGAAAGTCATGTCACTCAGAGCCCATTCATAACGCCTCCAGGCAGCTTATTCAGTAATACAAGATCGTACTACTTGAATAGGGGTAGACCAAATTAATCTATTGAAAAAAGGTAAATATTTTAAGAGTTGGCAAAAACACTCGGCCCCTAGCCCATTAACTTATCTTTCACGGGTACAAAAGAAGATCATGCTAAAACTTGTGAATAAGATAATTTGCATTCAAACGAGTTAGTTACCTTGTAAAATCGATAAAAGGAGAGGAGATTGTGCTGGAAAAGTATGTCTAGTGATCATTAAGACTTTTTTATTCTCAAATTGCACTAAAAATAATAGTTGCTCCATCTACTGCATAGGTGCAAAGGCTGGTGAGTTTTCCAGGACAGGAATGTCAGACTTTATTGTGGCGATTGACATCGGAATTGAAGCAATACATGTTGTTTAACAATTAAAACGGTTTTATTGAGTGTTGCATTTTCCCAGTTCACTTTTCACCACTGCAAATCGAGTACACAAAAAATACCCAGATAATATGATTCCACCATTTTTTTATAAATATTTGTCAAATGCACATTATTCGGTCCCATGAGACATCACGTGGTGGCAATTCTGTGAACCAGGGCTCTCTTTTAAGCTGTAACAAATAGGTACCAAAAATGTATTCTTTGTGTTCAAACTTAGCTCATTTAGCACTGGTTTCAATTATTTTTGTGGCTGTTGTTGGTACATCACAAGTAAACAAACATGCAGTTCACTGGTAACTGGGAAGTTTTATCTGCATATTTCAGCAAAAAACAAATACAATACTTCTCTATTTATGGTGTAAGGTTTTTGCACTACTTATATTTAATGCTTTCTTTGCATGGTAACCACTAATATTGTTGTTCTTGAGAATTACTTTATCTTTTAATATCTTTCCCAATTACCTTTTTAGTGTTCTGTAAACAGGATACACAAATAACTACACTGTAAAACTTTGCCAGTAACTTACTGTAACTGTTTTAAACGTAAATTTACGTAGTTCTTAAATTTTCTTTCATAAAACAAGACTAAATATATTGGGTCACTTCTCTTGTTGCGTAAATATATCGTGATTTAAGATTTGAATATTTTCAAGACAAAAGTGCTTCAGAAGAATGTCATTTTTTGAAGTGTAATGCCAGTAATGAGATCAGTCTGTTCTTGCTCCTTTTGAATATCAAAAGTCAAATTGTATTCATTTTGGTTAAAGCAGTACTAATAGGAAAGTAATCTACAGTAAATAATTGGGAAATCTGCTGCAAAACTACAGCAAAGTTTTAAAGTGTAGATTCATTTATGCAAACGATATAGGTTGTTTTCAACCCTTTGCCAAAAAAACAATTGTATTTCACTGTTTTATACACACTGTTGTATCAAAGACATATTTAAACAATAAATGCCCTTCATATTGATTGTTCCCTTTTTAGCAAAATCCCTTATTTCACGGCGTAACCAACAATGTGTGGTCGCAAGATGAAAAACAGAGGGGGCTCAATATGGCGTAACTGTAGATCGGAGAAGCCAGCTGCCTCCAGGTGCTTCCAAGTGGCACGAGTTGTCTCACAGCCATCGCCAAAATAGTACCTAACAAACACATTTAAATGCAAGTATAAATATAGCCCTTTTATTTCAGAACACAAATTCTGCACAAGTTTTCTACTGGAGATTTGCGTTCTCCCATGTCAGACCTTGGTATATCTGGCAATGTGTATTCCTACCAATACTGCTCTCTATTCTCAAGTTTGAGTAGGTGAACACGACCAAAAATAGATTTAGCCATGTTCAGTGAAAATATTTTGCTATGTTTTAAAATATATATCTTGCTTCCACTAACCATTGTTGTAAAATCTAACATCAGGGTATAAATATGCAAAAAACTTCGGACTATATATTTTTGATATCCACGTGATAGAAAACACCCTAATTTTATCTATTGAGTATCATGTAAGGGAGATCCTATGAGAAGATCTATTGTGTATTTGTCTGTTTAGTGTGTGTTTTATATTACCAAAATGGCTGTAGAACATGTTGAAAAAAATAAATCCAGCTTGATGGGTCAGACACCACATGCTCAAGAAAGAGAAAGGCTCCACCCTGAAGAAGAAAAAAAAAGAGTAATGTTCTATAAAACACCTATTGTCCATTTGTTACTCAACAGTGAGTTTTCGTTTTTTAAAACAATCTGATTTGAAGACAGTACTCTGTATAATGACATCATGACATAAAGCATATGTTTCTTTGGTATTAACAGGGCTCTCAAGTCTCACGCATTGGGCGTGAGATACATGCATTTCAACATGCTCACATGCCACACTTTGTATTTATCACGCAACGAAATTCGCAGGATAAAGCCCACCAAGTTGCGCCGCAGTTAGAGGAATCAAGTGAGTTCCCCAAAGGGTTCAGAAGGCCCTGCCACGCACTAGCTAATCAAATAAAAAAATTTAGCTAGCGAAGAGCCAATCAGAAAATCGCATTGCTGTATCCGGGTAATTTAGATATTCCCGCAACAACAATGTTTACATTGTGATTCCAACGACACATTCTTCGATTCACGTGCTCGCTCGACACAACATTGATTTAGATGCTCGCTGAAGTAGCTTCCATAAAGGGCAGCTCTGACATTGATTCACATCTCGCCGAAGTGGCTGCAGACTGATCGACGTGGGAGAAGACCATATCCTATGAGTACAGGAAATCATCTCATCATTGCTGGGGAATATCCAGGCAGCTGGTAGGTTAACTAACAGATTGACCACAGTATTTGAACTAGCCTAGCTAGCCGGTTGAATCCCTGCTAATTTCAGCAGCTAAACTGACACTTGTTTAGTATTAGTTCTGATTCAGATGGAAATAAAAGGAAAGAAAAAACAAATTATGGAATATTAATTTGCCATTTGCCTCTTCCCTGACATCTTTTTAATAGACAATTATTGCATTTGTCTTATTCAAAGATGTCAGGGAAGAGACAAATGTGCAATCTTTCATGCTTCGCTCTGAATGATCAGGCCAGGACATAGGTGGAGACTGTGGAGAAGACAGTAGTGGAGGCAGTAGATGACTTTTTGGAGGTGGCAGTGGAGGAGACAGCTAGGGTGTCAGTAGGATGAGTCCGTGGAAGAGACTGTGGAGGACACCATAGAGAGACAGTGGAAAACCCACTGGAAACAGGGAAAAAGAGAGGATTAAGAAGAGAAGCCACCTATAGGCGTTTCTTTAAGAAGGAGTGGTCAACCCGATGCCCCTTAATCACAATGGGAACCAACAACCCCTGTTCTGAAGGCCTCAAAACCTGCCACCAACACCTACAATAAACAAGTTAACAACACTATCCATTATCTCCCTCTCTCTCTCTCTCTCTCTCTCAAACCTGCACTAAGAAATGCTGAATTAAATAAATATTGTGTTTTATTTGTACGAATTCATGCGTCACATTTTTCGATGAGTCCCCGTCCCCACCCAAACCGCCGCCGCTAAAATCTCTCGGATTACACTAAGCAAATCAAAGATGAATAGACATAATCTTGCAATTATGCTGTGCAACCTGTAAAGTTACATCTGTGATCTATACTGTGTAGCTGTGAATGTACTGCTTGCTTATGTAATGCTAACTTTTGGACTGATCGTCGGATTTGTTTATCAGTGATCGTGTTCAATAACATGCGCAAGGAATACCGTTTCTCAATATTTTAATGTTATTCACAGATCACTGGACTGAACACATGTTGATTTAACTGTAATCACTTACGGGCCTGAGAACTCTCTTTGACTCCTGCAGAACCTTGGGAATATCACTGACGGAGCACAGAACCAGTGTGCACACCACTGCATCCACAGAGTTGTCCTCCACTACCTGGAGATTCTCACCTGAAGCGACTACAAAGTTGTCATAAACGAGGTGGTCGTTTTTCGCCATACTTTTCTCTAGGTAGGTTCGAAAATAGGGGTTTTGGTCGACGCATGTAATTTTGGAGCCATTCGGATAGTACTCAAAGTTCGCCCCGGTTCCACAGCCGATCTCCAACACCCGCAGAGGGCCGTTTGGGGGGTAAAATTTAGACAAGTTTCGAAACAATTCCCTTTTCTTGTCGTTCATTTTGTCATTGTACGAAGGCACAAATCCGGACATTATTAAAGGAAAGACGCGTTTGTAAAAAGATAAAAGTCCAAGCAACTCCGCTATCTGAAGTGGTAAGGTGATGATTTTCACTCCAAAAGCGCACGCGTACATTAAAAACGCCATTTTTAACAACAACTCCACGGCACTGACAGATTCGTTTGATAAACAAACGGGGAGTTGCTTCGAATATCACGTGACTACCCAGTCAACGTCTGGGTCTAGAACGTAATATTCGGACAATGGCACAATGCAGTAGTGTGCCAACAGATGGCGTCCATGTATAAAGAATCAGAACAGGGGGTCATTTATCAGTAGTTTATTCGACGATTCTGTGGCGCTTTAAGGCGAATTCATCTGCCTCTCCGCCCGTTTTAACAAAAGCAGTTATTCCTAAAATCCTTCATTCTCACGTATAGGCATACTTGATGAGATTAGGTTAATAGTAATATCTTTAAGCCCTGAGTTTCTGTATTACTTGCAATACTGTCTAGAAACTAACATATTCACACCTCTGACAAAAGAACAATCATGTTCTCTGCAAGTTTCTATTATATCTGCAGACAGTATAAAGTTGAAGTCTTCTATGCTCCATTTGGATCACAAACAAAGTTAGACTTCAGCACCAAGGACAGTCTCCAAACCCGGCCACGTCTGGTGGCGCATTGCACATCATTGAGGACTAGAAAAGATGCTCAAGTTGCCCAGAAGGGGGAGTGGGCAATACATTAAAAGTCTAACATAACTGGATTAGCCGAACTGGCTAAAACCCTTGACCACTAAAAACCAGCTTCCTTAACACTGCTCAACAGTGGATGCTGCTGGTCTTTCAAAGAGGGGAAGCTCATTTCACAATGAATGAATGAACAAACTATCTAAAAAAAATATATAAACACGACGGAGGAAATGTGGGCATACATTAAACTGAAACAAGGAATGTGGTGTATAATTGTGTGAAATGTATGATGAAAATTGGCAAGCAATTTCGGCTAGCAAATACCAAGAAATAGGTTGCAGCAGTTTGTCTTTCAACTACACTTGAAAAATCCGCAATTTTTAGTCAATAAAATGTTAACATAATAGTACAAATATTTGACCATTCATTTTTTGACAATTATAGGGGAAGCTGAGCTTCCCTTGCAGTCTTAAAGAAATCGCGACTGCTGCTCAACCAACCATTTTGGATTAATCAACCCCACAAGCATACAGAGATTCACCAAGCTTTTTCCATCCCTGATCACTGTACTCAAAACAACAATAATACTACATGTGTTTATTTTTCCAAAATTCAGTATTTGTTGGTCTAAATCAGGGTTCCTCAAATCTTACCCTGGAGGGCCGTAGCACAGCAGAGTTTAGCTCCAACCCTGATCAAACTTGCATACCTGTGATTTTCTAGCGATACTGAACAGCTTGATTAGCTTGCTCAGGTGTGTTTGATCAGGGCTGGAGCAAAACTCTGCAGTGCTCCGGCCCTCCAGGGTAAGATTTGAGGAACCCTGGTCTAAATGTTTTCAGTATTACGAATAACGCTGTGTTTGACATCAGAATTAACACAAGGTTTTCAAGAAAGTACAGACTGCTTATAACATTTCAAATTATACAAAACCCCATACAAGTTTTAGTATTTTCTATGTTGTATCAATTTCAGTTAATTCCAGAATTATTATAAGAAATATTGCCATTTTCTCTGTGATCCTTCAGACCTTCTACAGTGTTGACACTAAATATTATGAAAAAAACACTTTATTTTATGAATATTGCTTTCCAATTCTTGTTCTTCTTTTTTATATTAAACGTCCGAATGTAAATGTTGAAATCCAATTTTACAGATATCCAAAATCAGGGAGACAACCGTACAGACAAATTAATTTAAAATTGATGATGTTTTGTGTTGTAAACTGAGCTAACATTGTGATTGATAGTCCCTTTAAGCGCTGTTTCGCTTACGTTGCAGCGTTCCTTCGGTCAGTGCGGGAAGTCGGAAGTAGGGTACTTGCAGACGCTCCCTAACAATTTGCTGAGAGTCATCAATTATGCAGGCTAGCCGTACGCACTGGGAAGGAAGATAGCGGCAACAATATGGCGACATCCGCAGTTTCGCATGGGTCTTTTAAACATTCGTAGGCACGCATCTCTACATGGATCGCTCTTAATGCGGAAAAAGTAAGTCGACTTTCTCTTGTCTACAGCGCAAGTGTTGTATTTTAGTCAGGTGTTTATAGCCCATTCGGAGCGTGCCTCATACCTGGACTCATCTGCCGCAGAGTGGTCTCTCTCGCTCAGCATCTTTTCTGCTCGCAGATGTGGATTGTCTTGCTGCAGAAAACGCATGAAAATATCAATTTACACGCCTGACTCTACTAACAGTTATAGTTCTGGTCAAAAGGAGTGTATGCGAAGAAACTAAAAGTCAGTCATAGGTAAATGAGGGTGTTGGCCTGGCCATGAAAACATAACATTGGTGTCTGTGCCGAAATGTAGAATAGACGCATAGGATGGGACAGGCAAGGGAGACCGCCGCAAACTTTATTGCATGGGTTTATTTCGCTAGAGAAGACCCAGAACGCCGCATGACCCTATTTTAAGCATTCAAATGTAATGTGACAGTCTTTTGCAACACAACATGTCAAAATCACTAATGTGGCAGTTTTAAGCCCCCCTGCGCCTGCATCCCCCCTCCCTTTGAGTCAACCTCGCCACACTTATTTGGGCTAGTCTCCTTAGAATCTGCACGTTTCCGATTATGTCGTTAAAACGGCAACTACCGTTCTCATTTTCTTCTCACTCCGACATGAAGAGAGGAACAATGATGTGCCTCGCTGTGTGTGGTGTTGCGGCTTAAATCAGAGGGAGGACAGTCAGACTGTACGGGTGTGGTGCTCAAACGGACAAGAGTTTAAATGTTCTTGAAATGTTCAAATAAAATGAACATAAAACATCCCGGAACAGAAACTCAAGACATGATAAGACATTACAGGCACGGCTGTCTGAGACGTCAGTGGAGATCTAGTTATCACTTATATTTCACAGATTGATTCGCTGGCTCATGCCTTCACACGAGCTTCACTGCAGTATTTCAGTCGAGAGAGTGGGGCCCACGCGTGAACATACAGTTGACATAATTACTGCAAACAAACTTGGACATACCGGTCTGGTAACCCCACAATATTTAGTACAATCGGATGCACAACACTTGTCATTAATCGAGAGGGGCCAAATTTGCGAAAGTGGAAGAATATGGGGTAATGAAAAGCAAAACAGAAGTCTGATTTGTATAATTTCAAAAGATTTGTAAACCGACATGTCCCAAGAAGTAAATGTGTTCAATGACCAAACATATATCAGAAGAGCCAAATGTATATGAGAAATGTAATCGGAAACCTCACATTTCGCGATCGCCTGCTCTCATATGTGCTTTGGTTTAAAACGCAGAGTTATAATCCAATTTTATGGCCTTTTATTCTCCACGCGGGACAGGCTGTGGGGAGGTTCTTCCTCGTGACAGTTGTGCTCCCCCTCCCCTTAATGTACAGTGCCAGAGGCCGATCATTCACTTTCTATATCTTACATTCTAGTTATAGTCAGAGTCACGTACTAAAAAAACGTTTTAGTCGGAATGTTTGATGGTTTAAGGGAGCATCTTTTTCAACATCTAGAGGACAAGCGTGTGCACGCGCAAAGCAGTGCTGAAAAGAACAGCGCTACTAAGCAGTCAAGTATTCGACGGTAGTGTGTCGCCAGAGGACTTTTTGTCGGTTATTAGATGCTTTCTAAAAAAAGACGACGTGTTATTCGTACGGATTGCGGGAATTTGTAGGGATATCTCAACGACGGGAGAGGAATGTTGCTTTTACGAGGGAGGGACTAGGCAATGACTTTGCTTTTAAGGCATGTAAGTAGCCTACCTGTCGATTTGGCATCGATAATTTTCAAAGAATGTTATAGCTATGCTGGTTTGATTTTCTTTGTTGATGATTAACCGTCGATTGGGACAAAACATACGATTTCGTATAACAGTTATTGGGTAGACAGTAAACACCATAGCCTGTAAGGAGAAAATACAAGAATTTTAAAGCAATTGTGTATAGGACTTTTCCCGGCTGGTCTCTCTGACACAGCGTGTCGTTTATGTAGGCTATCACCTTGAGCTGAGGCGTCTCTACAGTATCCAGGTGGGTCGCAGAAAAATGACTCCTGCCAAATTCTGATTTACCCATTCCCCACTAACATAAGGTGTTAGGATTAGGTGTGGGGGAGAGGTTAGGATTAGCTAAAGGGGAGTCGTAATCTGGCGGGGTGTCAAAATTCGGCAAAATACAAGGAGACTTGGAGGTTGGACAGAGCCCTCATGTAACCTGAAACGCACGTCATTCTGTTTACTGTGTACCGTGTATTTCACTCGTCTCCTACACAGTAAGTCTTTGGCATGACAATTTCATTTTCGCTTTAGCTGACGTTTTTGCTGTCGACCTGTGAACTATGTGTTTTAATGGTGATGAAGTCGCCCGGCATATGGAGCGATGTGATATCACGTGATCATGGCACTTGAATATTGATTTGGCCTGTGCTGACTTAACTGAATCAGTTTTTTTGTGTATAAATAATTAACTGACTGTGTCATTAAGGGTATATAGAACAAGGAATCAGTTTAAGACATCATATCAAACTATCTCATTTTTACAAAGAATTTTGAATTTGAAAAAAATGTTTGCTTGATACCCGATGTCAGAACATATAACACTTAGTTCAGATGTCATTATTTTGGTGTCATAAACTTTACAGAAAATTGTTTGCTTGATGAAATGTCTAGACATTTTACTTGTTTATTTTTTCCTTAAAATAAGTTTTTTGTACAGCTTTAACCACTGAAGTGTAAATGCAGGACATGCTTGCAAGATGAAATGCATGTAAGGGGCATTCTGGAAAAGGTATAGCCCACATTTGGGAAGCCTGAGGGACTGTAGGGCTGGGAACACTGGAGTTTGACCAAGCGGTACTGATACCATTAACAGTTTTTATGTGCCATAACATCAATCATGTTGAATTGTAGTGTACTTCATGTACAGAGCTCCAGCAATATAACAAATTTGCCAAAAGCTCAGTGATAAAAATTAACATATTTTAAAAAGAGTGCCTGTGTAAATAATTCTGGTAGATTGAAGTTAAGGGTTTGAATGTTTAATGTAATTTTATGACAGCCCTATGTGGGCCTTTAGTTTAAACTCTTGACTCAGAGTTCGTCAATGTGCTTTTTTTGGTCCAAAACATAATTGAAACACTGTATTGAATAATATCAGTATTATCTTATGGAGTTTTAATGAGATTCAAAAAACTTTGCTGGTTGAACCAATACACTCACACCATGAGTCTACACCGGACGCAACGCGACATGACAACCTGTTTGTTCTTAATGGTTTTGTTCGTCGCATCCAGTATGGACAAAATGTAAAATTATAATGGGTTCCAATGCGTTTCTAATGTCTTCTGTCGGGTCGCGTCCCCCCTATAGCGTCCGGTGTAGACACGGTGTCATAGTGGTTTTCTGAGACTAACTGCCAGATAATCATTAACCATCAATCATTAACCTCATGTTGTTTAAACAACCTTTTATTGCTTTTCTGATCCAAAATGTACCTTTTTTTTATAAAAAGTTTTGTTTTGGGGGGTACAATGGAAGCTTCAAAGGCACATAAAATATTAAATATCCCCACAACTGTCAATTATATGTGGTGTCCTAAAGGCCTACAAATGGGATTGGTTAAAAATAATCTAAAATCTATTATTTGTTGAAAGTCTTGAACTGTTCCTCCCTGCGCATTCTCTCCCATTCTGATATGGGTCATTTATGCAGTGTTGGGACGTTTATTTTTTTGATAAAACAGCAAATATACCACACTTAAGTAGAAGACTTGATTAGATAAAATAATAGATTATATTATAGGGCTGTTTTTCACCAAACACATTTTTATGCCTTTGAAAAGCTTGAAATATACATCTGTGAAATCAAATTTGTTGAATTTACTATACATTATGTGTTCAGGTTAAATCATAATTTTTGTTCCATTCTGTGAACGTTATCTCCCAAATTTCAAATAAGATGAGTGTTTCTATTTGTTTTTATTGGCAGAAAGTGAAAACTAAAGAAGCAGGTCAAAATAACAGAAAAGATACTCTCAAAAGTTCACATGCACTTAAGCAATACAACAGTAACATTTTAACATGTATTTAGGAAAAGTTCGAGATATTTTTTTCGTGATAACTTAAATTCTTATCACAGTTTTGTGTCTTGTCATGTTGTCAGTCTTGCTTTTTGACTTTATGTTTTTTTTATAGTTTTGATTTTTATGAAATTCAACAGATGCTGGACTGGAATGGCTGCAATACATGTAGAAATGCTGATTAAATAAAAATTTGGAATTGCCGCCAATGCTATACAGCACGAGTCATATGATGTTATTTAATGATGCTTTTGCATCTTTGTAGCTTGCTTATAAATAAAAATGTTTATCGTTCTGTGAATGTCCAAATTGAATATGGTTGGTGACATCATGGACTGAATTATAGACGGTTTCCTCGTCTATGATGCAGACTTTCATTCTGTATTTGGTTATAATATAACAATTTATATAGATCAGGGGTGCGAGATCAGTTTTATTGTTGTACACAGCAACTAAAAAAAATGTAGTAAAGTTTGTAAATTACAATTGGAGTCATTCTAGTTATATTTTAAATCATGTTAAGGAGACAATCAGATGTGAATCTATAACTGAAGCTTAAAGATGAACACATTTCCAACTGCTTCATAGTATAACAGATACAAAGTTCTGAAAATATAAATAACACATCTGAAAACTAATAAAACAATTGCGTAAAAAGTAAAAGTAGTTAAAGTCTTATTCAGACATAGACAAATAAGTGTATTTTTTTTATAAGTTTCACTTATAAAATCTGTAATTTATACATGTGATACCTTTAATTAAAAAAAGACGTCTTAAAAAATCCTGAATATAAGTAACAATTAGAGTTGTGCTGGTGAGTTAATGTTTTCAGTGATTAATAAACTTATTTTGATTTTCAATGTCAGATATTTAGATTATTCCCTTTCCTTCAACAAAAAGTATTAACATTATTCATCATTATCAAACGAATAAGATATGATATACTTGCGTATAACACAGATAAACAAATAAAAGTCTTTGCTTAATTCACTTACTTTAAAACGAATGCTTATTGTTGTGGTTCATTAATATTAAATGAAACACAAAAACATTGTAGTTGCCTAAACATACTTTTACTGAAACTTTATTATAATTCTTTCATTTATAAGACGAATAACAAACATCATACAGATAAATAAAAGATGTAAGAAATAATAGAAACACTTTTTAGTTTGTGGTCTATATTTCATGAAAACACAAAGTAAAACAAAGACAAACTTCCTTTCATTGAACGATTTATTTTATTAGCAAACTCTTACCTCTGTCATCCTGTCAATTATTATACATGTTTCACTGTCCTCACGCAATCTCCCGATGCTCTGTGCTACGCGTGTCTGCTCTTGTTGTTTGCTGAAGACGCATCTGCTCGCGTTGTACGAGGAACACAGGCCTGACGTTCAAACTGCACATCTTGCGTCTTGGGGAAGACGTGTCTGAGTTTAAAACTGCACAGCTTGCGTCGTTTGGGGATGTCTGCCGTTTCATGAAGAGCTTAACATCTAGCTTATATGCGTGATACACCTTCAACAACCTTCTCAGACTCTACCGGATGTAATTATAAAGCTCATTCACAAACAGATTTATTTATAAGCGACAGAAATATGTGAACTGATATTAGGCTAAGGTTAATATATCATATATTATGATATAAACTACCTTTCAGGGAACGTTAAATGACTTAAAGCTTTACAGAGATGAAATGATATAGGCCTACCAATATTTATCCACTAGGACATTATTGTCTTAATTTTACTTGTCAATTAACTTGTTTTTCATTTTCTTGTTCTGTTCTGCGCCTCGGGGCGTTTCTTTGGTCAATCCATTTGGGATGTCCTGTAACAGAGTAAGCGGTTGACATAACTTGATTAATGAAAATATATTTGTTGAACTCGTTTAAAATGCAAGAAAAAAATTCAACAAAAACGTTTTATATAATTGCATGTAATTAAAGTATTATATGATGACTTTTATTAAAAAAACTTCAAATTATATTTTGCGCCCTATGCAACGCATATACTGCATACCCCATTTTTGTGCGACTACATTAGATAAAATTTATAATAAGAATAAATTGTATATTAATTGTATTAAATTATATTAACTTCTCACCAGTAATGATTCTTTGCGGAGATGTACCAGAAGCGACGTTGTTTGTTTATGTTATTGCCTCTGAAAGCGTCTATAATAGTTAGATAATCCAGGTCATCTTCGAGGGTTGATAGGGCAGTAATACATTTATGACCTTACTCACTAATGTACACTCTGGCGCTTTTTACGCTCACACACATACAGGTTGAGCCTTCAGTACTGCAGTGCATTTGGTGTTATTCTGCTTGGTCATCTACTTCTTAATGGATGTAATGAATGTGTGTGTGCCTGTGTGTGCAAGAGTAAGAAAACAGCAAGAGAGAGAAATGCAAAGAGGATGACGAAAAACAGAAGCTACTAAAATCAATTGAAAACTGGCAAACAAATAAATATCTTAAAATTCAGAATAGTTTTATGTTTGTGCAAATGAATTAGCTTCAAGTCTTTTTTCAAGATCTGTTCTTTTCTTTTCTCCTTGTTCCCTATGTACATCTGTCCGGGTTCCTGCCTCTACTGTCCTCTTCCTAGAGCTGGCTGTCCTGAATGGCTTCTAAATAAAGAGGGCTCTGCTGCAGGATGACAATATGGCCGCGCAGCTGCTCGCACCTCCAGGCCCCGACAGCTTCAAGAGGTTCACCCCTGAGTCGTTGGCCAACATCGAGAAGCGAATCGCCGAGGAGAAAAAGAAGAAGCCTGTTAAGCCCAGATCTGACAGCAGTCACCGTGATGACGATGATGACAACAAACCCAAGCCTAGCTCTGACCTGGAAGCGGGGAAGAGCGTCCCCTTTATTTATGGGGATGTCCCTTCGAGCATGTTGGCCGTGCCCCTGGAGGACTTGGACCCCTACTATATAAATGAGAAAGTGAGTCCCGCATTGTCCCTAGTTATGCAGGTGGAATATGCTTAGCTCTCTATGGTGAATTTAGAGGAAGCGATCAAAATGGATCACTCTCTTGCTTCTGGTAGTACTGGAGAACAGGGGGAGTGGTGGAAAGGTTTGCAGTAGTGCAGAGAATTATAATGGCCGGTGGGAATTCTATCGAGGTGGATATGTACAACATACAAAGCTAAAGAATTACACATTTCTACATGGATCAATAAAAAATTGTATATTGTTTTACATTTATGTAGCTTCAATCGAGAGGTGGTTAGTATGTCCATGTTTAACCTTTTGGCTTTAGTTTACCTAGTTCTTCACATCCGTAATGATTTCCACATTAAACTGTATTTAACTGATCTAGTGTTTAAATTTGGAAGTTTACAGTTATACACTGTATACATAGGCATGTGCCCTGTGTGAGATTTAGACGTTATGATAACCTCAATCAAAAATATCACGGTTTCACCGTGTTGCGGTATTACGTTGACAACACCAAAATGTCTTCTTTTCGAATGTCTGTGGATACAAACAACAACTTTTCAACTGGACATACTACATTTTATTTTTAAGCGGCAAACAGAACGTGTATGTCAGATATAAATAAAGCATTTAAATCATATATTTTTTTAAATTATTTAATAATGTGTATTAAACGTAAAATGACTTAATGATTTAATTAATAATTATAAATTTTATGTTAACACAGCTCATACCTTAGAATCGGTATCACAGAAAATGTTTGTGGTTTTGAAACCTTGACTCTTTCAAACCTCAGTATACCTTGAAACCGATAACCGGCCCATGCCTGTATATACAATATAGGGACAAAAATATTTGCACCCCCCATCTAATAAATATGTTTATCTATCAGAGTTATTCCAATTAAAACAAATATAAATGCAACTTTATTTCATTTTGTTTGCATCTTTGCAGTGGTTTTGGAAGGGTTTCTGTTCCAAGATGACTTTACCATTGTGAATAAGTCATTGATGGGTTTTGGGGATGAGTGTTTGGCTCAAAGCCTTCAAGTCATACCAAAGGTGGTCAGCAGGGCTCAGGTCTGGGTTTTACACACCATTCAAGTTCTTACACACTAGACAGAATCAATTTATTTTTTAACCTTGCCTTAAACATAGATGCATTGTTATTTTGGAATAGAAAAGGCCCTGTTCTAAAAAAATTCAATTATCTGCTGTGCATTAAGATTTAAGCTCACGGAAATGAAAATACTAATACACGAAAATAGTAGTTAAACCCGTTCTTTAGAAGGGGGTGTCCCAATACTTTTGGTGTGTGTATGTATTTGTAGATATTTTTTAATGTTAACAGAACGCAGAAGTCACTTTTGATGTTTCATAGCCAGAGATGTGTCAGTTTTGACAGGCACTATGTTTGGCTTCTGTTCCATAGGTTTGTATACGAATGTCACAATTTACAATATTGTCCTGAATTGATTTCAGTTGATATTAAGACATGCAGGTTTAAATCATAATGTTTAATTTTATATAGGGACAGATAGAGTATGGCGACTATGTGCATATAGCTTTGCTCTATTTTTGGGTCAGCGATGTAGTTTTTTTTAATGGTAAATTTTAAAATACAGATAAATAATAATATGAATTGTAGTTATTCAAACTTTATGAATATGGTGTACATATAAATGCAGAATTAATTGTTTTAAGTGTTTTTTATCTATGAATTGGCCATAGCCTTAAAAAATGTGATGTGGTGCGACCGTTATTTATCTTAAAATGTATTTCCATGACATACATTTCTTTGAGTTTTTGTAAGTAATCATCTCCTTTATTTGTTCCATAATTTTGTCTACTTAAATGAACATAATTAACTTATTTATTTTTCCTGACAATTGCATATAACTGATATAAATGTTTTAAAAGTACCATTTACTTTAGCATATCAGAGATCAGATATGCGTTTCAGAGATTCATAGTCCAGCCAGAAAAATTAACTATATTTAAATTTTTATTTAAAACAATTATTAATATTAGTGGTCGCACCACATGATAAGTGGCCATTATATCATTATATGTCATTGACCCTTTTGCAAAAGTATGTGCTCAACACCTTTTGTTTAAAGTGGTGTGGTTGGTTAGTAAAGGGATAGTTCACCGAAAAATAAATAATCCGTCATCATTTACTCACATTTAGAGTTTATCCAAATCTGTATTTATTCCTTTGTTGTGAAGAACAAAGAAAAATATGTTTGGAAGAATGCTTAGTCCTTGGACCCCATTGACTTCCATAGTGGGAAAAATTACCTTATAATTTTTATCTTCTGTTGAACACAAAAGTTATATTTTGACATACAATTCTGGGACAGTTTTGATTACCATTGTCATTATCATACTATAGTAGTAAATGGGGTCCAAGAACTTTTTGGTAACAAGAATTCTTTCAAATATCAATCTCTGTGTTTAACCAAACAAATAAATGTATACAGGTTTGGAACAACTAGAGAGTGAGTAATTTGTGACAGAATTTTTATTTTAAGTGTACAGCATGACAAGCCCTATGAGAATATCATTAATGTGAAAAACACATTCCAAACATGTCCACTTTC
This sequence comes from Triplophysa tibetana, assembly GCA_008369825.1. NCBI lineage: Eukaryota > Metazoa > Chordata > Actinopteri > Cypriniformes > Nemacheilidae > Triplophysa > Triplophysa tibetana. Next base: position 12,461,678 of record CM017905.1, on the reverse strand, counting down.
CAGTTGCTTCTCAAATGGCCTTCAACCTCAGTGTATGTCGTTTGTGTGTGAGTCAAGTAGCAGCATCAGCATATCTCTGTTCGTACACTCAGTAGTGGTGTATGTTACATAATTCAGAAAATGTGTAACGTGTGTTTTATGGGGCCAAGAGAGGAAATTATAGGAAACTTTCCAATCTTCTTTCACTCACTTCCCCTTGACAAGCTCCTGTCCAGAAAAATAAGGACCATTTATGCAACTTTTACATACATTTCAAATCATCAGTTTTTTGTTGTTCTTCTCACGTGTGAGGGGCAGTGGCTACCACATCTAACAGTAGCGCTCATGTGTCGTGGAATAAGGTTTAAAATAAATAAAAGGAGAGGAATGGGAGGAGGAAATGGAGAAGTGCAGAGTTGCAGTTCTCCTTGTCCCTTGAGTAGTGGGGTGAAAGAGCAACTCGGAATGTCATAGACATATAAACCTGCAGAATGCCCATTAGGCACATGACTTTGTGTATGTATGCTTGTGAGATATATGGGATGTGACCCTGCTGCCCATTCAGTTATTATTTAAAGTTAACTGAGACTGTGCCATGGAGTTTTTTGGTTTGGCCGTGCTGTGTGTGACCACTGGAGGCAGTGATGAAGACAGTTGTCTAGATGAGGAGAGATAATTATTTTAACACTTGCTTTAATTTTCTGTATTCATTACTTTATGTGCTTTATTTGTTGTATATGGTTTGGCTGTACATGATTTTAACAGTCATACTAAGCTTGTCTGTTGACAGACAGATATCTATATAGATAGAGAGACAAATGTGTAGATGTCTATGATAGATAGATTAGATACTGTAGATAGATGTGAATAAATGTGGAGAAGTGTGAGATAGCGTTCAGAAGGGGTGTGCATTTGAGGAATTACGGTAAGTGCATTGAATGACGTAGAGTACATCGGATGTACTTGGAGTTAAGTGCAACATTGATGCTATATCCAGTTTTACCACTACTGAACCCCCCACAACCCCCCTCCGCCCCCAGCTCTCATCCTCCTCCCCCGCAGCATTTCCCTCAGCTCTTGTCCACGTCTTCATGTCTCTCTGCCTCTTTCTCTGTAGATGATGAAATTTTCAGTAGCTTTGCAGCATATCACTTAAATGCTTTCTGTAGGAAAGGCCAATAGGCTGCAGTTTACTTGCATGCAGACATATTTATATGCACATGACCTTTACGCTGCGTGTATGTGAAACATGTTTTTGTTCATGCAACCTCTTGTGCATCCATTACATGAACCCAAGTATTTGTCACTGACATTTTTAAGTCTGAGGAATGAAGCCACAAGGACAAGGGGTCAAGGTCATTGTTGCAACTGATGTTTTGAACATGGGTTATGAAGATGGTCTACTTTGGGTTATAATAAGCATGTTACTATCAAAGGTTCATTTGGTTGGGGGGCGTACTACTCGCTTTAGCTATTTACTCTCATGACAGTGATGATGTAATGTCATCCAGTAAATGTGATTCTCATTATTATGAAGATTTAGAAAAGAGCAGAATGATCTACTGGATATTTAGGACAGGATATTGTGAGCTTTAGAGAAAGAGCCGCAGCTACTTCCTAAGCTAACAGTGCAGCGTGGGAGCTCCCGCCAGTGGAGGAAGCCCACAGTCTGTCGCAGTGTGTGTGTGTATGTGTGTGTGTGAGAGAGAGAGAGAGACTCAGGGGAAACCAGTGCTCGGTATTCAGTAATACATGGAGCCTTTTGGGCTGTTCACAGCTTTTGCTAGTGTGACAGTCTTAGGGAATCTGTGCCCCAAAATAACAGCTGTCTTTAGATTAGAGGACACAGTGTTTTCTGAATGACATACGCTGCTTTTAATAAATTATTTTGTTAAACATGTTACAGTATTTGAGCTGAAAATGATTACAGCAGATGAAGACAGATTGACGGACAGACAGACGAAAACAGTTCAAATGGGTTCTGAAGTGAGGGTGCTTATGCTGTCCTCCTTCAGACAGCTGTCTATTTTTAATCTAATTAGATTTCAGGAAGATGCTCATCTGTGTGTCTCTCTGGCATATCCTTGAGTGGGCGAGTATGCTGCATAAACACACTCACGCACACACGCACGCATGCACGCATGGAGACTCAGTGTTTTATGTGTGTGTGCTTATTCAGTGATGCGAACTCGAATGTAACCGTGTAGATGTGAATAAAGTGATTTTTTCATACATTAAATTGAATCAAAGGAGCTTTGCAGGTATTTTGACCCACCCTCATACACACACCATCACCCCTCCTTCACTATCTGAAGTCAGCACTTCTGCCTCTGATGGATCGCAGTGTTAGCGGTTAGCATTAGCGTTAGTATTACAGTCAGAGTTCCTGTAAGAGCTCTTTCTCCTTGCCAGAGCTCACTGCGGTTATCTTGGTTTTGTTCGCATAAAGCTGCGTTTGAAACATCAGGCTTGATTTAGAAAATAGCTTTTGACCCTTATGAAACACACATAGTTGATTTTGTACTCTTTATTTTAATGTAGTCACAGTTATTGGGCATGAAGTGTGTCAGATTCTACAAGATTATGTGCAATACAGCTATAATTATTTCATTTCTCAATTTATTATATAAAATATTTATTTATTCTTATTTATGCATTTATTTATTTATTTTCTTTCTTTTTATTTCATGCAGATTGACATGTGTAGCTAATCTCTTTCTCTGTCTCTCTCTCCCTTTTTTTGTCTTCTTGTCTCCTCAGACCTTTATAGTGCTTAACAAGGGGAAAACGATCTTCCGTTTCAGTGCCACGCCCTCATTATATATCATTAGCCCTTTTAACCTATTTAGGCGAATAGCAATTAAAATTTTGATACACTCATATCCTTTTCAATGCTTTGGACATTGCCACTGCTGTTATGATGATTGTTGAAACTTCTTTTCAGATATGTCGTTTTATGTTTAACCACTACATTTGACTAGCAATCATAAGCAATAGTATACCAGCTGCCTACTTTCACTTATTATGTGCAAAATTTAGTATTTATGTTTTTATCTGCTTGTTATTCAGCTATTGTTTTGACATCTGGTCTAAGATATCATCCTCCTGGATGAACCTGTTTAGGATTTCCTTAACTACTTCTTACACTTTTCAGCATGATCATCATGTGTACAATTTTGACAAATTGTGTGTTCATGACATTCAGCAATCCTCCAGAATGGTCCAAACAAGTAGAGTAAGTATTCTTTCTTATTATGTTTTGGGTGTGATTAAAAATGGCAGAGATTCAGAAAGTTAAAAATGATGTTCATTTTATCTCAATCTTTCAGATACACCTTCACGGGGATCTACACATTCGAGTCACTCACAAAGATTGTGGCTCGAGGTTTCTGTATAGACGGCTTCACCTTCCTCAGAGACCCCTGGAACTGGCTGGATTTCATGGTCATTTCCATGGCGTAAGTATAATTCCACTTCATTTGAAACTTTAAAGGAACTTTTAAGTTAATACTGAATCAAGATAATATTGTACGAATGTCTTTCCATGAAGAGCGCTTATACCACTGTTTAGCATAGACCTACAGGGGAGTTGGATGCCTTGATGTGCAGTTAAGTTTTCGGGCTATTTACAATCAACGCAAAAAAAGTATGAATTAATTGATTATTTATTGTTTGGCATTCTTAAGACATATGACACTCTGTAGAGGTCTGAAGCGACTAAAATGTAAAGCTATTACAGCATTTTGACCTCAACATGAACTTTGAACCCCAAGCTTATGCTTGCATAGAGGGGTGTGTGAGTGAGAGACGTGTTCTGCACAGTGTCTTACAGGTCATGGATGGAAGTTCGCTGTTCAAAGATGTCTGTTCTTATCCCTTTTTATCATACCTCTCTTCCATCTTTAGCTTTAATTCATCTGCATTTCATTAGTTTTTTGAAGGACTTACATCATCCACTTGTCTATAACCGGCTTCTTGAAGGTAAAGTAATGAAATATTAGTTGATGTTAACATAATTGAATATGCAGGGTCTATTATAATTTAGCCATTCATAGTCTGCTTTCTTCAAAAACACTTATCTCAGATGCCGTACAGGCCAACGCAATATAAAAAATTAAGCAGTGTTAGGACAACCTGTATGAAAAACACATTATTTTCACAACTCTGGCACAAACTCCACCTTACCTCAACCTTGCCCTGAAACGTTCAACTATTAGAAAAAATATTGTTGTTCGAGAAATCACATACATTAGAATTAGACAACAAATCTAAACCAACTTTTATCTTGTAGTTGGCTAATCGGGTGATCATTTTAGGATGTTTTATGGCAAAAACGATGTTCATACATGACGAATATTACTTTTAATCGGGTGATAATTTTTAAAAGTGTTTTATGGCAAAAATATTGTTCATACATGATGAATATTACTTTTAACATTCAAGTAATGTTCAGGTTTCAAAACAAGTGTGACATTTCTAAGGGGCACGACACTAGACACTGTCCAAAAGGATTACCACAAGAAATCATACTGATTACACAATTAAACACAAAATTTAAGTGATCTTGTCTGTGTGTAGATATTGCTCTATTCATTTTTTGAAAAACAAAGTCTACGTCAAAACTTTTACATAATACATGCAAGAATACCAGAAAGGACTTTTTGCGCAACACATAGCCAAGAATTATATATGTTGCCTAGAATGCCTAGAAAACAGAGTCCTGGACACTTAATATAATATAACTATAATATAATCACAAACCGCACTTGACTTTGTAAAAAACCTTTGGATGCCTTGGCCATAGACTTCCATTATAAATGTTTGCTTGTTTTACAAACTGGAGAGTTGAAAAATATTGGCTGAGGTTATCAACAATGCAGCACACATGCCTTTGATCAAGCTTCACATGCTTTGACCCCGCAACATTCCTTCAATGAATTTTATTTGGAGATGAGAATTTCCTTTTTTTTTTACCATCCTTCATTTCGAAGCGATAAGCCTCCTCTTCCCTCACTGCACTTCCATCCTCAATCTGGTCTCATCTTCTTCCTCTCTCTCTCTCTCTCTCTCTCTCTCTATCTCTATCTCTGGTAACTGTGTTGCGATCCATTCTGCAGGTATATTACAGAGTTTGTAAACCTAGGCAATGTGTCAGCTCTGCGCACATTCAGGGTGCTGAGGGCTTTGAAAACTGTTGCTGTGATCCCAGGTAAGTCCAGCATCCTCAGTGCCAACAGAGGGCGCCGTCCGCTGTCTCTCTTTTCATGCTACTGTCTTTTCCTTCCTCCTCCTTTCGTTTTTTCTCCCGTTAAACGGGCTTTTGCGTGATGTCTTCCTCCCAGTTCAGTGGTGGTGATGGTGGCAGTGTCGTGTCGTACGTGCCGTGGTGTTGTGTGTGTGTTGTGTCATGGTGTTTGTTCTGTGTGTGATCCTCCCTTGTTACAGATATGTTACAGAGTTTGTGGACCTGGGGAATGTATCAGCCCTGAGAACCTTCAGGGTTCTACGAGCTCTCAAAACTATTTCTGTCATACCAGGTGAGAACGCGTTTAAACACGAAGGCTGAGCTGCTTCCCACGCCGATGCAAAGTATTATTACCAGTATTATTACTACTGTTTTTGTTTTTCTCTTAGTTTTTTTTTATTATTGACTTGCTGTATTTTTCGAGAGGATGCTGCAGGAACAATACTTTTTGTTTTATGTTCGATTTATGTTTAATATCCAAACGATCAAAAATGGTAACGATACATTTTTGATAGGCTTTGCAGTCTGCAGTCAAATCATTGATGTCGGATAAATCAGATGCCGCCTTTAGTAGCTTGAAAGTAAAATGTTTTATTAAATGTCAATTTAGGCTTTTTTGGGAATTAAAATCCAGCTAAAACCATCTCGGTTGGAACATTCCTGACCTTGTTCAGGGGTCTTAGTGGGCAAAAACTATATGCTAGACTTACTTGAAGTGGTTAAGTTAGTTTTTGGAACGTGTGAGGTGATTTGTTGTTATTATAATATGCAGTTCCTCACCAGCTAGTCATCCACCTAGACTACCTTTACTAATGATCACACTGAGGATTGTTTTCCAAAGCAGTTGAGGCCTGTTCCAACAGACAGATCATATTCTTATACTATGCGATTTAAGTGTTCGGTTATAGCACATGTGGTACACTGCAGGTCTTATAATAGGTAACACATGCTAAAAACATAAATGATGTTTTACATGTTGTGTCCAGTCTCAGTGTAGTTTACCATAGCATAGGACAGATCCGTGGATTTTGTTATGTTGAGTTTTAGTTGCATCCCATTATAATAAGCAGAAAACAAAACTCAAACTAATTACATCATCAAGGCAACAGTGACATTTATATGTGCATTTCAAAGTCATAGAATGTATCACAATCTGTCTGATGAGGAACATCTCATTAGAGTTTATTTTTAAGAAGCTGATGTGCTAAGTCGTAAAGTAAAGGGTTGTGGGTATTGTATTCACTGAGACTGCCAAGCCTAGTTTGACACATTTCTGCTGCATGATGCTTTTGGAGACACCTGCTTTTTCAGTTCGTCTTTCATTTATTCTACTTTTTCTATATTTCTGTTGTTACCAAGTGGCTTTGTTCAAATTTCTACATCCTTTACACACATGTAGATATACAATTTTTTCCTTTTTTTAAAAATGACAGCTATTTTTAAGGACTTGGAGTGGAAAGTAAAAAAGACACGTTAGAGTAAGACAAGATGTCTGTGATTATGGGTTTGCTACAGTTATGGAAACCAAACATTAGGAACAACTGTGTCATTCGAAGACATTGTGAAACGTGCACACAGTCATATCCAATGATATAAAACACAACAAAACACATTTAGTGAAGTAAAATTCGTATTATTCTCTACTGTGTAACATTTCAGTATTAAGATAACTGAATGACTTCTTCAGTCACATGGTATCTCTCGGCTGTCAAGACATTAGCTGGGAAATAAAAATGGGGTTACATGTTCTCTGGAAGTTAACGATTGGTTAAATAGACATTGACACCATAATGATAAAGCAATGATGATGTTGCTGCCTTCAGCCTTGGCGTTTAAATGACCTGCATGACCTTCCTCCCCCTGCCTGTCCTTTCCTGTTCCTCTCTCTGTGTTGGCTCTCTGCATACTGTTTGTGTATGGCGCAGCTCTCTATAAGCACTGTCTGTTTTGCTGATATGTGTTCAATATTCAATTTGTGTTGATCTTTTAAAGAGTTCTCATATTATCTCTTCAAGGTTACAACCTGTCCCTATAAAACCCTTTATACGAAAAAAATAATTGTGTTATAGATAAAATCCGGTTCTATATGTTTCTATCATTAACACATATCACATCAAAATGACATCTTTAATTATTAAAGAGTAGTAATGTAATTTTCAGTATCGAAATTATCTAAAAAATGACTTTCGCTGGGTTTTCACAGGCAGGGTCACATACAGTATACAGATACAGAAGACATGTGCTTTTAGCAATAATTATTATGTTCTAAGTGATTTATGGTGTAAAAAAGCTGTCATAGTTATAGAATAGAATAAAAAATTGCAGAGCTTTACACATCTCTAGGGATCAAATTAACATAAAGACTTGGATGGGCTTTTCAACCTGGACCGCAAGGAAATAATTACATTGCCTTTAGCAAATGCATACTAGAAATCTAAATCAACATAGCAACTGCCAAATAACACCCTAGAAACCACCCAACAATACCTTGGCAACCAGCAAGAACACCCTACTATAGCACTGTGAGAGCTAGTTTTGCACATGCAAGCACACTTACTTTCATTCAAATAATACAATGAACTGTCATAAAATATAATACAATTAGTTTAATGTTCCCATTGTTAATCATTTTGGTGTATCTGAATCATACTGTATATACAGTATTTCACTTATTAAGCGGGAGGCAGTTTGTAATTACCATGACGAGATTGGAGAACCTATAAACTGTATGTTCAATGTCATATAGTGTGAAGGTTTTATATAAGAAAACTTCTTATTTTTCATGTGTATGTATGAAAGAAAGAAAAACAATGGTAATGGTATGATTGCTTGTGGATCTGAATTAGGATGTATGTGCTGAAATTGTCTTGGTTACGACTGTAACCTCCGTTACCTGATGGAGAATTATCAGACTCTGTGTTGAGAGACAGACTGGGGTTTAATCTTGTGAACCTATCATCTCCGAGAGGAATTTAAAACGCAAATGGGCTTGGTGAATGGCACACGCACGCCAGACCCCGCCCTGTACATACGGGTATAAAAGGGAGATGGCGGGGGCTATTTACTCACCCTTTGGGCTGAGGAACTTGAGAGACAATCCCGGTCACTGCAGCAGGTCTGCAAAGCGTTGTGGAATGAAGACAAAGCGCCTTGTTACCTCTATCAGAAAAACGGAGGTTACAGTCGTTACGTTTCCCTTTAATCTGTCTCTCGACGTTGTGTTGAGAAATCGACTGGGGATCTCTACATGCCACAGTTCTGAGCAGTCTCACGACCTCAAGTGGAGCAACACTGACTAGACTAGCGAATCACAAGTGAGGGCTACTGCGAGATGTAACCTTCCAGTGGGATCAGTACTTGGTGACCTACTGAGAGGCTAGTACCGACTGCCCTTACGGTCGGTGGTGTCCTTCTCTCTTAGAGAGACACCCCCCGGGGCGTAAGGAACACTGGTGAAACACTGCTCTCTTCGTTGAAGAGTGTGCTATGGAGATCACATCCCATCACAAGGGGAGGTTTATATGTGAAGACTCCAATATGGTCTCGCCGGAAGGGAGAACAACATGCGAAAAAATGTGCCAGCCCGAGTAGGGGAACTAAATTCAGGTGGGATGACCCACTGGAGGGGAGATCACAGGTTTGTGGATAGGGGAACCAAGAGTGAGGAATTCAACATACGGGAAGACCCTGTAGGGGAGTCACTACGTATGGGGCAATAGTCTGGATATAAGGGTCCACCTGTTCAGTGAAGGATGCCATTTGCTCCAAGAGCCTCTGAATATGTTTCAGTGGGACCGCTGTTTTCTGTCTGAAATGTTTCAGACAGTTAAGCATCGACTGTGCACACTCGCTTGTGAGAAGAGCTGACATATGGACAGAGTCTAGTTCAATTCTGAGATAGGAGGAGGTCTGGGTAGAGCTTGCTCTTCTCTCGGTTGACCCAAAGACCCAAGCGCTCCATGTGCGTACATAACACATCTCGCGAGTTTGCCAAGATAAGCCAGTCATCAAGATAGTTGAGTATCCGCATGCCTTGCACCCTGAGGGGAGCTAAGGCAGGCTCTACGAGTTTGTTAAAAACCTGTGGAGACAGGGCCATACTGAAGTGCAGGACCTTGTACTAATATGCTCGTCCCTTAAACGCGAACTTCAGGAACGGCCAGTGTCGAGGGAGGATGGAGACATGAAAGTATGCCTCCTTCAGGTCGATTGCCACGAACCAATCTTGGTGAGGAACTGAGCCCAAGATGCGCTTCTGGGTAAACATCCTGAATGGCAGCTTGTATAGGTGCTTGTTCAGGAGGCGCAGATCCAGAATGGGGCGCGGCCTCCCACCTTTTTTGGGCTATAAGAAGCGCGTGCTAGCCCATCGGTCCAGGGAATTAACAGCGTTTGAGGCCATCAAACGGGAACGCGTCGCGAACGGCATATTCAACATCGTTGTGAGCTCCTCTTGCACCTCCGGACCCGAGCAGGTCATGGCCGTCATCTCTGTGTCACCTCATCTTGGGCTCGACTGTCCGGGGGCGGGAGCAAACTTGCTCGGGTAGCAGACATTCCGGAGAACATAGCCAACCGTGACTGGCTTAATTGACGAGTCCTGCCACTGCATGCTGAAACCCAAACATGAAATACAGGTGTCGTGCCTGTTCGCCTCGGGATGAGTCTGTCATACCCAGGAACACAGCTATGAGATATGCCCGAAGACAGCGCAGCGATGAAATTAAATTAGCTCTTTTAGAAATATCTGCGGCTCGCTGCCGAGACGCCCAGGGGAAGTCTGCTACCGAGAGGGAGAAATTCGTTGCTTCACTTCGTAAATCCGTCAGTCTTGAAGAAATCTCGAAGAGATGAAGGGCTTGACATGGACGACATCCAGGTTCTGAAGAACAAAGGATCAGCGAATGGCCGCCACCATGTACCTTTTATACCCATATGTACGGGCAGGGACTGCCGTGCGTGTTCCATTCGCCAACCCCATTGGCGTTTTAAATTCCTCTCGAAGATGATAGGTTCTCAAGATCAAACACCAGTCTGTCTCTCAACACAACGTCAAGAGACTGACTGAAGGGGAACCACATTTTTACTGTATATTAGACTTTATGTTTAGATAATTAGTTACTTTCCACACTCTAAATTGCTTGGTTGTTCTTGACCAGTGGTTGGGTCAAATATGGACAAACCCAACTGCTCCTTGAAATTAAATTTCGATATTTGACCCAATCATGGGTAAACAAAATTGGACCAAATGAAAATGTTACAAAATTGTAATGTGAGATTCTTTGGAAATGAGGGGACATTTACAGTACAATGTATAATGTAAAAGGGTGGAATGTTTATTTGAGCATGTAGACTATATACATTTTGTGTGTGGTATGTGTGTTCTCAAATATTTTAAATTGCCCGGTGTGTGTGTCGTTGCACAGGTATGAGTCACATTAAATCTTTTTTGGCAGACTGTATATTTCTCCTTGTGTCTGTTTCCTACTTTTTCACAGGTCTAAAAACCATTGTGGGCGCTCTGATCCAGTCAGTGAAGAAGCTGTCAGATGTGATGATTCTGACAGTGTTCTGTTTGAGTGTGTTTGCACTCATCGGCCTGCAGCTGTTTATGGGTAATCTTCGGCAAAAGTGCGTCATCTGGCCAATCAACCAAACAGAATCCTTCCTGGCTAATGGGAGCAGGGGCTTTGACTTCAATGAATACATCATGAATAAGAGTAAGCCAGCAAATCTCTTACTGCTAAGGGTAGCTTTGAACAAATGTATGAAATACCCAATACCCCTTCTTCAACCTTTTTGCAAGATGTAAACAACACTGGTCCAGAAAAACTTCATGTTTCAGTTTTTATTTTCACAAAAGTCTTAAAGATGTCCATTTGGCATTTTTAGTATTTGACATTCATAAAATAAAAAATGTCTAAAGCTAATATAAAAATCCTAACTACGGTCGACTGCCAGCCAAAAGAACATACATACAAACGTAAAAGACATAAACATGTTCGGGCCCAGACCTCTCTCGTCAACAGTCCCGTCGCTCGTCCTATTATGGTCCCAATCTCCTCTGTGAGACGCGGGACCGGTGTGCACACAGCTGATTCAAACTATCAATCATGCCACCTGCCCCCCCAAACGTCTCTCGCCACGGCTTCCTCACCACACTAATTAAAAAAATACACTTTCTGCATAGAATTGAAAGGTTATATCCTGCAAACCATTAATTAAAGCGATACATTTCAAGCAAGACAAACAGTTTCCTTATAATTTGTTTTAAAACCTAAAATTAGTGTTGTAATTGTCACGAGGCATTGAGCAAATACTAACTCACAGTGAGGACGATAATTCACATAAACATTTATTTATAAATCTTATATGACGAAGAACCCGCACACAGGGGTAACATAAACATAAACCAGCAATGAATTTAGACAAACAGGGAATATGTAAAACAAAGTTAATGAGGGAGTGAAAGGTGATGCCTGGCAAGGCATGACCTTGTTCCAAAGGGATCCAACTGAGGAGGATGGGGGACGAGAGGTAGGCGAAGGGCAGGCTACAGAGAGAAGATCAGACAACCAAATTGATGAAGATGCTGGGAGGAGCCAATGATGGAACAGGAGGGGTCAGGTCAGGGCAGACAGAGGAAAGAGCCAATGAGGAGACAGGAGGGACCAGTAGCAGCCAACCAGAATGGCGATTTCGGGAGGATCCATGGAGTAGACGGGCTGACGACATTAGGGAGCCAACTGATGGAGGCGGAGTGAGTGGAAGAGGAACCCAGGGTGGTGTTGAAGAGCCGCAGAGCCAGGTTGATGCAGTGAATCCCGAGGGCCAAGGCAAAGCAGATGGCTCAGGTGGCCATGGTGCTGATGTTGATCCAGAAGGCTGTGATGGAGGACCAAGGTGGAGCTGGAAGGAGGGAGGGGCCTAATGGAGCCAAGCTGGAGGGACAATGCGGTACCGGGGGACTGTACTCCCAAGGCTTATGTGTCTACGACTGACCAATACTCTTAAATATAAAGGTGCTTGAAAGGTTCATCACAGTGATGCCATAGAAGAACCATTTTCCGTTTCACACAGAAACATTCAGTCAAAGGTTCTTTAAAGAACCATCTCTTTCTTACCTTTATATAATCTGAAGAACCTATTTTCACCTCACCACAAAGAACCTTTTGTAAAACAAAAAAAGTTATTTGGTTGTTATAGGTTCTTTATGGAAACATTTAGACAAAAAAAGTTCTTCGTTTGCATTGTGAAGCACCTTTGAATGCAGATCTGGGGGGATACGGCCCATACACACCAAGTCACAACTCCCAGCACCGGGAGCACCATGGACAGGGGAACAACCTCAGAAGTTGTTTTAAGACAGTTCAGGGCATACATGAAATTAAGATAAAGGCGGAAGAAGAAAGGGCTTATCCATATATAAATCCAATAATTTCTCTGAGACCAGCCACAGCTCAACCTCAGTGGGGTCTCATGCTGCATCTTTTGTGTGTTAAAGCTCATGTTTTAAATATAGATGTACTGAGCACAATTAGAAGGGACAATGCTGTCACAACACGCACTTTTTCCAGGCGCCTCTATGCCACAGCGAAAAAATTACCAAAACAATGTTTCAGGACGCCTCAATTGCTTTTGAGAAGCTATGTATACTAAATACAAATACCGTATTTTCTTCATTTTATTTAAAATAAATCCCTTTACAATCTGATAAAGTATGTGTTGGGAAAAGAGTGAGTTTAACAAAAGGTGGATTCGGACTTGAGTCAAAGGTCACTCCATGCACTTGATTTATAACGGAGATGGTGGTCTAGTGCAGGGGTTTTCAACTGGTTCTGTGCCAGGGACCACCATTCTTACTACCAAGTAATCGGCGGCCCACTATTGTGTGTGTGTATGTATCAGGGTTGCCAGGTCCAAGAAATATTTCCAGCCCATAACCCCTCAAAACCCGCCCAAAAGGAATGAAAACTAGCCCATTTTTTCCCCTGTGTCGAATCAAAGTTAGCAAACTCCCTAAAGACGTTTCTATTGCCATATTTTTTATCTAAATGGTTTCCTGGGTATTGTATATATTGTTTTGTTCTGTTGAACACAAAATATGTTTGGGGATGTAGTGGAGTATGCGAGGCGAGACCGTGGTTCGAGGCCGGTAAGTAATTGTTAATTAGCGCCAGTGGTGCGCGCACCGGCCTCGCATCACGTAGGAGATTGGGAGCATATAAAAGGAACACGCGACCGGACCGTCGATGAGAGAGGACCGGGCCCGAGCTTGTGTTTGTATTGTTTTAATGTTGTTGTTCGCCGGCGGTCGTCCGTGAGGGGCCGTCGGCTGTTATATTATTTATTAAATGTTTTTTATTGTCTTCCGGTTCTCGCCTCCTTCCTTCCATACTTGAATCGTATTACATTGGTGCCGAAACCCGGGAGGAAGGAGAGACATGCTGTCGGAGAGCTTCGCTGCTGAGGGGCATCGCGGTGCTGAGGAGTTCGGGCAGCGCGGACGAAGGGCGTCCGCCAGTGGCTGCCCGAGGCGGTGGTTCTGGAGCGAGGATTCAGGTGGAACGGAGAGCTCGCTGCCGTGCTCCTGGGCCGAGGTGGGATGGCGGCCGTCCAAGAGGGAGCGGAGGAGTCAGCGCCGTTGGCCGTGAGCCGGAATCCTGCTGCCAACAGCCATGATGGTGAGGAGCAGGAAACGGCGGACTGACTCGCTACCCCGGTGCCCTCACACGGAGGAGCCATCGCCAACCGCCAGGAGGCGGATCGGGCCGTCCACCGAACGTCCAGCACCACCGCATAGCACCGCGAGGAAGAGCCTCTCGGCTGGTTGAGGAACGAGCGGCAGCATGTCAGGGAACCGGACTATAATTTTTTTTTCCCTCTCTCCCCTCTCTCTTTCCGGTCGCTCCGAGGGCTCCCGTCTCCGTTGTCTCGTCTCGTCGCTGCATACCCCCCGCCCCACCCCCCCCCCGATGGAGGGGGAGGGAGCATGCACAGTCGCGGGGGTACCCCCCGGCCTGTGAGGGGCGATGGGGGTATGTAGTGGAGTATGCGAGGCGAGACCGTGGTTCGAGGCCGGTAAGTAATTGTTAATTAGCGCCAGTGGTGCGCGCACCGGCCTCGCATCACGTAGGAGATTGGGAGCATATAAAAGGAACACGCGACCGGACCGTCGATGAGAGAGGACCGGGCCCGAGCTTGTGTTTGTATTGTTTTAATGTTGTTGTTCGCCGGCGGTCGTCCGTGAGGGGCCGTCGGCTGTTATATTATTTATTAAATGTTTTTTATTGTCTTCCGGTTCTCGCCTCCTTCCTTCCATACTTGAATCGTATTACAGGGGATATTTAGGAAAGCAAACAATTCTGGGTCATGTTTGACTACCATTAATTTTTTTCTGCTATGGTAGTCAATGATGCCAAAGAATTTTCAGCAGCTAACATTCTACCAAATATCTTTGTGTTCAACCGGACAAATAATTGTATACAGGTTTGGAACAACTAGAGTAATTCATAACAGAATTTAAATTTTTGGGTGGAGTGTCCCTTTAAAAATATCCCACATCTGCCACGCACGCAAATGGACGAGAAACATGTTTTCTCTTCGTAAGACATTCTGAAACTTGCTTAAGAAATAAGGATGGTTACATTTATTGCATAATGTATAATGTGTACAAGCACGTCAATGTTTTAGTTGTTCTAGACTGCGTATAGCGCTGCTGAAACGTGATATTTGGCAGCCGGGAGAATCAAGTGTTGTACGCTCATGAGTGATTTCTTTCATTGTGCAACGAGACATTCACCTGACGAAACATTTGTAAAAACATCATTCGGATGCACTGTGACGAATACCACCTCTAATTTCTTCTCTTTGGTTGAGCTGAGCTCACCCGTTCCTCTCTGTACTGTAGCCTGTCTGTCAGACTCGTTCTCCACA
Source organism: Triplophysa tibetana (assembly GCA_008369825.1). Classification (NCBI taxonomy): domain Eukaryota; kingdom Metazoa; phylum Chordata; class Actinopteri; order Cypriniformes; family Nemacheilidae; genus Triplophysa; species Triplophysa tibetana. The sequence continues at coordinate 12,446,518 of CM017905.1, read as the reverse complement.
CCTTTAAGGGGCCGGTCCTGGAGTTGCCAGGTATTCATTCGGAGTTTGAATACACAATAAGAAACTCATCAATTATCATTTATCCTTACAATATAAATAAACATTTTGGCGGCCGCAGTACATTATGAGAGTAGCCCAAAAACTCGCAACCTGCGGCTCCATAATTTTTCCCGCAACTGCATTCTCAAAATAGCGGGAAAACCGCGACCCTGGCAACACTGGTATGTACGTATATGTACGTATATGACGTTGGGGACGCAAAACACAATGTTAGCAAAGCATAAGATAGACCTGATAGGTGCAAAGCAAGCCTAACCTGTGTCAGTTAGAATCTCAACTCAAACTCAAATTATTTTAAATATTTTCATTAAATTTAGTATTCAAACCAATGCGCAAATATTCTGGAAATGTTTGGAAAATTAATTATGGAAAAACAGTGATTTTATAGGGAAATTAGGTAGGCTGGAATGCATGTCACGGACCACAGGCAATGCCGCCGCGGACCACCAGGGGGCCGCGGACCACCGGTTGAAAACCCCTGGTCTAGTGGGTTAAACCACTGAACTGGTTCAATCCCAGCAGCCGCCACCAGTGTGTCCTTGAACAAGACACTTTACTCCATGATGCTCCAGGGGGATTGTCCCTGTAATAAGTGCACTGTAAGTCGCATTGGATAAAAGCGTCTGCCAAATGACTAAAAAAAAATAAAAAAAATAACGACCCTAGAGCAGATAGTTATATCATCAATATGTCTTGTGTATTCTAATCAGATACGGGTAGTTGGAGTTGGTGTAAGTAACCCCCACCAACAAGGCAAGCAATATAGCCACCCTGATTATTTAGCACTCCAGCCTGGAGCCCTGGGATTAAGTCCAGGTAAACCCATGTGGTGATGCAGCCCTGGTTGTAACATATTGCTAAAAGGTCTTAACGTCATACAGTGCAAAAACCTGAGATTATTCAATCACTACCTGTATTTTAATAGACTACTCAGCTCTGCAGACTGAGATTATATTAGGACAGGAAAAATACTCTAAATGATGTCTGACATGCATTGGTATAACAAAAGTCTCTTTTCTTATTTCAGCAAACTTCTACTTCCTGCCAGGCCAGTTGGACGCTTTGATATGTGGAAACAGCTCAGACTCCGGGTGAATACCAAACACACAACTTTTTTCCATTATGAAACAACAATAAAGATTTTCATCGCACATAATTGCCAGTTTTACTTACAATGAGTTCCACCCCATTTGGAGAACTAAAACTATAACAATCAGGAAATATGAAATTGTGTATTCATATACATGCTAACCCCTAAAATATAATGCCACATTTGATGACTTGATAGAAAATAGAAAACCCATTTTCAAATGTGTTGCGTGTGCACATAGGCGCTGTCCGGAGGGCTACATGTGCATGAAAGCTGGACGCAACCCAAACTATGGCTACACTAGCTTTGACTCCTTTGGCTGGGCTTTTCTTGCCCTCTTCCGACTCATGACACAAGACTTCTGGGAAAATTTGTACCAACTGGTGCGTATTCTTTTTTTCATTTTAAGTCCTTTTAGTTCCTTTTTGCTTTTTGCAAAGAATCAATTGTCGTACAATGTAATGCATGTAAGGCAATGCAAAGTATAGACAGAGCAGACAAGAGCAGAATGCTGTATCGTTGCCTTAATCAGCGATCATGTCCTTATATTATCCATTGATTAAAGGAGTTATTTTACATTTTTTAATTCAATTTTAAGTTCAAATGTCCTAACTCTTGGTTCTATCAAATTACATAAACCAAAATAGTTTTGGATCTTAAACTTGTCCTTCTTTCTTAGACTTTACGAGCTGCAGGGAAAACGTATATGATCTTTTTTGTGCTGGTGATCTTCGTGGGTTCATTTTACCTTGTGAATCTGATCCTGGCTGTGGTGGCCATGGCTTATGAGGAGCAGAACCAGGCCACCATTGAGGAGGCTGAACAGAAGGAGGCGGAGTTTAAAGCCATGCTGGAGCAACTAAAAAAACAGCAGGAGGATGCACAAGTATGCACACCAATGCCCACACATATCCATATATCTGTATCCAAAGAAACTAAAAAATCATGTATGCATAATATCAAGTATACAGCCACATATAAGTGTCAATGGGACGTTTATATTGGAGGTCCACATACTTTCTTCCAGGTCATGTATCTTCACTGTTTTTTTTCTCTCTCTCCTGTCCATCCTTGCTAGGCAAATGCTATGGCAACCTCAGCAGGTACAGTATCTGAGGATGCAGTAGAGGATGACGGGGGAGGCCATCTGTCCCGCAGTTCGTCTGAGGTGTCTAAGCTGAGCTCCAAAAGTGCCAAGGAGCGAAGGAACAGAAAGAAAAAGTGGCGGAAAGAACAGGAAGAAAAAGGTGATACTGAGAAGGTAGTGAAGTCAGAATCCGATGACGGCAGCAAGAGGAGCCGCTTTCGATTCAGGGACAACAGGCTTGGGCGGAAGGCCTCTATTATTAACCAGGTAAGAGAGTTAATAGTTAATAGTTAATACTTACTATTGGTTGATAAGAGCTGTTGTTCCTTGCTTTCTGTAAAAGAAGTTTCCTGTGTCTCAGTGGTAAGAGCATTGTGTTAACAACGCAAGCTTGTGGGTTCCATCCCAGGGGATTGCACATACCTATGTATAAATGTATAGGTTACTGCTATGTAAGTCGCTTTGGATAAAAGCGTCTGCCAAATGTATAAATGTTTATGTAAAAAAGTAAAACATATTTTTATTATATTGATTGAAAGTCAGTAATGCTGAAAGCAATAGTTAAATGTGCAATGTGTAATTTTTTGGAGGATCCATTGACAGAAATTCAATGTAATATACATAACTATGTCTTCAAAGAGCTCACAAAATAAATAGTTTAGTTTTTATTACCTTAGAATGAGCTATTTCTATCTACATACACCCCTTCCCCCCAAATGGAATTTGTCATGTTGTTTCTACAGTAGCCCTAAATGGACAAACTGCTCGACAGAATGTGTGTCGTAAATAGGTAATCTTCTTCGGCAAAGAAATGAAAAAGTGACAACATCTGAGGTCCAGTGTCAGACACTGTAGTGCTTTGAAAGGGAGTGGCGAGTGGTGGAATGAGCCATTGGTGCAATTCGAGACCTCACCACTAGATGGCGCTAAATGTCATACACTGGACCTTTAGGATGGTCTAAATATGAATCTGTAAAATATATAAAAAAATTCCTGCATGTCAACCTACATTATGTATCTGCATAACTCAACCTTACAAAACCATATGTTCTGTTTCTTAAACAAGAATTGTGCTTAAAACACCTTATTTTGAGGTCAGCTATACATGCACACAAGTTGGGAAGCGCCTTTCAAGACTTCGTATAGAGCCCCAACCCAGAGAATTGTCTTAATATTTGACAAAAGACAATTGGCTTTTTTCACTGGAAGGCGGGACTTTGTTAGGCCGACCTTATTGAGTGTTGCATTTCCTCCCTTTTATTGTAAAATCAGCGCTGAATTTTTTTACAATCGTTTTCTTCTTTATAATATCTATTTATAATCCATCATGTGTTCCTTTGGAGCTAATTGCATATCATATGACACTGACCATTCCGTTTAATATGAAATATGAAAAATATGGCAAATATCTGAGCATATCCACCTTATTTTTTAACGCAGAAGAACTTGTTAGCAGGACGAAACACTATTAAAACCGTTCTTGTTAATATTTTTCACATCCGCGATATATTAGACAGATGGAGGATGAAGTGGAATGATATATCATATTAAGATAATTCAAGTACTTCGTATTTTCTCTCTGAGTTGACGGGTCTTCGATGCGCAACCATAAAAGCACAGAGACATACCAGTAATGTTACATGCATTGCAAGAAAATGCGGCTGCCATTAGCTATAGGGGTTCACCGAAAGTCTAAACTCATACAACTCAAAGATGAAGGCGCCCACATTTACGCCAAAAATAAGGTAGTTATAGGGAGGTAATGGATAAGCGATTATTTGGTAACCTTTACAATATCTCGAAATCCGCAACACTCTGAAAAGGTGTGCCTCTGCTGCAGTCTGTGTTAAGTTACAATAGCTAGCTGCTTTAACCTGTGATGCTTCCTGTTATGGCCCAGTTTAGCCCAGCCCACAAAATTGCTGTTCTCTGCTCTGTGCAGTCACAGCCAATTTTCGCTGAGTCATTGCCATATCACCACGATAGTGATTAGACAAAGTGCTTCAGCCTTACACTAAAAGATCAGAAGAAGAAAAAGTGCTGTTGCCCATCTATCTATTGCTTTTATTCTTTCCATCTCATTCATTAGTTCTGTTACGATATTTAGTGGGCTCCCTTATTGCTTACATAGACAGCTGACTTGTAAGTCTAAACATCATGGAATTTTTTTAAGTAACCGATTTGGAATGCTTTATACAGACAACATCTCAACTAGAACACTCTAAAAACTGTTATGTTACTGGATGTTATGTTTTGTTTAATAGATTTTTCATTTATTTTTTAAATGCATTTAAATGTTACATAAAAGAAATAATGCAAATTAACAAATTCTGTGTAAAGTAAATGCAGTCAAGACCTTTTTTCAGATGAATGCTGAGATGTCTATGTTGTTGTTGAAAGACACACTGGGTATGACAGGAAAACTTTCACTGCCCCTATGAATTATTTAACCACCCACTATAAATCTTTTATCTGATGAGAGCAGTAATATAGTGCTTAGACAGGAACTCACACTCATGGGTCCTTTGCCCCACCCTGTAAATTTTGCTCATATTAGCAACACTGCCTTTAATTGGAGGTCGATTTCATTATTTATTACAATGTGACCCGACATTTCCCCCCCGGCATTGTTTTGTCCCCTGGTTACCTTTAGTTTAAAAACGAACTATCAGAGAATAAAGCTATAAAATCTGCTTTAAAATGTTCCCCTTTGTCAGTGCAGCAATGCAATATCATTCGTTTACCAGATTAACCCTCAGTGAGTGATCTGAGGAAAGCAGTCCCTGCTGAGAATGCATTTAGGCCTCACTCTGTTGTTTATTGTCTGCAGTGGTCAACCGCTGCATTACTGAGAAGTCTCTCAGCACCACAGAGAAAATGCGAGCGCTGTCAACCAGCATTCTGCATTATCAGTGAATTCGAGCAAATAGTTAGAACAGCAATATTAGTCGTTTTAACTGGCATCTCGGATCATCTGGGGATTTCTGTTGGGAAAAAGTAGCCTACATTTAAGCCAGGAATAACTATTCTGCACACCAATAGTTAATAGTTATAACTAGTTAAAAATGCTATATTTTTACCTTTATGTAATTCCAAACCTGTACAGGTATTTGCATTTTTTATTTGGTAACTCTTTACAATGATGTTGTATTTGTGAACTATAAATGCATTAGCTAACATGAACTAACAATAAGCATTATTTTTTCATTCCTTTCTTAATCTTTGTTAATGTTGAATGAATTTGCGAGTCATTGCGTGTTTCTGCGGAATGTGCTGCTTCTGTCTACATTATCACAGTACAGAAGACCCGAAGAGACGTGATCCTTTATTGGGTCATAGCCAGACCTTGCGCTCATATGCCCCGGTGGTTTCGGTAAAGATGTCTCATTTCTTTACATCATAAATAATATTATTTGCGGCGCAGTGCTTTGCCGTCTGCTGTCTAACTAAAATGACATGATCCCCATTGCATAACACCTCTGCTTTAATTCAACTGTGAGATTGGTATTCGAGTCAGGCTCCTCCTATCGAAGCATCAAATCTTAGACTATTCGGAGTAGAATGAAGATAAATCTCTTGTGCTTTTTTACAGTGTTGTGCAATTTACTTCCAAACTGTATTACATTATAGATTACTTGTTACTGTTATTTAAAAGTAATACCTTACCTTGCAATATTACTGTCCAGGAAGTTTAATATGTTACTTCTATATTCAATATCTAGTTATTATACTTTCATCAAAATAACTACAGAAGTAGAACTTAACATTCTAAAATGACAAAATGTATTTGCATTTTCAAAATACAAAGTACTTTTTGCCAATCAACCTCTTTATTAGACTGCTGATTTCTTGAATTAATAGGCTATACAAAAATAAATACAAATAACACTAAGATTAAATGCATTAAATACAAAAAAGTTTTTTTCAAAATAATAGTATTATGTTTTTCAAATGGATGTATTTAAAACACTGCCCATCCATGCAGTCTAATAAAGAGGTTGACTGGCAAAAAGTATTTTAGTTTGAAAATACTGTTCATTTAAATACTGAGATTATGGTTAGGGTCATATCTATTGCTATGTTTACTTATCTGAATGGTTTCCTAGGTAATGTATAAATGTTTTCTTCTATTGAACTCAAAATATGTTTTAGGGGATTTGGGAAAGAAAACAATTCTGGGTCAACTTTGACTACCATTATAATTTTTTCTGCTATGGTAGTCAATGTTGCCAAAAAGTTTTCAGTTTCTTACATTCTACCAAATATTTTGTGTTCAACCGAATAAAGAAATGTATACAGGTTTGGAACAACTAGAGGGTGAGTAATTCATAACATCATTTAAATTTTTGGGTGGAATGTCACTTAAAAAAAATCCCATGTGTGCTTGAGGCCATGAACGGAAATGGACGAGAAATGTGTTTTCTCTTCGTAAGACATGCACAAACAAAACTTATTGAAGAAATAAGCATGGTTAAATGTATTGAATATAATGTGTAAAAGCACGTAAATGTTTTAGTAGTTCTAGACTGCCAAACTATACGCTGCTAAAACATGATATTGTGATATACTCACGCGTGATTTCGTACATTGTGCAACGTGACATGCACCTTAGTACGAAACACTGGTAAGAACATAATTCAGATGCATTGTCTAATACCACCGCTATTATATCCTCTTTGGTCAAGCTGAGCTCCCGTGTCCCTCCCTGTACTGTAGCCTGCCTGTCAGACGCTCGTTCCACATACTTTTGAGAACGGGTCCGGTCCTGGAGTTAAGAATCTCATCAATTAGAATTTATCCTTAAAATATAAATAAACATTTTCGCGGCTGCAGTACATTATGAAAGTTGCCCAAAAACCCACAACCCGCGGCTCCATAATTTTTCCCGCAACTGCATTTTCAAAATATCCCAATTGTGCGGGAAAACCGCGACCCTGACATCACTGGTTGACAGATATTCATCGGAGTATGAATACACGTAAAGAATCTCACCATTTAACATTTATCCTTAGAATATATATAAAGGTTTTGGCGGCCGCAGTATATTAGGAAAGTAGCCCCAAAACCCCCAACCCGCGCCTCCATAATTTTCCCGCAACTGCATTTTCAAGATAGCCCAATTGTATAGGAAAACCTTGACACTGGCAACACTGGTGCTAGGGCTTAAAGCGAACCGGGCGGGGCCAATAGCGGACCTCGAGCTCAGAGGCTGAAATCACGCCGCGTTACAATACAAATAAATATACAAAGTTCCACCACCCAGAGGGAGATGAATGACACCAAACGCGTCTATTCACCAACAGGGAATAGAACTTGTTATTGAACATGTACCGACTACAATATTTCTGAAAATGTATTGGTAATGCCGTTCACTACTACGTTACAGCAAAAAGTAATATGTTACTGTAATACATTACTTTTGTAACGCATTACTCACTGGCTTTTCATATTAGAAATATGAATAATACGCCATAAAACAGTTGTATGGTATATTTTTGTTCAACTGCCCTAATGCTGAAGACTATCATGAATAAATATTTACAATCCTCATACAACCTCTTTGTTACTATTTAATTATTATTATTTAAAATAAAAGGTTTAAAAATAGAATTAAAAATATTTTTTTTACCTATCTCTACCAACTTTTCATGCAGGCTAAGTTAATAATTACAATAGTAAAAAAAAAGAAAATAAGACCAGATGGTATTATCACAATTTTCGATTTTTCTGTTGTTTTGCAACAACTTGAATTTTATTTTGTATCGAATATATTTGGAACAATCAGTTAGCTTCACTTAGTTATGAAATAAAAATACACCAGAATATCAGAAGTGACCTGTAATCACATGTTAAATTATTTCCTATATTGCATTGATCAGCATTTGTTGTTCTAGTAAAAGATCCATTCGTTGATGTGCTGTTGAGTTTATTTCTAACATAAAACATTCTTCTTTTCACAGTCCTTGTTGAGTATCCCTGGCTCGCCCTTCATGTCCCGTCGCAGTAGTATATTCAGCTTCAAGGGCTCAGAGAACGAGTTCGCAGACGATGAGCACAGCACGGTCGAGGAGAGCGAAGACCGGCGCGGATCCCTTTTCGTCCCCTACAGACGCAGCAGCTATAGCGGCTACAGCCAAGGTTCCTCACGCATCAACCCGCTGGCGCCCCACCCTGGCTGCAAAAGAAACAGCACGGTGGATTGCAACGGTGTTGTGTCACTGATCGGGCCTGGGACTGGCCGCCTACTGCCTGAGGTGAAAATAGATAAGGCAGCTTCTGATGACAGTGTAAGGACGTCCACAGGGGGCAGGTTCAGAGTATAGGCATGACAAGAGTGGCCGATTACGATTCCAGTTTAGATTGTGTTTATTATCCCATCTCGACTTCCTTTCCTGGTTCTGAATTTCTGGTCTGTCTATTTTTTCTCCACCCTTTGATGGTTCATTTTCCTCTCCTATTTGTTTTTCTTGATCAGCAAGTCCCACTGGTCCCCACTTCCTCCCAACAGCCTCCCTTTGTGAATGGCATGTCCAAACAAACAAAAAATAAACAAACAAAACAGTAAATTGGGAGAGCTTTTAAGGGGTCCCTTTGGCACACACTGGCTGTTACATATTAATGCCCATCTTTTAGCTAACTTGTCCTTCTCTTGCTGCCTTCTACATAATTTATATGCAAAGTTTTGGCCATTCATAAGCATACATACAGTATTTGTAGTCTATTCCTTACACTTAACCCATACCTTCACGCCAATCACACAACATCAAAACTATATTTTTGTCCACATAAAATTCCACTCCAAAATATTAGGACCACTCTGCTTCCCCCCAAAAACCTATCCTATCCTTTACCAGTAACAGCATTGTGCCTCATTTGGTTAGCATGGTGGTTGACATCCTTATACTCTCTTCACCTTCTCCTCCTGTGTGGAAGCATGATTTCTAGCCCAGTTTCCACCCAGCTCTTCTGCATCCAGTTCCAAACCTTTAACTAAACATGCACCTATCATCAAGTAAACTAACGGTATTGTGAAAATTTAACGTTTGTTCTTGTTTTAATGAAACAAAGAACCATTGACAAATATATACATCCAAGACTTAAATTTAAAAACAGACCAATGTCCATAATGCCAATTAATTTTATATTTGAAGGTCTTGGCAGTGAAAACTGGGTCTTGTACAGTGTGTAAATTGTTATCTTGCTTTGTCCTTGTTTGATATTATAGATGTAGTTTTTTAAGTTAGTCGACTAGGCTTGTAGTTACAAACAAATAAACTCTACATTAATAAAGTTACTCTAATAAATTTAAGTAAAGTAAGCAAAAGTCTCTCATTTAGAATGATGAATATCATGTAGCTTTTATGATATGACTCAAACATTGTGGCATGAAATAGTCTAAGTGCTTCTGTAGCAGGTGACATTTTGTGCAAGGTACTTTTGTTTTTGTTAGCATGTGCATGTCTGTGTGCATGGATTAGTATGTTTTCTCCCTGAAAATAAATACATTTCTAACTGCCTTACCTGGCATTTTTCAGACCACAGAGGTGGAGGTGAAGAGAAAACATTCAGGTTCTTTAATGGTATCAGTAGACCAGCTCAATACCTCCTTTAGCCGGAAAGAGCGAGCCAACAGTGCGATGACAGTTGTAACCAACACGCTGGTAGAAGGTATGGTTTAATATCTGTCATTCTATCCCTAATGTATCATGGGACACATTTGAATTTGTGAACTGGTTTTATAAATAAAAACCTTTTTCTAGTGCATACACATTACTGCAGTTGATGTTCCCAAACAAAATAAATGCGCCATATGTTAATAATACGTCTTTTTTATTATTGGATTGTTCTTGCTGGTTACACACAACAACAAATATACAGCATAACCAGTGTAGACAAATCTGTGGTTTACATTTGACAATTTATAAAGTACTAAAAATAATGCACATATGTATACTTACACTATATAAATATTGTTTAAAATAATACAAAATACATATGAATAAAATATAGATATAATTATTGTGTACTATATATATATATATATATATTGTATACATTTTTGTTTAGTATATCGAGAGGAGATATTGTAGTAATGATGTTCTTCCTCTGGAAAAAGTAACCAGAATTTAAAGCATTCATTAATATGTACCATAAATTCTGTTTGAATGTTTTACATTCATATAACATACTTTGGTGCTGAAAACATGTACTTATTCTCTTTGTCCCTGCAGAACTGGAGGATTCTCAGAGAAAATGTCCGCCTTTTTGGTATAAGTTTGCCAATACGTTCCTGATATGGGAGTGTTTCCCGCTCTGGTTGAAAATAAAGGAAGTTATGAACTTGATAGTGATGGATCCATTTGTAGATCTGGCCATCACAATATGTATTGTGCTCAACACAGTCTTCATGGCCATGGAGCATGACCCCATGTCAGACCATTTTGCAGAGGTGCTTTCTACTGGAAACCTGGTAAGAATGAGTTTTTCACGTTTGCTTGTGTGTACATACCAAACACATAACATAGAGCAGGGGTCTCCTACATGTCGCTCGAGAGTTACCATTAGCTCGTGGCCTGATTGGAGGACATACTGATTCAGACTCAGCCGATATAGACACGTGTCCACCCACTCCATTTAAAATAAACGATTTGTTTTTAATAATAAAAAACGAATTAATAATTATTTGTATTATTTAATTATCATTAAACCTATATTTGATTATGAAAAACTTGCCTTAAATAGCCTACTGCTCAGCGATAAGGAAAGATAGAAAGTGTCCCAGGAAGGCTCAGCACGATGCAAAGGTGCGCTTCCCAGAAGCATGGTCGAAAATTCCGTCGTTCCAGCATATATCAACGATTTAAGCGTTTCCCAAAATCATCGTTCCAACGATCAATCGCAAGCAGCATCGCAAAGTTGCGTGGTTGGACTATAGGTCTAGAGCTGTGGCTAGAAGCATCGTTCCTTATTATTGCAGTGCATTCCATATCCATCACTCAAAATATATACAAATTTAATTGGACAATGGACATCCTTTAGTTTGTGAAGGAAAAAAGCGCTGTAATTTAAAAGTGCGCATGATCTGCGTGCGCGAGGACCCTGGGGAATCCCTGGTCGGAGTGATGTAGGAGGACACTTATAAATGAATTAAATATCATGAAATAAAACAACATATAACAAAAGGAGTCTTTAAAGGCAATACATGTTATTTACAACAGGAATTTGACATTAATTAAATCTTAACGTATTTATTATTAGTATACTTCATTACTTCTCTACCTGTGTGGCGTCATCAACTAGATTGCTGAACCAACTCAGTTCAAACAATTGATCTCCGACAGAGTTACTACGGTTTCGGGAAACAGTCGTGACTTCATCGTTAATTTCCCCAACAATGTATCTTACTATGGTGGTTAACCAGCGAGTTATGTCATTGTTCGCCAAACGCACACCAGATTAGGTTTCATTTTGTGTGAAGCAAGACGGAAAGCAAATGCGCCTCCTGCTGTCAAACTGTGGATTTATAATTTTATGTTATCCAAAGTGTTGTTATGAACTGTTATGGAGCACTATAGAGCACGTAAAATAATCTCTTTATATATCTTTAAAGGCTGAAATGTAAGGTTTAGCCTTGAATACAATATTTAGATTTTCAAATACTTTATTTGAACCTGATCAAATGTCATAGTAGCCTATCTTTGATAGTTTAAAATCCGGCTGTAATTTGTAATGTTTTTATTTCAATGTTTATGCAAAAAGTACATAGTGCTCCTACTTTTGTTGGTTTTCGATAATCAAATATGGTGATATTATTTCAGTATGTGTATGAGTAGTTTTTGAACATTTCCAGCACATTTTAACATCAACATTAACCGTTTTGTACAACATATGGGTGACTCTTGACCACTTTCATTTTTAAAAAGTAGATCTTGAAGGAAAAATGTTGGAGACCCCTGATATAGAGACTGCAACTGAAAAAGATTTTGACTTTATACTGACACCTATTGGTCACTTTAAAAAAGAAGAAAGAAACATCAGGAAAAAACAAATCGGTTCACTTTTCTCCTATTGCAGACTGAATGAAATGTATTTTATTGTCCTTTTATGGTAAATACTGGTCATTACATATTTATAAGGTATTTTTATATGTCATATAACTTTATCTGACTTATTTCATAGTATGTATCATGTTCATTTGTTTCCTCTCTTACTCCAACATTTATCATTCTGTAATGAACAGCAACACTGGATCTCACATTTCCATTTTCAGTTATTACTCTGGCAGTGGGCTACTTATGTCTGCTGCACAGTTTCTGATGGGCATACATTGAAAATGCAGTCTGCATTAAAACAAATTTCCATCATCCCCTGAGTCCCTAGTTTCTTCGACCTCCCCATCCCTTCCTTCTCATATCCAATTCAGAGGTCCCGCAGTACTCAGGCTTGCAATACAAGAGTATTGAGAGATGTGCGTGTGTGCTGTTGTGCAAGATGCATTACATTAATATTTTAGGTAACTCTAAAGATTAGTACAGTAATAAACTGTGAAGGTATGGTGGACATCATGTTCTGTGTTATAAATGTAGCTATTTTTGAGGAACCGGTCAAGACAAATCTGGAATACAGGCCTTTTTTAAGTAACATTCAATAGTTTCAAAGAAGAAAGGCTTAAAAGTCTAAATCAAATCGTCTTCTGTGGAAAGAGAATGAAGGAAAATGAAATTTCAGTTAGATTTTTTGAGCACATGAAACCATATGACCACTGTTTGAAATGATGTCAGGTGACAAGGACAGTCATCACTTGTTCTGCTTTGTATTTATTTATTTATCGTTTACTTCAGGTGTTCACAGGTATCTTCACAGCTGAGATGTTTGCCAAGCTGATAGCCATGGATCCATACTACTACTTCCAAGAGGGCTGGAATATCTTTGATGGCTTCATCGTGAGCTTGAGTTTGGTGGAGCTTTTGCTTTCTGATGTAGAGGGGCTGTCTGTGCTCAGATCCTTCAGATTGGTGCGTTATAAGTGAATAAATGAATATTTCTTCATTTCTATATGCACGTGTCCAATACATGCATTTGTGTGTATAGTATTTCAATATCACATCTCACTGTTCTGTTCCTCAAACTTTTCCCTTATACAGCTGAGAGTGTTCAAGTTGGCTAAATCATGGCCCACTCTGAACATGCTGATAAAGATCATTGGTAACTCAGTGGGAGCTTTGGGAAACCTGACCCTGGTGCTGGCCATAATCGTCTTCATCTTCGCTGTGGTGGGCATGCAGCTATTTGGGAAGAGCTATAAAGAGTGTGTGTGTAAGATTGCTGAAAAGTGTGAGCTGCCTCGCTGGCACATGAACGACTTCTTTCACTCTTTCCTCATCGTGTTCCGTGTGCTGTGCGGAGAGTGGATCGAGACAATGTGGGACTGCATGGAGGTGGCAGGGCAAACAATGTGTCTCACAGTCTTCATGATGGTTATGGTCATTGGAAACTTGGTGGTGAGTTCTTGTTTTATCATATTGCAGGTCTTCCTAGCTTCTTCTTTCTCCTCCTCCTTTTTGTGTTTCATTTCCACTCTCACCAGTCCGCTTGTGGTTATTCAAACTTCCATATGTCCATATGAAGTCCATATGAAGAGGGACAGGGGCTATAATCGTCTACAGATATGTCGGCAATAAACGTTTTCCTCTTGATCAGGTGCTGAACTTGTTCTTGGCCTTGCTGCTCAGCTCCTTCAGTGCTGATAATCTGGCAGCCACAGACGACGACGGCGAGATGAACAACCTGCAGATCTCAGTGATTCGCATCAAGACGGGCATCGCCTGGTTCAAAGTTCACATGAGGCTTCTGATAGCCCACATTCTGAAGAAGAAACCTCTGGAGGACGAGGACAAACCTCTCGACGACATGTTTGACAAGAAACTCAACATTATAGGCAACCACACTGGCGTGGACATCAAATGTGATCTCAACTACCCCAAAAACGGCAACGGTACCACAAGTGGCATCGGCAGCAGCGTCGGAAAGTACATGATCGACGATGAACCCATGTCCTTCATACACAACCCCAACTTAACGGTTCGGGTTCCTATCGCTGTGGGAGAGTCAGACTTTGAGAACCTCAACACGGAGGACTTCAGCAGCGAGTCAGATGTGGAAAATAGCAAAGATGTAAGTATTAAGACTGTAAAGCTACAGAATGTTGGAAAATGCTGCATAGTTTTCTAAATTGTTAGGGAATATAAAGGGTTAAAGATGCGTTCTAGCCAGCATATTTTGGTAGGGATGCACCGAATGTTCGGACCCGAAAATTTTCAACCGAAAATTGCAAAAAAAGCTTGTGTGAGTCACACGACATGTGATATTTACATTTTTATGCAGACAGTTTTATCCAAAGCGACTTACATTGCATTATACTATACATTTGTAATTGTACGTGCAATCCCTGGGATCGAACACATGACCTTGGCGTTGCACACGCCATGCTCTAACCACTGAGCCACAGGAAAGCTGATATGATCATGCAGAAACCAGCGTAGAAAGAGAGAGCAAATTTTAAAGTGTTTGAGAAAGACACACCACAGTAGCCCCGCCGCTCGCGACAAAATTCAACATCATACAGTGGTCGCGTGCACACAATTCCATGTACTAAACAACTTGTCAAAGTATGTTTTGTGAATCCCGGCCACGAGTCCACCTTCTTAGAGAACAGTGACAGCAAGCTTTTGTGGGCGGAGTTTGGAGGAGAGACGTGAACTGAAATGGTTGTCACTCATAATTACTTGCATTTTTTATTTTTCTCTCTTTGAATAATTTCCCAATGTAGCCTATTGGAATAATCCAACAGTTTTCGTTTATTCATATTTTTAGCTTTTAATGTTGAATTACGCTCTTTAATTGAAGGAGCATCGTTCGCCAACTATGGTTGCAAGTTCCGTCGTGCCAGCATAGTTCAACGATTTAAGTGTTTCCCAAAGCCATCAATTGCATGCAGCATCGCAAAGTTTCATGGTTGGAACTACAGGACTAGGGCTGTGGTTAGAAGCATAACTCCTTAATATTGTGACATGTAGACTTACATGCATCAATCTTTTGAAAAAAGTAAGCAAGCAACATGCAGTGCATTCCCTATCCATCACTCGAAATATATAAAAATTTAATTTAATAATCTTTTGGTTTGTCAAGGAAATAGAAGCTGACAGAGCTACTATGGTTTCTGGAAACAATCGTGACTTCATCGTTAATTTCCCCAACGATGCATCTTACTATGGTGGTTAACCAGCGAGTTATGTCGTTGTTCGGGGAACGCATACCTGATTGTTGACCCGGTCTGTCATGATTGGTTCCCCGGTTAGAGTGTGTGAAGTTGTCCCACCCATATCAGCAAGCTTCCGCTTCTCAGGCTGTTGTGATTGGTCGTTGCTCTTTTCAGTGCACGTGTATTAATAAACTTAGGCTTTTAGCCAAAAAAAAATGGCGTCAACTTCACTTTCATGATAATAAAATAAGCAGATTGACCGGGAGACATTTGCAAGCAGGACTTCAAAGGAAGTATTTTAGAGGGATGCCCACACACACACACAATATCAGTGTATCACACAGAACAGCTTTCACAGCCGATGTTAAAGGGATGGAAGCTGTTATTTGACTGTTGGTTATCTTAGAATGTGTGCAGCTGAATTCTTATTACCAGCTGTAGAACAGTGATGAAAGTGAAAGTATTTGCGCGTAGCTCAGTTAAATGTGTACAATCTCTGATAACCGAATACTACTACAGCGGCTCTTCCACTTCTCTAAGGAAGGCCTCGCCCATTTTTTGGTGTATTGCTTTGTGCGGAAGTTATTAAAAGCACTTGGATTAGTGACATCCTATACCCGGGAAGTAGAAGACTGTAGTTCGATTCCAGCCGATCTCTGTAGTCCTAGAAAGAGAATTCCGTTAAAGACAATATCTCGTTTGGCACTGAACTTTTAGATTTATCATTTTGCAGGTATTATGCTCTAACAGCAACATTACATACTAACTGAAGGTTGAAAAATGTGATCACGGGGAATGGGTCCTTTTAGTGATACATTCTTTCAGCAGTCAGTCATCGGCCTTATATATACTATTCAAAAAGTGAGGGTGCTCTTTAATTGTTTGTTTTAATTTAGCTTACTTGTTTTGCTCAATTTTATTCTAAGTTATATTGGAATAAATTGAAAGCAAGATAAAATTTTGACCAATCAGTTTATGCAATAGTGCACAAAATTGGCTAAATAAATAGAAGAAATACGAAAAGCCGTGTTCGGCTTTCGGCCAAGTGTTTCATTTTTATTCCACTTCGGTCAAGAATTTTCGTCTCGGTGTATGCGTATATTTTTGTAGAGCTTTTATGAAGCATTGCATAAAAATTTTGGGATCAGCAGCTAAATCGACTGCAAGACTGCAGTGTAATCTCTCTTTAGACTTCTGAGAGAAAATTCAGTACGTGAAATAGTTTGACATTAAAAGATATATTGTAAACTCCTATACAGTATTGTACTGTATTATTTTGATATTCAAAACCCTTTCTGGTACCTTTGTGCTGATGTTATTGTAAAAAAGATTAAAGAAGATGTGATATTTTTTTATATTGCTGAAGTATAACATATAAAAATGTGTAGGTAGCCAATACAGCATTCTTTAAGGAATTGAAAATGGCTTACTGCTGCTTATTGTATAGAATTTACGGATCATCATTTTGAGGCCACAATGCATTTAGCATCCTTTTTCTTTGGAAGGGGTTGGCTTATGCATGTGGACGCTGGCACGGGTGTGAGTTTTTGGCGCGGTAAAATAGTTGTGTAATTTCCATTGCAGAAATCACTTTATTGAGACAATTTTATAATTTCTTGATTAAGGAATGTACTTATTGATAAAAGACGGCTGGATGACTGGTCAGACTGTACAGACTAATCCAATTTTAAAGAAAATGTTGTCACTTTAGGTGTTGACTACACTCGTGTCCCGGGGTTAAGAGCAGGAGGTAGCATTTTTTGATAGTAAGTAGATAAAGACAGTGTCAGTAGTTGATTACAGACTGCAGATTACAGCAGCATGGGCGGATTAAGGTTTTATAGGCAGTATAAGAATGTTGAGTGGTGCTATTCCTGTGATTTATTACCTTGCTGCTGCTGCTGAGTGCTGAGCCACTCAGCCAAAGAATAGATGCAGTCCACTAGATGATGTAATGCTTTTCCTTTGTTTGTGTGTGTGTGTTTGTGTTTGCACACATATATGTGTGTAAAAGATTTATGAAAATTGAGATATTGAAGGTGGGTTTATTACACACTACCAGGGACAGATTATACTACAGTAGTAAACTAGAAAACCCTTGTATAGTTTCATCTTGTAGCACATCAATGCACAACATTGGTAACAAAATAACATGTAACCAAGAAGTTAAAGAGATAATTATAAGAACTTATTTATTAAAGTGATAGTTCACCCTAAATAAAAAATGTGTCATCCTCTACTCACCCTCTTGTCATGTTGAACCTTCTTGACTTTGTTTCTTCAGCAGAACACAAAATATATTTTGATTAAAGTTGGTTGCCGAACATCACTGGCCCCCATTCACTTCTATTGTATGGACACAAACCAGTGCAAGTTTTTCAAAATATTTTCTTTTGTGTTCTGCGGAAGAAAATATATAGGTTTGAAATTGGTTTCGAAATTAAATGATGACAGAATTCTTATTTTTGGATAAACTATCCCTTTAATATCTTAATAACTAAATGAATCCACTTTTTACAGTATGTCCCTTTTTTACTGGGTTGTAGGGAGTGCTGAAGTCTATCCCAGCATCCCTTTGAGCTGTGGGCAGGGAAACACCCTGGACAAGTGGCCAGTCCATCACACAACTTCTAAAACTGTATTTAAGATTAAGATGCCTCCTTTGAATATAAATATTGGACTAGTGAGTGATGACTATGTGAAAACAAATGATATTAAATCGTTGTATTAATTCATACATTAAAATACACATTTTATCCAAAACTGATAAGATGTAATCTAAACTAAAACAAACAAAAAACAATATGAAACCAATAATTCATTAAATGAAAACTAAATTACTGCAAAAATAAACTGAATATAAAAAAACTCGCCCAAGCAGGATATCATGTGATCTGAAGGATGATGAAAGTAAAAGTATTTTCACTTGGTTTCGGGAAACAGTGCCTAGAACATACATACAGTATATAGATAGTTTCCTGTCAATGTCCTGGTGTCTGTGCAAACACCGGGTCACCTTGACCCAGTTTAGACTTAACAAATCCAGTCTCGCTGAACTCCACGTGCTGAAATCTAGCCAGTGGCATCACCGTAGATCATTCTTGCTAGCCAATCAGAGCGTTGCCGGGTGGGTGGTCATTTTTGATTGGCTCGGCTGAGTCAGTGAGGACTGCAGTGGTAGGCGTGAGGGTTCTTCGATGCTTTCCGCTTTTGATGCTTTTGACTGCTGTGTGTGTGTGTATTGACGATGAAGCTTTTCTAAAACTGCTGTGTCATCCTGGTCTGCTGTAATCAGGGTCAGGCACTCCAGTAAAGATTTATGTAGCGGTTTGTGTGTTTCAAAATTAGCTTCAAATGATTGTAGTTGTTTGTAGTATATCTTACAATAATGTTGCTTCCCTAGAAATATGTATGATTATATTGTTCTATTAATTGAGTCAATAATACTATTAATGATGATATTCTAATAATAGTAATCGAATATATTAACAAAGCAACGTAAAAGATAATAATAAGGAGATAATAATTGATAACAGTGTTGACTGTGATTATGCAATTCTTCAGACATGATAGTATATAGAGTAAAAGTCATGATTTACTCACCCTCAAGTTGTTCCTAACCTGTGTACATTTCTTTGTTCCCTTCAACAGAGAGACAGATATTTGGAAGTATGTTAGCAACTGACATTTCTAGGGCATCATTGACAACCATAGTCGAAAAAATATTTTACTATTCTGTTTAACACAAAAGAAGATAATTTGAGTTTTTTTACTTTTTATATTTTCTACTATGGTAGTCAATGATACCCAAGAAATGTCAGTTGCTAACATTCTTCCAAATAGATTTCTTTGTGTTCAACCAAACAAAGAAATGGTTTGAACTAGAGAGTGAGTATTTCATGAAAGAATTGTAATTTTTTTAGTGTAATTCTCATGCAATGTAATAAAACCAAAATGTCAAAATTTTTCAGCCTGTTTTGCATCTTCTTTGATCAAAATAGTATAATTTATTATCACAATGTTACAATCTAAAACCGACTTTTATTGTGACTTTTTTACAAAGTATTAATGCTATGTGCGCTTACTGCCTCATCTAGCATGTTGTGCCCTTTATGTCCTTGCATTGCGTTTCTTAATTGTAGCTGTTCTCAAAAGTAAATACAATCATGAATACATGTGTGATACCCTAATATTGCAACAAAAGTAAATCAATAAGCAATGCCTTATATGCATAAATAACAGAAATAACTCATTTGTCACTGTCTGATTTGCATGTATAGATGATAGTTTTCAACCTTGTTAATTAGCCGATTGTTGAGTCAAGGTTAATTATGGGTTGGGTAAAGTGAATACTAATTATGCTAGACAGTCAGAAGAACAGTGAAGGTTAGTGCTGAGACACATCTGGCCTCTGTTTGTAATTTACTAGTAAGATTATTGACTTGTTCTTATATCTGGCTGATATCAATTTTTATTATGTATTAGGTTAATAATTACAGGGACAGAATAGTATTGTTATCTTTGGAGGCCGGAAGGGAACTCTCATTGAAATAAATGAATGCATTAGAAGTGCTTAAAAAGATCTAAATTGATCTGTCTTTCCCATATATAGCTGGATGACACCAGCTCTTCCGAGGGAAGTACCATAGATATAAAGCCGGATGAGGAGGAAATGGCCGCAGTAGAGGTGGTGGAGGAGTACTTGGACCCAGAGGCCTGCTGGACCGACGGTGAGCGCATCTTTGTTGACATGCAATTGATTTTAAACAATCCAGTATATACAGTGTTTGTATCAGTTACTGCAAATTGAGGTAAAGTGGAAGAGAAGTAGTTTGTGTTTTTGGGTTGAGTTTACGCTTAATGTGTTTTTCAGCTTGCATTGCACGTTACAAGTGTTGTGACGTGCCCATCACTGAGGGCTGGGGGAAGTACTGGTGGTTTCTAAGGAAAACCTGCTACCTCATTGTTGAACACAACTGGTTTGAGACGCTCATCATTTTTATGATTCTGCTCAGCTCTGGGGCTCTGGTGAGACTACACACAAACACAGACACACACACAGTTGTGAGATATACTGTGATAAATGAAATTGCAAGAACAAACACCATTTACAAAACATATTACAAAAGAGCTAACCTTAATGGGGCAGAGATATTTCTTCATTAGTTTCACATTGTGGCAATATTCACTGGCACACATTCAGTTGCTCCTTGTACATCTATATCGATTTAACATCTGCAGTGAATTATTTACACGTGTTGGGCCAATGCGGACCCGTCTGCCACAGGCCCCTGACAGATAAACTCCACGAAGCATGAGCCCCATTATCCAGGAGTCCATGATTTTACAATGTTAAACTAACTCACACATTTCTAGTCCCATTTATAAATGTTCATGCCATTTCTGAATATCAGTGAATATAAATACCGTATGTAGATACTGAAAGAGGTAAGACAGCAAGAAGATTCTGGAGCAGGTTTAGATGATAACAGTGCACAGTGTCTTTCTTCTTGTGCAGTCTTTTACTGCATTACTAATGATCTGGAACTCTAGTTCTATTGGTGCAGATGATTTTTAATGTGATTGAGGCTGCATTGCTTGCTTTGTGGTATATGATCTATGTAGGTAGCTAATGGCTATTACTATATTGCACTGCACTGGGCCCTGCACCTCAGCAGTCTGTCCTGGGACTGCAGTATCTCATGTCTGCTTTTAGGGACTGTAGCCAAATGCTGTAGAAAAGGCCCCACATACAGAAGATGTTGGCGCCTCTCTCTTTTACTGTTAGGGACCGTCACCGAACTCCCAATGATGTAGAAATGTGAGCCAGTGGAAGTGGGGTTGCAGTGCCACACTTTGGTGATACCAGGGACAATGTCTTGATAGGAGACTTTTATGTGTGTTTTTATGTAACCTTTGTGACATATTTCAGTGGGTTTGAAAGTATAAAAAGAGTCTTCAACATTAAGTAAACATTTAAACGTGTGACAAATTAAATTAAAACAAATATAAAAATGGTTCAGATAACCATAGTTTATTATATTTTAAGTCATTTAAAGCTTTGTGTGATTGTCCTTAATTGAATGCAGATGCTGTTTTAACAAGAAAAATCCCTTTCTCTGTTTTGTCACCAAGGCATTTGAGGATGTGTACATTGAACAGAGGAAAACTATCCAGATCATTCTAGGATATGCAGACAGTGTCTTCACATACATCTTTATTTTGGAGATGTTACTGAAATGGGTGGCCTATGGGTTTGTCAAATACTTCACCAATGCATGGTGTTGGCTGGACTTCTTCATTGTGGACGTAAGTAATTGACATTGATATCCATTATTTACAGTTATTATCCCTCGTAGTACCTTAGACTGTGTAATAGTAGCCTTTGGACAGAAATTGAACTCAGTATATAGACTGATCGTTCTACTGCGGAGAACATTAAGAGACCACTTCAGTTTTGCCCGTTTTACCAGCTTTGCCTTTTCCAGTTTTTCATATCTGCATGTAATTGCAGTCCAGTTTCTGTTGAATTTCATCAGAAACAAACCTCGGGGGGGGGGGGACACCAAACAGGAATGTGAAAGACTGAGAGAATGCAAAAAGATATGAACATTGTGCAAAAAAATCGTATTCTTATATCTTAATTATTAGGCTTATTCCTTTACATATTCACTTTTTTCACTTTTCAACAGTATTGTGTTGTTATAACTTGTTTTCTTTGCAGTATTCAAGATCTGCAAATGTTCTTGTTTGTTACTTCTAAAAAGTGTATCCCATTGGGCAGTTTTTCCTGTTTCAAAATAAATTCCAAAGATAGCGTAAAAGAATATGATAAATTCTGAAAATTTTTAATAGTTTTGGAGTGGTCTCTTAAAATTTTCTGTGGCTACATGAAAAAATTTTGTGTTTGTCTTTAAATATTTTTTTCAAGCTTTTAGGCTGATCAATTATATTATTGGTTATTACAAAGGGTAATATGTTTTATTCTTCTGAAATGGTAGGGTGATCTGCTGCTGGTACATTCTGTTCAGTGGGATGTGGTTTTAGTTGTGTCATAATGCCATAGTTCATTTTTATCTATTGGTATATATTTTATGGAAATGAACTGAAATGTTGACATCTATTTTAACTTTGATTGTAAGATACTGTATTGTATGAGGTCTATTTCTAAGTAAAAACGACTCGGTTACATCTGTAACCTTCCTTCCCTGATGGCGGGAACAAGACGTTGTGTTGAGAGACAGACTGGGGGTTTGATTTTGAGAACCTATCTTCTCCGAGATAAAACTAAAACGCCAATGGGGATTGGCCAATGGCCTGCCCACGGCAGTCTCCGCCCCGTACATACAGGTGTAAAAGGAAGATGGCGGCGGTCATTCATTACCCTTTGTGCTGAGGAACCTGAGAGGTGCTCCTTCAGCGGATCAGCACAGCGTTGTGGCATGAGAGGTTCCCCTTCAGTCGGTCTCTCGACGTTGTGTTGAGAGACAGACTGGGGACTTATCTTAACACGCCACGGAGCTGAGCCGTATTACAACCTCAAGCTGAGCGACACTGACTAGCTTGGCGAGTCACAAGTGAGCGGTGCAGCGAGATGTAACCTTCCAGTGGATAGGAGTGGACATACTGAGAAGCCTGTACTGAAAGGCATCACGGACAGGGCGTTCGCCTTATAAGTGAGGCGCCGTCCGGAGGCGTCACACTGGGAAAAACATTGGTCTCCTCTTGGAGAGTGTGTAACGGAGACCAGATCCTGCCGTACGGGATGTAACATGCGGAATACTGACATGGTCTCCCGAAGGGGATCACATGCGAAAAATTCCCCTCCGTAGGGGGCCAGCCCAGGTGGGTGTGCCACCGGAGAGGAAACACAGATTCGCCAACAGGGGAATCAGGAGTGAAGAAATCAACATACGGACTACCCAACAAGGAAGTCACTACGTATGGGGCAATAGTCCTAGTATAGGGGTCCACCTAAGTAGGGGCGACACTGCCAGTACTGGACTTGGTTCTAACAGATCGCACCGCCCTGTCCGTTACCAGATTGCTTAGTGATGGATGAATGCCTATACTTCACCCAATGGGGGGAAGTAGGGAAACTACATAGCGCACTTTACTTACCTGAAGAGGGAAGAAGGCGCTTTCGCAGGCGTACGCCCAGGCCAGATGCCTGTCCTAAACGGTAGGGTGTAGGACACTGGTTCTATTCACAGGTTGAAGAGCCCGCGAAGGTACTGGGCGTAGCCCAACCTCTGGCTAAACATGTCTGCCAGAGGGGTGCCTTGGGCCGGTGCCCACGAGGCGGCGCTACTCCGGTGGAGTGGGCTTTTACTGCCAGTGGGCACGGGTGATCCTGGGATTGGTACGCCGTGGCGCCCACAATCCAATGCGCCAGCCTCTGTCTGAGACAGCCCTTCCCTGGTGCTGTCTTCTGAACAGACAAGAGCTGCCCAGAGCTTAAAGGCTCTGTGTGCCTTCCAAGTAGAGGCGCAGTGCGCTGGGCACAACACGTTGGAGGTTGGGTCTTTCTCCCCCTAGAGGAGGGCATGCAGGTTCACCACCTGAACCCGGAAGGGAAGGTGGAAACCTTGGGCACGTATCTGGGCCGGTGTCTCAGAGAGACTTACTGCCCAATTTTCAGGCTCCCATGGGACACAAACAATGCTGGAGGTCCCTACCCTCTTGTAGAGGCAAGAGCCATCAAGAGCGGCCTTCACCGTAATTAGGACGAGAGGTGTCACCGAGGGGCTCACAGGCCCCAAGGCCATGTAGGGCCCTTGCGGTCCTAAGAGGGTACGGAGCCGCGCCCCTGAGGAACTTGGTGACCAGGTTATGCTAACCAAGAAACCTACCCTCCAGTTGATCGTGATGAGTGGCAATAGCGGCTGCATACACTCTCAACGTGGATGGGGAGAGATTACTCTCTGGTCTCTGAAAGGTCAACACTGACCGGATCAAGCAACTACGTGGGTTCTCGCCGTGGGGAGAACACTAGGGCGTGAAGAGGCGCCACTCATAAGCGTGCCCACTCCTAGTGGTGGGGCTCCGGCAGGACAGTCTGACCGTCACTGCAAGCCACTCAAGGCCTCCTCGTCCCATCCGAGGGTCAGGCATTTAGAGGCCTGGCCTGGGGTGCCAATCGTAACCTTCCCCTGCGAGAAGGTCTCGTCAGGGGAATCGGCCAGAGGGGGCTGTCATCAGAACTGAGAAGTCTGAGAGTCAAGTCTGGTTGGGCCAGTAAGGCGTAACAAACACTACCTGAAGCCACTCTTCTCCGACTTTGCACAGACCGTGTGCAAGGAGGCTCCTGGTGGAAGTCGTACTTCTGCTTGTCCCGCGGCCAGCTGTGTAATAAGGTACCCGTCATGGGGTACCAAAGTAGGCAAAAGGGGATTCTGGGGGTCAACAGGATCTGATCCTGGCCACACCGGCCCCCTAAGAGCTGGACTGCGCGAGGATGGAGTCGCCACTCTCCGAGGCCTTCACTGACGAGAGAGTGAAACGGCTGTCTGGTTCAGTTTGCCAGGGATAACGTGGCCCGCAGGGGCGGATCATCCTACTAACTCCATAAGAGGAGGCATCGGGCGAGTTGTGGTATATGCTGTGAGCGTATGCTATTAATGAACGCAGTCATGCTGCCCGATGGGACTAGCATGTAATTGTCCTGCACTAGAGGCCCTAGCCTCCTAGTGCCAAGGGGACTGCCAAACTCTAGGCAGTTGGGAACCCAACACTGCCCGATACTGCGTGCCCGTTGCACACTACACCCCGCAGGGAGGCGCTGCATGAACCGCCTCGGACATGCCCAAGCGTGAAGTGGCTGTACGTGCATCAACCCAAGCGGGATTACCCGTCGAGAACGCCACGTGCCCAGGCGCCTTTGAAAGTGATCAGCGGGCGGACCTTCTGAGCTTCATCACGCAAGGTTGAGCCACAGATCCTTGGACCACTATCATGGACATCGTCCGACCCAGGGCATTCGCCCTGACCTCCGTTTCCAGTGCGTGGTGTAGGAACAAGATGGTGGGACCGTCTCTTGGGGAACGGTCAGACAAGGCGAGGTGCAAACAATCTGCCAGCCAGTGGCTGACGAAAAACGCTCACATGCTCACATCACCCTCGCCCCTCCCCGCAGTGGACGGCAGGGCCGTAGCCACTGCCGCCACGAAACGGGAAGCAGTGATTTGGAGGCTGAGTACTGTGGGAACACAGCCGCACGTGATGCTACGTCTGAATCATACTCCGCCCGCAGTACGGACAGAACTGATCCACAACGGCCGCCCCAGCATGCTGGAAGCCCAACACCCGGGGTAGCTGTTGTGTCCGTCCCCTCTCCTGGATGAGAGTGGAAACTGTGAGAATTATTGGTCCTCCAAAGGACCTGCTCTTTTAGATCTGCAGCTCGCTGCTGAGACGCCCAGGGGAAGTCTGCGCTCCGGAGGAGATATCCGTCGCCGACAGGAAAGAGTCCGCTCGCCGAGAGGGATCCGCCGTCCAAAGGGAGAAGTCCGATGCTCTGTGTCATAAGTCCAGCAGGAACTCGAAGAGATAAACTTGACATCATTCGCAAAGAGGGTTCCGAAGAACAAAGGATGATGAATGACCGCCGCCATCTTCCTTTTATACCCGTTTGTACGGGGCGGAGACTGGCGTGGGCGGGGCATTGGCCAATCCCCATTGGCGTTTTAGTTTTATCTCGGAGATGATAGGTTCTCAGAATCAAACCCCCAGTCTGTCTCTCAACACAACGTCGAGAGACCGACTGAAAGGGAAATATAGTTATCAACTTTCTCTCAACCCATATTTAGACCCCTCATTGATGATAACTAATCATGTGCATGCACATAAAACACCTGCAGTGAACATCCAAAAGGGTGTAAATTATTTACTAATTTATTATTAATAAAATGTACATTTTGGGAAATATTTGTACAGAAATAATAACAAGGCAAAGATACTATAAAAAGATTACAATTAAAACACTGACTTTTTTACACATCCTGGGCTGCAGAAAATCTTGGGAGCAGATTAGCCGTTTAGCAGTGGTAGTGAAACCAATCATGGCAATAAAAAAAAAAAAACAGAAAAGCCAGAGTTTGCTCAAACTAAACCCCAACCTACATGGGAAGCAACTTAAACTGGCTTTGTGGAACAGCCCTCAGGAGTTTAGCTAATTTCCATACGTAAAAGTCTTAAAGATACATTGTCTAATTAAAACAGATTATAACACCACGTCCTAACCAAACGCAACGCAATACGATTCAAGTGTTAAGCAATTTGTCTGTCCACATCGAACTGGACAAATGGGTGTGGTGTGAGAATCAATCACAAAACACAGCCAATCAGACTGCAGCAGAGGTTGATGCATCTTATTTCATGACTATTGGGATGCCTTACTGGACGCTATGCTATAATTGCTATACTTTCAGATTCTAAATTTATACAAGCAGTTTTTCATCATTCATGTTTTTATTAAACATGATTCATATTCATGAAATCAAGCTTGCAGAACTTCCGACGAATGAGATCGCAGTGTGGTCATGACAGAAATGTGTTAGAAATAGAAATAGTTTCTGTCACTGCTGGTTTGGACAAAATCTCTGAATATCATGGAAAATATGCCTTTAATCGTATTACGTGGTGTTGTGTCGCTTTTTGTTAGGACACGGTGATAAAATACAACAGTCCGTATCTGTCAAAGAGAGTGGACATTCAATAAAAGTGTGTGTTTGCTGAGCGTGTTTATGAAAATCCTAAACAAAGGTATTGATAGTTTATTGTCCCTGACAGGCACTGTAACCTTGTCTCTCTATAGTGCTGATGGACACACAGGGCATGAGGGGCCATAAGAGGGCCGAGAAGTGAGGGGCCATGGTAAGGTCTCTGTGTCAGGACTCTCTTGTTCTTTTCCAGGAGTTCCTCTCTCTCTCTGCCTCCTTACTCTCCCAAACCGCTCTGTCACCCTAATGACTCTCCTGTGTACAGTACAGTATGCGGTTGGTGTTCGTGCAGTATGTATCGTGTGTATTTTGTGTGTACAAAGTAAAGTGAATGTGCTTGTAAGTTTGTGTACATCTCTTCTCTAAATGTGTTCCTCCATGTGCGTTATTTCTCTTTTTGCAACTTTCTCAACCACAAGTTTCCTTCCAGGTTCGCTGTAAGCTGCTTTCCAAGCATCTTCAGCCTGAAATAGCAAAACCAAATCTCATACTAAGATTAAAACAAGGGTCGCCCAACATGCCTATAACTCTGAGTGGTTAACCCCATGTTTAACCTTAATCTCTTCCCTTCTCTTTCTTTCTTTTGATGAATACACATATGTTCATACATACATGAGCTTGTGTTTGTATGTGTATGTGTATGTATATATGCGTTTACTGCCTCTCCAGTGTCGACATACAGTTCAGTAGGGTTCCTCTCTCTCCCCCTGATGTCCTCTTTGACTCTTTCCTCTCTTGCTCTTTCTCTCTTTGTGTAGGTGTCTATAGTCAGCCTTATAGCTAATGCGCTGGGCTACTCAGACTTGGGCCCCATAAAGTCCCTGAGGACTTTGAGGGCTCTCAGGCCCCTGAGAGCTTTGTCCCGGTTTGAGGGCATGAGGGTAAGATCCAGGGCTGCCCCATGCATGCCAGTCACTCCGTGAGAACAAGACTGCATGCTGTTAACCACCATTGTGCAGAAAGTAATACCACAGCTATAGAGGAATAAGCAAATATGTGAGGATTCTGGAAATCCAAATGACATTGTAATGGATAAACTTACACTTCAAGTGCATGTGTTTGAAAAATATATCCGCATGGAAAACTTTTTCAACATTGCGTCATGATGCAGCTGAAATGTTTTTTTTATTTAATTGGTTGGATTTTTTTAAATGATGAAATTTCTTGACTATTTTTATTGACACCACAAATAATCTTATAGCAACTCTTGGGGAAACTTATGGTTTTAGAATAAACATGAGATAAAACCTTCAAGGGATATTGTGTAAAGCTGCCTCATCACAACCATTATTTCTTTAATGTTTTGGTCATTTAATTGGGCCATTTATGCAACACCATTAGTTGAAGACCTGTCTGTGATCTTTCAAACATCTTAATGTCTTAAAGTATAGCCGTTTCTAATAAATGGACTTCTGTCATTTGCTCAAGTCTTTTCCCAACCAAAACCCATCCTTACTTGTATCCTTACTTCTCCTTCTGACTTATTTCACATTATCACCAAATAATGTAAACAATACAAGCACAGATGTTTCTTTGGATTGTTGATTCATAATTTGATGTAGCCTTTTATTATATCCATTATAATCTCATTTAGCAAAATAAAATAGTTGTATTACTAAAAATAATGACTGACGCAATAAAATCAGTATCAGTAAATCAGTATACCAACAATTTTAGAATCACTTATAACACTTGTATAATCATGCCAAGCAACATAATTTAACCATATTTATTATAGTTTTTTAATACAGATATTCATATTCTTAACTCTGTATCCATCTATGTTACCTGATCTTTTGTCATTGCTAATCATTTAATATGCATGCTCTTTGTGGTATAAGGAGAAAGCCCTGTACCTCTCTAGGCTTTAGCAAGGACTAGATTGTTTTTGTTGTATTTTCAGGATCACTAATTAATTACAGTGAATAGCACTAGTAGGATTTGTTAACATGGTTAACTATTTATGTCACTAAAAAGGGAGTCATGGCTTATGATTAGACTTGTGCCCTGCATGCGCTCAAATTGGCTTATTATATTTGATCATCAATCAATCATACAATGTTCTAAAGGGGGTCGCACACTGGACGAGACGCGCCAAGAGTTAAACAATCTTTTAAGTGTGTTTTCAGTGTATACATACTGGCGACGTTATTGGATATCTTTTAGGCGTGTGCTTTAATATGACTCCAAAAATACAATAATTTCTTTCTGAACAGTAGGGGAAAACGGTCATAACCACAAAGAACGTACTAGAATAATTATGAATACAAATAACATACTAGAAAAAGCTACTTAACAAACAAAATAAATAACAATAAAATAAGAGATAAAGTTCTGTCCCATAGTAGGAAAAATCACTTTATCATTTTGTTTTGTTCTTTTGAACACAAAAGAAGACATTTTGAAGAATTTAGGACAGCAAACAGTTGGCACTTTTGACTACCATTGATATTTTTCCTGCCATGGTAGTCAATGGGGGGGCAAAATCCATCTGGTTTTAAGCATTCTTCGAAACATCTTTCTTTTTGTTCAGCAGAACAAAGAAATGTGAACAGATTTGGAACAACACGAAGGTGAACAAATGATTACAGAATTTTCATTTTTTGGTAAAGTAGCCCTTTAAAACTGGCCCATCTTTAATTAGAATTAGATGGTAAACCTACACATACACCTACACGTCCAGTGAGTGATGCCCTTAACATTTTAGTTTTTGCGTGCATAAGAGGGAACTGGAAGGGCAAGAGACTTCCTCCACAATGTCTTAATGTATGTTTCAATCTCAACCTTGTGGTGATCGGTTGCCAATATAATTGTTCTTTTGTAACAGTAAGCATTGTACTGGTATGGAAAGAGGAAAATATTGATATTCAGTATATAACTCCGAGAGAAATCAATATAATTATCCTACTTTTTACTTCGCAGGGAGATAAAACTCAGAATTTCAATCTAATCATTTAGACAGAAAGAATTTTAGATTTTTATAACCATCCCCAGTAGAATGTTAAGTTGGTAGTTATTGAATAGATTTTTCTTTATTATGTAACAAGCTTTAAAAATACTTTCCTTAAATCCATGCCATTCTTTTAACATCTTGGTGTTGTCAATTAAGTTAAGTTGTAATTTATGTTACAATATTCACTACCCTTTAGAGGTTTAGGGTCACTCATTGATATTTATTAGCATATTAGAATGTTAGTACATGTATGAATAACACAAACGAATAACACCCATGTAACTTGGGAATTATGTTGTGATAAATCAAAACAGAACAAACTCATTCAAACTTATTTCATGGGGTTTACTCTCAATATTTAGTCAATGTCATACATTTTAAAAACACTTTTTGTAATAAAAGAAGCTAACATGTTTCAATTATATTTTTCTCTACAAAACATTCAAGCATACATCTCCTTACACAAGGTCAATAGAAATATTTCAAGTGACCCTAAACTTTTGAACAGTGGTGTATTTATTTATCTCCATGCTCTTTGTGTCTTTAGGGGTTAAAGAAAAACTACAAAATCACATTTATCTCCTTGTTATTTGTTTTGCTCATATGTTTATGATCCAAATTTCACATTGACAAACTGATTGAACGCCAAACCATTGTAGAATCTGTAGAATGTTAAGAGATTAATTTAATTGTAAAAGAGCTTGGAGACACACATGTTAATATCTAAACACCAGGCACCCAGGGTAATAAACTCTAACTCTCTTTCTCTTTTATTTCTCGTTTTGATCCCTCATCCCATCATTCCCCCAATCTCTTGGTCTGCAGGTTGTTGTGAACGCTCTGGTGGGTGCCATTCCCTCCATTATGAACGTGCTGTTGGTGTGTTTAATCTTCTGGCTGATCTTCAGCATCATGGGTGTCAATATGTTTGCTGGGAAGTACCACTATTGCTTCAATATGACCTCAGAGGAACTCATTGATTCTAAAATTGTCGACAACAAATCAGAATGCGAATGGTACATCCAATCTAACTACACTGAAGTCCGTTGGAAGAACGTGAAGATCAATTTCGACAATGTGGGCGCTGGTTACCTGGCGCTCCTGCAAGTGGTACATTACTTTTCTTGCTGTTTTATGTATTTTGTGTGCGAGTTGTTTGGACATAAATCAAATTGTACCTGAGCATACAGAGCAGAAATTCACAGCTTCTCTTTTTGTGACCTAGGCAACTTTCAAAGGGTGGATGGACATCATGTATGCTGCCGTGGATTCCAGAAAGGTGAGAATCATTTTATAGCTTCTTGAAAAACGTATTTACGTTTTAGTTGATGGTGTGACAGTGCGCAGAGTTCATTAATATCAAGTGAGTCGCTTGTTTTGTTGTTTGCTGTTTGCAGGTTAATGACCAGCCAATCTACGAGGACAATATCTACATGTATATATATTTTGTGATCTTCATAATCTTCGGCTCCTTCTTCACTCTGAATCTCTTTATTGGTGTCATCATCGACAACTTTAACCAACAGAAGAAAAAGATAAGTGTCTCGGTTTCTCGGCACTACAGCGCTATATATACGCAAGATTTTTTCAGGATTTGGAAAGATGAATCAATTGCAAAAAATGTGTAGCAGCAGAAACTACACTTTAAATAAATCACCTTAAAGTCACAATGCAGTCAAAGCACACCATTCATTTTTTAAATTAATTTGCACTTGTAATCTTTAATCAAAAACGTTAAGCTCCTCTCCCACGTTCAATGACAACTCTTCACCACATGACGTCAGAAACAAAAAATAGGTAGGACTATACTGACTGTCCAATGGCCAGGCATTTTCAGCCATCCCCTCCAGGCCCAACTTACAACAAACCAATCAAAAAGGAAAGGGCAAAATAAATCGCAACCTCCGTTTCATGGTGACTTTTATTCAAAAATTAATTTATTTAAAAAAATTACTTTAAAAGTCACTTGAATTTAAATATTGATATATTTAAATAGTGACTGTAAAAATAAATGTTGTACTGCTTAAAATGAAGATAAATTGGTTAAATTATTTTGATGAGTTCAAGTAATGGAAAAAAACATGCGTTATCAAAAGTGTCAATCAAATTTGTTTTGCAGTGTATGATGTGTACGCTCAGTGTCAAAATAATCACATTATTAGGCACTGTTAGATATGTAAAATGTTGGAACTTTAAAGTTAAAGCAACGGTGTGGAGAATTTCTCACTATCAGGTCACTCATGCATGTCTCCTCAACTAGTACCAATACACAACACAAACATGACTTATTATCACTTGTCAACAAAACATTTTAAGATTGACAAGCAATAGCACATCTGGACGGCTTCCACTCTGTACACCCTTCACAAACAAAATTAACATCTAATGTGCCACAGTTTCATGATATCATCATTATATAACATAATTTGAAATTATTCGCAGGTAACTTTTAAATATACTTACAAC
Source organism: Triplophysa tibetana (assembly GCA_008369825.1). Classification (NCBI taxonomy): domain Eukaryota; kingdom Metazoa; phylum Chordata; class Actinopteri; order Cypriniformes; family Nemacheilidae; genus Triplophysa; species Triplophysa tibetana. The sequence goes on along the minus strand of CM017905.1, from coordinate 12,413,881 downwards.
TATTATACTATTCAACTAATTTCATCAATTTTACCAAAAAGAACCAAAATAATGTTTGTATGGTTTCACAACTGCAACCATTTAACTTGCATTTATCTTTTTCAATCTTGTGATAAGAAAGGATGGGGCTTAATTTCATTACGAACTAAGACTTAGTTTTAGCCATAGTGTGCTTTGCTAAAGTGATCTGTTTGAATGGTTTGATATGTGAGCTCATATGAACATCAAGACTGGTACTATAGGTTGTAATTATGTTTTTTTTTTTGTCCCTATACTTTGGAGGTCAGGATATCTTCATGACAGAAGAGCAGAAAAAGTACTACAACGCTATGAAAAAACTAGGTTCGAAGAAGCCTCAGAAGCCCATCCCCAGACCGCTGGTATGCAGACACAAAAGTCTTGAGGCAATACCATCATCTCTCAAACCATCCCATGTCAATGACTGTCCTTCTTATCGCCATTTTCTCTTTCTCTACATTTCTTCTTTCCTTGGCAGAACCCAGTCCAGGGGATGATATTTGACTTTGTCACCCAGCAGGCCTTTGATATCTCTATTATGATTCTCATCTGTCTGAACATGGTAACTATGATGGTGGAAACAGACGATCAGTCGAAGGAGACAGAGAACATCCTGTACTGGGTAAACTTCATATTCATCGTGTCTTTCACCGGCGAGTTTGTCCTGAAGCTATTTGCTCTGCGACACTACTATTTCACCAACGGCTGGAACGTCTTTGACTCCGTTGTTGTCATTCTGTCCATTAGTGGTGAGTACGCCGCCCAAATGGGATTTTCTCACTAGACTGGCATTTACATTAGTGCTGTAAATGGATAATTTACCCAAATATTAAAATACTGTCATCATTAATTCACCCCCTCACATTGCACATAGTAAATGTTTATTCTTGGGAAACTTTTGAAATTTTTCCTTTGCTCCATTTTTCAGGAATGTTTCTGGCAGACCTGATTGAGAAGTACTTTGTGTCACCAACCTTGTTCAGGGTTATCCGTCTGGCTCGAATCGGCCGCATTTTGCGTCTCATCAAAGGAGCCAAGGGCATCCGGACATTACTGTTCGCTCTGATGATGTCACTTCCTGCTCTGTTTAACATTGGTCTGCTGCTTTTCCTCGTCATGTTCATCTTCTCCATCTTTGGCATGTCTAATTTCGCCTACGTGAAGCGAGAAGTAGGAATTGATGACATGTATAACTTTGAAACCTTTGGCAATAGCATGATCTGTCTATTCATGATCACCACCTCAGCCGGCTGGGACGGTCTCTTGGCTCCAATCTTGAACTATCCGCCTGACTGCGACCCTAATAAAGAGAACCCAGGAACCACTGTTAAAGGTGACTGCGGTAATCCATCAGTGGGAATCTTCTTCTTTGTTATGTACATCATTGTTTCCTTTCTGATCGTGGTGAACATGTACATCGCCATCATCTTAGAGAACTTTAGCGTTGCCACTGAGGAGAGCGCCGATCCGCTCTGTGAAGACGACTTTGAGTCCTTCTACGAGATATGGGAGAAGTTTGATCCAGATGCTTGTCAGTTCATCACCTTCGCCAAGCTGCCAGACTTTGCAGATACGTTAGAGCATCCTCTCCGCGTGCCAAAGCCAAACATCATTGAGTTGATCGCCATGGATCTGCCCATGGTAAGCGGCGACCGCATACATTGCTTGGACATTCTGTTTGCCTTCACCAAGCGTGTGCTGGGTGACAGCGGCGACCTGGATATGATGCGGCAGCAAATGGAGGAGCGCTTCGTGGCGGCAAATCCCTCCAAAGTTTCCTACGAGCCCATCACCACCACGCTGCGCCGCAAGCAGGAGGAGGTGTCGGCCATGGTGATCCAGAGAGCGTACCGCTCACACCTGGCGTACCGGGGCTTCATCTGCAAGCGCAAGCCTGCCAACAACAAACTTGAGAACGGAGGAGCGAATCAGGAGAAGAAAGAAGGCACTCCCTCCACCGCATCCCTGCCATCTTACGACAGCGTAACCAAGCCTGAGAAGGAAAAGCAAGACGACAACAACGAAGGAAAGGGACGCAAAGAGAAAGGCAGAAACCAAAAAGACGTCAGGGAATCCAAGTGTTAAGGATGTTGAAACTCATAGACAGCATTAATGATCTTGACAATATAATAACGAAAAAACTGTCATTTCAAGCTAATGGAAACCCTGAATCCAAGTATACAGATGTACATATTAAAAACAATATTTAAGTAACTCAACAAAAAAATTGTTTACAAGCGTCACAGGTGCATCGATGCGGAAAAAGCATTGGGATTCATCAAAGCTTGAAGACTCTTAAAAGTTAAACCAATCATAATCAGCTTCCTATGTGACACTGTTGCATCAAGACATGATTTAAACAAAATCAAATGCGAGTTTCAAAAGACTGATACTTGATCAAGCGTATTTTAGAGGGCTATATCCCGCTTCAGTATGGAACTCCTTACCGAGCGGGAATGCGATAATCCGCACGGGAGAACAGGGATTGACCGCCCTTACGATCCCATGCTTACCAACTGCGTCGTTCCATGCAGAAACACTGCTTTTCATGACGGAATCGGCTTCCTGAAGTGGATGGCGAAGGAGTCTGCATCGTTTCATTTCATAAATATGTGTACTAACTTGAGAAAGTGTTGCGAGTGAGCCGTGAGCGTGAACATAGCCAACAGTCTGGCAAAATCCGACGGCCTCTTTGCGTTTGTTAGCGTTGAAATCTTTTACATGGTCTTTACATTATATTTGAGCGGCAAAAAAGGAGAAGCGGGAGAAAAAAATTCACATTTGACATTTTGCCCATGTCACCCTGTGTCATGATAACTTTGTTATACCTGCATCAAAAAGCTTTTTCTACATGGGCTTTCACACCGATAGGATCGGGGGCAATAACCAGGGGCCCCCAATACACATCTCCAAATGAATAATAAATTATTGTGCTTGTTCAATGCATAGAAATGACTTGCATGATGGCATGTTTTGATCAGAAATTTTGCATGAATATTCATAGTCCTCGAAACACTAATACTGACCACCACAGTGGCTTGATAATGTTTTAGGCTGTCCACTGGCTAAATTTACTACCAGAAACTTGATAGAGCATAATTTGATACTGATACAACCCAATTGGCCTAAGAACATCTCCTCTACTTAAAGTTACCAAGTAGACGATTAAATAGACCGAATTTGGGATGGTACACAATGCGTGTGACTAACATTGAAACAAATGCATTGTGGCACATTCTTGGAGAGAAAGGGAACATCCCATTTTTTGCTGCTCAGGAGATAACAGAGGGGAAAAGTTGTGTGCGTATGGAGACGGAAGGAAACGATACAAATATGAACACTGTAATTCCTAAAGCTTCTTATTTTATTTGTATGCAGCAATATCGGTTACCTCACCTATGGCACTACCCACGCCGCGGGTTATATGTAGGTGGGACCAGGGAGGGGCAATAGGGTGGGGTGTGCATTATTAGGGGTGTAGCAAGTTGGTTGTCATATTTGATCCTCATCAGGGGTACCACGAGATGAGCTATAACCGTTTCTGTGAAAGTGGCAGATTTTAATTTAGACGAACATTACTTAAACCAATTTTGCAGTGTATCTGTTTTATGTATAATATGTCTCTTACTTGTTTGTCCCTAACTGAACTGTATCTGTTGATGAAGCCATCATATCTTCAGCAACGGTTTGATTGTAGCCAGGACAAGGACATTGCGACTTGAGATAGACAGCGAGCAAGTTTGGCAGTCACAGCTGTTAAAAGAGAAGCCAAAGATGTTTATTTCATTATTTAGTGTGTGTCTGGAAGTTCCTGGAATGTTTCAGGGGAGGGAGAACCGTTCCCCTCCCGTATAGCACTTTCAGGCTGATGCTTGAGCTTGAGCTTCCCCACTCTTCTCAGGATACAACACAGATGTATCATTGTGACTCTGATGTCATCAATAAGGGCCTTCACGTTGGGTCCCAAGAATGTTTGTAAGATGGGGCGGAGCTAAGGCAGGAGCACTCCCACCTCATTTAACTCATGGAAAGAAAAGCGTAGGGCTATTTCACATGGAGCTAACCCCAATCAGCTTCGGAGTTTGTTATTCTAGGTATGAGCAAACCGCCTGGAGGCATTGAGATTTGATGTGTAAAATCAGGACAGTTATGTTGTATGGAACACAGGGCCTTTGATTTCAACGTGCAGTTCTTAAACCCCTGGTCTGCCTTGTTTTTCATTAGTAGACCACAACACTAATGCCAAATAACCATTAGGCACTGGTCACACAGATTATTTACTGTGAGCCGGGCAATTTCTACATCAAAGCTAATACATTTTCCTTTTTTTTGTGATATCAGCGGTTTAACCTTAACCCTTCATCTGATGGTCCAGTTGCTGCATGCGAGGGCGTTGACTTGAACCAAAACAAAAAGCTCAGCAAAGCTCAAACCATTCTCATTTATGCAGCCACGCAGGCTCGAATGTAAAAACGTAAAAACAAACAAAAAAAGAGAACAAATCTAAACAAGTAGCATTCATTAAAATAAAAAAAACGAGTTACAAAAAATATATTGTACAGTATAGGCTATGTTGTAAGCTGCACAAAATGCTGAAAAGTTAAGAATGAACTTTTTAAGAGACTATAAATAATGTAATATATCATTTTATTTTAACGGCATGCCTAGTTTTTTTGTAAATACGGAAGTACTTTACTGCTATTACTCGAATACAGGAAAGTAATTGTAACCCTATTAGAATGGCTTCACTCATTGCCCTGGTCTCACTTGTAGACCGTGACATGTTTGTTCGAAGGTGTAGATTTTTTTGAGACACTTCACATTAAAGAGGGAATTCCAATATATGTTAAAAGCAAAAAGTATATATAAATCTATACAGAACTCAAGACATATATAGAGTTATACACTACATATGTATTTATGTATACATGTATATGTACATATGTGTATATATATGCACACGTATACATATGTATGTATATAAGATAAGAGAGCACTGTCCAACTCCATGTTGACCTCAGCTTGGTGTTGAGGGGGTTAGCACCACTGGCTGTCATTTGCTTGTTTACTTTTGTGCAATACGTTCGGTGAACGACCAAAACTTCTGCCCTGGCCCGCACAGCGTGTGCTTCTGTACGCGTGTGTATTCGTTGGAGTGCATGTCCGCGTGCTCGTGTGTAAGCACGCGCGGGTCCAGCTTTCAATGCACGGTGATGTACTGGCTGCTCGCTATGGCTTATGCCGCCCGTTTTCGGGAGGGGAATGCACTACCAGCAATTCATTTACACCCTGTGTGAAAACATCTTACCTCCCCTTCCACCCAACTCGCATACATATGCACCAGAGGACACATACACTTCCCTGTTTTCATCTACCAGTCTAATCGCCAAATGCCGTTATCTTTCAGTCGGAGTCTGGGAGAGCGAGCGTGTGGGACGGGGTTGGGGGGAAGGTGTGTGACAGTTCGGTTGACGGTCACTTTAAATGTGTGTACTGCGGCTTGACTCTAAAGCTTAGCTTGTTTTTCATCTCTTAGATACACACCAATGCAATTTGCAGTTTAGGTTTGGTTAGGCTTTACCTTATGCTTTTCTTGTCTTTGTACGTTCGTTTAAGGTGCCTTTTGCTGCCAGATTTCGTTTGTTGACAATGTAGATGATGTTGCATAAAATTCTCCTAAACAAGTGGAGCTTGTTTCAAATGAGCACTGGGAGAAGAACTGAACTAAAGAATGTCTGTGACATCTATTAAAAAGCAAAAAAGAAACAAAAAGACAAAATGTAAAAAAAAGACAAAAACAGAAAAATGAAAAGAAAAAAAAGAAAACTTAACTGGCATCAGCCTAACTTCATCATCAGAGATTGTCCGATAGCATGGGGCGAAAAAATGGAGTTCAACGGTCACTCGATGAATCTCTCAAAGGTCGAGTGTCTAGAAAGAGATACAGTTTGACTTCTGTGCTCAGCTTCTGTTCATTTTCAGCCACTTGTTTTTATTTTTCTATAAATACTGATTTCTGTCGATTCTTTTGTAGCATGACTGAGATGCTATTTCCTTCATTTGCTGACAATATCTCAAGTAGTTTTTGGTTCATAATGTTGTTCTTTATCTCCTGCCACTGATGTTGGAGGGGAGAGGGTGTGTTGCACAACCACTTGACTTAGCGAGAATCTGTGAAAGATTGTCTTCATTTGAGCACGAAACCTTTTTCCAAACAATAAAGCAGCCTTCCAGTTATGCTCGAGTGCTTGTGTTTTTCTTGCTTCTGGTGAGGACACCGGGAATGTATTTCATTTGTGGATGCAAGAGCATGTGCATAAAGCATTTGTGTATAGCGCACATTTTTGTACTGTATGGATAAATGCAAAAAGGAATATTTAAAGCTGAAGTTTCATTTTTTCAATGTAAAAAAACTAATCTCAATTTAACAACTGCAAGAAAACCGCCTTATTTACATCAGGGTTCTGGTTGTTTATGTTTACATGTGGACAGTGTATTTATGAAAAAGTTTTGTTTTACCTTGAGGAAACATTTTATCCTCTAACCTGCCCAATTCTTGTTTTCAGTTCAGTTCTCAGATAAATTGGAAAAGGAAAATTCATACTTATCGAAATTTGTCGAGATTAAAAAAATGATAACATTTCTATTACTGTTCCGATATGCATTAAACTGAGAGAAGTGATCTGACGCAGTACAGGATTATGGAAAAACTTGTAAATAGATAGAATGTATTATTTTGCCTTAAAAGGATAGTTCACCATAGGTCATTTTAAACCTTTATACATTTTTTTTGTTCTGCAAAAAGATATTTGCAGGAATGTCACTAACCAAACAGATTAAATCCCTGATTTACTGCTATACTGTATTAGGGAAAATAAATACTTTGGGAATCAATGGGGGATGAGATCTGTTTGGTTACTGACATTCTTGCAAATATCTTCCTTTGCGTTCATCAGAACAAAGAAATCTATACCTGTTTGGAAAAACCTGAGGGTTAGTATATAATTACAGAATTTTTCTTTTTGGTTGAACTATCCCTTTAAGGTATGTATGTAAGGTTGTATGGTCTATCATATTTTGCTTGTTACAATATGACAGTCGTTGGATTTATGCTGACACCTAGAGGTCAAACTGTAGAGCAAGCAGAGCAAATGTTGCCACAGCTTTGTAATAATGCACTATACACATAAGGTTACGTAAAATAAATGTGCACACAAGCAACCAGTCCATGGTGGCTAACTGTTGCTAAATCACAGAGTTTGTAATCAATTGTGGGTTTCATATTTGTATTTTATGCAACAGCAGACAAATATACAATCACAAATGAATGTTGTTTTCAATTGAATTTATAATGTGTGATTTAAAAAACACTTGTTTTACAGGTTGATCTGTCAGATCAAAGACACAAATCAGTTTCAGATTAAATGTAAAACAAAGCACTGGAGGCTGTGGGGTGGGGGGTGGATGGAAAGAAGAGCATCTATCACACTCGACTGCACTTTGACTGCAGGGAGCTTGGGGAGGGGGGAGTGCAAAAATATAACATTAAAGGTAGTCATTTAAATTAGAACCTACAGTGTAAAAAAGAAAAGACCTTTTCTTAACAAAGAAGAGCGAGAGACACATCTGTCCACCCATAAGGTTGTGATTGCTTTTGGGAATTAAAGATCATGATATCTGAATGTCATGCTGGACAGGGGACAAGGTGACCTTGCAGCCAAAGCTGTTTATTTGGCCTGTTGGGATCTACAGTGCTGATGCATATGCAAGTACAGTATAAATTCTGTTAACCATTATCGAAAGAGACAGTTATAAGATTAACTCTAAATTTTGCATTCTTACAACATTAGTGTTTTGAAAAATACAGTCGTTTTCATTGGGGTAACACACAGACACAAAGAGCAAACTGCGCACTGGTACAACACTTTATTTCAGGTATCTTTTCTTGAGGTAAACTTTGACACATAACACACAATTGCATATTTTGAACATACAGCATTAGAGGTAGATATCGGTGTACATTTTCCCCAACTGTATCTTGAATTTGTTAACATTAAATATTAGCTGGACTTTAATCAGCTACAGTTTTGTTTGTACATTTCCGTGTATGCCCTGCTTACCTCACCACAACAAAAGATCTTTTTTTCGTTCTCAAACCTCCTTTAAACAGAATGAGTGGAGGTCAAAGGGTCAGAAGAAAGCACATCCAGTGATCAGCTTTAGGGGGCTGGGACAGCTCTGTGGGTTTCCATAGTAAAAGTCACAATAGGGGAATAGTAAAAGAAAGACTGCTAAGCACATTTGCAGGCCTAAATGACAACGTGAAAGTGGGGATACATTACTATGTGACGTGTAAAATTCTTCAAACCATTATCTTTAAAAATACATTTGTTTCTGTTATTAAAAGAGTGTTCAGTTGCCCAGATTTATGAGTACAGTTCTGTAATACATAACAGACAAAAACGTTGATTTAAAAAAAACATTCAGTTTTTCCTTTTACAGCTTCAAACTGTGTCGGAGAAGGCAAAGAATCTAAGCTACGAGACAATAAAACACCAAAACATCTGTCAAACTCAAACTCTTGTATAAGATCTAAAGTATGGCTTCATTCACAATTCCTGAGAGAAATTTCTTTACATTCAAAGGGTACATACTGTATTTTTGTCTAATATTGCTATAATGTAAGTCTTCTATCACTGATTCAGTGTTTTGATAGACACTGAAAAGTTTGAATAACAATAACGAATCCTCATTGTAAAACATTAATATCTATACTCATTTTTAAATGCAGGTTTCCTTTTTGTGTTTTAAGGAGGACCCAAGATGCTAAATACGCTTGAGAATAGCTCATTTCTCTTTTGCTTTACAATTCAATTTCACCCTTTCGGTCTTTGGCTTGGATTTCATTGGTTGGTGTGGTGGATTAGAGCTTTTCACCATCATGTGCTTCACTGCACAACATAATTATAGAGTATAAGGTGATTTTAAAGACAAGATAAGGAATGAAACTAAGTATTTGTGTTACCGGATTAACTTTGTTGAGTGATTTAACATTTATCATTGTAGAAATCAGAGGATCGATAATGTGCATAGAATAGACATATTTGTAGTTCACAACTGATCTACTGCAAAACATCTTTCCTGATGTTTCCTATATTATAAACTGTATAAGCGATACCAAAAAAATGCCTGATTGACTTAATTCTGTAAACTTAAGGATATGTGAACTGTCCTGAACCCCCATATGACCGTGCCTCCAGTGGCTGCACATTACCGGTCTTACCGACAGAATCTACCTCAATATCGGTATGAGAGGACAGTCTTTCTGGGCGGTAGCTTTGGACGTCCGTCCCGCAGCTTTCGTTTACGTTCCCCCCATCTCCGCTCTGCCGATCACTCTTGTCCCTGATTGTGTAAGGAGACACTCTGGCGGTTTTGGGTTGGTCAAAGCCGAACTTCCTGTTGCGTGGAGGTTCGGCATGAACGTGGAGGGCATTCAAAGGCGTGGGTGTGTGCAAGCCCGAGGGCAGCAATGGCGGAGTGCTGTGGGGGTATCCGGCGGAAAGACCGCACTGCTGGGGATAAGCATAGCCCGGTGTAGGAGGCAGGTATGGAGACGGTAAGGCAAACGCTGGTGAGGGGAGATAGGATGGTTTGGGGAGCAGGTGTTGGGAACTGTAAGATGAAGAGAAATCCTGAGATGTAGGGCCGCCGTTGTATTGCTGCACTGTAAGATCACTTCCGCTCCCCTTCAATGCATCTAAACCAGGGGGGCCCTCTGCAACGTATCCGACAGGCCACGCCTCCTGATGCTGCTCGCTCCTTAGGAAACTGCCATGCTCCGGTAAGGCGGAGCTGAAGGAATACCTTTCAGCATAACGCTTCAGCAAGCTAGAAGCACTCAGGGCGCTGATATCGTCAGTGTAGCCTGAGAATCCGGGGCGACTAGGCTGCGGAAATGGGAGGGGCTTAGGGTGAACTGGAGGTGATGTGGTGGAGGAGACATCATAGACATCATCGGATGACCACTGCATCATTACCACACCTGAGAAAGTAAGAAGGTAAATATACTGTACACTTTCACATATATGATAAAGGGATGTTTCTGTTTAACGGTGCACTCATTCATTTTGGTTAACACAGTCTGATATGGCAGTGATCTTCAATACTGAGTCTGACACCTAGTGGCGAGGGGGAAGCTTAATATATAACTTAAAGAAAAAGGTCCAACTGGTCATGTGATCAAAACAGGCAGATACCCATTACTGTAGGTCGTAAATGCGTCTGTAAATTATTTTGAATCTATTATTTTTAAGTGTTTTTTTGTGATACACTTTAAATTCGGGGAAAAATGCCTGAGTGCACCTTTAAATAGTGTGGCTTTCTTGATGTGTTACTACACCTTACATAAAAAAACATTGTAATTAAGCAGTTATACTTGTACAGTTATATTATGTCTCAAGACAAAAAAAACGCTAAATATCTGGGCAGCAAACAGCATTCACCATATGGAAGTGTTTAGTAATCCGGACAAGATTTGAGCTATTCTTCGCATCTTAATCTGGGACCATAATCTCAGTAAAATTGCACGGTCCTAATTTCACATATTTTAAGGAGTCCAAGGCAAATTAAATGAGCGATTGACTGTTGGATTTATGATCAGCGTAAATTTGTGTACGTGTGCATGTCTATTTTTATGTGTGTTCTGGAAGATGAGGGCAGATTAGAATAGACAGATTAAAGTTTTAGAACGGACAGAAGGATACTGACACATTTGCCAGTTTCCTATAGTACAGATTCCTCACTAATCCCAACAAATCCTTGCTGGACACAAATACTCTTGTTCATTTGAAAAAAATATAGTCATTTGCTCGTTTTTGTACAAATGTTTTTAGTTTTTACTGTTTGTCTGGTTTCTGTACATCTTTTGTTGCTCCCCTCCAATTCACACAAATCCTAGAAGTTCCAGAGACAGGATCCCCTCCATAAATACGGCTGCACCCGGAATGCCAAGAATTTAGCCTGGGATCTATTTACAAAGAGCACATCCTTTGCACACACACATACATAAACATGTACCGCTGGCTGGACTTTACCTTTTTTTATTTAACTTATCAAATTACTGATGATTTGCAAATTGTAGTCAGTCAATCAACCATGATATAATTCATTTCATGAACTACAAATGACCTTTTATGGTAATTGATGGCAATTTTGTAGCTCACAATGTATCAGTTATCATTGAAACTTTAATACACAATAATTTTTGCATGATGGATAAAGTGTTCATGAGATGAGAAGTCAGAAACAGCTGGTTAAGTCATTACTCTATAAATCACACACTTTTCTGTTGCAGAATTCAAGACACGAATTCACACAAACATTAAAGGAGTAGTTAACCATCAAAAGTTTTTCTGCAGAACACAAAAAGAAGATATTCTGAAAAATGTTGTTAACAGAAGAGCACAGCCCCCAAACACTTCTTTTGTAACCAATGCAATTAAATGGGGGGCTGTTTACAACATTCTTCAAAATATCTTCTCTTGTGTTCTGCAGAAGAAAGAAAGTCATACAGGTTTGAAATGACAAGAGGGTGAGTAAATAAATGATGACAGAATTTTAAAGGCAAACTACTCCTTTGCCATGCATTCTTGTGCATTTACTCACCATGCTTTTTTGACTTCAGCTCCGATTCACTGTGTTGGTTTTGCGACCTGATTGTATATGTTATTGACTTGTAATATTTGTTTCACCATTGTTCATAAACACACATGCCTTGACTAGAGAAAAGAGCGCAAGTTATTATTCCACCTTCCATTGCGTCCCTTTCTCTCCCGCAAGCTAACATGCACTGACTTACAGAATAGGCGAAATAAAAATTCGATTTATGTATTTTTATAGTAAAAAGGCAAAATTCTCCTCTCTCACACTACCAGCCTAGGTTTAAACACATCAGAAAGTCAGAGAGTCATCATTTTAGACACTGTAAATAACGTTGTTTCAAATTGTGCATGCATTAATAAACATACCAGTACCTCTCTGCGTATTTCCATTGCACGTAACAGTTCTTGGTATATTCCAAGCTTACGATACCATGCCTTCAGATACAGTTTCTTTTTTGTCTCTTCTTTTTTCTTCGCTTTAACTCCGTGTTACCTCCCTCTGTCCCTGTGACAACAGCGCACATGCACAGCCCCTCCCCCACAAGAACCCTCCCATCCCCCGCCCTCCTTTTTTCTATTGAATGCGTTTAAATGGGAGAGAGAAGGGAATGTCTTTAGTATGTTTTTACAGTTAAACAACAGTGTTTTCTGTCACTGTTTATCTAACGCTAACAAATGGTCAGTGTCTTTATTTGCTAATCATCCACAAAAATGGCATTTCCATTAGTTTTACCTTAATGACTCAAATAGTGCAAAGCCGTTCAGAACAAATATTTGTATTAATTTATTATTTTTTAGGGTTTATTATTATTGTTTATTTACTTATTTATAATTTAAACGTTTGCGTTATGAGACATATCTGTGGGCTCTTGACGGGCTAAAAATCTCTGAATTTAAGGTTATGACGTCAAGTCAACAGCTGAGGGCGCTTCTGGTATGTGAAGGCGATTTTTTGCACATAAATGAGCAATGCAGACGTCTCCTGTGCTCCTCTTAAAAAAACTTTCAAGCATTGTTAGAGGAGAACATTTTTAAAATATTTATTTTCTAGACATGCAAATAGAAGCATATTTCATATGGCTGTCACAATATTCCGTTTCCCCACACAATAAACCAAAATGCACATTTAATGTAGAAAAATAGAATGCTGTTTTTGGCCAATAAATCACACACAGGAGGTGAGGAGAGAGAGAGAGAGAGAGAGAGAGAGAGAGGGAGAGGGAGAGGGAGGGAGGGAGAGAGAGAGAGAGAGAGAGAGAGACCTAATGTTTCCAATTTAGGTATACAGAACAATACATAATTATATCCCTTTATTCTGCCACTTAAATGTACATTGTTTAAACTATATTCTATTTATTTTATATACTCTATCTTTTTTAGGTATTTGCATATATTATTAATTACTTTACGCTACATACATCACACCCTATTCCATTTTATTTTATTAATACAATTATCTTTTTTTTCGTTGTATACATACTTGCACTATTTGTGCGCAGCCAAGCTGCAAATGTTTTGGCAATACGAATGTACATTTTGTCATGTCAATACTTAAATTGAAATTGAGAGAGATAGTTTTCTGACCTGTTCGTTTGTACCTGCACTATGAAATAAATATAATTTTCGGGCAGCTGGAGCGCTAGAATTTAAAAGAGTTACTACCTGCTGCACTTGAGCCCATTTGTAACATAATCAACTCGTCAATTAATCTAGGACATGTCCCAGGACCCTTTAAGCTGGCTGTAATTAAGCCTCTTATCAAAAAAACAAACTTAGACCCCAATGAACTTGGAAGCTATAGACCCATTTCAAATCTCCCGTACTTGTCTAAAATACTAGAAAAAGTAGTGTCCACTCAACTGTGTACCTTCCTATGAAATAATGACATGCACGAAAAGTTTCAGTCTGGCTTTAGACCGTACCATAGCACTGAAACTGTGCTCGTTAGACTTACAAATGACCTTCTTATTGCGTCAGATAAAGGTAACATCTCACTCTTAGTCCTGCTTGACCTTAGTGCTGCTTTCGATACTGTAGACCATAAAATACTACTAGATCGTTTACAAAATTATATTGGTATTCAGGGACAGTCACTACAATGGTTCAGATCTTACTTAACAGACAGATATCAATATGTCCATTTAAAAGGGAAATCGTCATATCTTACGCAAGTAAATTATGGATTACCTCAGGGATCGGTTTTAGGACCCTTGCTTTTCTCCATATACATGCTGCCCCTCGGCAACATTATTAGAAAACATGAAATTAGCTTCCACTGTTACGCAGATGATACTCAGCTATATATCTCATCAAGACCAGATGATTCCTTCAAACTATCCAAACTGGCAGAGTGCATCGAGGACATAAAACATTGGATGACTAGTAATTTCCTTCTTATAAACTCTAACAAAACGGAAATATTACTTATAGCACCAAAAACACGTAAACAAAATATCTCCGATTACAGCCTGCAAATTGAAGGCTGCACTGTTTCTCCAACAAATACAGTTAAAGACCTAGGCGTTATATTAGACGGCAACCTGTCATTTAAAAATCACATCTCAAATATCACAAAAACAGCCTTCTTCCACCTTAGAAATGTTTGCAAGTTACGAAATATTTTATGTTTTGCTGACGCAGAAAAGCTTATTCATGCATTTGTGACCTCACGACTTGACTACTGTAATGCTCTACTTAGTGGTTGTCCTGCATCATCGATAAACAAACTACAGTTAGTTCAGAATGCAGCTGCCAGAGTTCTTACTAAGTCAAGAAAATACGATCACATAACCCCAGTTTTATCATCGCTTCACTGGCTACCCATTAAGTATCATATTGATTTTAAAATTCTTTTAATCACTTACAAAGCCTTAAACGGTTTAGCCCCTATTTACTTAACCGAGCTTTTATCACGTTACAAAGCATCACGCTCTCTAAGATCTCAAAACTTAGGACTTTTGACAACACCTAGAATAACTAAATCCACCAAAGGGGGTCGAGCTTTCTCATACGTAGCACCTAAACTCTGGAATAGCCTTCCTGATACTATTCGAGGGTCAGACACACTCTCCCAATTTAAATCTAGATTAAACACACATCTTTTCAGCCAAGCTTTCACTTAATGCATAGTTAATGAACAGCAGCTACGCTAATTATTCTCTTTATTCTCTTTCTGCCTCTGCCCGAGGTAGGAAGAAGTTCCACCATGTCCAGACGACCGACAGATGCCGATCCCCAATTTGAGATAACGCCAGCTACAGCTGCAGACTGACTGAGCATCCCAGCTCCATCTAAGGCAATTCCACCACCAGCCAAGAGAAATATGACCATCGGACCATCCCAGCTCAGACCAATACACCCCCAACCAAGAGCAAAGACGGACTATTTGTCTCATTAATGTTGAAGTTACAATATTTTGTATTAAATGCTAAACTTAAATCGCATGTCAGCAGTTTGAGTGCAGCTATGACACGTCAGAGGGGATCTGGCCCTCCCGGTTGAGCCTGGTTTCTCCGAGGTTTTTTTCTCCATTAATCAATCATTGGAGTTTGGGTTCCTCGCCACAGCAGGGCAGTGTTGGCCTGCTCACCGGGAGACTGCATTTTTTATTTATTTAGAAATTTTATATTATTTATTAGTATGATCTTACTCGTTGTATAAATACAATGCACTGTGCTGTGTTTTACCTTTTATGTTTTTCCTGTTTGCCCTGTAAAGCTGCTTTGAAACAATACACATTGTGAAAAGCGCTATATAAATAAACTTGAATTGAATTGAAATAAACTTGAATTTAACTATCAGTTTTTTTCTTTAAAATTACATGTTTTCCTCAGGTTTCTTGTAAATTTGCAGTCCTGGTCTGTAATTTTATATTTTTTGGTCATATTTTAGAAAAATGAACTGTAAAAAAACTGTAAAAAAAAAGGAAATTTACCGGCAGCAGGGTCACCTACAGGGTCACATACTTTTAAAGAATGTTTTTGTGTATGTCTACCTTTACCCCTGGTATATAGACCTTGCATTTCCTGTGGTTTGGTGAAAGATTGTGTCTTCTTTGTGTGTTATGGTAGCAGTGTCTTTATTTCTTGTCTATTCTAGCTTGTTCTGTTAAACAGCACATCGATATCAACCCTTGGTGTTTGAAGGCCTCCGTATGAGAACTTTAGCATCAAGGAATTGATAACCTGTAAATGCCCCATGCTGTTCCTTAAGAAACTAATGTTGTTAAAAAAACAGGACTGAGTATATAGATTTAGGCACACTATAAAGACCTTATAAATTCATTTGTTTTGCTACTGCTCTCCAAACACAGTGGCAACCTTTGGCAACCTTTCTAACAATCAGGAAATCATTGGTGCTCATCTTGGACACCTTGGAAGCAGTGTACATTTAGGCATTTGGCAGACGCTTTTATCCAAAGCGACTTACATTTCTTTATCCTATACATTTTACATAGGCATTTGCAATCCCCTGGGATCGAACCCACAATCTTGCGTTGTTAACGCAATGCTCTTACCACTGAGCTACAGGAAAGCTTACAATCTACCTTATATTTTTAAATATGTCTAAAAATGTTCAGTTTGTTATCAGTGCCTAAATTCCATGATTTGTTAACTTGCATGTTTGTTTTTGAAAATGGAAATGGAATCACCAATATGGAATAACATTTGCAGATAGATAAAGAAATAATAGAAATGTCCTGCATTCTATCCATTTTGTGCAACCTGTCATTTATTATTTTAGATTATTTTAGTTTTCTTTTTTCCTTTTTGCTTTTTGTATGTTTGAAAATATCTATAGCATTCAAATGCATGGCTTAGTTAAGAGCTGTGAGCTATTCAATGTGTGCAGCAGCATAAATTCCAAACCCAGGAATGTTTTTTGTTGAGAAATACATTTTACAGATATTTAAAACCTGGTTTGAGTAACTTGTCTAAGAAAAAACCCAGTAATGCATTCCTCTTCAATAATGACTGCTTACATTGACTGTAGAAAATAAACTGTAATAAACTGTTTCAATTTCTCTTTATTACTTTCTTTCTTTGTCACATTTCTCTTCACATTTTCACGTTTAAGCTTCCAGACAAGACTGTATAATTGAACAATGATGAGGCATTATGAAATGTATTATAAATTCCATTATGTTTATATTTATATTCTTTGATTCACTCATTTCTCTTGTGTATCTTGTGTAACAGTCTTGACAAAAAGTGACTAGGGCCTACCCTGTTTATGACATTTAAAAGGGAAGAAATGTGGGTAGACACCAACATCTGTCCTGAATAAATTGTAGTTAAACAATTGCAAGAGGATTTTCAAAAGAAAAAAAGAGGATACAGATTTTTCACAGGTTTTCATTTGAATGCATTCCAAAAACATGAAGATTGTTCCATGTTGAGTTCCAAAATTGGCACCAGAAATTTTAATCTCTGTCATCTAGGGCATCCTGGAGCCTGAAGAACGAGAATGTTAGAGATCAGTAAACAACCAACTTTAGCTATATTGTACTTTATATGATCTTATGTTAAATGGCTTTATAAGCTCTCCTTACTGGAAATCTCCTCCATCAAGGAGTACTTTGTATGTGCTGATTTCTGCCTCCAATTTCATCTTCATATTGAGCAGGGCTTCGTATTCTTGACCCTGCTCTGTGATATTTGACCTCAACTGTCCAAGCTCAGCCTCAAGCTGCAATTGGATGTTATTATACTTCTCCAACTCTGCATTTGAACGCATCTCAGTATTCCTTAGCGTGTCTTCAAGCGATGCTCTCTAGAGATTAGAACGATTAAAAACACTCATGTTCAATTCAATATTCAAATCTTCAACATGTTTAATTATCCTACTAAAACCCTGACATTTATCAGAAACCTTCATAAAATCCTATGTGGAGATGGTTTATTACCAGGTTTTGTTGAGATGCAAGCTCTATTTCAAGAGTCTGAATCTGTCTTCGCAGGTCGTTCATCTCCATTTGGGCACCTTGTAACGCTTCTGTGTTCTGAGATACCTGCACCTGGACTTCTGACATCTGAGGAGAGATTAAGTTGGAGAAAGCAAGCTTGAGATCATGTCTAAACCATTTTGTGGCCAGAGATTTGTGTCATTATTTTCTGTACCTGGTTTTCATGCCACATTTTAAGTTCTTCTACATTTTTAAGAGCCATTTTTTCATAGTTGGCCCTCATTTCTTCCATCACTTGAGACATATCCTGTCCCTTGGGTGCGTCAACATCAACCTGAACCCCTGACTGGGTGATCTGGTTTCGTAACTCTCCGACTTCCTACGCAATTGAACAGAGAGGAAATCTGAGACATGGAAATGCATTGAGGGCTGGACATTAAGCTCAGAAACATTTGGTTCGTGATATAAAACAAATTTGTTGTTTGTTTAAAACTGAAGTATGTGCAAGATCTGTGCAGTCAATGCGTCAATGTTGTTGTGTTGGGCCTACTAATTGTTGATACCATTTGATGTATAATTGTCTTTCTGTATTAGCTGTAATAAGTGAGAAGTCCAAACATTGAGACTGTTGCTCATTTACATTTTCATGGTTCTTGTTGAGGAATAGAAGCTCTTCTTTCAAGGAATCAATTTCACCCTCCACATTCACGCGACCAATATTGGTTTCATCAAGTACCCTCTTCAGACCTCCAATATCTGCTTCCACTGACTGCCTGATGGCCATTTCATTCTCAAATCTGGAACACACATGCAATTAGATACGTTAGTGAATTCTGCTAAAGGGGATTGGAATAGAATGTGTCGTATGTTTAAAGACATTTTTGAAATTCTTGTTGTGACCAATGGCATGTGACAGTAATTAAATACTGACTTGACTCTGAAGTCATCTACAGCAAGGCGAGCGTTGTCAATCTGCAGAACAAAACTTGCATTGTCCACAGTGGCATCAAAAACCTGCAGGCAAAACAGGAAACATATTTCACCACACTTCGTCAGAGGAAGATCTGCTTTTGGCAGTCATATAAAAGCTTTATCCTGTAGCAACTCTCTCCAAAATAGCAAGATTAGAATTAGAGCATTCTTCAAAGCGGCATCTCTCAACTTCTTCTAATCAGTTCTTTTCTAATCAACTGTTATGATCTCACTAATTCAACTTAAATTATTTCAAGTTAATTCAACTTCAAAATATTATTCAACACAACATGTTAGCATCAAACTTGTTGAACCAAATAATTAAAAAATAATAAAAAAATGAAACCATAAATAATTTTTTGAAGAAATCAGATTTTGTAATGTTTTCAATTATTCTGTATAACTTTAGTTACGTTAACATTAATATGAAACATTTCTATATGAACTACAAAGGTTAAAAGGGAATTTTATGTTTTGATGTCTAAAGTGTGTGCAGGTGTCCATATCAGAGAGACTGTGCCTGTGTGTGTTATCTATCTGTGCAGTGTTTTGAATAGAAATATCACACTCCTACAAAGTTCTTCCATGTGACTCATGCTGCAAGAGGAAACTTGTGCTTTATCACAAGCTTCTGCATTATGTTTGTGGCAACAGCTTATTTTAGTTGACCCCAAAATGAAAATTCTCATATCGTTTTCCACCCTCCTGTCATTCCAAACCTTTATGACTTTCTTTCTTCTGCATAACACTTAAGAAGATGTTTTAAAGAACGTTGGTAACCAAACAACAATGGGGCCCCTTTGAATTCCGCTATCCTCTTTTGATTTACGCAGAAGAAGAAACTTATACAGTGAATAAATGATAAACAAGTTTTTATTTTTGGTCAAACTATCCCTATAATTTAATATAATGAAGTATTCTAATGATTTCTAGCTCACATATCTGTTTTGTAGTCTTACAACTGCGAAAGGATAACAGGACCTATTTACAGTATTTCTATACTTTCAATGTTATATAATGACACGACCACATATGTTGTTCAAGTTCTGCAGCAGTTGCATTCTCGTGCACAATTGTATCTGTGTGCCTGACTGTGTGGGTATTTATGCGTGTGATTGCTCATCCCACATCTGTTTTGCATTGTGACTGTGTAGTCTGATACTTTAGGAAGTTTCAGCTTCCAGTTGTTCATCAAACGTTCTTCTAATAGTTTAGAAATTATTGTGAGTGTTTTATTTATGTTGGCTGTTGGCCGTCTCTATGGTTACACCGGTTTACAACCTGAGGAATTCCCTTGTAGTAACAGAGAGAAATAGAACAACCGCAAAATAAAATAGAGGGAGAAGAAAAGGGTGTGTGCCACACCCTTCATTCCGATGTAGATATTTGAGTAGTCATTTGTTCTAGACTTAAGTTTCTCATGGACTACTAAATGTTAAAAAATAACGTTGACATGATAACGGCTTAGGTTTTGTAGAAATTACACTTTATGCAAGTTTCACAAATTTACCAAGTTTATTTTATGTACTATGTAAAAATCAACAATATCTTATATTCATACATACACAGACCATATAAAGAGTTTCTGCACAAATTCTTTATGTGTCTCCAATTTCATCCAGGCTGCTGAAACATTAAACATCTGGCATCAACGTGAACAACTTCTGGATCCCTTCAACTCTCAAAACCTTCAACCCCCCACAAAAAATCACGCTGGATCATGAAAAGCATGTCTAGCCCAACATTATCTCTTACCTTGTTCCTCAGATCATCGAGGATGGAGTTGTACTTGCTATTATCGCGGGCCTCTGGTCCTCCTTTCTCAAGGGCCTCTCTGATCTTATGCTCCAGTTTGCCATTCTCCTGTTCCAGCCTTTTCACCGTCTCCAGATACGTGGCCAGGCGGTCATTCAGATTCTGCATATGGCCTCTCTCATTGCCCATGCCCATTTTCAGGGACCCCCCCGAGCCAGTGCCCATGCCTGCAGAGTTCACCCTGAAGGCAGTGGAAGCAGAAATGCTCCCGCTTCTAGGGGCAGAACGGAGAGACATGGCAGAAGCAGTGGAGATCCTCGTACCGTGACCTCCCGCCCCACCATACGTGCTAGCGGCACGGTTAACAGGAACAGATCGGGTGAAGGAGATGTGAGATGCCTGAGGTGCGTAGTAGCTCATGGTGTTTGTAGGAAGGAAGTACAATCTGAACGAGAAACTGAATGCGCGATAGGGGACGTCAAGTCTGAAGAGATACAGGAAGAGTACTGCAAGGCTTTTATACCCCCGCAAAACTCTTGCTGTTCCTCCTTTTTCTCTGAATCAGACTCGCGCGCTGACCAGCTAAGACCCTGCCCACATGGTCCATTTCTCCCCCCGCTCTTTTTTCGGAGTTCTTTAACACCCACATTCTCTCTTTTCCTTTCCACACGATCTCACCCCTCTACCTCCCTCCATCTGAACTCCAATGACTGAGCTCATCTGGCCAAGGCCACATGTGTGTACTGGAACAAGATACAGCTCTGAGATCAGGCTCATTTTATGCTCTCAATCCCACAGTGCTTTAGTGAAATCTTAAATTACAGGTTCATCTGATGAGAACAGAGACTGAGGTGGTAAACAATGGCTTCTGATTTTTGATCCAGCCCGTAGGGATAGGCTACACCTATGAGTACATTTTCTCAAAAGTCGCTTTATTGTGTATAATATCCTTTCATCCATAGATTTGATCTTTCATTATGTCAAAACCATAGATCCTTAAAGCATTGGGTATTTATGTTTAAACATTCTCATTTTATGCTTTTTTTCTTAAATCTGCAACTAATCAGTCTCGCTCGCTTATGACCTTTTAAGGTGTCTGGCTCTAAATTACATAACTGTCCAAATATGCAATGCGCTATGTTAAAGTACATACTCCACCTTGAGAAAAGCTCAATGTCAAAAGAGGGGAGCTGTATCAAAAAACTTGTTTCAAAAATAGACTTGTTTTGGCCAGAAAGGCTTCTTTTTATCACATTTCACAATTGGACTGATGAGGAACAGTGTGAACTTCTAATGCCACAGCTTTTGTAATCTGAGAATACCAGAAAACAAAAAAGCGTAATTGTCATGATGATGATGTTTCTTTGAAATATCAGTGATCTATACAACAGGACACCAAGAGGCTGTACACACCCACAACTTAAAAGAAACCTGAGGAGTCTGTACACACAATTTGCTTGAAAGTTGAACCTTCTTTCATTTTTTTATGCCTGTTTTGATCATTTCAACCAATATCAGCAGGTATTATCCTATTTTATCTTTTGAAAGTGCCCGAGACCTATTTGGCTAACATTCTATAAAAACTGTTTGAAATACAGTCTTAATGCCTAAAATTCCAGGAAAAACTTGAAAATTTACAAGGGGGTGGATTTTGTAGCCGATTTACAGTAAAAGACCCGTAGACCAGTTATGAATGAATGAAGACAAGAAGTCAGGAATGTAATTAATAGAAAATAATTTACTGAAGAGAAATAGTTTGTAGTTTTGCCAGCAGAAGTCTGCTTCAGCACTCTCAAAGAGTTCCACAGGCCGACCTGCTTAACATTTGAAATACAGTGATATTTATGCTTCCAGAGTCAACTAACTACGTCATTACTTGGGTAAATAAAGCTCATATGATTGGTTATCAATAGATAAACAAGAACACAAAGCTCTCAAACACTAGATTATCTAGACATATAGATCATCAAAGATGACTGGCATGTAATTAAAACATGACTTTATGTCTGTCTCATGATTTTCCACTCTTTCTCACTTTCCTGAAACAATACAATCACAAATAGACAAACTCCTCAAGGGTATGAGTATGTGCTGACAGAAGATGTTTTTCGTACATTATGATAAGAAGTCCCTTTTCACAGTCACACTGACCTGTCAGGAAAAAAAGGCCTAAGCATTTATCAGAGACCTAAACCATGAATTATTCTTTACTTTCTGCGTCAGAAATGGTTGTTGTTAATCATGCTTAAATTAAATTTCATTTAAAATAATATAATGTTATAGTAGAGTAATAATTGATTCATATTTGTCAAATTCACATAAAGTTTATTTCTGACGGAATTTTTTTACAGTGTATTTTAGTAAGTTTCATTAATAATTTCTCATTTAAAAACATATTTAACTTTGGCTGATGAGAATCTATTCTTACTGACAAATATAACATGACAGGGGTGTGATCAGCAGTTTGTCTTTGTTTGAATGGGGTTGTCCATAGATTCCAAAGAGCTTTGGTTACCAGATGAGTCATCAACCCATGATTTCCGGGAGCTCTAAATACAAATGCCGTTCCAAATAACAAACACCATCGAGAAAAAAGCATATGGCTTAATCGAACCTCTTTGCTTTATGCTTGAGGAACTCCCCTGCATGCTTTCATGAAGAACTGTATTACTTCAAGACCCTCCAAATCTGAGTGTTTGTTTCCATCACCTGGCAACTGTGTGTGTGTCTGTGTCATCTGACAGTTGGTTTCTAAGCAACGTTTTCACTTCCTGTATTGTGGCTGGCCTAAAATGCACCGAGCATGTTACTAAATTCTGTTGCATAGCACGCAAAAGCAGCCTTTATTTCTTTTGTGCCAACATATTTTAAGAGGTCAGAGCATTTTGAGGTGTTTTCTAAACAAAGGTCTTTCAGGCTTGCACCAATTTGACAAGTGCACAAACATAATTTTCATGCCTAAACTAAATCCAGACAATTTAGGCAGTTTATATCTACAATTTGGATACGCTTGATTAATAGCAATACAGATGTAAATGTGGTCGCCTCCTCATTTACAGCAAATATTATCATAGGTCAAGTTTATGTAACGTAAACAAGTATTTGGTATTTTAGTTTCTTAGCTGCATCTCGTAGGCCTATATACATACAGTCCATACCAGGAATGCCGCATGCGGCTTGAAGGCAAAGCCATAGCAATTCTATCACCCCCTTGTGGTTGGTTGCAGTATAGACGGTTTCAAAGCAGAAGCTTTGTCCAGACGATTACGCTTGCGGACGACGTGTTTTTTTATTGTTTTCAACGGAAACGCTGCGCTTTACAAAAAGCCTCAAGTCTACCTTTTTCAGCCCCGGCGTTCAACCGGTCGCCAAGAGTTGAAAATCCTCAACTTTAGGCAGAAGGCTGCGCCTGCAGCTGGCGTTTTCAGCCGCGGCGTTACCGTTGAAAACAAATTGAAAAAACACGCCGGCCGCAGACGTAAACGCCTCGGTGGACATACGGATGAATACTATAAAACTATTTATATTTTAATAAATTTCTGTTAACAGTACTCTATATTAATATTTTATTGTTTAACAATTGTAGCCTATTAAATAAACATTTGTTTAATTGTATTGTATGTTCATTTTACTAAATGAACAGTTTTTTGAATGGGTCGTGCAATTGGGCTGCACTTAAAGCCGTGTGTCCACCGAGACGTTTACTCCTGGGGCCGGCGTGTTCTTTTCAATTGTTTTCAACGGTAACCCCGCGCTTTTAAAAAGCCATCAGTCGACATAATTTAATTATTTATGTAAGATAAAAAATACAAACAATAAATAGATGCATTCAGGAAAAACAGGAAGTATTTATGAATCAGTGTTTATATCATGTGATGTGGTCCGTCATAAACTCTGCCCTCACCATGTAAACGAACAGGAATCACGCCAAAGTAAAAATAAGTTGTTTCCCAAGACAGTTTTCTCATTTTGTAGTTCTTATCACGCTTTTGTATGTAAAAGTATTCGGTTGGCTCCAAATGACGCCATCGACCCAATACGTCGGGAGCCATATCTCAGACGTTTCAGCTTACTTTTTCTACAATGGAAGTGGGGTGCATCATCCGTGTTTTATAACGTCTATGGTCCGTACACATATACAGTGCAAAAGACAATTCAGGCTAGATGTTGCTTGTGCAATATGAATAGCCATTGCTTTATCTTGATAAACCCACGAAAAGGAGTCAAAATTAATTATAACCTCTTCTCATATCATAATATAATCATTTTATCATAGCGGAGAATACACGTTTGGATAAATATATGTTTAATCTGATAATGCACGCAAAATAGATAATCGTTTCCTTAAAAAGGATAATAGGAGACAGTGAGTCACACATTAAAAGGAAGGAATTTGCACCACCCCCACCCCACTACCCATGACCCCCTCCAGCACAGCTAACTTTCTTTCTTTCTGTTCATACAAATATGCACACTTTAAAGAACAAGGTATATGCCATGTAGTGTTTTTTTGTTGTAAATTGGAGTAAAAGTACATTTTTAAATAAAAATAAAAATCTCACAGTCACTGTATTTGTATTTATTTTTACAAAAGTCTGGTAGTATTTTTTTTAAAACAAGTTGGTACTAAACAAGAGGGCGAGAGCACATTTTAGCAGCACTCTTTTGTAGTCAAGATTTGCTCTGCAGGCTTTAGTGAGGGTGAATGTTCTTGGCAGCCACATCCAGCTGAACGTTTTATGACTCTTTTGTGTTGGTTGTTTTTGACTTGTGTTTCCACCCAGTGGTTCTCTCCATTCCACATCATTATCTGAAAAAATAACCTACAGGAAAGGGAGAATGAAAAGAATAATGCAGAGAACAAGAAAGGAACATTTGAAACCTTGAACAATTAAAACTGGAATGATATTTCTCTTTTTATTTTTTCCAAAAAGGATTTTTTATAAGTTAGCTTGCGTTAAGGTAATGAGAAAGTGAAGGTGTAGATTTTCTCATGACCAAAATATATAACAAAGTTGAAAAATTGCAAGATTAACAGAAGAGAATGTAAATGTTGGCCTAGGATGGTTAAGTTTAATCGACAATGCTTAGTTGTTCTAATCAGTATTTTTGTTAAGGTTGGATGTACATGTAAAGACAAAAAGTGAAGCTTGAACCATTAAATGTTGTCACAAACACATTAATTTATCAGTTTTCACAAGTGCACATACAATCTGTTAATATGTATATTCTACTATACATACAACCCCGTACAATGTCTCTTTCATGTTATTATCCCCCATTTCCTGTACAATAGTCTTTCATTTTATATATGCATATTTGAGTATATTTTAGACTGTTAATCTTATTATGCTGTATTGTCATTGTGTTGAATGTCTGTACTAGAAGCTGCCAACACCATTTTCCATGTGTGTGGAAGCACACTGGCAATAAAGCTCTTCTGATTCATTTTATTAAATGTAACAGTTAACTAACAAAATCAAGAAATGCAACAGTATGCTAAGGTCTGGCAAGATATTGTGAACATACAAGAGATAGGGCCTACATATGACTGTTACAATTCACATTACTTTCCTATGTCACTCTAATGAAAATATTATGCAATTCCAAAGTCGGCCACGAGAGGGCAACAGCAAGATAACAAAATCAGTACACCTCAAAACAGGATGGCCAACTATGTGATGTGCATACGGCTGCTGATCTTTTAAAGAGGGGAAGCTCATTTTCGGCCTAAATCATAAAAATTGTCCATTTATTTATATGTAAATTCTGCCCTACGTTCCTTTTCAAGAAAATGCTCTGTAACCCTGTCGTACCAACTAGGCGTCTTTAAATCAATCTTAGGTGTTGATCTGCCCTGCTGTTTAATTCTAAGTTTCTCCTCGTAAGAAAAACTTTCTAATGGCTTTGCCAAAATCAGGTCGACAATATTAGCACTGTCTGCCATCGTGTGCAGTTTGCTAGCTGGCTAGTTCAGACTATATGAATTAATAAACAAACGATCTAATATATATATATATATATATATATATTTAACTCAACGGGGGGAAATGTGGGAATTATGTTAAACTGAAACAAAGAATGTGTTGTGAAATTGTG
Source organism: Triplophysa tibetana (assembly GCA_008369825.1). Taxonomy (NCBI): domain Eukaryota; kingdom Metazoa; phylum Chordata; class Actinopteri; order Cypriniformes; family Nemacheilidae; genus Triplophysa; species Triplophysa tibetana. Next base: position 12,387,469 of record CM017905.1, on the reverse strand, counting down.
TGAAATATACGATGAAGGTTGCAGCAGAAGTTTTTTTTTTTTTTTAAATGCTTTATTAAATCAATGCTGAGTTGGAAATGGACACACAGAGTGATACGCGTCATAATCTGAAGACCACGCCCACACCAACCGTCTCTTTGCATTGCGAGAAGCTGCCGCCTCCTTGTCATTTATTTATAACAAAAAAAAAACAATGTCTAAAAGCTGATATGTGACAATGTGTATAGCAAACAACCTAAAAAATAAACAAGAAATACGTTTTTATAAGCTGTCGACCCCAAAAAACGAGCGTTTTAGGACATAAAAGTGGATTAAAAAGAGATGACAGACCCTCCAATCATCACGCAGACGCTCGGAGTCCGGGCCAGCCCACTCCTCCATTCATCCCAGAGACGCTGAGCGTCCGTGGGCGGGACATAATCGCAGCATTATCCAATGACCGTCTTGTTTCTAAGCACTGAAAAAAACTGTTTAAAGCAGCCCCATTGAAGTCAATGGACGCTTGGCTTCAACAGAGTAATGCACTGTACGCTACGGGAATGAATGAGAAGAAAATCGAGTCAGCCGACCTAAGTAGCTGATTCTGAACGAAATTGTTTTCGTTCGAGATGAAAGTGTTTAACGCATTTTTAGTCAATAAAATGTTAACATGATAGTACATATATTTGACCATTCATTTTTTGACAATTATAGGGGAAGCTGAGCTTCCCTTGCAGTCTTAAATAAATCGCGACTGGTGTATAGCAAGTATGTGTATTTACTCACCTTTTTTCTTTTGGGTAAGAAGTGTTTCTATTGTTATGGTGCATTTTACCATGCTATAAAACATGCAAGTTTGTTAAAATAGATCATGCTGCAGTCTTACAGACACATGTATTTATACCACCTTTTAGGTGCTGCAGCAATTTTGACACTCTTGAGGAGTTGCATTTATTAAAAAGTTGTCTCTGATGGTTAAGCCGCCAATTTTATTTTTAAGCTGCACAATAAAATTAGCTAAAACGGCAAACCTTTATTAAGTTGTAAGCAACTGCAAAAACACAACCATGTTTCATCCATTGGCTAGAATGCTAGAATGTATTACGGTTTGCGGGTACCTCTTTCAAATATACCACAACTCTTCATTATCTTTACCCACACCTTGGTTGTACGAGTTTATCCAAAGGCAAACAGATATGTCATGCCTGCTTTGATAAGCTGTCACTCATAAGCCAGTTGATTCATCACGGTTAAAAATGTACTCATCAGTGCCCCTAAAAAGAAACCGGTTTCATATATGTGGTGCATTTCTGCTCTTTAAAGACTTGCTTACCTCTAGGGCACCACACCCTCACTTTTATTTCAGGCAATGTGAATGGAGAGTGCATAGCAAGCACTGTTTGAAGATTATCTTTCTTTTGCCTTACAATGAGGAGAATTCATCTTCAAAATGAATCCCCAAGTCAGCAAAAGAGGTCACGATGGGTTCACTGGTGGTTTAGGTTGTGCTGTGTTTAAAGCTGACTAAAATTAAAGGCGATTGTTCACCCTAAATATAAAAAATTCTGTCCTCATTAACTCACCTTCAGATTGATGAACACAGAGAAAGATATTTAGAAGAATGCTTATAACCAAACATTTCTTGGACCCCTGCATTGAGTTTCATAGTAGGAAAAACAACTAGAACTAACAGAGAGTAGATATTTCATGACAGAATTTTTTTTGGGTAAGCTATCCCTTTACAGTTCATAACTAATCGCTAAGAAAATTATGTAAAATGCCCCGAAGGAGGATTTTATTTGAGTTTTACTTTATGAAAAGCTGTAGAAAGGATTACAGTGATGCCTGACTAAATGTTGCACTGGCCCCTTTCTTCAAAATTATATTGAGTAATAGTAATGGTTCCAGAATTGCGTTTTTCATTTGCCATTCCACTCACAATTTGTTGTTTAGGTGTTGCTGTCTCTTGCTAGATCTTAGTTATGTGTCATTTAAGTAGATATTTAGTCTCTGACATTTCCCCCCAAATTCCGCAAAAATATCAAGAAATAAGACAAATGTGGTCATGCATTTAGAATATAAAGAAATGAGCTCGTCTTACAGCAAAGTCAAATAGACTAAGCATGGTCACTACTACAATTTTTGTTAAGTAGGGTCTTTAATTTTACAGTCTGTACAGATGAAACCTAATAAGTCTGTCCATACTGTTATGTGGTTCTCAAACTGACGCCCCTAAGATTTTTGTGGCAATTTATGAAATCTGTCATGACAACTCTCGGAGGGTTTAGCATGGTAGTGTACATGACATATAAATGTATTTGGTCTTGGTCGAATAGATCTGCTAAGCTTCTGCTGCGGCGGAGCACGCATGGGGACTTGCTGCTGCCAACATCCCCAACATGCTGCTGTGTGCATATAAGGAATGCTGCTGCTGCTGCACATATAACATATATGAATAAACCCTGAGTAGATCAGATGGTCACATTGTAGCACATCTATACAGGTGGATCAGGGCAAGGAGGAGGGTTTCTGACACGCGCTGCACTGCTACAACAATCCCTAGCCAAGATTTAAACGATATGGAAGTAAATAATCAGGAGTGTAGTAAAGTTATTATGTAAGATGGGTTTAGACTTTAGGAATGTGCCATCTAGATTTTAATGCCAGAACTTTCTCGGTCATACATTTTGTGCAATCAAATATCCGAAACATATACAATCAACCACTAGAATTGATGTCCCAACATTGTATAATTGAATATGTCTTTTGTTTAATACAAATTCTAAGTTTAAGATCATAGGTATTTTTTTGGGGGGGGAACAAAGCAATCCTAGCCACACAGGGGGGCCTTACGACAAAAAGGTTTGAGATCCACTTGTCTATAGCATTAACTAATGCCAGTGGTTTCACCAATAGGCCATGTTTTTTTGGTAAACCTGTGCACAGTTCCCTTCTTAAACTGTGAGATTCTGAAGTTTACTTTCTGGGTTCAAGGTTGGGAAAGACCAACTTAGGTTTCCATTTGTTGTATTGATTTCCTGTGAGATTGTACCACCCAAGCCACGTAAGGTCATAAGCCATTGTTTCTAAGTCAACTCCTTTCCTGGAGGGCCAGAGTCATTCAGAATTTAGTTTCAATACTAATCAAACACACCAGAACAAGTTAATACACGTTTTCAGGATTACAAGAGAAGGAAGGCAGGTGAACTCTACAGTTGGTGTCCAAGACCAGAGATGACTAGTCCTGTACTTTGGTTTTGGAGGCATCTTTCAACGCCCCTGGTCTGGTTAGTAATTCAGCCCTGCTAGAACGAATCTTTTGAGAATTTTACCAAATTGTGTAGATTGTCAGTTCCCATGGGATTCAAACTTATGACCTCGCTATTGCTACTTTAAATCAAGCACATTGACTTGTAATCACCCTGACTAACTAGTTCACTTTAGTGTGCCAGTAGATGTTCATAAAAAGGGAACAAAAGATGACAAGACTTTTTAAGTGCAAGTACACTGTCCACCCTCCCATAAATTACATGAAACGACATGCCACACCTACATAATGAATTCAACCACCACACAAAGTCTGTGCTGTCTCTTTAAATCTTTCAACTTTTCATTAGGCCTGTGTTACCAAAAGCGATTGTTGATTGCCTCTTTGAATTATACATTTTATATTAATTGTGTTTATAAAATATTTATATAATTACATATATGCTGTTTCATAAAATGTAATCGGAGTCTTAGTGGTCCACACGCTCTAAGGCCATGTTTACACAATGGAAAACAGAAAGGTTTTCCTTTGGGTTTTTGAAGTTTGACATATACGCAACATCGCTTTCAAACCGGATTCACATGGGACGAGAAAATGATTAAAAATAATGCATTATGCATGCAAGGTCAGCGTATGGCAATAACACATGATAAAGAAACAATACCTGCCTTGGCAAATTCACGTTTCTCAATATACGGTCTTCAGCGGTTTTGTGTCCTCGTGTTGCCAATCTACGTCATCAATAAATGTCAAAGTCCGGAGCCAATACTCAAGAACAGAGAACGCATGAAAGTACACGGATGTGTTCTCGATATCAAGGATGCATCGTATGCATCCATATGCATCCGTGCAGTCTGCTTGAAGTCCCAGAAGTCACTGCGGTGCGTCATCCAAGTTCGTTCTTCCGAGGTTGTGTTATTCTTTGCGTTCTTGGAATTGAGAAGCGGCCATACTGTCCGCAGTTTTAAGCCAAAAGTGCTTTTTAACACCCTTGGTCAATGTATGTGTGTTTAGACACTGTGTCTCCAACGGTCTGAGTGCTGGAGAAATGTAATAAGTATGATGCAGTGCACTAGCACATAGTGCGGCTCCGGAAATATAGTTTTGGGAAAACTTGTGTGACTAAACACGTGCGTGACATCCACTTTTTATTTTCAGTTTACAGGAAAAAGATAATGATGGCAATAAGTGGGGGAGTAAGGATGATTGTGAGGGCCCACACACATCTCAAGGACTTATAAGGTATCAGACCATAAAAGTAATGCCACCAATCTCTCAGTGAGAAAGGCTGAGTCGACAGTTGCATGGAACCAAAACGCCATTGGTATATGGTACAAGGAGAAAAGAAAAGAAAACAAAAAAGAATTTTAGCCCTTGCGTCCCCAGAGAGTCCATGGGTATGTACAAAATGGCACAGTGCACAACTCACTCAAGGCAGAAACTATCAAAAAATACAATACTGTGTGCACACTGCCTACACACATTTATGTCCAAACATTTTGCCTAACATTTTGCCTAATATTTTAAATGTGGTATGTTTTCGTAGTGAACTGGTTTGTATTATATTGCAGTACACTGCAGTGTTACATTCAAAGAGTGAGCTGCAAAAGTGATACTGAAAATAAATAACCAGCAATAAACGGTTAAAAGTCTCAGAGTGTTATCTTTACAGCAATGTAGGGGATTGGGATAAGCCCATACTGTTTCACTCTTGTTGAACACTTGATACTGGTGTATTGGAATTCAGCAGAAATGTTGCAGTTTTAATGAGTTTAAAGGGTGAATTTTGATTTGCAGATAGTAGGGGAACGTCAATCAGTGTGAAGGCACGGCAAAGTCCTATCAGCTATGGGGGGTCATTCTGAAAGGGCTGGAGATAAGGAGATAAATTTTTTTTTGCACTAATAGGCTATTTTAATAGCAGTTACACACAGGCCTGGAATTGAGACTCTTTGTTAAACTATTAATAATGTTTTATACTTTTTTTATTTGTAATTTTACAAGAATTAAAGCCCAATAGTTTTAGACCTAAAGCATCCTGGATCTTGATCTAATCTCAGTATGTTTACACTATACGCAATGAAAGTAGTTAATTGGACAGTGTTATTTTCAGCACATTCGTGTCTTTTCGTGTTTTGAATATCATTTTTGGTACGGGACATTCGACAATAAAGTATGGGACATTCGAAATGAAATCTAACGAATTTGATTATGTAGCTCTTAGAATATTCCATGCATCTGCCCTATGTTTAGAGAAACAGTTAATGTATAACAGCTTGATCGTTCTTCCCACACATAACCCTTTGAACACCTAAACATATCTTCAACATTATTTCTTGTCTAATAAAACAGCTTCAAGCCACTCCCTCACCTTTATATAAGAGTTTGAGAAAGACCTACACTCATTTCTTCGCTTATCAGCTTCTAACCTCTCGACTCTCAGCTCTCCTTGTTCCAAATAAGAAATGATGAACATAAAGAAAACCGTGAGGGGCTATAGTAGTAAGTCATCCGATGACTCATTTGGATTCATCTCCAGGGGAGCGACAGGTGTGGTTGGGGGGTTCAAGGTTGTTGGAAACAAATCAGGTTCCGCCATATATGGTAGATATGGTGTACGGATGATCTCAAGACCAGGTAGGGGTTTTGCTCCAACTGATTCCCCTCCAATCACAGCTGTAAGGATCAATGAAAGTCTCCTTGCACCTCTGAACCTTGAGATTGATCCCAGCATCCATGCCATCAGGACGCATGAGAAAGAAGAGATCAAGACCCTCAACAACCGCTTCGCTTCATTGATTCCCAAAGTAAGTGACTCTTCTGGTCTGGATGATTTTGGGCTTTGTCCTGGTTTATACAGTATGTTTGTGTGAGCTTGTGATGGTTAAAGGAACAGGTACTGTAAGTCCAGCAATATGTCTATTATACTGTAGGCTCCAAAGTCAGCAATGTTCCAATAGAAATACAAAGTCGCACATGACACCTCAACACATCAAAACAACTATAACATCTCATGTAAATCTCCCAGAAAAACTGTTAACTCAAACAAATCTGCATACAAATGTTCTCTGCATGTTTATATTCAGAACACTGTAAAGTTGCAAGGTTTTAGATTACAGATACAGTACTTAAAGCCACAAAATGTAATATGTTTACCTGTGTACTTATAGTATCCCACATGAATGACGTTCCATTTTGGGCAATAATATGTGGATTGCTTTGTACAATACATTTGTCTTTGTCTACTGTTATTAACAATGTTTAATTCAGTGTTAATTTTGACAGCAAATTTTGATTTAGTTTTAGTCATAGTCTTTTGACGAAAATGCAATTTAGCTTCAGTCACATATTAGTCAACCCCATCATTTTAGTTTTAGTCGACGAAATATGAAAAACATTTTAGTCTAATAAATATACATTATATTTAGTCTACTAAAAACTAAATGGTTTAGCTTTCCTGTTGCTCAGTTGTAAGAGCATGGCATTAACAACGCCAAGGTAATGGGTTTGATCCAAATGGATTGCACATACTTAGAGGCAAATGTATCGGATAATGCAATGTAAGGATAAAAGCGTCTGCCAAAATGAATGTAAATAATTTACTTGGTGTAATTAAATGTTCCATTCAAAGATTCAACTGTTTTGATATAATTTACTTCAACCTTAGAACGAAATTAAACCAGGTCATTACCTTTATTTTTCAGAAAAAAACAGTAAATGGATATGCAATGTTGGAACACAGAACATTAGACAATGAATGACATGTTCCAGTTCATTCAATCCCATTTGACTCAAATGACTCGTTAAGTAGGGCGTATTCATTCAGTTCATTCAACCAACAAAACGCTCTGAACACTCTCTATCTCAAACTCTATTGGCTCATAGCATGCCTCATTGAAAAAAATAGCTGACTGTAATGTCTTTGCTTTAGAAAGTAGTTGATGAGAAATAGCTTTCAAAAAGACACAAATTGTGTCACATTTCTTTAGTCATGCAAACATGTCACATATTTGATTCAAATGTACAGTTTAACTCACTTCATCCCTTCTATAACGAGTAGAGGATAGCGCTGGTTTTCTTTTGTCTGACTTTTGTGGTATTTCACGTTATACAGCAGCTCGTGTTAGCAGATAAGTTAACAGGCATATAAAAAAGTTTTTCACCGGCGATCGTAAAGGGAAATAAGAGGCTTCGTAAACTGCGAGGAGACACAGTATATATGTGTATTCTATGTGTAAAAAATTGTTTTATCATTAGATTTATTTGAATAAATAACGTCTAAAGAGGCTTAAAACCGCAAAAAAGGGATTTCGGAGGCGGAACAACAAGGTAGTCGGTTATTTGAAGGTCAAGTGTTTGAAATTTTGCAGCATCTAGTGTTGAGTTTGCAATTTGCAACCGACGGCTCACTCCCACCTCCCCCTCTCTTTTGAAGCAATACGGTGGGTGACAGAGGGCTAAGAGGTCGTCACATTTTTGTTACATTACCGAAGGAGATAACATGTTAACAAAACACTCTATCTAGAGCAGTTTGACCGTTTAGGGCTACTTTAGAAACAACATGGCGAATACCATGGGAAGGGACTCGCAGTGTATGTAGATTCTACACTTCTTGTTCTAAGGTAATAAAAACATAAAGTTTCATCATGTAAGGTCTTTATACACCTCTGAAGACATACTGTAGTTATGTTTATTATATTCTATAATAGATCCTCTAAAGACTTTGACCCAGCACCCACACTGTTTTTATTCAGTCAGTTTGACGCTGCAGTATTTTTCCGTCATGACTGTTGACACTGCAAATATGCAAACCAGAACGTTAACCCACGGTTTACTGATGTACAGTGTGAAATGTTGGGTCATGAATACCTAGGGTTATCTCTTATCCCACTGTGAATCATTAGCAGTATGAAATGTTAAAGAAATAACCCAGGATTCTGTTTACCCAGGCTTTAGAATAACCCAGGGGTCACAGTTTCAAGCTTGAAAAGGCCCAGCGGCAAAAGTTACACATTGTGCCTTTAAAGAGATAGTTCACCTTAAATTCTAAATTCTATCATGATTTACTTCCCCTCAAGTTGTTCCAAAACCGTATATTTCTTAGTTCTGTTGTATTATAGAGAAAGATATTTGGAAGAGTGTAAGCAATTTTCAGTTCTGGGACATCAGTCACTAAAGTAGTGAGATAATTTGAAGCATTTAGGGCAATACAGAGTTATCCAGTGCAAGGACCCCTCCCTAACAGGTCTTTATCCTGTACAAACACAAGCACACTGAACTCACCCTTTCAATAACAGGACAAGAGAAGAACTTACATTTTCCTACTATCCTACAAAATGTATAACCCAAACCAAATCAAAAGAGTCCAGAGTGACATTTAGGCATTTGACTTGAACATAAACGGCTGTAGGGATCTACAATGACATACACTGCATCAAGTACAATATAAGTTTGGACAGAATTTTTATTAGTGAATGCATTTTTTTGGCAAATTTTAATTGAGACAAAGTTTTCTCAAACTTGTTTCTTGTGGATTTTCAACAGGTGTGTTTCTTGGAGCAGCAGAACAAAATGCTGGAGACCAAATGGTCCCTTCTGCAGGACAAGACCGACAGCCGATCCAGCATTGATGTTATGTTTAAGAACTACATCGCTGGCATGCGCAAACATCTGGAAGATCAGGGTAATGAGAAGCACCGCCTGGAGACTGGCTTACGTGATATGAACAGTCTGGTTGCGGACTTCAAGAGCAAGTGAGAAAAGTTGGAGCCTCTGGCTAGTGTCTTAGTAAAACTTGTGTGCATATTTTCACAATAAGGTGTTTGAGGACATTCCACAAACACATTCAAAAATACAACGGTTATCCACAGGTACGAAGAGGAAATCAGCCAACGTCACATAAGCGAAAATGAATTTGTGCTCCTGAAAAAGGTCCGCACATGAAGAGCTTTTAAAAACATGCTTAAACTAGTTATGACAATTAAAACTTATTAGAACTTATGTAATTATGATAATTGTGTGTCTGTTTGTATGAGTAAGGATGCTGACATGGCATACTTGAATAAAGTGGATCTGAAATGCAAAAAGGATAACTTAACAAAAGAGGCAAACAAACTTCGCCTTATTTATGATGAGGTAAAGTTTACACCCTCCTAATAAATTTTGTTGCTATACTTTCTGATAAGCTTTATTGCATGCTACATCATAAACTTTAAATGCTTTAAAATAAAAAAACACATATAATTAAACCTACTTAAATGGCTACTTTAGACATCATTGATTTTCTTGTTACGTGTTGTATAGGAACTTAATGAGCTCCAGTGTAAGATCAAGGATATATCAGTTGTTGTAGAGATGGATAACAGGAGAGATTTGGACATGGATGCGATTGTGGCTGAAGTTCGTGCCACGTATGAGGAGATTTCTAACCGTAACCGTACTGAGGCAGAGAGCTGGTACAAACTGAAGGTTTCTGAGCTCTTGTTATTATTAGTTTTTTTATTTATATTTTATGTGTGTTACAAGATGTGTGTGAGCTTGTACTGTTTGTGTGTGTGTAACGTAAACATTTTTAAACTGTGGTGCTGACATGATCATTGCATCAGTTTGGCTTTTCTAATAATTCTCAACTGCATTATGTGAGATGTGTGTCTTATGTAATTTTAGTTCGAAGAAATGCAGTTGTCGGCCACCAAACATGGAGACGACCTAAAACGTTCCAAAGCTGAGATTTCTGAGTACAAGCGCAATATTTCTCGCATACAGTCTGAGATGGAAATGATAAAAGGGCAGGTAAAAACTTAACAGGTCATCTTGCATGTTAAATAATGTTAATTATTCAAGCTACATTGTTGGGGATCAGAAATATTTCGTAACAGTTTTTTTCTGTAAAATTACACCCCATCAGGTTTCTTGTAAATTTGTGGCCTTTATCTGTAATTTGATGGTAATTGAGCTTATTTCAAAAGTAGACAGTATAAAAAGGAAAACAGAAAATTACATGAAAATTTATTTTTAAAGTGTATTTTGTCGAAAAGTCACATTAAAAATGAATGATTTTCGACATATCACAATTATAAATAACATTTATTAATATATATCATTTAATTTTAAGGTTTGTAGTTAAATTGGTAGAAAGAGAATGTATTAATAATAGTACATAATATAAAGATTAAATATTTGGCAAATTAGCATGATAGAGTTATGAGACAAATTATGTTATTGGTGTTCCTATTTATGTATTTATTTGAAGGTAAAAAAAAAAATTTGAGTTAATAAAGCTTAACAAAACAGTAGGCCCATTAACTGATCTGAGTTAACACCAGTTTAAACTTTGTGTCCTCATATTATTTCAGCAAGCAAACCATCAAGCTCAGACGGCTGACGCAGAGGAACGTGGTAATGTGGCTGTGAGAGAGGCAAAGCTTCGTGTCCAGGAGCTTGAGGCGGCTCTGCTGAGAGCGAAAAAGGATATGGCCCGTCAGGTGCGGGAGTACCAGTCATTGATGAACATCAAATTGGCCCTGGACATTGAGATTGCCACCTATAAGAAACTCCTGGAAGGAGAGGAGAGCAGGTGGGTCCAACAATATAGCAGCTTATAGTGGGTTTGGCGTTTTGAATTGATTATGCATCTTGGCAAATACATATTAAATTAAAATAACTCATATGTAGATTTGTTCCTTGACAGATTGTTCAAAAGCTTTCAGATTTTCTCCGTCTCTAAACAGAACTGTACGTATTTGTGTAGCATTGCTCTCTCTATGCATACCTTTGCTAAAAAGCTGGGTATGACAACATTTGATGTTATCTTTCTTAGCCTTCAACTGTGACCTTGAAGGCAGCCACCTTACAAGAGCCTCATCTCAAAGCGCTGGAAAAGATGTTCCTGAGACAAGTCTGGTTAAGCAGGAAATCGTGGTTGCCAAGGGTGACAGTGGCTTGGTCAGCAGCACTGCCACTGTTACAAAAAACTTAAAGACCACCATCATCACCAGTGAGACAGAAAAGAAACTTGTAGCTTCCAAAGGACACGTGGAAGTCAATTATAAGTCTAAAGGTGTGCATGAGAAGGTTTCTAAATAACTGTGAACAGATGAAGTTATGGAGGACTGTCAATTGTATTCATAGGGCACCCAACAACAATTTGCCTGTGAGTGTTTCCCACATCCTTCAAAGTAGAATAAGGGCACAGGACAGTATCCGCTGTTGCACCGAGAACAAAGATAATTCCTTAATTATAGTTTGTGTGTTTTAGCTATCAGATGAGATAACAATTAACAGTCTACTGTGACCAGTCAAAAACCTGTACACGCTTCTCTGTTTTCTACTGTTTTCCCTGAAAGTATATTCAAATAAAGTGAAACAGATTTATCTGAAATTAGATTTTAGATTTTTGGCCTTAAGCTTTCTAAACTGTGCTATTAGTATGTGTAGCCTAGAGATGTTTGGAATGATATTAGTTTGCTCTGTCAAACCTGTTTTACTTTGTTATTCTGAGTTTTCCTTAGAAATTCAAATTTTAGCAAATGAGTATTTGCTCATGGCTGATATTACACACATGCTGGGCCTCTACAACATTAAGTGCATTTTAAAGTTAAAAGTATTGATTCAGAAGACGTATAGTAATACAAATGGAGCAGAAAAAGTTTCATTATTTAAACCATATTTCACATACGATGTAGAATATAATATCACTTTACTTTTCCGTTGGTTTTATTCTTTATACAGTCAGCCAGAGGGTAGTAACGGATTACTTGTAATCCGGATTACGTATACAGATTCCAAAAAAATTGCAGGACTGTGTGTAGCTGTCATTTGTAATCCAGTCTTTCTGTTGTGAACATTTACATTTGCTCTAAACAAACCGTTATTAATCTGGCTATACTATATGCAGGTATTCATGAATCTAAATTATGTAGACGAAAATTTATAGTTTAGAATAAGAGTAAGTTTATTGTCAGATTGTTTTAAGAGTACTTTTTGTTTTGCCCATCACTGCATGAGTATTACAACCATTTAGAATGATTTGGTATTTACTCTTGATTCCTACACTGTGAGGCCTTTTTTTTCTATTCTTCAACCATTTTTATAGTAACTACATGTGCTGATGTATTGCAGTCATTCAGTATAAAGGCATTTGACTAACTTCCAGTAGTTCATACACTTTTATAATTGAATATACAGTAATTTGATTGAATATAATTTTAATGTACCAGTTTCAGATAAAACAGACATTTGTAAACAAATGTAATCTAATGTTTAAAAAAAGTACGCTTTTACGCCTGGCGTTTTGCGCGTTGGTGTGCGCACTTACATTGGTGCCCTTTGTTTAGTCACGAGGCTTCAAATGGAGTGAGATCCCTTGATGAAAATTATTACATCCATTTAAAAATGACATATCATGACCTTACAAAAAAGTTATCTTTTAACCCCTTGCTGTTGTGCTTTTTACTTCTCAGTATGAATGGGCCTATTGCACTACCATATATAAACAGCAGATAGAGCTGTTTCAAGCACTACCCAAACTTGTTTTTTTGGAGATTTGTTGAGCACTCTTTTATTTATTAGACCAGATTAATAATTTTTCTGTAAAATGTATGCACTATGGGGAGTCTTAGCTGAAATCAAAATGAACAAACAATTTAAATAAAAATGTATTATTAAAAACAGACCGTTTAATTGAACATAATAATAATTTAAAAAATAATTCACATGCTTGTCTTCACCCTAATTCACACACTCTTGAAGACATATACATAAGCATACATTAATATTGACAATAGTCTTAAAGAGTGTGATGTATGCAAGTCTGTAAGGGCTTCCGAAAAAAATAAACCGAAGATACATATCCTGCCAAGTACAGATATAACATACAGTGAGGCAGAACGGTAATTGTAACAACCACTTTTATGACAGTCTCCTCCCCTATTAGCAAACATTATCCTGTAAGGGTTACAGTCCTTAAGTTATCTAGACTCCACACCTACTGTATGAAATGAAATAAAACACAACCAGCTCAGACCGGATTAAGCTAATCCATTACTAAATTGCTCGACCGGATCATAAAATTGATGAATTACTTTGTTGAATCTATAAGTTCATCACATTCAAACCTCCATTATATAGTGTGAGTGGCCGTGTTATGTATATCTACATGTATAACCAAGCAAAGCAACAGTGGTAAAACCTGTCATCGTCGAGATATACAGTGGTTTGGACAAGTTACAATAGGTAAGTACCGTGGAATTTCTCCCATAAGAGGTCTTGCCACAACATGCAGGGAGCTATTATGTTCTGCTTTGTGTGTTCTCCGCCTATTAACTCCAGCTGTTGTGCAGTTGTATTGTAATTAATAAAAAAAGCGAAGCTGAATAACAGCCACAACAGTTAAGGTATAGTGTGAAAAAAGCTAAAGTATAAAGTCTACCCTTGTAGAAAATACCACACATAGTAACAGCTGGGTTGATGCGTGATTGCAATGGCAAACGTTGACACATTTGCCTCAGGTGTTGAGCCCTGTTCCCTTCATGGCCACACCTTAAACATACCTTAATAACGCGTCCCCTAAGATTCAAATCTTCCCTCCCTTAACCCCTGCTTAAAACACACACACCATTATTTTCCTTAACTTTTTTCAAATGTTAGCTAGTTTGTTTACCAAGCTTCTCCTTGTTTGACCCTTTCCACCTCCCTGTGATTGCTTTTTCCAAGCAATGTTCTATAATAGCTTTTCATAAGGATTGAACAAAACATATTTTTCTTGCTCTTTCTCTTGTTCAGTCGATTTGTCTCTTCTTTTGTGCAGGCCTGAACAAGCTGTTATTAATTGAAGATATTAGAAACTTGAGGGATTAATTTTTGCACATAGACTCGCCAAGTTTCTCTACTATTCCCCCTAACCCTCTCATCCTGGTCACAAGTTTTCCTTAATTCTGCACCAGCTATTTCTAATACATATTGCTGATAGCGTGACACCTTATATTAAAAAATAAAATAACATATATATATATTGCAAACCTGAGAGGTGGATGTACTTTTATACGATAAACTACCAGTCAAAGGTTTGGAAACACTTACTGTTTCTACCTTTTAGAACATAAGTAAACGGTATCACAATTGTGCTGTGACTGTAGGAATTATGTTGCAAATAAAAGCATGTCAAATTTATCAAAAGTATGTTATATATTGTAATTTCAATGTGCCAAAATCTTTCTCTTGGCGTTTTATCATCCAGCTTCACCCTAGGAAGCTTTTTAAAGAGTATTGAAGGGTTTCCATTAATTCAAGCCTCTTACTGGCATTTCAGTAAAGCACATTCAACTTTTGAGCTGCAGTGTATATGTTCAGCTGCAAGAAGTTACATATAATTTGTACATATATGCTTTCATTCACGAAGACTTTCTTTATAGTTGCAACATAGTTGTAACGCTGTAGTAGCACGCTAAGAAAATTATAAATACATATTTTGATAAGTTATGGACAAACACATTCTTAAAATTTCTATGTACACGCAAATACACAAATTATTCACTTCTGTTCTGTAGTGGTATGCTTTTTATTTCAAACAATCGCAACGCAGATTTCATCACTGAGTAGAAACTGTCCTTATTCTTTCCTAATTCTGTCTATTCCTGTCTATAGTTTCCATGCATTCATATAATAGTTCAAACAACACAATGGAGTGATGAATGACTGCTGTAAAATCAATTCAGTTACTAGTGCAGATGGTATATAAGTCAGAGTTTTTTTAAATCTAGAAGTATGTGTGTTTATTGTCACCCTGTCAAGTTTTGTATGACAAGCCCATATCTGTGCATGCCTGGTTGCATCTGTTTAGCAGAAATATGCTACAGGATAGGTAAAAAAAAGTATCATCTGGTTGAAAAAGATTTAATTGGGATTAAAAAGATCAGAGTTCCCAAGCACCTCAACATGACTCATATTGATACTGACGTCAAATTAATTCTACAGTTAATTCCACCATTGTAGCATATAATGATTTAGTCATTTAGAATTACAGTATTCTGTTGATACAACAAAAATGATCACGCAATAGTTTCACAGTTTAGTTCTTTAATAAACTTCTAAAAGTCCTGGAGATTTAACAGTGCATGAATATTTCGGGATGTGATCTTCATTTCAATCCCATGTTGGAGTCTCTTTATTGTGGAAAGCAAATCAAACCTGTTTAACTTTCTGTGGACCTGTGAAACACAACATATACACAGAATATAGAACAAACACACCTCAACTGTTTATGATTTGTTTGTTGTTACATTATATCGCATGTGTGTGTGTGTGTGTGTGTGAGACGACTTGGTATTCATATGTTAGCAGGGACCTAACTGAATGCACACCAACTCATGTGAACCCGTGTCACTCTGGAGATCAAAATTGAGGTCACCAATGGGACAAAAGCTTATAAATTGTACAATCTTTAGGTTTAGGGGATAAAATACACAGTTTGAACAGTATACAACTCAATACGCCTATGGGCTGTCCCAACGGAGATATTATAACATACATGCGTGTGTGTGCGTGTGTGTGCGTGTGTTTGTGTGTGTGTGTGTGTGTGTGTGTTTGTGTGTGTATAAGACACAGAAAGAGCAATAAGGTATGGTATTCAGCGTCAGGGGCCTCATCAAGGTTTTGACAGAACCTGCTTTACACCCCAGTGTATAGCAAATAAAGTCATTAATCGTATTTCTCTTAAATGGAAATTCACACCTTTTATTTTTGTAAATCGGTTATGATATGTTTTATGACATGATGGTATTTAATTTCTTCACCTCATGCATGGAGTAGTTGTTTTAACAACATTCTTTTTAAAGATTTTTTTTAGAAACGCATTTAAATAGTTGCTGGAAAATGTTTTTAAGCTATTGGTATTCAAGTATTTACGTTAATTTCTTCTAAACTGGGACAACTACATCTGTAAACCTGCAAATGTTCCACACTGTGAATTACGAGGTCATCACCGAATTAAATTGAGAAATAAAATAACACAGTGGACAGCGGATGTGTTATGACAATTCCACTCACCCTCCACCTTCCTAAGTTATTTACTGCCCAACGACATGAAGTTTTATAAAATGCATTTATAATACCAAATACTTTGAGAAGTATTACTGACAAAAAAGCCACAGTTTATATGAGTTCTTGAATGGAAATAATGCATTCATTACACATTTTTTATTTTAACCACAGAAACTTAACGAATTTATAAATCTTATTTCTGCAAAATTTTCAATACTGTATGTTTGTCATGTTTAGAGGGTCTTGAGAAACAGGTTTGCAATGTTTGGTTTGTAGGCATTCCTGAAGTGGGAGAGGTTTCACCAGACACACCCCCTGATGCCCCCTTTTGCCCTTCTCTCTCAATCTCTATCTCTCTCTCTCTCTATCTCTCTCTCTACTTGCATAAGTTGGATATTTTTTACAGGTGTGTCTCATTTTTAAAATGTGGTTAACAATGCAAGCAGCTATTTCAGCTATTCTGCTCCAATTCTCAGAGTCAATTGCTCATGAGATGTTGAAGGTCTTCTCGATACTGCAACAAACTATAGAAACCAACAACACACAATAGCTTAAATCCTGGTTAAGCAATATATTTTAGCTAACATTTTCAATTCCATTAAATTAAATTCCACTTCCGCCCATGTTTTTGCAAATATGCAATGAAAGTAATATGGTGTAATTAGTATGTTTTTCTGACATTTATCAAGTGTAGCAGCCACAGATATCCATATTTAAAAATCCATATTCTGCACATATTTTAAAACCGTACAGTATTTTATTTGTATTTTACTTGAAAATAATGATAGGTTGAAAATAGTATTTTTTACATACTAAATCAGGCACAAAATTAATTTTTAGTGAAAATATGTATTGACGAATCAACATATATTTCATAATTTCAATTCTTCAAATTGTTTATTTCCAGTTTTAATAAGATATATCGGCATTCTATGTGGAGTTGCACAATCAAAGTGTTTTAAGGGTAATAAGGAAAATGGCTACTGGTGTGTGTTTACTCTTTTGTGAAGGATTTTTCTTGGTGTTTATATTTACAGCAGAAACTTCTGCTTCACTGGTGTCAGAAATGTGTGCTGTCAGAGCGCTTATAGTATACAGATTTCAAAATACGACTATATGAATATATTAAATATTTTCTCTTTGTGCATGAGTTAGCAAGTTACCTGTGCAAAACACCTTTAAAGCAATTCAAAATTCAGTTTCCCCTTCATATAAAATAACAAAGTCACCCACTAAGTACACCTTTGTTCTTTGCACTACAGGTTATACACTATGAATGCCTCATGACTCCAGTTTCATCAAGTTCTTAAAGTGAGGCAAGCACTGACATGTACTTCACTGAGTTTTCTCGGTTGTCAAAACTTCTCATGCCGAACATTGAAGGCTCATGCCGAACGTGATTCAGTGACAGTTCCCTCAGCCTGTGAAAAGTGGTATCCTCACTCTGTTCTATTTTCAGACAGTGTGGGCATTGTTCAATGCTGTTAGCCAATATAACTTGCACTGTTCCAGGAAGGTGTAACCCTAAGGGGTGTAGATGTGTGTGTCAAAACACTTCCAAGGACGATAGTTTTGGGGCTACAACTACACTGACAATCTGAAATGTAAATCTTCGATTCACAAAAAAAGCTTTAGAGTTGTAGCTAGCTTCTGTGCTAGATTGAAAGTAGCGAAATATTTGTCTTTGTTACAAAAAGTCCGATTTTTTTGCGCCATTTGAAACAAAGAAAATTGTCTTCAAAAAACTGCTTTCTAATAATGCTAGGATATGAAGGTCCAGGTTTTGCACAAAGATCTATGTAACTGGAAGCACCTTGACTAGTTTTGTAGATTTTAAAAGTAATGTCTTTGTCTTTATATTCTTATCTTATAAAAAACACAGCAATCCCTGCCCACTATTGGCCTATGTGTCAGTGAAATCAAACGCTTACAAAGAGACAGAGATAACGCCTCAGCCTGGCATGATCCACTCCCTCATGGCCCATAAGGATTAGGCATTAACCCACCTGTGTCTGTAAAGATTGTGTGTCAATGTATCAAGCAGATTGAGGAAACTGGAATATCATGCACACATATGTACATACTTTGAGCAATTTCAACTTTTTTATTTAACTTTATTTAAATGTTTATTTCAGCTTTTCATGATTTAAAATTATAAATTAAAATTGACTGTACAGCAAATTTCTGTATCATACAGAGAATCATTTAAGATTAAAATGATAAACTATTGTTGTTAAAAGACGTTTGCCTATGATTGGTTGGAATTAGTGTGGGTTGCTATTGATAGCAGCTTTACTGCAAAAACTATAATTGCCATTGTAATTGTATAGATTTAAATGCCCAGTTTTGTGTTTAGATTTATACGAAATCAGTCATTAACCAGTCCAGTTTACATCCTGCATGCACTGTTTTTACAACAGATGTTAAATACTGCACCACCAATTATCCGTTTTTATTACATAATTATTCTGGAAAAAAATCACACCAGAATTAAGATGACATGGGTCCAAAGTGATAACCACAACATAAAGAAATAGACCTGGGATTATAAGATTTAAAGCTACATTTGTAAAAGTTGATCTGACATCTGACATGAAGTCTGCACAGGATTACATGCACACATATTTAGAATTCTTGTGTCTGTGTGTTGAGTGAAAGATCCTTTGTGTTCTCTATCGAGTTTTAACCCTTAACATAGCAATTTACACCCGAGTACCTTGAGTAAACAATAGAGTACTTCAGAAAACAAATATGAAACACATGCATGCACAAATGGGAGTGCAACAGAGTAAAGCAGTAGGACAACAAACAACAGACGGTTGAAAGGCATTAGGCAAGAAAAACAAGGGTTTGTGCTATACTGCAGGTTCTGCTGTGATGTTGCTATGGTGAAAGTGCATGGTTGGGGTCGGCATGTGTTGCCTTGGAAATGTTTTGTCTTCGCAGTGGCCAAATAACTCTTTTCCACACTAAATCTACCAGCCACAGAAAAACTACCTTCATGTGAACTACAGCTGTCTTCTTAATAGATCTTCTATTTGTGACCTAAATCCTACCCCTTTTACAGAAAAAGGTGGATCTTGAACAGATCACAGGCTGGAGTTACATAACTAGACTCAGTGGTGTCATTCCTCAAACTTCTCTTTATGCAAATAACTTGTGGAAATAACAGAAATGACACGACTCACTACAAATAATGTGCAAAGGTGAATGAAGAAGTATGTGTATGAAACTTACTAAATGGGGTAGCAGACTGAATGGATCTGACTATGAATGGAGCGTATGTCATTGATTAAACAAGAGCAGGACTGGATCAAAGCTCACTCTGTTAGAGCGGACAGGAGGGCGACGTCAAAAACTCAGTGGTTGCTAAGCACCACAAAAAAATACCAAATAAAAAACATCTACAATTGTATTTTTACAGTATATTCTTCAGAAACAAACTTGACAAGACAGGTTTCTATTCTCATCGATTAAAGAGATCCAAAACTCATTTTAAAAAAGAAAAACAATTCCATGAGATAAATAAACATCATAGAAACTACAGAAAATGTAGCATACTGTAATGGAAAGTATGACTCTACTCTATGCTACTGGTGTAGAAATAACTATCCCCTCATTCCACAGACTTCGTCACTGAATAAAAGACCACCCACCTAAACACACTTCCTTTACTTCATCATGGCAAAATAATTCATCTGCAGAGTTTCCTACAGTGTTTAATCCTTTCCCAACCTGGTTTTGCAATTCCCTAGAGGATTGTGATAGAATTGCAGAGAGTTTATGAGGCTGTTGTAAAAATGCCCATGCATTTGAAATAAAATTTAGAGGCATAAAATAAAATCTTTGTTTGAAAAATCACATTTATATTCAAAAATGTATAATAATGTTTTACCGAAACAACAACATGAAAAGATTTTGTAAAATTCATTATATGTCATGATAGGTAATATATCAGTAAAATGATTTAGGACATTGAAGTCAAACTGATAAGTTATGTTGGGAACTGCGGTCAGCACTGAATGTCTGTGTGCCGTTATCTTAAGCACATCAGTCAACCACTCCACACATTTTTTCTCCAAAAAGGTATAATGTTTTCTTTAGTGTAAGTTTTTACACATAAAAATGCAGGGGTTATTTCCAAGGAATTATATTAAATACATTTGAAATATGATTGAGTAATTGCCCAAAATCAGGGTAAACAGGTTTGTAATGATTTCCATAATGGTATTCCTGTGAAGTGTAAATTTACTATAAGCTACCGACAATGACTGCCACAAACAAATCTTGTATTTTTACACCAGTCCCACATAATATCAAAACAACCACCAATCTTAATTATGCACTTTTAAATCCTCTATTCTGTCTTAAGCACTTTTTTCAGTGAGAGTCACACATTGTGAAAAAATTGATCCTTGTCATGTAATGTAATTTGTGAAAATTCATTGCCTCATCATTCCAGCTGTTTTGAGTTTAGTGGTCTGATGAAATTATGTGTAAAAGTCATAAACGGTTTTAATTTAGTCTCTAAATTCTGAGGGAAGGTTCAGTGTTGAAAGTAAATTCTATGGGTTAACGCACCATCAAACCAAGACTATGCTATAAGGTGTCACAATGGGTTATGTTCTCTTCCTATTATGATATGAAAAGAAAGCATTTTAGGAAATGTAAAGTATGTCTATTGAATTTAAAAAAGCGTCAAATGTTTTTTTAAACTTGTGTGACATACACTTATGTGTTCATATTTTTCTACATTTTAGAATAATAACAAACTCTTCCAAATTATGAAAGAAAATAAAGGAAACTATGGGAATTACGTTGTAAATAAAATAAAAAATAAAAATTGTAATTTATCATCTTCAGTGTAGTCACCTTTTGACTAGAATTTGCAGAAAGCAGCCCCCTGAGGTCTCGCCCTAAAATGCTTTTTAAACTATTTAGAAGGTGCTCCCATCGATTCTATTCTATTGGTTGATATTTCTGGATTA
Source organism: Triplophysa tibetana (assembly GCA_008369825.1). Lineage (NCBI taxonomy): Eukaryota > Metazoa > Chordata > Actinopteri > Cypriniformes > Nemacheilidae > Triplophysa > Triplophysa tibetana. Next base: position 12,366,196 of record CM017905.1, on the reverse strand, counting down.
TTACATATTTTTTGTCTACTAAACTAATTTCAGTTACTTAAGAATGCACCTTCAAATCAAAACTTTTTTTTCATATTTTTGACCGGTGGTTTATATGTCTATAAAATGTGTTACAGACTATGTGGATTTTAAGCAATATAATACTATTAATTATTAATAGTAATAATATAAACATAAAATGTACAGAAATCAATGCCAAAACCCGTTGGATTTTAACTAAAATCTACAAGTCTACTATGATAAAACAGTTTGAACTTGTTGCTCCTATGTGTGTACTCTCTGTTTTATCCCTTTGCAAGAAATCTACTAAGGATATGGGTGTGCCTGACACACATAACCCCATCTCTGTGAATTGGCAAGCTAGGAACTATGATTGTAGCTGTTTACAGTATATGAACACCTTTTTTTGTTTGAAGGTATTCTGTGTTGGTTCACTAGTTGGCAGCTCTTTCTGACAGTGAGTAATGCAAGAGAGTAAGTTCTCTCATTTCTTTAAGCCAACACCCATCCACTAAGCCAAAAGAAGGCATACTCCTGTCATGAAGTAGGAGAGGGGGCATGTACGGACAGAAACACCTTCATTCTTCTATTACTAATCCTGTGAAATGAAAATCAAATAAATGAGGAAATGAAAATGTATAAAGTAGATGTTTAAGCATTTAACATGCACACATCAATGAGTTCTATTATTACAAATAATTTAAGATATGATATGATCTGCTGGTTTACTATTTGATCCTTATAAGGTCAAATCTGTCAAATCTGAGATGCCTGAGACTTTCACAAACTAAAATGTTTGTGTGTATGCATGCATGTGTGTGTGCGTGTGCATGCAAGCATGCGTGTGTCTTGAAAAACAGTGCATTAACTATAAAATATTTTTTCAAGGCGTTTCCACATCCACCTATTATGCTGCAGAAACATTAATAATCCTAATAATTCTGTATGAGAATCTTAAAATTTTTAAATGAAACTTTATTTGGTGGTTTCTATGTCCTTTATATTGTAAAGTCTCTTTTACTTAAAATGCTGGTGTAGACAGTAACATAGTTTAAGAAAAGTATTTTTTTACTTTTGTAAAAGTATATGTTGCTAAATGTACTTATCAATTATCTGAAATAAAAAGTAAATATAGAGCACAATGAAAAATTTTCGTAACCAATAGATGTCCAGCACAAAACAACAGTTTCAATTGATGGCATTTAATCTTCTTAGAAAGGCCAAACTTGTTTAAATGGGAATGGTTGAGTTTCATATGATGGTTGGGAGGGGGGGGTGGTATTTTTAGTCCATTGTGCATTTTCAGGAAATACAAACCAGACTGGTTTCATACCCCTGACCAATACAAATTTGATAATGCCTTTTATTAGAAATACACAAGGCTATGATCATGAAACCTAAGTTTTTATGTAAGATTTTAAAAAAACTGCTTGAGTGGTATACTGCGTGAAAACGTTAGGTAACCCAGTAAAATTTTTAATTATAACAATACATTTTCAAATGGGAGAATGGGATCATAGGCAATTGAACATGCCTTTGCAGAAACTGTTTCTTACAGCATGATATTGAACCGTTATACATATTTTATTATATATTTCAGTATACTGTATGTACTATGTCTATTCTTATAATTTATTTTTCTTAATGCCTGCATAAAAACATGTATAAGTTCCTTTCCTCCCTGAAAAAACAAAACTTGCTGCATCTATGGCCTCAATGGTCCCTTAAAAGCATTCCTACTAATATGCAAAGCACACATACCACAAGGTATAGCCTGAGCAAGTGTAGTTCTGTAAATGAAAATTAACTGATGCAACGGTAAGCTCAATAGAACCTCAAAAGAACTTTTGTTTCTGAACATTTAAAATGATTGTTGTTCGAAATTGGTGTAACCCAGAAATGTCAATATAACAAAAAGGTGTTAACCACTCCTGACCCATGCATTATTAATCAAATTGATACATTTCAAATGCACTTTTGTGTTTGTTGTTCTACGCACTGAATGTTTTGCGTATCTTAATCCCCTTACCACTTTGACTCATTTAGATTAAAAACAAAATACAGAGATGGAAAGATCTCATTTTATCAGATCTAGACTATTGGGTGTGCCATTAAAGTAGATATGTGAAGATTTTCAAGGCAAGCAGTGTTTGGGATGTTTGTAACCTCCATATATGGTGCTAATCTGACAATGATTCCACCCTCCTCGTGACTGACAGGTGGCCCAGCAACATGCTTTATGTTTTTTCCACGATGACAAGTGACAGCACATCTGTAAGCTCAAATTCATCTGAAAAACGTTTACAAGTGGTGTTTTTTCCCCCCATGCATGTATATGTTAATGTGTATATAAAATTGAGTATTTCAAAGGATCATTTGTAGGGGTCATGCAGGTCTTGTGCAATACTTCAAGTCAATATTCCAAGGGTGTGTCCCAGCTTGTCACCTAGCAAGTTCTTGTCTTAAGAATGTGTAACCTGCTCCAGATCTTTATCTCTATCTTCAAAGTCAGTAAATTATTGTATACGTTTAAACAAAACTATTTATAACATTATTGCTATCCCTGTTCATGGATCTGCATATGAATAAATAGTGCAATTATCATTACCAACTAAATGAAAATAGTTTTTTTCACAATGCATTGTAGCCATGCACATCTTTAGGGTAAATGCATTGCATAAATGCTAACATGCCACACCCTGCTGTTGGTCACTGCATTGCATTAATGCTAAGATGCCAAACCCTGCTGTGTTACCAAGATCAAATAAGACACACACTGCAATTTGTGGAGAACACACCTTAATCTTAGATCACCCAATGTTCAGACATACATGCACAAGCATGCATTCGCACAAATGCAGGCCAATACGTGCACATGAATAATGTCCAAAAACTCATGGCTGAGTGTGCCCCACCATTCTGCAGACACTATACAGCCTACGCTTGCTGGCCAAACCCTGGCCTTACCCCGGTGTTAAACACGTCTGGTTAATAACTCGCAATAGTCAAACTTCTCCATGACGTCCTGAGGATCCAGCCCGGACATGCATTTTCCTGCCTTTCCTTTCATTGTTTCCCAGACCTCTTTACTTCATTATTTTAGAGCAGACATTGCAAAAGCTTATTGCTCCTCACGAAACACTCATACAAAGCATTGTTTTATACACCATGAGCTCACTGCTTTCACACCTGCATTATACTATCATGGAGTCATGATATGTGGTTGTAGAGGATTGTGTCATACTAGCCTAATGTATGTAATGCTCATCATTGACAGCACTGACAGGTGGATGGCACTTTGGGAACATTTGTTAATTAGTGTGGCGTGAATACATTTGTGACTAAAAAAGTTATGATCAACTTTTCTCACCGTTGTTTTAACACAGTCAAGTCTGGAACGACATGCTCACTGCTCCACCTCAAACATACACAATATGTGTGCACACATTTATTTATATGCACACATGTAGTTTAAAGCCATAAAACACATAAACCATATTAGCTGTTAAGGCTCCTGGGAATGCGAATCGAGTACGAATGGAAACTGTCTTTTTTATTCCCTGTAAGTCTCAACACTGCAACTGTTCAGCTCTTGGAGAGAAAAAAGACACTGGCAAAAGCAGATGGAAAGAAAAAATCCATGAATGTGAAAGTATCAGTGTGTCCCACCCTGCTGAAAAGAGCAGATGTTAACTCATAATTCAAGCCTACCCAGCCAACCAGATTCAGGGGCAAAAACACACCCATTGGCAGCCTGTGAGATCTGCGCTGTTTTTTCTCACATGTTGAATTTCAACTGGAATGTCTGTGCTTAAGTCTCTACCGCTCCTGTTCTCCTTTTCTCGCTCTGCCTGAGGCCAAGCCTTGAGCTGGGCGTGCCACCGTTTATCTTGCCACTTTCTCTCTGTACCTGTCTAACAGGTAGGGTGTGTGTGAGAGTGTATCGTGTACGCGAGTGTGTGTTTGAAGGGACGCTCCGCCCCCCTCTTCTCGCGCGAATAAAAACGGTAAGCCAGCAGTGGAGAGGCACGCAGAGGGACATCGACTCTCCTTTGTGAGCAACCTCCTCCACTCCACTCTTCGCTCAGAGAGACTTATCTTCCCTCTTTCTCTTCAACTTTAAGACAAGACCCTCACACAGACACCATGTCAAGCACCAGGTCATTCAGCTACAGCATCGGCGGCGGCGGCGGCGGTGGCTCCTCCAAGAAGAGCTTCTCAAGTCAGTCAGCCTTCGCTGGAGGTGGCTCCAACAGGGTCAGCAGCGTCAGGCGCTCCGGTGTCGGTTCAGGGTTCGGAGGTGGATCTGGAGGCAGCTACGGCTTCAGCAGCAGCAGCAGCAGCGGTTACGGCGGAGGCATGGGAGGAGGCATGGGTGGAGGTATGGGTGGAGGCATGGGTGGAGGTATGGGTGGAGGTTACGGCGGAGGATTCGGTGGAGGTATGGGAGGAGGATTTGGTGGAGGTATGGGAGGAGGCATGGGATTCGTCCCGGCTCCCATCACCGCTGTAACCTTCAACCAGAGCCTCCTGGCCCCCCTCAACTTGGAAATTGACCCCATGATTCAGCAAGTGCGCACTGAAGAGAAAAATCAAATCAAGACTCTCAACAACCGCTTCGCCTCCTTCATTGACAAAGTGAGTATTTCTCCATCCTAACATGTCTCATGAATTGTGCAAAAAGATTGGCCTAACGTAATGTATGATGGTTTTGTGCGTTCACGTGCAAGAGCGCAAAAGCAAAATGAGTCTTTTATCACACCAAGTATGAAGTTTGAATCAGCGACTCTTAACACTGAGACACTGAAGTAAAGTTATTGCTTGCAGCTGTAAAATAACATTGGCAGTTAAAAGTGTCTTGTTTTGCATAACACATTTTCTAAGCAACGAATTTTCTTAGTCGTAAAAGTTTAGATGAGTTTCACTAAAGTGGTACATCACTAACGTTACGTGGAAAGTAGAGTGGTAGCTGTCAATCATGTCACTTAGCGTTCATCTAGATGCTGCAAATGTGAAAGGCATTCAAAAGTGATCTCTGAGTATTCCTTTGGCTTGGAAAAAACTCTCAAAAAACCCATGACAGGGGCTGTCCAAATATGGGTGGAGTTTTGGTAATAACCTAGCAACTATATGAGTCATAGATACACACACATTCAGACAGGGCTGAAAAAAGCTGTTTGCATAGTCCAAAGTCTAGCCTATTAGATCACAAAAAAGTGCACATCTTATTTGAAATTAAAAGTCATTATGTTATTATACAGTATTTCCAATAGACAATATGCGGTTTAATTTTGTGTCCGTGCAGATTATTTTCATTCTTACTGTCCCATCAAAGGATAAGTCATCTGGGAGTCAGACACACCCATATTTGGCAACAAACAAATACTTCACAACTTTCTGAGCTAATGTGGATAGAGGACACACCCTAAAGGGCATGGAGTCAGCATACACACCTTTATTTTGTAGTGCCTGTGGGAGAATGTGCAGAAAACACTGTGTGTCCAGGATGACTCATCTATATTGTAGACACTAGGCACTTGCCTACTAACTCTATTTTATGCCTTTTCTCCATCAGCAGGTTACAGGTGAAAGACTACACTATGCCTATAAAAGCCCTGTTCATAGGTTAAGAATCACAAAATAATTTTCAAATAGCTCAAGAAATCTTGAAGTGTATGCATATGCAAATTCTTTATCTAGTTTAGTAGATCAGAACCTAGAAAAGTCTCTAGTGGCCAAACACAAAACCTGCATTAGGGTGTGGCAGGTATGGCATTTTCCCTGATGTTATTGCTATTTTAACTGTGAAGCAATGCAGGTTTGGGCGAGGCCATTCGTAGAAGACAGTTTTTTTAATCTAGGAGTTCCTAGTTTGTGTGGAGCACTGCCACACCCAGTCAGTCCACTTTCACCTTACCCTCCCCCATCGGCTCACTCCACCCTGCAGAAAAATGCCTGGTAAAATGACTCATGCCCATTTGTATTCCCTTAAACAATGGTGCCAGAGAACAGGCACAAAGAGACCTAAAGAGCTATAATTACAAAAGAGCCATACAAGTTAACACAAATCCATCAAACCACTTATTCATTTATCCACTCATTTACACATTAGTCATCCATCAGTTTTTTGACTTAGGGATTTTAAAGCAGGATTTTAGTTTTTAAACTCTATGGAGCAATGGACAGAAAAAATTGAAAATGACAATCTCCCAGCTAACACTAACTCCTTTCTTTCGTTTCCCAGGTGCGCTTCCTGGAACAGCAAAACAAGATGCTGGAGACCAAATGGAGTCTTCTCCAGGAACAGACCACCACCCGCTCCAACATTGACTCCATGTTCGAGGCCTACATTAGTAACCTGCGAAGACAGCTCGATGGCTTGGGTAATGAGAAGAACAAGCTGGAAGGAGAACTGAGGAACATGCAGGGCCTGGTTGAGGATTTCAAGAACAAGTGAGTGAAGTTGTCATGTGAACTGGGATAAATGGAAATTTGCTGAGTTGATGTGAATTGATTTAAATGTCATGTCCGTTCAACAGGTATGAGGATGAAATCAACAAGCGTGCTGGAGTAGAGAATGACTTTGTCCTGCTCAAGAAGGTAATGATCATATAGCATTTCATTTTCTCTTTGTGTTCAATCATACGCAAGTGTTTTTGAATCGTTATCGGGTAAAATGTCCTCATCCTGCTCCTTTCCATTTTAGGATGTTGATGCCGCCTACATGAACAAGGTTGAGCTGGAGGCCAGGGTTGATGCTCTTCAGGATGAGATCAACTTCCTCAGGGCAATCTATGAGGCTGTAAGTTCAAATCTGTTACAGAGACCAGTAAGGGTGGGGTACCAATGCTTTGTGAGAGCATATCATTTAACGAATGCTTGATCTGTATTTGCAGGAGCTGCGTGAGCTTCAGGGTCAGATCAAGGACACATCGGTTGTTGTGGAGATGGACAACAGCAGGAACCTGGACATGGATTCCATTGTGGCTGAAGTTCGTGCTCAGTATGAAGACATCGCCAATCGCAGCCGTGCCGAGGCAGAGAGCTGGTACAAACAGAAGGTAAATCACAGAAATACTGAACCCATAATAATAACTTAATAGCTCAAATAATCTTAGAACAAGTCACCTTTGGCTACATGGGTATTGATTTGTCTCAATGTATTATAGTTTGAGGAGATGCAGTCCTCTGCTGGTCAGTATGGTGAAGATCTGCGCTCAACCAAGGCTGAGATTGCTGAGCTCAACCGCATGATCGCCCGCCTGCAGAATGAAATCGATAACGTGAAAGGACAGGTAACAAATATCAAATGTTTAAACATGACTAAATCCCTCAAGGTTTTTTTTCTTTTTAAAGCAAACTTTGCATGTCAATGTTTTTTAGCGTGCCAACCTTGAGGCCCAGATCGCTGAGGCTGAGGAACGTGGTGAGCAGGCAGTTGCCCAGGGTAAACTCCGTATTAAGGAGCTCGAGGATGCCCTCCAGAGAGCCAAGCAGGACATGGCCCGCCAGGTGCGCGAATACCAGGAGCTCATGAACGTCAAACTCGCTTTGGACATTGAGATTGCCACTTACAGGAAACTGCTGGAGGGAGAGGAGAGCAGGTAGGAAGAGTTAAAAGATATACATCTACTTGTCCTACAAGCCTTTGGCTAGGTGTTGAAAAAAGTCTGATTTGTTCTTTTCCTTGCACAGACTGTCCAGCGGTGGAGCTCAGGCCACCATTCACGTGCAGCAGTCCTCATCTGGAGGCAGTAAGTCAATGTTCCCACCACCTAAACCCTTTAATCACTGTCTACATACAATGTTGGATGGGTATCTGAACCTACTCTCCTTTTCTTGCAGATTTCTCTTCTGGTGGCGGCGGCGGCGGCGGCGGTGGCTCTGGATTCGGATATAGTGGCGGAAGTAGTTACGGCAGCGGCGGCGGATTTGGTGGCGGAAGCGGATTTGGCGGTGGAAGCTCATATGGCAGTGGAAGCGGATATGGGGGCGGCACCATCAGCAAAACCAGCGTCACCAGCGTCAGCAGTAGACGCTTTTAAGGAGAAGATTCCCATCCCTTTCCTTACCTGCCAGATCACTCTACACCCTCCTTACAACTCAAACCAACTATGGTGCTATATTCTAGCCAGACAGCTATCCCCTGTTAGTGAGCAGATATGGACAAGAATTTCTTAAACACAAAATTTAGGTTGTTCTGTGCGTTGATGGTAGTTAACGTGCATCTTTTGTCTGATGGTTTCACTGCCATTTTTAAATCAAACCAACTTCACTAAAATGAAACCAGGAAGAATGTAATGGGAATTTCTTGCTCCCAGACACTGAATTGTTTTGTTTCTGCACTGATATGTATGGGGAAAGAGAGACTTTATTAGATGTATGTACACAGAGAAACCACTGAAGCCAATCGGGCCTCCATGAGAGTACAATTGCAAGTCTCATTATGACCACAAGTAATACAAGGGTTCTACTGAATCAGGGATTTGCTATACAGGTCCTGAAAGTCCTGACTGGATGTTTTGTGCTGTTACAAGCTCCTTGGAATATTTCAAAGATATTTTGACTAATATGACTTTGGTCATTATGTAGTGGCTGTCAGCAATATTTTACATATTTGCTAAAAAAGTTATATGACCCTCAGCCACCTTTATGATGATACGTACTTGTGGACTTGTAATTCACATGAAAGGCAGAACTGTTACAGCAAAAAACAGACAATGGCATTTCTGTGGCCCATCTCTCTTCAACCTTGTACTTGCTGAGTTGGAAGCTATAAGCTCCATTTATTGTGTGGTAACCATAACTGTAATATCTTAGACTTTCCCTGTTTAAAATGGCTTCCAGATTATTTGGTCCGGTTGTAAAGACAAAACAGAACCATGTTTAACCAGATTTATTTTGTATGAATTGACTCTGTACAACAACTTGAAATCTAAATACAATAAATCTGAAACCAAATATTTTGTCTTAATTTGCCTTTTCTTGTTGTGTCAACATCATCTAGTTGCACATGCATGTAAGCATACAAGAGAATAAATGATACAAAAAATAATAATTGAACATTTAATTCAATCACAGCCAACAAATTAAATATAAATTTGTACTCATATAGGCTGCATTGCGTTGTAAGAGTTAACTGACCTGCATCTTGTAAGGTGGATATCTCTAACAACAACAACAACAAAAAATAATACATGAACACCGCCATCCTTTCAAAAAATCTGCCTACATACATTCTGCATACATTCCCTTTAATAACCTTTTGCAGAAGCTCTTTGTAAAACTGCTTAATAAATTCAACTGAACTTTCACATCACCATTCATTAAATGTCATATTTTATGAGCAATGTTGTCAAAATGATGTATATCCATGCTTTAGTTACAAAGCTTCTAAACCATAAATGAAATTCCTTTGGATTACAGCTGCTGAGGTAAGAAGTTCATGTTGTTTTCTGTTTGGGTGTTGGTTTCCTCGGGTTCACAGGAGTTTCTTGGAATTTCATTAACTTCAAACTCTTTTGTTGTCCTAAATATGCAAATATATAACAGAATTGCTGACCCAACCACAGTGGTGAGAATGCCTAGGACGATTGGCACTGGATCTGGAGGATTGTGTCCTGCAAAAGGATTGAACGTCAGTAAAATACATAAAGGCGTAAGATACAGTCATGGGCAAACAATGATGACGAAAAAAGGTAAACACAAAAAAGATCTGAAAACCATAACTAATAGTGTGAGTTTGGTCAACGATTATAGATTTTAGCAAGATGCTGCAGTTTTATACTATGAGGGCAACTTGATATACAGCTGCTCTAATAATGGAAACCCCACCCACCAGTGAAAAGAGCCAATCATCAATGGTTTCTCTGAGGGGTGGCTCGTACATATTGTTGTGAATATTTGCGTACACAAAGTAGCCCAAGCAACTTGGAAAAAAGTGTTTTAAACAAACATTATGGTACAGTTTATGTCAAGTTTAATATATTTTTCAGAAATATGTTTATTGGGAACTTGGCTACCAATTTTGTAGATGTCTTCTTACACCATCAGAATACAAAAGGACTCGGTATTGGCTGAAATAGCTGCCTAGGGCGTATTTGGCATGGGTCAGGACTACATGTTCGTTGAACAATTATTTACAATACAACATCACATTCTGATGTCAGAATGTTTATTTGAGTCAGAAGGCATATTTGGCCCCATGATCATTGGAAAGGGATCTTGGAACAGTAGAAGTTTGTCTGTGGTTAGCTGTGTATGTATACACTGTTTATCTGGGAAAGTGATGGCACCAGAATGCACTTTTGCAGACCAGGTACACATTTTCATGACAAATGTATTCCCAGGTGGAGGTCCTCTTTAATACCCTCTGCAAGACTACATATTGTTGAGGTATGGTTTGTGTAACAAGATAAACAGTTTAAGGTGTTGTTTTTGTCTCTTATCCAGTTAAGCATCTGTTGGATGTGGTGGACTAACAAGTTTGACCCTGGCAGCTCTTCATTGAAGCGCCTACTGCTAACATCTGGGTGCATGAACACATTATTTTGTATGTTATGTCAACTGTTTACTTACATTTGTTAATTTAGTGACACAACAGGTATATAATTTATTAATGCAGTGAAGCGTCACTATCCTCCGCCTACTCGCGATGAGTTGTGGGTAATATTAGCCTTTAGAGTGTGCATGATTCTGCACTTCGAATTTCAACCGGAAAAAGTACAATCATTGAAAGACTATTTTCAACATACTACAATTTGGGACACTGTACTAATTCTACTTGCGAATACTTGACGGATAGTATGCTGATCGGAACACAGGGGATGTTTATCGATCTTCTTCCTTGCATAACCTTTTCGGTGGCCAACAAGTTTATAAATGCATAGTTCAGTACTGCTCCCTGGTGTTTGCTTAAATTCCAGCATTACACACTGAAACCTTTGTATTATGGCAACAAGTCTTTTATGGAATGTTTTAAATGTTTCATTTTCATGAAATTTTAAAAAATAACTTTATAAAATAGTCAATATTTTCAATTCTGGTTGTTTTAATTATCGCAAAATAAATTTGTATGTACATTTTTTGTCGTGTTGAACAAATTCATATTTAAATGATTAATTTAGGAGTACTTTAGCCCTCTATGTATTTTTTGCCATGGGATATGCAGGTAACTAATAGACACTCACTGTAAATGACGACGCCATTGCTTGCGTGAGAGAGGGAGGTCCTATCAAGTCTGAACACACAGTCATACACCCCTTCCGGCACTGGGGCAAATATTTCAAAATCAATGCTGCTGTTTATTGTAATGTAGGGGTCTCTCAAAATACTGCCATTGCGTCTGAAGACCATTTCCATCTAAAAAAATCAGAAAAGACAAATGAATATAATGATTATATACTGATATAATGATTAAAATTAATAAAAAAAGCAGGTTAGTTATTAAATGTATGAAGGGGTGAGTTACAGTATCAGATGATGTCAAATACGGTGAGCTGAATGAACAGGTGATTTTCACAGACTGTTTGTCAGTGGCATACAATGTGGAGACAGGACCATATGTAACCACTGAAAGTTTGGGAGGAGGCAGCGCATCTGTCAAATTGAAAGTGCATTAATGAGACAAAACAGAAGTATACAGTATCTTTAAATTGAGATTTTGCTTTTCTCTGTCTCACCTGAGCAAAATATGCTGAGCGTATTAACATCTCTGCACACAAGATCTTCAGTTGGACATTCTCTGATCTTTTTCTCACTCCCACTGCATCTTACTCCTGCAGTTGTGATGAGGCTCATGCTTCTATCCACAACCCTCTTCCAGTCCACCGCAGGTCCACATCCTAATTCCCTGCACGCTACCATAGCAGTAGCTGCAGCTGCAGATGATGAATCTGCAGTAAGGGGTTTCTGACAAACAGTTTCCCATTTGTCCCTGAGCTTTATATTCAGATTTCCCAGACAACCACCTCTTCGGCCATTTCTTACAAGCTGAATTGGTAATTCCTCTAAAAAGAGTGACAATTACGCACAATAGGTTTAAACAATGAAGGAAAGAAAGCAAAACTGCAAACAAGATCCTTAACATATCACTTTTTTCCATAAAAATATATTACAGTAATCTCACAAATATTTCCGTTAGAGTTTTAGAAGAGCTCAACAATATTTTCTGATATATAGTCTGCTGACAAATGTCAAATATATTCAATATACACTAAGCATTTCTCACCAAATTAATTCATGACCAAACTCTCTGAGAATTCATTATGAACACAGCTGTCTTGTAACAGAGTGTATAGTATATAAATAATTTATCCGTTAACCTTTACATATGTTTTCTATTTAAAGATTCCCATTCGAAGCACTACGGTGCCTGACAGAGGACTAAGATGTTGTTATGTTTTCGCACCCTGTAGAGCAGTTTGACTATTAAGGCCATAACAACATGGCGAATTCCATGCAACGTGACCACCAGTGTTTAAATGTAGAAATAGCTCATTCTATTAAAAACGTAACGCTTCATTATGTAAAGTCTTTTATCAGCTCTGAAGACATAGTTATGTATTTGTAATGCATACTATCAATACATCCTCCTTAACCTTACACACCGGTTCTTTAAGCTTTAAAGTATGTGTTTGGAAGATTAAACTGAAGAAATTAATTACTGAAGGCCTACATACAAACTCACACATCCACATACACATTGCACACAAAAATGCATTGCTCCCGTCCCATGTACCTGGAATAGCTGCCTCAAAATTAGACAACGGTGAATGTAGTACTTTTCCGTTGTACAACATCTTCATTGTGCAGACATATTCTACTTTGATGTTTGCATTTGTCTGTCTTATTAGGATCCTATTGTCGTTGCCGGTGAGATTCAGTGAACCAAGATGGATCAGGGTGGTTTGAGGGGTAACAGGGAATGTTCGATAATACAAACTCATTGAAAAGTTTGCTGCATGTTTGAGAGTTGAATCGCAGTACACAGTGTAATTTCCACCCACACTAAAAAAATTTGGCTGCACAGTTACTTTGGGAGGAGGAAGATGTGCTAGTAAGAGAGATAAGACAAAAATAATCGTGACTTTTAAAGAAAACAAACAAACTTTTGTAAAACATAAATAACATTGCTTACATATGACTAATTTAACAGGGTTACTGAATCCAGACTTCTGTCCATTATTAGTGGATTTGTACCAGCACACTATGTCACCCTCTGCAGAAGAATCAGCAGTGATGGTAAAAGTATATGCTTTTGAATATCTGATAGTCTCAGAGATCTGCCATACCACTGCGTCATCTAAGGTCTGTGATGGGCCTTTATAGCTGCCAATATACAGTGTTATAGGAAATTGAGCACCAGACACGAAACATTCCAAACCGACGTTTGTGTCTAGCTGAATATAACTTTCATTCACGTATCTTGAAAAACTGAGTTGGGGAACTGGAAGAGAGCCTAGAGGTGGAAAAAAGCAAGAGAGAGGAACAATAAATAATAATGACAGCATCAGCCTAGCAATTACATTGTTGAATTAACAATGTTTGTTTGTGTAATTATTTATTCAGTGAACCCTGAGCTACAACGAAAACGTTTGTTTCGAACTGTGGCATTGCTAGGCCCTTTTTAGGTGGGCTTAAGCCACCCTAAAGTTCAAGATTAGCCCCCATAGAAAATTGTGAGTAATCATGTAATTTGTACAGGAACTTGAGGACACTTTATAGTCCTCTTTAAAACTCTAATTATGAAAACAGCGATGGACTGCATTATTTAGCGCATTCTTCAGTTCACAGCAGCACAAAGTGGAATGAAAGTCACAAGCAAAGGATGAAGGTGTGTGCATTAACATGACATCTGCATCTTTGCCATTCTTTGTTATTAATGCAGCTTACATAATATGATGCAGGATCAATACAAGAACCTTTCCCGTATTTTTATTATTAATTTAAAACATATTTAGGATGTGATAGATGAACACACAGTCATGCACAGAAGTGAAAGCGCTCCTGCTTATCAGAATGAATGGCAGGGAAACATCATATCAAGTTAATCTTTCTACTAAATAATGACTCAGCAGTTGATTGTGACGTTTATTATATGGATTTTGACTGTTGTTGTCACTTTGAATTTAAAAATGTTACGAACATTTTTATTTGTAGCAATTAACTATGAGGTGTCACGCAAATTGCAAGTCCAGTACGATGTACCACAGGGCTCAGTCTTAGGGCCTCTAATCTTCGCATCATACATGCTACCTCTAGGAGATATAATAAAGCGACACAGAGTTAGCTTCCACTGTTATGCTAATGATACTCAACATTATAGTTCCACGAATCCTCATGGAACATCAAATAATGGAATGCCTAGTCAATATAAAAACTACAGCTCGAGCAAGCAACCCATCACATTAATTACTTAACTCGGACTAAACAGAAGTATCTCTGATTGGAACAAAAAACGGCATATATAACGACCAATAATACTCCTAAACAATTGACGGATGTTTCATGAAACCCTCGTCGTCACCAAGGAATCTTGCAGTTTTATCCGATAGTAATTTGTCATTTGAGAGCCATGTCACCAACACCTTTAAAATTGCGTTTTCCCATTTTAAGAATATATCTAAACTACGTCATATGCTGTCCCTATCAGATGCAGAGAAGTTAATGTATGCATTCATAACATCAAGATTATATTACTGAAATGCACCATTAGGGGGTTGCACTGCAGGCTTATTACGAAAACTCCAACTGGTCCAAAACTCAGCAGCTCAAGTTCTTACACGTACATAACAGTAAGAGCATGTAAGTCCTGTTCTGTCAACCCTGCACTGGTTAACTATTAAGCATCGCATTGACTTTAAAATCTTGCTTATTACCTATAAAACCCTACCCTACATGGTTTACCTCCGCAGTATTTGAGCTAAATTCTATTGTATTACAGTCCTTCAAGTGCATCACGCTCTCAGGTGTCCGGTCAGTTGGTAATACCTAGAATCTTAAAATCAAGTTCAGGTGATAGATCCTTTTCGTATCTAGTGCATAAACTTTGGAACAATCTTCCCTGCGCTATCCGGGAGGCAGACACATTCCATCAGTTTTAATCTAGACTAATTACGCATCTTTTTAATCTTGCACACTTCCATAATATAAATCCGCTGAGGGTTTAGATTGCATTAGTTAGATCAACCGGAACCAAAACACTTCCAATAACAACTGATGTATTTGTTGCATCAAAGAGTGCAGAAGAACTGTACTCTCTGCCAGTCTTGTCTCATTGTTCCAAGGTTACAACAGCGAGCAGGATCCAATTCATGTCGATACATGATGGTAGAGCAGAGAGTGAAAAGCGGAGATCTGACAACAGCTGAGATGATAAAGCTGAACAAGTAGGACACGGCTACTTGACACGTCTTCACTACAAAATTTCAACTGCTATTCGATTATTAATGATCATCTTAAATCTATAATTGATCTTTTTTCTAATTTTATTTACTTTTATTTAGCCTTTTTGTGCAAGCACTGTTGAGCTCGTGCAGAGGCTGCAGCTTTTGCCAGAGGGGAACTGGAATCCCATGGTCGGGCCTTAGTTCTCCTGAGGTTTTTTTCTCCATTGGAATTTGGGGTTTCCTTTGTTTTAACCTTTTTTGACATTGCTTTTATAACTTTAATACTTTTTACTTATAGTCAAAATGTTTCATGTTAAGCTGCTTTGTAACAATGAAATTTGTAAAAAGTGCAATACCTAAATGAAATTGACTTGACTTCAAATATTGATTGATTAATGTGATATTACTTCTAATAACAAAAACTTGTCTTTATTTTGCATATTCATTTTTATTATTTATTTTATTTTAATATATACACAGTATGTGGTGCTTTGAGAGTGGCTATATATATATATATATATATCCTGTATACTCTCATTGGAGGCTGAGCCTCCCTTATATTGAAAACCTAGAATCGTTTCAAATATGATTTGCAGTATCTGGGAATTCATTTTGAGATGAGCATATTTGTAAAATAATATAATAGAAGCAATAAGTTTGTTAAAATATATGTAAAAATATACAGTATTTCTTCGGCCCACCGGGCACCAAAAAATAGTTAAGTAATAAGAACTGCAATTTTACTGATGTTTAGCAGTATGTTATGTAAAATAACTTACCCTGGGAAGCTGTGAGTCTCAGACACATCATCCAGCACATGACAGCTATTGCTGTGAGGAAAAGAGATGTTATGTAAGGCATAATGTACAGAAAGCCATTTGTTATCGCAGAAATATGCCCTGACAGAGTGATCAGGACCCGACATGAAGCAGAGGGTCTTATATCACATTAATGGGGCTTATTTCTTATTTGAAATCCTTTATTAGCTCATTTTTACCGAATGCAGATCTTCCGCGAAGAAAAGTCATTTACTTTCGGTTTTAAGGTAAGAAAATACGTTCAAATGTCACGAACAGGTCATTTGGTTTAATCTTTTGTAAGTATAATCTCATAAATGTTAATTAAAGACATATTTATATTTAATTTGTCAAAAAACCTGTCATCTGGGTTACCGTGTGTTATTAGTTTTGAGAGGTCGTATCTGTACCGAACCTCCAAATGTGGCGGCCGGCCAATCAAAATCAAGCATTCCAACAAGCCGCGTAATAATTTGCAATAATATTTATGAGATCATTTCCCAAATAATAGTATTTCCAAGAGAAAGTTCACCAAAAATGAATTGTTTACTCACTCTAATGTCATTCCAAACCTGTATAATTTTCTTCTGCAGAACACAAAAGAAGATTTGTGAAGAATGTTGAAAACCAAACAACACTGGTCGACATTGAATTCCATTGTATAAAAACAAAACACACATCTTTTAAATAGTTTTGTGTTCTGCAGAAGAAAGTGTCAGGTTATAAGAGACGTGAGGTTTAAGATCGGGTATCATGCTGTATGTCATGCATTCTGACTTCTTTTCACTGTTAAATGTGGTCAACATGGTCATCTTGCAAAAAAATTAGTTGGCTGTATGACTTCTGTACTTGATACACTCCCCCAGCACTTCAACTTGATTCAGAAAGATGGGCTGGGCTGCAACTCATTTCTCTTGCGATAGTGAAGTTTAGGTTTGTCTGTTTGTTCATAGCATTTCATTGATGGATGTAATATAAACGATGGATTTGGAGATCTTTTGAAATTGATAGATGGCGCTTCCCAGTGCTAAAGGATGCCGGACCCCTGATAGCACACGTACATCTGGCAGACATTTATTTGATGTCTGCATTTTCATCTTTAAGACATCTGGGAGATGCTGTTTGCTCATCTGCCCTAGATCTATGATACGGGATGTAGAATTGCTTTTTCTAAGATGTTTAGTAGACATTTTTATGCAGCAGATGTTTTCCAGATCTCCATGGCCCGTATTCATGAAACATCTTAGCGCAAAGAGTTGCCCCTAGTGACAAAATTCTAAGAAAATTTGTAGAAATGTGGGTGTTTCCCCTTAAAATCCCCTCAAAAAAAAATGCATACGGTATCTTAACCCTTAAAGGAGTAGGGAGGAGGTCTTTTAAGAGATTTAGGAAAATGGACGAAACATGGAAAGTGAGAAGAAATGTGTTGTTATGTATGACAATTTCCATATTACTTTAAAGGTTTATCAATTTTTTTTTATTGTTTTTAATTGTGTGATCAACTTTGGTTTATTTTTGTTTTCTTGTACAGTTGCTTTGATGCAGTTGCTTTGTAAACGCACTATAACATTAAATTACATTGAATTGAATTGAATGACAGTTAGTTTATTAGACACAACACATTAGATTGTGCAGCGTTTGTGTTTGTGACTGTTCCTATTAGACACACGTTAACATCTACAAGACAGCGCTGCCATAGCGCCAGAAATAGAAGAAATCATTACATTAACACATTTTGCAACTGGAGAAAGTCCGCTTTGCGGCAGAGATGATGTGGTTCTGTTAGAACCATATGGGATCACACAAACAATAACATCACTTACAGAAACTTATTGTGTCACTGTTCATTTTCTATCAAAAACGTTGACATCAACAGCACGGTAAATAAAAAATAAAGAATATATGTGCGTGTGTGTTAGTATTGTAAAACAGAAAAAAATGACAATTTCAAAAATGAATGACCCTTATACTTAAAGGCGCTCTTTTTTATCTTTCTCTTCGGAAGACATAGCAATGGGGTCAGCCCCGCCTCTTCACTGAGATAAAAGTATTTGTCTTTTCCTTGCTTAGAGATGCTCTCAGATTGATCCTGGATCACTTTTAAGCTAAGACTCCTGTGTAGAAGTTTTTAAGCTAATTTAACATCTTTCTTAGACCATTCTAAGAATTCCTGCTTTAAGAATACCTGACCTGATCTTAAGCAGACATCTTACAAATGTTCCTGTGCTACAGTATCTGGGACATGAACTGCACGCGGTATTTCAAACCAAGTCATACGTCTGTGTTTTGTTAGCAATCGGTGTGTACCTGCATAATGTACAAAACACGAAAGGATGATGTGATGTGTTGCTTGCTCGTGCTGTAGTTCCGTCCCACTCTCCCCAGTCCCGCCACTAGCACCTCTAGTGTTTTTCCTGGAATAATCCTACAGCTGTATTTCTCTTTTATACATGTATTAACAGTGTATTGTTGTATTACTTGATCTACCATGGGAACTCAAAAGTTTGTGTATACTTCCCCAAAAGAACCATTCACAGTTTTTAAAAATTTAAAATTTGATATGTTATGGTTTACTAAAAATATATTTTGTAAAACGTAAAATTCTTCAGAGTTGAATGGGTTTTTTTTAAGAGTGCATACCGTAACAGTTGATATTTAGAATAATTCAATTGTGTTTTTGGAAATTGCACTCTCTGCTCACTTTAGTTTTGTTCTATAAAGTGAGAAAAATATTACATATTTCTTTGCTCCATAAAGTGCAGGGAGAATAGAGTGAGTTTTTGGTCAACTCTAATCTGTATTTTGTATTGAACAGAAATCCAAACTACATCTTGAGACTAGTTTCAGTAATGGTACATTTCCGAGATTTTGAGGACCACATATGTAAACAATTAATTCATTTTTAGAATGAATATATACTGTATATTTTAACAAACTTTTTAACTTTAGTTAGATCATCAGTCTACTTCAAGTTGGTTTCAGTGGACAATTTCCCCCACACAATTGTGAATCTTGACATCAAAAACATTATAAAAATGTAAATAACCACATACCTATTCTGTTGCCGGGAATCATCCTGACAGGTAAACGTAAATGAGACTGTGACAAATCATGATAAACCTAAACTCAAATGTAATGAAATACCCCACTGGTGAAACAGTGTTTGTGTAACTTCCTGTCAAGCAATTAACAGGGAAGTTCCTTGATTCAGCAAAAAAAAAATTTGAAGTTACAATATTGTTAAACATCCTCTTTTCAAACATATTTCAAATATTGTTTTTATTAATTTGTTTTTAGTTTCCCATCTTCTTTACATTTCTTATCACTTAACTAGTACATTATTTTAAAAATAATTGCACAGGATAGGACCATAAATTGAACCAGAGGTCTCTGCTTGACCTAAGTGACTTGACTTTTAATCCAGCATGTTTTTACTGCCCCTTTCAGGATGAATGTGTTGCGTAACTGTAAGAAAGCAGATTACAGACCCATGCCATATGTCTCTGCAGTGCTATCACAGGTGAATACGTGAGATAAACAGAATCACTGTGTATCACAGGATGAACAGTTTATTTAATCATATTTACAGCATCATACAATAGATCTTGCATATTTACATAAACGATTATGCCATTATTAATACCTGTTGCTGCTAATAGAATAGCCTATCTTTAATATTTATAAGATAATTTCACAAGGTATTTTCTTTAATGTTTGTGGTGGACTATTGAAAATAAAAAGTGTTTATTCATTTTGGATTGAATATGAATTAAAATGTTTATCATTTAGACATAGCATTCGTAATTTAAATGTAACCAACACAGACAATCATCACTGTAATTTTGCAGCACTCTAAGGGTTCCAAATAGAATTGCAAAGCCATGGTTTGCAATAAGAAGGGAAGCAGTTTCTTGAAACAGGAATGCACAACTGAACTTTCAAAATGTACTTCCTCTTTTAAGAGGTTTTGTGTTATTCACCGCATTGCTTCATTGCTCGTTTCCATAAGCAAGAATTTTCACACATGACATCACATTGAGAAGGTATCAGAGTGACCTCAGTCCTCACATTTTTTCATTTTTTCCCTTGTCCCTGCGTTTCTTTTCTTTCTCTTCCTTCTCTTTCATTGCTTTCTTCTCTCTCTTCTTCTCATTCTTGGCTTCTTTGTACTTCCACTTCGGAGGCTCCAGGTAGCCCTTCTGTTTTTTCTTTTTCTTTTCTTTCTTAGGGGTGGCCTCGGAAGTCTTTGTCACTTTGATCTGTGGAACGCAGCCCGAGGGAAACACGCTGTTGCGTCTTGCTGCTACACTACGAGGAATGAAGGTGCGCATACCAGACTGAGCAATGGACAGAACGCTGCCTCGCCTCTGGGTATCAACGCAGCAGGGCACAGAGGCGTATGTGGCTGAGTGGATAGATGGTGAAATCGAGGTGATGGAGTTGTTTCGATGGCAAATCGAACCCTCCTCCAGCTGCTTATCTGAATACTTTAGCATCAGCTCAGCCACGGCCAACCGTGGTTTGCTTGCCTCAGGAGGGCTGCTTGGGCAGAGCGGTCGTGTGGCAGTGGCTATAAGTGGGCTGTGTATACTGGTGGTCATTCGCACCATGTGGTCCATGACGCCTTCGTCCTGCGGGTCCCGTGGGAAGCTAATACCAAATGTGCTCTTCAGACGATGAGTCAGTTTCTGGCTTGCAGTTTTATTGGTTGTTGCTTTGGCGACCAGGACCTTAAGGTAGGGCCACTCTGGGATGTAGGACATACAGAATTGTTCCGCGGTTGGGCGTAGCACAAGGCGACGCAGACGCTGCAGAGTGTCAAAACGACCTGTTTTTAGTGCCCAGTCTCGTGCACATTTACCACGGTTTGAGTCTACAGCATTAACATCAGCACCTGAAACATAGAAGGCAAAAAGGCGAAAGAGAATCTTCCAAGATTCCTGGCAGATATATTTTGCATAAGAGAGGCTGCAAGAGGATGATTATTAGAAAGAAATTTTTATACATTTTGAAAGTTGAGTACAATATTAAATGGAAAGTTCACCCAAAAATGAGAAATTCTATCTTCATTCAGTCAACCTCTTCTCATTTCAAATCAGTATGACTTACTTTCTTCACACAAACGTGTGTTTGTGTCTGTGTGTTCAGGCCATCACTAACCGTGCATTATAAGAGCTGCCACCACATCATTCCTTCCCTGTATGGCCGCTTTAATGAGAGCAGTAAACCCTCTATTATCTCTGATCTCTGTGTCTGCTCCAGGAAAGTAATTCATGATGTAATTACAGATGGAGACGTGGCCTGTGAACCAAAACACTGTATCAGGTTGCAACACAGACACCAGCTCTTTAAGTTATCATTACAGTTGTGACAACTGACCAGCTTGAGCTGCGATCATCAGAGCAGTGTTGCCATCATTGTCTTGGTGATTAATATCGAGATGTGGACAACTGTGAAGCCCATAAACAATCGAAAGATAGCCTTTGTATGAAGCAAACATCATCCCATTCTGAAAGAGAGAATTATGGTGTGTTACAATGAACACAATCAAAATAATACTTGATGGACCCCTGGCTTTTATTCCATGCATGTTAGCTTTAGAGACATATACTATGCTAAATTACTCCAAAAAGTTAACCAGCAAAAGTTAACCAGCATATCTTCGCTGACCTTCTGAAAGGGATAGTTCACCCAAAAATTAAAATTCAGTCATAATTAACTCACCCTCGAGTGGTTCAAAATCTTCATAAATGAAGAATTTGGTTCCAAAATGAGAACTATGTTTTTAAAATTTGTAAAAAATCATGTTTTTTATTATGTAATCGTGTTTTTCTTGTGTTTTATTGTGTAAGGAATTTATGAGTTATCATGGCTTAAATCAAAACATACCAACTGCAGTTTGAATGATATTAATTCAAATAAACAATAAAAAACGGAGTTATAAAAATTGAATTATCAAATTTTTGTAAAACCACGGATCACACAACCAGTCTTAAGTAGCAATAGAAAATTTTTAGTAAAAGACAAAAATACATTGTATGGGTCATAATTATCTATTTTTCATTTATGCCAAAAATCATTAGGATGTTACGTTAAGATCATGTTCCATTAAGATCATTTGTAAATTTCCTACAAGAAATATATAAAAACTTTATTTTTGTAAGTGGATGGCCTATCCACTCACAAAAGGTAATTTTCTCAATATTTTGACTTTTTTGCTCTCTCAGATTCTCAGCCAGATATTTTCCTATTCTAACAACTCATACATCAATAGAAATCTTCTTTATTCATCTTTCAGATTATGTAAAAATCTAAATTTCAACCCACAAAACTGGTTTTGTTATCCAGGGTGACATATGGCCAAATTTGCTGTTTTTCAATACACTTTTATATACCTTTTATTTGTAAGATATTTGCAGAACCCAGTGATAAACATAAAGAGTGACTAATAATAATGATTTATGTGAAAAATAAAAATTACAACATATGGAGATATGAGGTTTCAGAAGGACAGTAGCAATTTTTTAAAATGTACAGTTTCTTTTTTTTGGGAAAACTGAGCAAAAGTTTTGTCCAATCAAATGCTCTCTAGAATGAGAATGCTTCTTGTCCTAAAACAGTAGCAATAGCATATAGCAAAAAAGACTTTGATAAAAAATGTAGACATAATGTTTCACAGAAAATACACCCAAAACTCTATTTATAGCATTTTCAACATCTGAACGCTCTAATCTGAGCATGGTTGGTGTTTCTTATGTTCTCCAACATGAATCTCTAGTCTTACCCATCCATTAATGTCAACTTCCATGACTTTGTTGTGGGTCACACCATCCTCCAACACCCTCTTTAGGGCCTGTGCATCATTTTGGACACAAGCCTCGTACAAAGTGTTGGCAGTTCCCTTTTTAACCCCCCTCTCATAATCCGGGAGAACAGAATCATCAGATAACACACTTCCCGAGTCCGACTCCTCCTCTAACAATGCGATTTCTGAGGCATCCTCATCTGGCCCTGACCCAAGGTATGGATCCTCCAAGGCAGAGTTTCGGACTGCTGCCATGCTGTCTGTCAGAATGCAGGTCTTGCCTTCATTATCTTAGATGGCATTTGTGCACTGTTCCAAAACAGTTGTAAAAGGTCATCAACAACAAAATCCAAGTGTTGTGCTAGCAGGACCTAGACAAAAAACACAGGGATCTTCAATCAAGTCAATGAAGCATCCAAAAATGTGATGATGTTTCTTATTAAAAAGGTTTGTAAATACACATGATGTTATCGAGCTCTGTTGTCAAACGGCTACTTGAATTGAAAAAGCAATCCACACTCTTTTATCTGGATATGTCTGAAAGGTTGTGAGTTTTAGTAGCTCTGGGTTTAGCCCTAGATAGCTGTACTTTAATTGTCAGAGCTAAATCTGGCCTGCAGGCTTAAAATACATTTCTAAACAAGCTTACGACATATTACAAACACAAGTTACCCCTTCTTAAATATAACTCAAACATAACCAAATAATGTTTCTCAAAACAAAAGTTCATTAAAATAATAATTTATTATGTTGTGTGCACCAATAAAATAGAAATGCAATGATTTACATAACAAGACAATTTTCTTTGGTGAACAATTAAAACAGTTGCTCGAAGCTCCATGGTTTGCCTATGAGGCTGTTATTAAATGTTGTAATAATGGGATGGTTGCATTTTAAACAATAATTAAAATGATTATTGTGTAATATATACTCACCTGTGTCCTCCTGTCAGACAAAAATCCTTCAGTGAACACTGGTACCTCATCAGGATTTTGTAGCAGATATCACATCCGAAATTATAATCCCCAAAAAACTAAACTGTTAAATTGACCTCTTTACGGTGTGTCTGTGCATGTCCCGTGTATATGTGTGTGTGCAATGGTGTATACAGTACATGCACTGTAATGCTCTCTGACAGCTCGAGTCATTAGACTGACTAATGCCTTCAGGATCAGAAAGGACCATACGTTGGTACTTGTAAGTAAAATCCCCTTTCACAGATACTGTACACACACAAGCTCACATTTTCTAACATACAACAATCATAGTCAAGCAAATCATTTGCTTATTAATATATATAAATATTAATATCTCACATAACAAACAATTGCAATGTTACAGCACATTCAATTTTTGTATTATACGTGAGCAATAAGTTATAGGGGATGTGCATTACTGTGAATAAATCAGGCCTGAAGGGCATTGTTAGTGGCCGTTTCAGTTTCACTGAAGGATAACGTTTGTTTTACATTGCTGTACGAAAAATGTCACGCAGTAAATTAGTTCCGATGTGACAAATGTTTTGCCTAGTACTTTAGTATTTACTGCAGTAAACAGTTGTAAAATCCTGGACATAAAGTACACAACAATATAAACATTAGTTTATCTGTTCACTAGTTATTACTACAAAAATGTAGTGTACATTAAGTAAGGGATAATGTACAGGCAGCTGGTTATTATCGCAGAAAAATGCCCCGACAGTGTGATCAGGACCCGACGCGCAGCACAAGGATCTTGTATCTCACCGAAGAGGCTTATTTCACGATAACAGCCAGCTGCTGGTACATTATCCCTTACTTAATGTACACTAGATTTTTTGTAGTAATAACTAGTGAACAGATAAACTAATGTAAATAATTGCTAGTAGATATTATACAGCTACTTGCTTCATGAGAAAAAAACTGGACATGAAATGTGTTTTTGAGATATTTTATTAGCTCCTTTTTACATAATGAAGATCTTCCATGAGGAAAAGCTGTTTAAGAAATGACGTACAAATGTCACAAACAGGCAATTTGGTTTAATTATTTGTAAATATGATGTCAGATATGTTATTAAAATACATATTTATATATTTTTTTGTGTAATATTAAATTGTACATGTCAAAATAATTTGCAGCATGGGGGTAACTGTGTGTTTTTTGTTTTGAGCGATTGTTATCTGGGAACGAACTTGCTAATGTCTTGACTGGCCAATCAGAATTAAGCATTCAAATGAGCCATGTTATATATAAGTGTAGAAATACTGTAAGTGTCATGGGCTGACACGGAGGAGGATGAATGGAGAAACAAAAAGGTATAATCCAATGGGGTTTAATGATAACAGAAGTCCAAAACAAACACCGGAGCAGGAGAACAGGGAAGACAAAACCAGTTATACAATTCATTGACATAAATAATAACCGACAAAGAACAGAGGGAGACACAGGGCTTAAATACAAAAGGAAGACACTCATGGAAAACAGAAACAGGTGTGGAACTAATTAACAATGACGAAACACAAGTGAAAACGAATTAGCTAATAATGAGATTGGCAACGGGAGATTAACAAAGATGAGGGACAGGTGAAAACAATGAGACAAGCGAAAACAGGCAAGGAACAAACGTGACATTACCCCCCCCTCCACAAGGCGCGACATCGCGCCAAAACAGTACCAAAGGGGGAAGGGGGGGTGGGCGTCCTGGAGGCCGGTGCAGGGAAGACCAGACCTGGTGGGATGGGAGACCTCCAGGGCGATACGTCCAGCTCTGGGACTCTGGAGGGCGGCGGCCATTCTGGAGGCCTTGAGGGCTGCGGCCATTCTGGAGGCCTGGAGGGCGGCGGCCATTCTGGAGGCCTGGAGGGCGGCGGCCATTCTGGAGACCTGGAAGGCGTCGGCCGTTCGGGAGACCTGTAAGGCGTCGGCCGTTCTGGAGGCCTGAAGGGCGCCGGCCGTACCGGATGGCAGACGACCGGTCTAGCCTTGAGGGCTATCCCTGCCATATGGCTCCCCCCCAAAAAATATTTGGGCTTAGTCCGGGAGCTCATATGGAGGTTGGCCTGGACCAGCTGGGCAGCGGGCTCTGGCGGCTGGGCAACGGGCTCTGGCGGCTGGGCAGCGGGCTCTGGCGGCTGGGCAGCGGGCTCTGGAAGGCCGTGCGGGAACGGCTGGAGAGGCTCTGGAAGGCCGTGCGGGAACGGCTGAAGAGGCTCTGGAAGGCCGTGCGGGAACGGTTGGAGAGGCTCTGGAAGGCCGTGCGGGAACGGCTGGAGAGGCTCTGGAAGGCCGTGCGGGAACGGCTGGAGAGGCTCTGGGAGGCCGTGCGGGAACGGCTGGAGAGGCTCTGGGAGGCCGTGCGGGAACGGTTGGAGAGGCTCTGGAAGAGGCCCTGGAAGGCCGGACGGGACCGGCTGCGAGTACAGGTCCCCTTTAACCTGCTCCCGTTGCTGGGTGGTGGAGGAGTGAGGCGTGGATCCGGGATGAGCCGGAACGAACCCCTGGCCTGTGACCGATACTGGGCGACCCCCGCTCAAGTCCTCATCAGTCACCCCGACGCAGAACTCGGAGCCGGTTGCTTGGAGGACTCGATTTACGAAGTCCTCCAGCCGGTACTCATCTGCATCGGGAAGCATGACGAGGACGAGCAGAATGTCGTCCAGACCGGCCACAAAGGCCAGGTTTAGAGCTTGATCGCTCCAACTCACCCGATAGCACACGCCAACAAACTCCTCCACGTAGTTCTCCAGAGGCCTTCCGTCCTGTCTCAAGTCCCTGAGGACAGCCTCTGGAGAAAAGGTACAGCAATCCATTTTTCAGGTCGGTTATTCTGTCATGGGCTGACACGGAGGAGGATGAATGGAGAAACAAAAAGGTATAATCCAATGGGGTTTAATGATAACAGAAGTCCAAAACAAACACGGGAGCAGGAGAACAGGGAAGACAAAACCAGTTATACAATTCATTGACATAAATAATAACCGACAAAGAACAGAGGGAGACACAGGGCTTAAATACAAAAGGAAGACACTCATGGAAAACAGAAACAGGTGTGGAACTAATTAGCAATGACGAAACACAAGTGAAAACGAATTAGCTAATAATGAGATTGGCAACGGGAGATTAACAAAGATGAGGGACAGGTGAAAACAATGAGACAAGCGAAAACAGGCAAGGAACAAACGTGACAGTAAGCATAGAAGAGTAGTAGTAGTATAAGTAGAATTCCAGTGTACTACAATGTACTACAGATCTAGTATTAAAGTAGTTTACTATACTTATAGATAAAGTATTTTTTCACGTGCCGTATTTTATCCAGTTGTATGATTGGTCCAGAGTTTTATTCATTCTCATTAATGAAGTATAAAAAAATTGGATGGTTTTCATCTAGATCTGTGAATTTAGGAAATTTTGGTTTGTTTTGTGGATATGAATTTTAATAGCCAAAACATTGCACGGTATTGTGATCATAAGCCTGTAAAACACTAGGCTTGATTTTGTTTTTGCTTTTACCAAACATTACAAATATTGAAGTAAAATCAATGCAACTTTCATGAAGTAAAATCACTTAAAGCCTTCCTTCCACTTAAAAGAATAGTCCCTTATCAAATGTGGAAAGTTGTTTACGTTACTAAGGGTGCTGCACAGCGATATACATATTCGTTACACAGTCATATTCACTATAAAGCAAACAGATTTAAGGACTGGAACTAAGCGTTTTCTGGAAGATGTGGTTCCCTTTCTGTCGGTCTCTCGACGTTGTGTCGAGAACACAGATGGGGTTCGTCCTTGAGAACCAATCAACTCTGACTACTATAGAAAAGGCCAATGAAATTTGGCGAATGAAATTTGCATGCCGGACTCCGCCCCCGGATATCCGGTATAAAAGGAAGCCGGCGTGTAGCATTCATTTACCTTTTGTTCTTTAGAGCCTTCACTCTTGAGTACAACTTAGGATTCAAAATCCTCTACAAACTACACTGCTGGTGCTACGACGTGTTGCAGCGGATCGTCCCTACCTGCAGCGACCTTCCCCTGGGCGTCTCGGCGGTTCCGGAGGTGTTAGAGATCTTCTAAAAAGTCATTTTCAGGACTGACTGAGCATTCTCCAGCGTGGCATGTCCCGCTGTTCTCTTGGGTGCGGCACCCTCATCGAGGAGGGGGAAGGACAAGATCGCTGCATTAGGTGTCTGGGCGTCCAGCACACTGAAGCCCGCAGTCTGCACTGTGGGCAGATTGTCTTTCAGAAGTTGCGGTCACTGGTTCCATTTGCGGTCACCATTTCGTTCGCTACCTGGGCTGTGACATCTGTGGCTACGGCCCTGATGACCACCCACGTTAGCAGCGTTAGTGATATGGGGAACTCTGCGAACATAAACCCGCCAGCCAAGTGCTCACGGGCCGATCGCACCCCGATTCGCTCTTCTAAACGTTCCCCAACCGGCGGTGGCATACCGTCCAGATCCTCACGCACACACTCGGAAACGATGTGTGACGTAGATGAGACGTTGCTCGCAGCATCGGAGGGAGACTGGCATCCGGCTCTGACGAATCTGAGCTCCACCCCCGGGTCGAGTTCTAGAGGAAGCAGAAGTGATGCCACCCGTAATAACCCGGGGATGCGTGGTTCCTGGGGTCGGAGCACGGTGCAAACCGCGCCCACCCCGGGTTCCATGTTTTTCCCGGAAGTGCATGAGGAGCTGTGTAAAACTTGGAACGCTCCACGGACCGTTCCAGTGAAACCAGCTCCGGCTCCCTTACTTCCCTCGATGGTGTGGCAGCCAAGGTCTACGTCGACATCCCCCGGGTGGAACGTCCGCCCGCGGTGCACCTGTGCCGCGGACGGCTACCACCTGGGGGGAATCGGCCACACCTACCGCCCAAAGCACGCAGACTTCATTCACGTTGTCGAAGGCTTGCGATGCTGCGGGCCAGGCTGCCTCCTCTCTCTACGCCATGGCCATCCTGCAGGTCCGCCAGGCCTAGGTGTTGAGAGAGCTCCACGAGGGTAAGGCCGACCCGGGTATAATGCAGGATCTCCGTGCCACTGCTGGCAGCGCTCTACGGGCGACCAAGGCGGTGGCACGGGCCCTGGGTCGGACGATGTCCACGGTAGTGGTCCAGGAGAGACACCCCCGGTTATACCTTGTGCAGAGGAGTGACACCAAGGAAGTCCGGTTTCTTGATGCACCCATCTCGCAGGGTGGGTTGTTGGTAACACCGTCGAGGACTGTGCTCAGCAGTTTTTGACGGTGAAGCAGACAGTGGCAATAAGCCACATTTTTTTCACGTCGCGACTCGGCCGCCTAGAGGCCTCCGAGATCCCGCGTGACGTCTGCTGCCCTTCAACCCAGGACCCCTTCGACATCGGCTCCGGTTCCTGTGCCCCCACCGGCGGCACCCCGGTAGCAGAGGTCGAGGGGGAAACCTCCACCCCGTCAGCTACCTTCTTGCGAGAAGGGACACTGACGGGAAGACCCCAGGGAGGACAACTTCGGGCCCGAACCTTCACAGCCACGGCTCTGATCGGTCGGTACGGGACGACTCCTGCCTCGTCACCTAAGCCGGGCCCTTGTCAGGGCCTGGCGCCCACTTACTCACAGAGTTTTTCCGTTCTCCCCGGGTGTACTTACAGCCGATCGCACACTCCACTGGACTGTGCTCGGCGAACCGACCTCACACCCTGGCGAGGTGTGAGGTCGTACACATACGACAACTGTCACCACTCTCAACCGACAGTGCGTGCCGTTGTCCCGCCAGGCAGGTAAAAAGGCGGAGCCAACCTTCCCTCCGGGGACCCTTCGCCAGCCGACGAACCACCCCCTGTGGGAATGATGAAGCAGACCGTACCCTTGGTCACCCTGTCACAGTCCCTGGGAGCTCGAGAGCTGCCCACACTGTCTCGCTGGCCTTGCGGGCGGTCCGTCTTGGTTACTCGATCCAGTTCGCCAGAGACTCTCCCAAGTTTCAGGGCATCATCTCTCCCTCTCTCAGAGGCAGGGACGCCTCCGTACTTCGGGTAGAGGTCACCACCCTTCTGGCAAACAGGCATCGAGCTCGTCCCTCAAAACCAAGATGTTCAGTGGGTCACGTCCCGCACTTCATCGTTCCCAAGAAAGACGGTGGGTTGCGCCCTAAGGTCTGCGTACCCGGAACAGAGCACCTTCACAAGCTGCCGTTCAGGGTGCTCACACAGAGGCGCGTCCAGACATCTATCAGGTGTCAGGATTGGTTCGCGGCAATCGACCTGAAGGGCGCTTACTTTCATGTCTCGGTCCTCCTCGACACCAGCCGTTCCCACGGTTCTCGTGCGAGAGGCGGGCATATCAGTACAGAGTCCTCCCTTTCGGTCTGTCCCTGACCGCCCTTTCTCCCTTAGGGGAAGAAGGCGAGCGGGTACTAAACTACCTCAGCGACTGGCCTACCCTGGCACACTCGCGAGATCTGTTGTGTACAGGAAGGGACCTGGTGCTCCGGCACCTAGATCGATTGGGACTCCAGGTCAACCAAGAGAGGGGCAAGCTCTCCTCAGTGCAGAGCATCCTCTCTCTTGGTATGGAACTCAACTCTGTCACCACGGCGGCGCTACTGTCCGCAGTTGCGCCCAACCAGTGTTGAACTGTCTGAAATGAACATTTTAGACAGACAGCGGTCCCCCTGAAACAATTCAGAGGCTCCTGGGACACATGGCGTCCTCGCGGGTTAATACCCCTCGGGTTGATGCACATATGACCGCTCCAACACTGGTTTCAGAGTCGAGTTCCTAGGAGAGCGTGGCACACTGGCAGCAGGCGCATGGTGATGCCGCCCTGCTGCCAACGCACCATAACCCCTAGTCTTATGACTTTTTCGACGGACTCAGGTCCCTCTGGGCAGGTTTTGAGGCAGGTCGTGGTGACGGCTGACGTCTCCCTGCAGGGGTGCGGTGCAGTGTGCAACGAGCACGCAGATGGGGTGTTGGACGAACCCCCGCCTGCGCTGGCATGTCAAGTGCCAAGAGTTGTGGGCTGTGCTAATTGCACTGAGCAGGCTACGGCCTCTCGTGCAAGACATGCACGTGCTGGTCCGAGGACAGCACTATAGCTGTAGCGAACACAGATCGTCAGGGTGGCGTTCGCTCACAGCAGCTAACACAACTTGCTCGACGCCTCCTCCGGTGGAGTCAACATGTGACCCGTTCCCTGCGGGCCACACACACCCCGAGCAAACTGAACTAGACAGCCGACGTGCTCTCTCGCCAGTTTATGCCTCGTGGAGAGTGGCGACTTCACCCCCGCGCACCAGCTCATTTGGAGGCTGTTCGGGTAGGCCCAGGTAAACCTGTTCGCCTCCCGTAACACCACCATTTGCCCGTTTGATATTCCTGCCCTCGGCACGGATATCCTTGCGCACAGCTGACCGCGGGCTGGGCGGAAGCACACCTTCCCCCCCCAGGAGCCTCCTTGCACAGACGCTGTGCAAGGTCAGGGAGCAGGAGCACCAGGTGTTATTGGTTACACCACACCGGTCTAACCGCACTTGGCTTCAGAGCTAATGCTCTGGACAGCGACTTCCCCTGAACCATTCCCCTGACAGAGGACATGCTCTCTCAGGGGAGGGACACGTTCTGGCATCCCAGATCAGACCTCTGCAACACCCATGTCTGGTCTCTAGACGGGACGAGAAGATCCTGAGATGGCTACTCCCCCTCTATGGCAGAGACCATCACCCAGGCTAGGGCCCCATCTACTAGGCGGTTACACGCCTCTAGACGGCGCCTCTTCTCGTCCTGGTGTCTCTCTCAATGAGAAAGACCCACTGAGGTGCTCGATCAGGATTGTGTTTTCCTTCTCACGAGACTGGAGACTAACATCTCCCCTCCACAATGAATGTGTATGTAGTCGCTCTTGCCACTCATCACGACTCAGTCGGTGGAAAGAGTCTAGGGCAACACGACCTGGTCACCAGGTTCCTAACGGGCGCGAGAGGGCGGAATCCGCCTCACCTCCGCTCCATACCCTCTTGGGACCCTAGTGGTCCTGGGGAGCCCCAGGGCCCCCCAAGAGCCCCTCGGAGGTTCCGATCTTCCTCACAGAGTAAGACGGCCCTCCTGACGGTGCTCACTTCCTTCAAGAGGGTAGGGGACCACCGAGCATCCTCCGTGTCCCCGGATTGCCTTTAATTCGGCCCTGGAAACTCTCACGTTCGCTTGAGACCCAGGCCCGTATGCGTGCCCAAGAAGTTCCCACTACTCCCTCCGGGGCCAAGTGGTGAACTTGCAGGCGCTCCCCATAGGGGAGGAAGACCCAACCCGATCAGTGTTGTGTCCAGTACATGCTGGACCGCACGCAGAGCTCTGAAGCTCTGACCAGCTCCGTGTCTGTTGGAGGACAGCAGAAGGGGAAGGCTGTCTCCAAGTAGAGGCTGGCGCACTGGGTCGTGGACGCCGTTACGACGACATTCCGATCTCAGAATCTCCCATGCCCATTGGCAGTGAGGGCTCACTCCACACGGAGTTCAGCCACCTCCTGGGCACTGGCAGAAGCGCCTCTCTAGCAGACATCTGTAGAGCTGCGGGTTGGGCTATGCCCAAACACCTTCGCAAAGGTTTAACAACCTTGGCGTAAACCCGGTGTCAGCCCACGTCCTTCGTGGCGACATGTAGGACTGGCATCCGGGGGGGCGTATGCCTGCGAAAGCACCTTTCCACCCTCTAACAGGTTGGGTCAGTTTGCTATCTATCCTTTCCTTCTTACCCCACCTTGGCTAAGAGAATTGGTACCTCACCAGCCTCCCTTCTTACCCACACCCTGGTTAAGAACAGGCATTCCATCCATCACTAAGCAAGCACCTCCTGGGGGTTGGCTGAGCAGAGCAGCCTTCCCCCTTAGGCCGGGACATATCTTGACCTATCACACATAGTTCTAACCGGACCTGTGCTATCAGACGCAGTAACACCCCCTCCGCGGGCTGTTCCGTCTGGCATACCCTCATGACACTGGTTCCCACACTTGGTAACCCATGAGCTTCCCCAGGTGGACCTCCACCTCGCGGTTAACTAACCAGTCCGCACGTTCCATGCGTTCTCCTCCTAGGACGAGACCATACTTTCTCCACCATATTCCTCCCCACGGGTAGGAGGTGGCCTCTGCAGCGCTTCTCTGCTTAAGAGTGCGCTTTCCCGGTGTAAACCGATCCGGACGGCCTCTCGCCTGTAGAGAGCTAAGGCCCCGTCCGTGAAAGTTACCGGTCAGGGCTGTATCCATCTTTCCTGAAAGCTCTGGAACCCCCCGACCACCACACTGGAAGGTTACAGGTCTCACGAAAGCTTCGAGCTGACACGCCCAGGCTTGTCAACGTTGCTTCGCTGAGATTGTGACGCGATACAGCGTTTGTGGCGTTTTCCATAGATAACCCCATCTGTCGTTCTCGACACAACGTCGAGAGACCGACAGAAAGGGAACGTCTTGGTTACGTCTGTAACCTCAGTTCCCTGATGGAGGGAACGAGACGTTGTGTCCCTTATGCCACAAACCTGTATCGTTTCTGTTGCAGTTTGAGAGGCTCTCAGGCTCTTCAGAACAAGAGGTAAATGAATGCTGCACGCCGGCTTCCTTTTATACCGGATATCCGGGGGCGGAGTCCGGCATGCAAATTTCATTCGCCAAATTTCATTGGCCTTTTCTATAGTAGTCAGAGTTGATTGGTTCTCAAGGACGAACCCCATCTGTCGTTCTCGACACAACGTCTCGTTCCCTCCATCAGGGAACTGAGGTTACAGACGTAACCAAGACGTTTCAGCGTACGCACGCACGCACCTGGCCCAATGTTAACTACCTGTCTATGTTTATTTAAATTCAATTTATTCTGAATGTAACTTGTATCAATATTCATTTATATCAATATTTTATTGTGTATTAATTGTAAACTGTAAAAGTACAGTCTTTGCTGAAGTCTAAAATAAATTTATTCTAGTCATAGTGTAGTGTGTGATATGGCCATTTATGATGTCACAATACTTACTTAATGTTCATGTGAAAAAACTGTGCATGCATTTCACAAGGAACCTGACTTTAGGTCAGAGGATTAAACTATCTATGTAATGGAATGCGAACAGAGGCTAATTACAAGCTGTCTTTGATGAGATTTCAAGTGTGACGTGTGATGCTGACAAAAATGTCCCCAAATGCCTTGAAATCTCATCCAGACATTGATTGTGTAATTTGCTACAGGTTATCTGTAGGTGTAAAATGCATGTAAATGTTATTGGACATATGTCAAGTTCCCATGTTCATGTCCTCATAAGTAACAGAGTTATGAACATATTTCATGCCCCCATGTTCTTAATAATTCTAATAAATAAGACAAGCTTGCAAGCCATCAAATGAAAGGCAGGTTTTTTTCCTTCTGTATAGCTTATACTTATATAAGGCAGTGACTGATTATAACTACAGAAGCAAAAAATGATTTGTAGTCTTTCAAATTATATGTGTGGAGCCCTTTCCTCTTGTTTCCTCGTGTTGCTCTCTCTTCTTCATGAACTCTTTGGCTCAAGGGGGGGGGCAACATGGAGCAAGAGGGTGTTGGAGAACAGGGTGGGAACGGGGGAGGTGGATAGCCAAAATGAGAAAAGATAAGAATGTGTGTCACTGAGTAAGTGAAAGCTAAGAGGGGATGAACTCATTACTTGTACACTGGGCAGTACTGACCAGTCAAGAAGATACAACAAAACAAACATTTTGTTCATCCACCTAGTACAAAGAACAATTTGGAAAATGAAGAGTTTGGGCAAACTTCAATGCAACACAGAGCAGCTGCTCACATCTTTATCAAACACTCTTCCATCCCTCACTCTGAGTAAGCATCATTGGGTAAGTAGTCAGACACATACACTTCCACACACAAATATTTTTATTTCATCTGTAATGACTGTTGTTTTAACATTGAACTAATGATATGTTCTTTTACACACATATATATATATATATATATATATATATATATATATATTCTTTTCACATTTTTATCAATTTACTATGTTTGCCATTTGCATCTGTGTAATATACTCTACAGTGTACTAGTGGAAATTTGAATTATTTTATATATAAAAATATTTATTTAATTATATATACTCATATAGCATAAATCTCATGCAAAATAAAGTGCAGCGAATAAGTCAAAATAGGGTTCATTTGTATATTCCTGCCTAGCATATCCTATAGTTTGTAGTTGTATTTTTACTGTATTATTCAGCTCAGAACACTTATACGCGAAATTAGTGGATCGGTTATGCTGTGCAGGTAGCTTAAATGCTTTGGCAGCATTGTAATAGTTTACAATAATGGCAAAAATTATTTTTGTTTACTTGAAAAGACCAACAGACACCCACGCACAACTTTGAATGTCTGTCAAAACTGGGGTGATTGAAAGCAGACCTGTCTTAACTCATGCCTTAGGGATGCTTGTTCTCTAGCTCTGTTGTCAAAACACCAAAATGCCTTAAAAAAATGACAAGGACATGAAAGAAACAAAAATGTCTACTAATGTTTTAAAGCAACTCATTTCAGTTACTGAAGTCTGACATGACACATGGTCTTCTTTTTGATTATTCTAAACAGAAGACTAAAGCAGTATTAGACATTTGCTAGACTTGTCACAACAAGTAGTTAGTATCTAGGGAGGCCTTCAACTACACCGACTTGACAAATGTTGTAAATAAAGTAAGTACTTTTATGTCATACCACAATTAAAACAAGACAGTAAATAATGGTGAAAAAACTTGGTGGTCAGGCAAAAAGGATGTTTTAAAGCAACTCGTTACAGTTAGTGACTTTTAAAAAGGCTGACATGACACATGGCCTTCTTTTTGCTTATTCTAAATAGAAGACAAAGCAGTAGACATTTGCTAGACTTGTCACAACAAGTAGTTTGTATCTAGGGATGCCTTCAGCTACACCGACTTGACAAATGTTGTAAATATGTCTTTTTAAGTCATTTTAAGGTTTTTGTTAGTATTACAAAAACATCTGCAAAACAAATACCAGAAAAACTCTGTAAAATTACATTTTCACTTCCACACAAACGTTACAGTGTACAATGTGATACGAATAAAATCTTTCTGTTATACTTTACATTAAAGATCCCTCCATAAAGCATTTCTTAATGTGTTCATTGATGAATAATAAGTCGTTTACAAATGCATTATGCAGTTATAGCTGCATTAATAAAAAGGGGGCTTCTACAAAATACCTGCCAAGTGGTGAGCCATTTATCTCACATGTTGCTAATGCTTAATAAATGTATTTGTTCATTATTTATTTGACTTGAAGAGATTAATTATTATCTCAATGTTGTTTGAAAAATAGGCTGTCAGGAAGGGGATACCATACAAACGTACACTACAAATAAAGAGAAAATAATGTTGTTTTTATTGCTCCTTTTGCCAAGTGAATACGTAAAATTACTTTTTTCCCTATAGAGCTTACACATCAATAGCTTTGCTCTTCGAAGCGAGTAGTGCATAGAGATCACTTCAGAATGGAACGCTGGAGATGATTTCTGCACGCAGAGGGTTAATGTGCGACTGCGAGTTGCGTTAATTTCCAAATAGATCCGTTTTCAGCGTTTATCAATGTAAGTGTATACACTGACAAAAAAGGTCAATTGTAACTTAAACTTGAGATTTAAACTGGGTGAACTATCCCTTTAATGTGCATTTTATGTAAACAAAGCATTTAAGCAAGGTTTGAGAGGCTGTGCTATAGGCCATTGTGAAAATCATTTATTCACAGAACTACTGAATAAACAGACTAATGGATTCTCATAAGTGCTTTGTTGTTGTAGTTTGAGGTGAACTTGATTTTATGGCGTTACTTTATTTTGAAGTGAGTAGTGGGGACTCGTTGGGAATATAGATCATATTTACTAGGCGGTCCATTGACTACTCCACTTTTTGACTCCAGCTCTCACATTATGTGGTTCACAAAATGTCATTTGGGCAAGGTCACGTGGCTGTTGCACTACACTTAAAGGTGCACTGCACTTAAAAACTGTTTATTATGAATAAACATGTCACTTGTTCGTTGGTTTATGTTAATGGCCCTAAACAGTAGGCCACACCTTCCGCAAGCATTTCTTAATCTCTTCCAAAAAGTGGTGGGGACATGTCTCATCATAGAAATTGCTCCAGGTATGGACTTGTATTTCATT
The DNA here is from genome assembly GCA_008369825.1 of Triplophysa tibetana. Taxonomy (NCBI): domain Eukaryota; kingdom Metazoa; phylum Chordata; class Actinopteri; order Cypriniformes; family Nemacheilidae; genus Triplophysa; species Triplophysa tibetana. Next base: position 12,329,040 of record CM017905.1, on the reverse strand, counting down.
GCAGGTGTGATAGTAAAGTTAGTTACACCTTCCTGCTCTAACCCGGGGTAAACTAACTTTTATGGCCTGTTTCAGATTGAAGAGAGCAGTGAAGGGCATCGTTTACTGGAAGAAAAACAGACTTGTTCAAAGAAGGGTGAAGAACGGGAGAATGGAGAACAAAGGAGAAGCCCAAGAGCAAAATACATACCTGAGGGCAAAGGTGAGGGGTCAAACCACATTCTCTCTCATTATGTTCGGCACCTCAGTGTTTACACTGAACACAGGAATTCTGTGACACAAGTATTTAAGAGCCCTCTGCGCACAGTGTTTGTTGACAACAGATCAGAACTATTTTAAAATAGTGTACTGGATTTGAATTGGATTACAAGTTACTCTTTAGCACATCAGTACACTTATGTTCTCATTTTTGTACATCTGTGTATAAACCTTATTAGTAAAATGAGTGTCAGTTACCTAACCCACACAATGTGGTCTTGGAATATTTTGATAAAACATGTTCATATTGAATTTTGTGACTCTTTCTTGCAGTCTGTCTATGTAACTACTATTGGCAGCATGTAGTTGAACTACTGTATATCAGAACATCGTTAGATGAGTCCTTATAAGTGTAGGCATTTTAAGAAAAAGGATGAAATTACTTCAATAAAATTTTGAAAATAAATAAATAAGAAAAGTCATTTTCAATATGCAAAGATAAAGTTGAAAATAAATCAATTTCATCACTTAAATTTAATTAATTAATTTGTTCATTGTCATATCATTGAATTGTCTTAATGGCATATATATCCGCTGTAGTTTGAGCCAGCTGCTTTCCGTTTTATTACAGAGTGGGATCACACAAAAACCCAAAGACATTATAACCACACCCCATTTCTCCCTGCTTGCCCCACACATGCTTTGACACTCCAGATAGAACGTCTAGAAATTAAGAAAAGTAGGATCACATTTTTTTTACTTTTTATACCCTTTCCTTTAATGTGTTCTGTCCCACATCAATTCCTCCTGTAGGCAAAGAGACTGTAAAAAGATGATCACTATGAATTCTGGGAATTGGTGATGAGTGCAATATGTGTATAACATCTAGGGGATTATACAGATGTGCTTGAATTCAGAGCTCAGGGATTACATACAAACTCAGAGGTTTAGCGTATTTGTCTGACGGTAAATGTGATCGTAGTGCCATGCTGCAGGTTGGTTTGGCAGTGTTTCAGCTGGTATGATGGGGGCCGCAGGGGGGTATGGTTGTGCACAGCTCTGTCAGAAGGTTTTGACCAGGTGTGAGTGTTGTGTAATCAGAGGGCAAGGTAAGAGATGGGTCTACACTAAATTCTCAATGCTAATGTCAGATTAGTGTTTCTGCATGTTTGCATGTGTTGTATGTCCATGTGTTGTAAAAAAATGAATCAAATCAAAATAATTTATAATGGGAGTATATCTATATATATATAAAATATTTAAATTCACATTAGTATAAGCAAATACGTGTTGCATGTGTTTATGGGTGTTTTTACCATTTTGTTCAAAAGATAGTGTCAACTGTGAAGTTTTTATAGTACACTAAATTGTCATACATAACATATGAATTTGATATGGGAAATCAAAAACAATGGCTAGTGTTTCAAGCCACCATGCTCTTCCAGCACGCCTGCATGTAAGGCAAATATAAAAAATTTACCATTCTGTAAGAATGATGCAAAATGTCATCTTTGTCAATATCATATTATTGTTATTTCTTATTTATTATATAGGTGATTATAAATATAAATGTTTGGTTGCTGGTACAGTGTGTGCATGTGTGAGAGAATAATTGTTTTGTAGGTTACTGCTGGATTATGGTTGCATGTTCTTTAGAAACAGCTAATCCACATCCTGTGCAAAAAATGTGTCCCTCAGTTTTTTAGTCTGTATCATCTGCTTATAAAGCAGAATCTACTCCATGCGCTTCCTTTTCCTCCACCTTTCATGGCTGCGTGGACAATTTGGTAAAAAATAACTCCAAGATGAATAATTGTGGTACAAATGGAATGTTTTTTAAATCTTTTGAGAAATATCTGTCTTATCACTTCCCACCTCTGGTACTGGTAGACAACATATGAATGTGCAATATATGCAATTCGAAATCATATAAAACATGTAAATAAGAATACATACCATATGTATATATACTTTTTTTAACTATATAACATATATATTCATATTTTAAGAATTGCAATAATATCATGTATTTTTTTCCATACATTCCATGGTTTTAATTTGTATTCTTTTTAATTTAGGGTAAAGCTGCTTTGTAGCAATGCCAAATTGAAATATATTTAAATGAAATTAAATAGTAAAAGCTGTTTTGACAATTATTCCATTTAAGCATACAGGGTCACTTGAGTATGGTTACCTCAGAGTCACAAAAATTCTACAGTTAATTAGAATTAAACATTAACAACTTTCGACTGCATTATTGCTAAAAGCAATAACTGATTTATTTTTTAATGATTTAATGTTGAATAATTGTTAAATGCACTATTCCTTACATTGAATTGGATTTACTTTGTACTTTTGCGGTTCTAATGAACAAAACGTGACAGCATTACATTGCCGTTGTTTACAATTCGTCGGCTTGGAATCCTAAGGTTCCATCTCCTTTCTGAGTATACTAGTTTTGAGACATTGAGCTTCAAAGATTTGCATTTTAGACCCACTGTTTTACAAACCAAATCAATAACAAATGAAAAATACAAAACCAGATCTGTCAGGATCCAGAATTGAACTCGGGTCTCTGGCATCAAAGTCTTGGATTCCAACACTGCGCCACAGGAGAGGTATGAGAGACCATGTGGGAGAACCCAATTGCTGGCAGAACGAGATGGTAGGGGTAAACAAGGATTTATTAACAGACAAATAATAAACAATCCACAATGGGGATAAAACAAAGCAGGATACACTATGAACAAAAACAAGGACTGACTAAACTAAGACTATAAAAACAAACACTTGATAAGAACACTGACTACGCTTACTAAGACAGGGAACAGGAACCAGGAACAAGGAACATCTCAACATCAAACAGACCAGGTAGAACGTACACGTACAGCTACAGAGCATGCAATGACATCAAGAGCTACAAACAAAGCACAACGTACAATGAACCAGCACAGGACAATGAACACGAGGATGTTTTAAAGGGGAGCAAATCAAGAGGGGAACAGGTGCGAGGGATTAAACGAATTAACACAAACTAGGAAACAGGAGGGTAGGAACGATGACGCAGACCGGAGAGAGAGAGTATGGTGACAAATCGTCTCTCTCTCTCACATGAAACAAAGGATCCTGTATGATTCCACCTCAAGACCAAGAATTACCTAACAAGAAGAGGTGGAATCATGACAAGATCAAGACATATATACCTGTAACAGGTCAGACACACAAGAGGGGGAAATTCTATTCATTAGCCCTTATAAAACAAATTTAATGTATTCTGCGTTGCATTTTCTCACCACACACTTTGACGCTTTTGCTTGCACAGAACTTTTCATTTCAGAGAATGACCCATTTTAAAGCAACATCATTTACTGTAACATGATATATATTTAAATTTCGCAACACAAGATTGAACGTGTTAGTTCAATTTGACACTGTGACGGATTTGGTGTTGCAACATTCAAATATATTTTTTTTTAGGAAATGCATCTTGACTACACTTGTGTTTCTTTAACCTGTTTCTTTAACATATACATTCATTAGACTAATTAAATCATTAGAAAATAACTAAATGTGTCAATTTAAAAACAAATGACAAATTCATTTGGTGGTAGTCTTGGCCCACAAGATGGCCCACAAGATGGCGCTCCGAGTCCCACCGAAGGGCTGCATCCAACGGTTGAGAATCACTGATAAATAGGATTGAACTTGCGTTACTCTCAGACCCATGGTGCATAGAAATAAACACTAACGCAGTCAGTGTGAGGACCTGTGGCAGGGTCAGAGTTCAGTCTTGCATGGGTCAAGTGAGGGGGGGGGGCAGGGAGTTTAGCTTCCTGACTGCCAGGTGGAAGAAGCTCTCCTTTGGTCTGCTGGTCCTGAAGGCTCTGCAGTCTCATCCCTGATGGCAGCAGTCTGAAGAAGCTGTGTGTTGGATGGGTGGGATCACCTGCAATGCAGAGGGCTTTGCGGGAGTGACAGGTTCCATAAATGTCCTGGAGGGATGGGAGGGAACACAAGTGATCTTCTCAGCCACTTTTATTTGGCACTATGAAGTACGGGCTGTAAAACCCGGAAAACAACTCGGTTATAAGGACGGGTTCGATTGCACCTTTCGCTGGACGGGCCGCCACCTCCTCCTGAAGTATGGGGGCGTTCTTTCCTCGCAACGAGGTGTAGAGAGTGCCCCGAAACTTGGGGGGAGCCTGGCGAACGGGATCGCATAGCCGAGACGGATTGTCCTCTTTGGCCAGCATTACAGGTGATCCCACCCATGAAGTGCCCACAAGTGCCCACGAACCATGACAGCGGAACCAGGGAGACAATCTCCTTCACCGTGCCTCCAGGTTGTGCATTAATACCCTTTAATGCACGGCTAGCTGTGAATTATCCCTTATGTAACACATAGCCTATGTTATTCCCATGTTATTATTGCTCATTTCTGGCTTCTCAGCGGAACCAGGGAGACGATCTCCTTCACCGTGCCTAGGGAGGCTGGTTCAGTGGCTGGCCTTCTGGGTGTCACCCATCTGTGCAAGATTGAGCCACAAATGCCTCTCTTGGGCCACCATATTGGACATCGACTGACCCAAGGCACGTGCAGTGGCCTTTGTCACACAGAGCATGAGGTCAGTGGCAGTACGTAACTCGCTCATGTGAGTTGGGTCGGGCTTCCTATCATCAAGGTCCTTCAGGGCTTTAGCATGAAAGACCTGGAGGATCGCCATAGCATGGAGGGCTAAAGCGGCCTGTCCAGCGGCATTGTTAGCCTTCTACAAAAGTGTTGAAGAGAGCTTACAAGACCTGGACGGGAGTCTAAGCCGACCCCTTCAGGTGGCCACTGTCTGCGGGCACAGTTGCACCGCAACAGCACGCTCCACCTGGGGGATGTCGACAAAGCCTCGGGTCGCCCCGCCATCCAGGGAAGTCACAGCTACAGAGCCCTGTGAGCATGGCCGACATCTCAGCATCAGTCCATCTTGAGCTCGACTGCCCATAGGCAGGAGCTCAGAGAGATTTTCAACATTTGTTGCCAGAAGATAGCTGTCCTATGTGATTACAGAGATTTCGTCCTCATCCCTCTTATGAGTCTGCCCGCTATGGGACAGTCTACAGCCGCCCATCGGGCACGCACCAGGTGAGCGTACTGGGGTATGGGTAGTCCGCTAAGCCGAAGCTGAAGTGAGGGGAAGTCCACTCTCCGCAGGGGAAGTCCGCTGTCGGAAGGGAGAAGTCCACTGCTCCGCGTCATTGATCCAGCAGAAGTATTTCTTGAAGAGATAATGCTTGACAATTATATGCCCACACAGGTTCCAATGAACAAAGGATTATTAAATGACCGCTGCTATCTTCCTTTTATACCTCTAGGTTCTCTAGATCAAACCCCAGTCTGTCTCTCAACACAACGTCTAGAGACAAACTGAAGGGGAATGAAAATTATAAGGAATTTAATTGCATTATGAGGGTTCATGTAAACACAGGTATTAGGAAGCTAGCACTGCTGGCCAGAGTTGAACTTGTGTCTATAAATACAACAAAACTAATCTCCTCAACAAAACAACAAATATTGTTTGAGCTGTTCTCCTTGACAAGAGTATCCATAAAACAGTCAACCGTGAACCTTCTTTTAAACGTTGTTTTGGGAGAACCTTAAAGAACCAAATTATATTTTAATATTGTAGATTGAATCATTTTGTTTTCTTAAAAAAGTGCCAAAAAGTTCACATTTAAAAAAACATTAATGTTAATTTGTTAATTAGTTGTCGCAGAATATGTGGATAACTAAATTTTAACCATCATTTTAGTTAGAATATTATAACTCTAAGGCGACAAATTGTTGAAATAATTTCTCTCTGCTTCTTGTTCTTTTTAGAGTCATACACATTAACTGAGCTCAGTGATGTCTCCTTACCACCTGATTCACCTTCAACGGCCATTTCCATTGATGACCTCTCTCCAAACTCACCCAGAAACCACCAGCCTCTCTCCTCAGAACGGCCCTCCACGGCTTCCCAGCGCTCTGTTAAAGCCCTCAAGAGATGGCTGAGCAGCCCAGTTCGACGACTGAGTCGTGGAGGAAGAGGCAAAGGTCACACCTCAAAGTCAATTCAGACCCCAGAAGGATCAGCCTACATGTTCGTCCCTCTTTCGCCTACCCAAAGTCCACTAACACCAGGAGAGAGGTCTGAAAAATTACCCCACACCTATAGATCTCTGGTATGGATACAATACACTGTATATAGAACAATTGCTGACTAATCAACAATAGCGTTACTTGCTTTGTTATATGTAATATTGATGTAAAATCATTGACCATACACAGTTTCTTGTGTGTCTGTAAACAGGACTGTGATGAGCTTTCAGTACTAGCCTCTCCAGACAGCCCCTATTACCCCAAAAACCTAAATAATCTACTGCAGGTAGTACATGATGCATATCATACATCATCTCATGTGTCTTTCAACAGTGTCCACTATGTAGGGCATGTTCATATTAACAAACATTTTTTTTTAATGGGGACTATAAAATATGAGTGAATGTAATTATTATTGTGGCTCCTAAGGCAGACTGTTAAACAGGTGTAGGCAGCACTACAACCTTCTTTGTTTAGTGTCAACCAATCACTGCATGGCACTGAATTAGTTGAAACATTATCATGTGTAATATAAACACAATTTCAATAATCATGGTTATTAATATTTCATAAAAAATACTATTTCATAAAAAAAATGTTTTAATATTTATTGTAAATCCTGTATTCCATGTCTGTTTGAATACCTGATTCTGATTGGCTGGAAGGGATGCATAAAATCATCATTTTCACCTGTTTGATTTAACATTACACTGTAAACATCAATGACAGCTTTAACTTGACAAATGACCATGGTATAAATGGGACAATCCACAGCTAGCCTTGCGTTAAATCATTTTAATACACTTGCAGTGGCCTCCAGGTTGTGCATTAAAACCCTTTAATGAACGGCTAGCTGTGAATTATCCCTTATGTAACACAAAGCCTTTGTTATTCCCATGTTATTATTGCTCATTTCTGGTTTCTCATCATGCTTTTTATGTTTTAATCAATATTTGGGTTTTTAAACCTGTTCTGTGTGCAGTTTCAGACTCGTCACAACTTGCTCCATGGGGACAATGCTCCGTCCAGGACTGCTGAGGAACATTCACGATCACAGGGTTCAGAGAGTGATGAAGAAGCTAGAAACACTGCCTTGGAGAAAAACGTGTAGGTATTTCAAGTGAATTTTGAACTTTACCGTGGAAGTTTAAATTAAACTTTTTAAATAAAAAATGTTATCTGGCATAAAATATTGGAAACCCACACAAAATCTGAAAGACAGTATCGCATTATGATGTACCTCTCATCTAGATATGTTTTGAATGAGCTGATTGAGACAGAGAAGCTGTATGTGGAAGATCTGGGGCTTGTAGTGGAGGTGACGTATGAATATATTGCAGAAATCCTTACAAAAATGAATGTATTTCATTTTTTTATTTTTAAATGTTGGGAGAATATATTTTATGTAGTACCAATACTAATATATAAAAGTGTAAAAAATATGTCAAGTATACTAGCCAAGCACAGTTAAGTGTACATTAAAAGTAGACTGGAAATATACTTCCTTATTTTTAGTTTGAAAGAAGTATACTTATATACTATACTAATAGCATAGTATACTAGTATACATGCGTTTTTTTGTAAGCCTTAATGGGCATGGCTTGATCGTTTTTTTTTAATCAATTTACACAGTATATACATTAAAAGTGTACATTAAAAGTAGACTGGAATTACTTTTAATAAATTAAGTAAATACATAAAATTGTAAATATAAAAACATACATAAATTGCTTCGCCTACATAAATTGTCTATAAACTGTATACCTTATACCTTTGATGTATTGAAAGTCACTTAAAAGCATTGGTCAAATTCAAAAATGTAATTGTTAATCTATTAGTTGTTCTCTGACTCCTCCAGGGTTATATGGCCACAATGAACACTGTTGGTGTACCTGAGTATCTGGAGGGAAAGGATAAAATTGTATTCGGGAATATTCATCAGATCTATGAATGGCACAAGGAGTAGGTCTCATAAATGATCTGTCATTTGCCATTGGTCTGTGTTTGTTTTTATTTTTAATACCATTGTATTTCTGACCCTTTGTTGGGGCATTGAGCAGCTATTTCCTTGGTGAGTTGGAGAAATGTGTTTGTCAACCTGATTTGCTGGCTCAACTTTTCATCAAACATGTAAGTACAGTTAAGAGTATGTGTTTTTATCTGGAAGAACTGATGTAAAATTGCAGCAAATTTTATAGAAGTTTCTAGTTCGCCAAATTAGCAAATAGCATAAAATAAGCAATGTGTGTTTCACAGGAGCGGAGGCTTAACATGTATGTGATCTACTGTCAAAACAAGCCAAAATCTGAGCACATTGTTTCAGAGTACATTGAGACCTATTTTGAGGTAATTTTTCTACAGATTACTAACTGGTATATGAGTTAAGGGTTAATGACTGTCCTGTTCTAATTTTTTGCAGGAAATGAGACAACAGCTGGGTCACAGGCTGCAGTTAAATGACCTGCTTATCAAACCAGTTCAGAGAATCATGAAATATCAGCTGTTGCTTAAGGTGTGCTTAACATTGATCTATAATATAAAATTATAAACCTGAATATGTACATGTAGGGGAGAGCGGGGACGAGAGTAACGCAGGGCCAAGTAACATAGTGATTTACTCAGAGCCCTGGCTTAAGTTGCATTCCAAGCTTTGACGTCACATTCAGCAAGCAACCTTTGACCTTGCTGCCGAATATCACATGATTCCGTCATTGTTTTCCGCAGTTAGGTCCGGAAAACAGTTTTCGAGCATGGAAAGTAAATTTCTGAAGCAGTGCTTTATTTCTAATTACAAGTTGTTTTTCTTATTTCATGTGTCACAGTAATGATCAATCTACAGGTGATTCAGTGCTTTAACACATCCTGAAGTTTGCTTTGTCAGAGTTTTTCATTATAAAAGTAAATCGGGTTTAAACGTCAGGAGTTCCTGTCAGGACGAGAGTAGCACTTGCTAAATTTTCTTAGTGTTAAAAGTTTTTTAAAATGCATTGACATTGCCAATTAAAGTTTGCACTATCGGGTTATTTTTTTAAACGTGTAATAAAACTCAAAATTAAATTGAAATGTAATTTAATATTTTTTTGCAAAGATACAAGACATAAGGTGTTTGAAGTTACATATTAACGAGGTCATAGTCAGTTAAATGAATAAAACCCAGAGTAACACAAAACAATCTAGCTTATACACTCACCTTAAGGATTATTAGGAACACCTGTTCAATTACTCATTAATGCAATTATGGTGGTGATGTAATGGTGTGGGGGATGTTTTCTTGGCACACTTTAGGCCCCTTAGTGCCACTTGGGCATCGTTTAAATGCCACAGCCTACCTGAGTATTGTTTCTGATCATGTCCATCCCTTAATGACCACCATGAACCCATCCTCTGATGGCTACTTCCAGCAGGATAATGCACCATGTCACAAAGCTCGAATCATTTCAAATTGGTTTCTTGAACATGACAATGAGTTCACTGTACTAAAATGGCCCCCACAGTCACCAGATCTCAACCCAATAGAGCATCTTTGGGATGTGGTGGAACGGGAGCTTCGTGTATCCCACAAATCTCCATCAACTGCAAGATGCTATCCTATCAATATGGGCCAACATTTCTAAAGAATGCTTTCAGCACCTTGTTGAATCAATGCCACGTAGAATTAAGGCAGTTCTGAAGGCGAAAGGGGGTCAAACACAGTATTAATATGGTGTGCCTAATAATCCTTTAGGTGAGTGTATGGCGTGTTACTCTTGACTCACCTGTGTGTTACTTCTGTCCATACTGATGGGGTCGAAAGTAACATTTGCAACTTATCTACAAACTGAAATGATACAAAAGTACTTCAATATTTGATAAAAAATATCACCTGGTATTGCTAGACAACACTTACGGGAGTTACGGAGAACAGCAAACATATATCTCTTTCTGAAAATTATCTTTCAAAATCACATTTTTCTGCAGAATGGTAATTTCATACCAGCTCTCCCCTACTGTTTAAATCTAAATGTATGAAGGGCATATTTGTGTATGTGTGTGTTTGTTTGCAGGACTTTTTGAAGTATTACACTAAAGCAGGCAGGAGGACAGAAGAGCTTGAGGTAATTGCAGTTCTATTTACAGTAGCTACAGGTTTACTACAGGTAACTGCAAGAAAAGTAAGTAGGGGATAGGAACACAAATTATTAGGTGATATATCTTATTACTTTTTTCTCATCGCAGAGGGCAGTGGAGGTGATGTGTTTTGTTCCAAAGAGATGTAACGACATGATGAATGTTGGAAGACTTCAAGGTTTTGAGGTACAATAGCAAGACCACATAGACTGTTTCACAAAGGCATCTCTTCTGTCTTTACGATCAAAACATCTTTAATGACTGTATGTTTATTAATATACAAACAAAGTTTCTTTGTTTAACGTCTTGGCTACGTCTTTAACCTCAGTTGCCTTTCTGTCGGTCTCTCGACGTTGTGTCGAGAACGACAGATGGGGTTCGCCCTTGAGAACCAATCAACTCTGACTACTATAGAAAAGGCCAATGAAATTTGACGAATGAAATTTGCATGCCGGTCTCCGCCCCCGGATGTCCGGTATAAAATGAAACCGGCGTGCAGCATTCATTTACCTCTTGTTCTGAAGAGCCTGAGAGCCTCTCACGACTGCAGCAGAATACGATACGTGTTTGTGGCATAAGGGACACAACATCTCGTTCCATCCATCAGGGAACTCTGGTTACATACGTAACCAAGACGTTCCCTCTCTGTCGGTCTCTCGACGTTGTGTTGAGAACGACAGATGGGGTTGCCTATGGAAAACGCCACAACGCTGTATCGCGTCACAATCTCTAGCGAAGCGACGGCAACAGGCCTGGGCGTGTCAGCTCGAAGCTTTCGCGAAACTGCAACCTTCCAGTGTGGTGGTTGGGGGGGTTCCAGAGCTTTCTTGGAGAAAGATGGGTACATCCCTGACCGGAAACCTTTTCACGGACGGAGGCCTTAGCTCTCTACTGGCGAGAGGCCGTCTGGGTCCGGGTTTACACCGGGTAAGCGCAACTTCCTTAATTAGGGATGCGCTGCAGAGGCCACCTCCTACCCGTGGGAAGGAATATGGTGGGCATAGGTATGGTCTCGTCCTTCGAGGAGAACGCATGGAACGTGCGGACTGAGTAGTTAACCGCGAGGTGGAGGTCCACCTGGGGAAGCTCATGGGTTACCAGGAGTGGGAACCATTCTCATGAGGATACATCAGACGGAACAGCCCACGGAGGGGGATTTACAGGCGTCCGGTAGCACTAGGTCCGGTTAGAGCTATCTGTGATAGTTCATATGGTGTCCCGGCCTAAGGGGGAAGGCTGCTCTACCCAGCCAACCCCCAGGGGGTGCTTGCTTAGTGACGGATGGAATGCCTGTTCTTAACCAGTGTTTGGGAAGAAGGAAGGTTGGTGAGATACCAGTTTCTTAGCCATGTGTTTGGGTATGAAAAAGGTAGATAGCACACTGACACAACCTCCTGGAGGGTGGGAAGGTGCTTTCACAGGCATACGCCCCGCGGGATGCCAGTCCTACATGTCGCCACGCAGGACGTGGGCTGACACCGGGTTTACGTGAAGGTTGTTAACCCTTGCGAAGGTGTTTGGGCGTAGCCCAACCCGCAGCTCTACAGATGTCTGCTAGAGAGGCGCTTCTGACCAGTGCCCAGGAGGTGGCTATACCCCGTTTGGAGTAAGCCCTCACTGCCAATGGGCATGGGATATTCTGAGATCGGTATGCCGTCGTAACGGCATCCACGGCCCAGTGCGCCAGCCTCTGCTTGGAGACAGCCTTCCCCTTCTGCTGTCCTCCAACACAGACAATGAGCTGGTCAGAGCTACTGAAGCTCTGCGTGCGGTCCAGGACACAACACCGATGGGGTTGGGTCTTCCTCCCCGATGGTGAGTCCAGAAGGGAGAAGTAGGAACTTTGGGCACATATCCGGGCCTGGGTCTCAAGATAATGTGAGAGTTGCTAGGGCCGAATTTACGGCAATCCCGGGACAAAGAGAATGCTTGGAGGTCCCCTACCCTCTTGAAGGAACGAGCGCCATCAGGAGGGCCGTTGTACTCGTCAGGTTAGGAAGATCGGAACCTCAGAGGGGCTCTTGGGGGCCCAGAGAGGCCCCCCCAGGAATCACGTTAGGGTCCCAAGAGGGTTTGGAGCGGAGAAGAGGCGGATTCCGGCCTCTCGCGCCCCTTAGGAACCTGGTTACCTTTCCATCAACTGAGTCGTGATGAGTGGCGATAGGGGGACCAATCGGCACTCATGAGTGGTGACAGGGGCACAAAGGGGACCTTTCCCACGGGGGTGGTTCTTCAGCTGGCGGAGCTAACCATATGTCGCCTTTTTGCCTACGCTGCTTCAGCATGCTGGATGCCCAGACACCTAACGCAGCGATCGTGTCCATCCCATCCTCGATGAGAGTGCCGCACCCAAGAGAACAGCGGGACATGCCGCGCTAAAGAATGCTCAGTCCTGAAAAGGACCTTTTAAGAAAAAATCTCTAACACCTCCGGAACCGTCGAGACGCCCAGGGGAAGGTCGCTGCATGTAGGGACGATCCGCTGCTCAACGTCGTAGATCCGGCAATGTAGAAGAAGAAGAATTTGTTGAATTCATTTTGTTTGTAGTCTTGAGCGAAGGCTCTAAAGAACTGTCTATACTCTTTACACTAAATTACTTTTGTAATTCTTTTGTGTTTTTTTTCATGTAAAGCTGTTTTGAAAAAAAAGCGATATAGCCTACATATAACCTTGAATTGATTTGACCTAAATACTCCATGTGGTATATTTTATTATATACTTCAACATATCGAGGTCGGTAATAGGGTAAAAGTTTGAAATGTCTGAAACTTCATCACCTCCTTTAATTTACCCATTTTCAACAATATATGAAGTTTTTATTTTATGAAGAATTTTTAATGCATTTTCATACTTCTATATCCCATGTTTCACTGCGTCACCAGGGCCAGCTGAATGGACAAGGAAAGCTGTTGCAGCAGGACACCTTCAGCTTAATTGAAAATGAGAACAGCCTACTCTCCCGTCCCAAAGACAGACGAGTCTTCCTCTTCGAGCAGCTTGTCATCCTTAGTGAACCAATCGACCGCAAGAAAGGCTTTTCCCTGCCAGGATACATCTATAAAAATAGCATCAAAGTGAGACACGGTGTGAACTGACATACCTAAGTAAACTAGACTACATGTTTGATACATACATGCTGTATGAATGTTCCAATTATATATCTCTTATAGGTCAGCTGTTTAGGCATTGAGGACCGTTGCACTGACGACCCATCTCGGTTGGTCTTGACGTCTCGTAATGTTGATGGAACCACACTCCGATTTATCCTCTATGCATTGTCCCCAGAAATCAGATTATGTTGGGAAAATGACATCATACAGATTTTGGATTCACAACGCAACTTCTTAAATGGTATATCATTATCATCATACCTTTCTGACACTTTCCTGACCTTGATATAGATCATTCTACCTTCACTCCACTCTGAATTGCCTTTTTTTTCAGCCCTGCAATCTCCTATTGAATATCAGAGGCAAACAATTAGATCTCTTAGCTTTGGAGAGAACATGACAGAAGTACAATCGCTGGATTACGGCCTACAACCCTACAGCTCTGCCTCCATTGACCGCCAGTGTCTGCCCTGTCTGCACTCCTGGAATTCTTCACATCCCTCACTGCCCCATTAAATGGTTAATGTTTGTATGACTGTATTAACCACATGATGAATGACATAATGTGAACCTTGTAACATTGGAAGACGATTTGATGGTATTTGATAATGTATATCAAAGAAATTCACTCAATCCTTTTTGCTTTCAGATTTGTGTCTACCTTCTCATCTTCCTCTGCTGACCTGAACAATATCCTATCACGTGTCACATTCCTTTGCTGTTGACAAAAGCAGACAGAATTTTTAGAATTATTAATTATGGTTAAATTATTCTTGAGCCAGTTTAATTTTTATATGAGCATTCAATATTTTAGTGTGAAAGTACACCACCAGCATGTATCAAAACCTTTAGTTTAATTAAATTTCTCGTTTAAATTTTTGACTTGACGTTGTTATGAAACAGTGAAACTTAGACCACTTTGCAAAATGTAAACACTGATCCAGAGGCACTTTCCTTTTTATTTATTTTATTTGAAATTCTAACACGCATAACTAAACTAATTTTGGTTGAATTTTGTTGGAACATTTGTGTAATGTTAAAAAACTGAAACAGAAAGTTCCAATGGATTAGTTTTAGATCAGCGACTTTTACGTCATCTGAAGTGGTCTATTGAGTATTTTGAACCTTTAAGACTTTACACTTTTCCTTTTTTAATTTGGATATATTGGGATTTAGTGTCTTAAATTGAGAAGGATTACAAGATTGTAATATATTGACAGTTATGACTAAAAGCAGTCAGAGATGGACTTAATAATGCTGAATTATAAAAGGGGTGGTAAACTTTATTTCAGTGTAATTGTTTTATCATGTGAAAAAAAGGGAATTATGGGTATTTGACATGTAAGGAACTGTAACGTTGAGGTGTTTTGTATTCTCTTGTCAAATAAAATGTTTAAATGTGTAACTTGAACCTTTTAGTACAGTTATTTTCAAAGGTATATTGAATCGTTTGGTATTTTGATCAATGCAAAATCTGTAAATGAAAATAATCTCAAACTATGAGTAATGTGTGATGTAGTAAATATGTATTTTAAAAAAATTAATCATAGCAAATAATTTTAGTCATGAGGAACAAAGAAGGTATGCCACAAGAAATTAAGATCAGCGCTTGAATCTCATTCCACAACAAATGCTTAAACAAATCCTTATATTTGCCAAATATTTCACTTCTATATTCCAAGGGCTTTTGCATAGTACATTAGGTTTATAAAATGATCAATAGGCAGGCATACTTGTAGTTTCTCTCATTTTTGGGACAGAGGATTAGCTACCTATTGACAGAGAAACAAGACAGAAACTAGGATTTGTTTTTCTTTTCATGCAGACACAATGAGAAACCCAGAGATGAGATAGAAAAGTGCAATGGACCGAGAGGAAGAGAGTAAAATAAGTCAATCTTGTTGTTTAAATATATACACAACAGATTTTTAACAATGATTAAGTAGCTTTGCTTCAGTGATTACTCTATATACAGCCCTGTATATGGTACTGTAAGCATGCTAAAAACAGAAAAGGAGGGAGCCACAAGGCATCCAAGACACCTAAAAACACTGTAAAATCAAATCTACCTAACTTTAAAAGTGCTAGTAAATTTTGCCAAAATGTTGATTTTACTAGACGTTGTTAATTGTTGTAAAAATGTAAAAATTTGCTGATATTACAAAAAATACTCGATATGTTCAAAACTTTCTTTTGGCCGTGCGAAAGGAAGCACAACTCCCACTCCTTGCTGAAGCACATGGACTGAGGATTGTGAGCTTAACCTATTTCAGGAAATTGCAGCTATTTTTATTGATTGTTGTTTGTATTTATGACCCTTGTTTGGGTTGATATTATCTTGTGGAACATGTTAATACCTTGAAACGTGTCTTTGACACGTTTTGGTGGTTTGGTACTTGAGTTGTTTCTTAGTTTTGTAATTGTCCACTTTATAAGTATAAAATCAGCAGCCAGAATGCCTGGAATTAGGCTACTTTACAAAATGCTTGTGTGGCAGTGTTGTTGATGTGATCTGTGTGTTTGAATTTGGGGTGTGGCTACCATTAGTAATGGCCTATCAGCAAATATCCCCTTGACTATTTAAGGGTGGAGTTTTGTCACCTGGGGTGTGTCACTGCTGGAAATACCTCGTACAGTGCCCGGTCACTGACTGGTGTGTTCGGTTGGTAGCTCATGGCACAGCTCATGGCACAGCTCATGGCACAGCTCATGGCACAGCTCATGGCACAGCTCATGGCACAGCTCATG
Source organism: Triplophysa tibetana (assembly GCA_008369825.1). Lineage (NCBI taxonomy): Eukaryota > Metazoa > Chordata > Actinopteri > Cypriniformes > Nemacheilidae > Triplophysa > Triplophysa tibetana. Next base: position 12,312,747 of record CM017905.1, on the reverse strand, counting down.
GCACAGCTCATGGCACAGCTCATGCACTGCTTTGGTTGGGTGCAGGCTGTCCACTATCCCCAGCTGTTATGGCTATGCAAACCGCTATGCTAACATGTGCTTCATTCATTTTAGTTTCATATTCCCATTCTTCTGTACCAGCTCTTGTCTGCCATGATCTGTGCTGTGAGCAACTGTATGCTTTGGTGGTGTGATGACTAGTTCCTGGTAAGTTTATCGATCTCTTCTCGTATTAATAGGAGAGGGGTTTTTACTTTTCTTAATAGGTGTGTTTCTTTTATAGTAAACGAATGCTTTTCTACGGTATGTCTGTATTTTGGGAGAAGCTGGGCTGTGTGTGCTCTACGTTATAGGAGGACGATGCTGCAGTTTTGCTGCCATTTACTCTGCTGCTGTGTTGCGTTGCTTCGCTAATTTTATGCTCATCTCCATATTTGGTCTTATTTCAACCCTAATGACTGAGTGAAATGCCGATCGTGATGTCGCCCTGCTGACATTACTTCGAAATTCTTTCTACTCTGTGACGTAACTTACCACTTACCAATTATTTTGATGGTGGTTTCCTGAGCTCGAATTGGAAAGCCTTTGTGCCATTTTATTTGTCTTTTTTTTGTTTAATTGATTTTGTATTCTATTTATTATTTTCAGGTGTTATGTAAGATTATTATTGTCCATTCATCCATCCATCCATCCATCTTCTTACGCTTATCCTGGGCCGGGTCGCGGGGGCAGCAGTTTAAGCAGGGATGCCCAGACTTCCCTCTCCCTAGACACTTCTTCCAGCTCTTCCGGGGGGACACCGAGGTCGTTCCCAGGCCAGCCGGGAGACATAGTCCCTCCAGCATGTCCTGGATCTTCCCCGGGGTCTCCTCCCGGTGGGACATGCCCGGAACACCTTCCCGGGAAAGCGTCCAGGGGGCATCCGGAAAAGATGCCCGAGCCACCTCAGCTGGCCCCTCTCGATGTGGAGGAGCAGCGGATCTACTCTGAGCTCCTCCCGAGTGACCGAGCTTCTCACCCTATCTCTAAGGGATCGCCCAGCCACCCTGCGGAGAAAGCTCATTTTGGCCGCATGTATCCGGGATCTTGTCGTTTCAGTCATGGCTGGGCGATCCCTTAGAGATTATTATTGTTATTGTGATAAATTTAGATTTTCTGTTTAGTTTCCTAAGTAGGTCTTTTGATTTGTTTAATCTATTTCGTATTTTGTTCATTATTTTCAGCTGTTTCGTAAGAGTATTTTTAATTCATAAGTTAAGAGGTTTGATTCTTTTTGTGGTTTCTTTTGTTGCAGGCATTGATAGGCCCTGTTGTAAGGAGGCTAGCTGGTGTTGACTATCGGCAATGGTGTATCAATACGTAGTGCCGTGTTGCTTGTAATCACTTTTCACTCTGTGTGAATATGTAAGCACGTGTGTATCTTTGCGATTCTCACTTCAGCAAAACTTCCGTCCTGCTGGTAAGCCTTGGCCTGTTTTGTTTGTTTATTGATCCTTTAAAATGCAAATAGTGATTCTTAGCTCAATTGGGCAACCTCATGATTGCAATATTTTATTGGTATTTTTATCTTTACATCTTCTCCTAGTGAGGCTTGAATAAATCTTTAGTACATTTGTACCCACGTCTCTCCTTTATTCTTGACACATGAACCTGTGTGCCCTTATTTTGGGTAGTTAATTCCCCACTTTTACGGGGTGGCGTAGTCAGTTCTTTCTAGTACATTGTGCTCCTGGTAGGTGTGCATTATGCTGTTTAATTTCCCCACCACAACCGAGGTGTGGATAACTAAGAAGGTACGCGGCCTAAGGGCAGGGGTGCTTTGCCCAGTCCGCCCGTAGGAGGTGCTTGCTTAGTGATGCTTTTTTTCCAGCGGGTACTTATGTTGTTGGGAGATAAGAAACTCAAACCTAAACTTCAAACCCTAGCTTAAAATCAGCCTTTAAGCTAAACTTTGTCTTGAAAGCCTCCGGATGTAAATTGATTGGGACATTGTGTAATTTCTCTTATTTCAAGTCTGGACAGATTTTATACTTATGTTAATGTATAGATTTGTTAAATGTCTGTATTTCAGGCTTTTTTGTTATATTGTTATATTCAAGTGAGCACTAGTTTAGCTTCTGGTCACAGATGCCTCAGTTAAGTTTTCATCTGTACAGTGCTGTAAATTGTAATTTTTTACATTGCTTCTTAAAGAGGCATACGAGATCTGTTTAGACAGAACTAATATGAATTTACAGTTAAGTGCACAGGTTATATAAATTTTTAATCAAGTACAGCATTTTGTTACTATTAACCTGACTGCATACTCATTAAAGACATTTTTTCCACTCTTGTTTTATTTTCTTCAGTTTTAAGGCTTTTTGGACAGCCATGCAATTATCTACTTCTGTATGGCACCATTTTAGACCAGATATTACTGAAAAGGTGAAGAGGATGACCATGCACACAAATAGACAGGGAAAATCTTGAACAATAATAGGCAATAATGTTCAACATTATTCAAAGAATGTGCATGTCATATGCGTAATGCAGCAAACAGTCATTTGGGCCTTCTGCTATTTGAGAGACACAATTTAAAGCCCACTTTGTATACTGTAGGCAAGCTGAAAAACATCTGCTCATCTCTCTGTCTCTAATACATGCACGCACGCACGCAGACACACACACACACACACACACACACACACACACAAAAGCAATATGCAAATAAAACATGATACAAATAAAAGTATGCAAAGGAATACAGTACATTGCAACAGACAGTGATCAAACCTGCATGTGACATGCTTTTACTGTTCAAATGGCAGCTGCTTTTGGTCTATCCAGATCTTTTTTTATCATTCTTTTCTAAAAATCTCGATCACAGTTATCATATGCGGTACCAGTTGAATTTTGATCGTAAACAACCTTTTAAAGACTAATGCTAAAATTGCTAAGTTGTGTAAACAAAAATATTGAACATATGTATACATTTCTTTTCACTAAATAATTATTTTAAGTATTGTTTCAATGAGCTTGACCAGCAAGTGAAAAATCAATCAAACAAGTCCCCGGTATTAAGAGGTTGACTGAACATTACATGACTTTACTATTACTTTTAAAAGAGTACAACAGAAAGAATGTATAACAAAATTACTTAAGTGTCTAAACATTTGACTGGTAGTGTTGAATCTTCAAAATTACAGTTTATTTTTTATTTGGCTGTAATTTCTTTAATGTTTGGACAGCTGTTAGTGCCAGAGAGTAATCATTTTGATTTTGCTTTAAGTAAGGTCATTCTGCAACAAAATCCACTAACTGGTCCTTTATCCTTTTACAAACTAGCTTAGAACAAAAACATAATTTCCTTTAAGTTAAAGTTGACTTCAGTGGACAAACATCTGCTGACAACTGTACTGCTATTAAAATGAGGCTGCATGCTTTTGTGCTGTGGGTTGCAGGGACACCAGAAATTAGGAAAGAAAAACATACATACAAAACATTAAATAAGTCAAACTAGAACAGTAATTATAAGCCTTTGGCACAGTCACTCTTGAAATAAATAATTAATTTGTTTAACAACACACAATAACCCCACCATCTCTTTTTGAGAAATCTTTTGGAGTGAGTATGTGAATAGCGGAAGGATGAGAGAGGGAGTGATGTTGGATTTTCTGTGGTTTAAACTTGTTTGTGATATTCTGTAAATTCCTTCTTTTAGTGATGTTAAGGGTCTGGTCTCTCCAATGTGAAATCCATTTGTTTTAGTGCAAACGTACAGAGAGATGACCCTCATTACAACACGCACAGACACACATACATAGGTAAACACACAATTAATGCCAGGCAGGGGGCTGAAGTGACATTTCAGCCAAATGTCCAATGGGAAGAAATGTCCCTTTACCGGATTTAAAAATTGCACTTCTGCATTCTTCTTGATTCTTCTGTACCAAAGGAAAAGTTCTTCTGTCAGTTAAATGTGTTACTTAAAAATTATTGGCTGAGGAGAAAACTGATATGCATAATTTACGTAATGGTTTGATTTGTATTCAATGAGTCTTCTCAACAAAAGTAAAGCTAAAGAAAGAAGACAAAATATGACATCACATCCTTAGTTATCGAAAAAATATTAATCAGCCAATCATTGCGCAAGTCATCATGTCAGTCAAGATTGATCACGTGAGGATCGCTTCCGAAGGAAAAGGTCAATGTGAACTCTCCCATACATACATGGGATCATGTGTGGTATGTAAAGTACCACAGTCTGTGAGTCTTCAAGCGCCCCTTTAGCTACTCCGGAAGAGTTTGAAGGAGAATAAGAGAACAAAAAAAATGGAGAGAGTCAAGGTGTGTTCAGTTGTGTGTTAAACACTGGAAGCGGTTTTTGAAGTACAAGAGGCCATTTTTGGTGTGTGTCGCATCAGATGAAGCAGGAGGATAACGGAACTTCGCATACTTTTTATCGCTCTCCGACTGGCCCCACGGAAGTTTGATCTTGGTGGCGTGGTTCACGATGACATCATCGCATGACCCAACATGCAGGGAGCCAAGTCCATCTATAAAAAACTCTAAAAATACAAAGCAAAGCAAAGACATAAGTTGTTATTGCAACACAAAAAAAATCAAGATACAATTTACTAAAATTATATTTAATATTTCCAAAACATTTACGATTTTCAATAAACGTTTTGTTGTACATACAAACATATTGTGGCTGCATCTCGTTACTTGTACTATTAGATCTTGGCACCGCTTTTGACACCATTAACCACAGCATACTTTTACATAGACTTAATTATTATGTTGCCGTTAGTGAAATAGTGTTAAAATGGTTCCGTTCATACCAATCTAACCGTTTTCTATGGAAGCATATGTGGTGTAAAATTCAATTTGCAATGTAATATGCAAAATAGCAATGCAGTATGTAAATTGACAATGCAATTGTGTATCTTAATATACATTTCACATAACGTATGTGCAACATTAGGTGCAAAATGAAAATAAAAATTCAGTTATATCAAATACATTTGTAAATTCCTACACTGGTTTTAATGTTATTAAAATGGATATTTTTAACGCTCTTTAAGTTGCAAAATTAAAATGAAAATGCATTCCCGGATTGATTATACATATTTAAGATAGTCAAGCAAAACTGTAGCAAAAAGAAAATTCTAATGTAATTTTCCCTTAATGCATTAACATTAACAGGTTGAACATTTGGGATTGCATTTTCATTTACACACAGCGCGTTGAGGGTGAAAAATTTAATATGGACTTGAAAATGCATTTCGAGCTGACCACGCCCCCTCCCCGGTACAGCGTCATTGCATGAAGGCGGAGGTGTAACTTACAAATGTAATTGATATAATTGAATTTTTATTTTAATTTTGCACCTAATGTTGCACATACGTTATTTGAAATGTATAGTTAGATACTCAATTGCATTGTCATTTTACATACTGCATTGCCATTCTGCATATTACATTGCAAATTGAATTTTGCACCACAAATGCTTCCATAGTTTTCAGTTTGTAGCAATAAACAATGAGGTGTCAAGCAAATCACTAGTCCAGTACGGCGTGCCACAGGGCTCCGTCTTAGGGATTCTGCTCTTCGCAATGTACATGCTACCTCTAGGAGGTATAATTAAGATACACAGAGTAAGTTTTCACTGCTATAGTGATGATACTCAACTCTACATTTCCTCAAGGCCTCACGAAACACAGCAGTTTTGAGATGCAAAGTTGATATAAAAACCTGGATGAGTAGCATCTTTTTATTGTTGGGCTAAACAGAAGAGTTACTTATTCGACCGAAAAGTGCATGAAATATGTAACTTCTAAGAACAATTCTATTGACGGTTGCTCAAACAAAAACCCTCGTCATCAGCAAGGAATCTGGGAATTTAATTTGATAGTTATCTTGATATGCTGTCAATATCAAATACAGAAATATTGATTCAAACATTAATAATGTGAAGACTAGATTATTGTTATGCACTGTTAGGCGGTTACCCTGTATGTTTGTACTCCAAATAGTTCAAAAAGCAGCTGCTAGAATTCTTTCAAAAACAAAAAAGTATGAGAATTTAAGCTGGTCCGGTCAACATGGCACTGGTTACCTATTAAGTAATGTACCTTTCTTACTGACTACCTATAACTCTGAACTCTCTTCACAATGCTGCTGTCTGGTCGGCGCTACACTGCACTAAGCACCAAAACAACGAGACACAAAAACAGCTTCTTCCCTCAGGCCATTTACCTCTTGAATAGTTCAATGTTTTTTACCCTAAATAATTCATGCAATAATTATTAAGTGCAATATCAATTTTATCCTCCAGATAATACACTAACTTTTTTTATACAACTTTTTCTGTATATTATATTTAATTCATTCTGCTGTATATCCAACATTCCTTGTACAATAGTTTATTCTTATTTTTAACTTGTACATATCTACATACACACAGAGCTTTACTATCGATATCTTTATCTTATCTTATGTTTATTGTATTGTATTTCTTAATTTGTAAAACCCATAGGCCCTTATTTACATCATGTGTGTACTGTATTCTATTGTGTTATGGTCTCTGTGTACTGTTGTTGCTGTTTCTGTGTCCAGGATGCTCCTGTCACCAAAATAAATTCCTTGTATGTGCAAACAAACTTGACAATAAAGCTCTTTCTGATTGTAATTCTGATAAGGCCCTGCACGGTTTAGCTCCACAGTACCTGAGTGAGCTTCTACTACTATTAGAGGTCGACCGATTCATCGTTTTTGCCGATTATTCGGCACCCACAGCAATAATTTGAACTATCGGCTATCGGAAATAATCCCCACCGATAGTTTTTCCTGGTTACGTTTGATCCAGACGCAGCAGGGAAAGCTCTACTGTGATACGCAGATGGAGAGTTCAGAGTATGATGTAAAACAGTGACCTCTAGAGGTGAAAGTAAAACTGACAGGCTGTTTGGTTTGGAGCTAAACAGTTTATGGATTGGAGACCCACGTAGCAGAATAAATGAGGGGGGCTTAAAAGTTTCAAAATGACAAGGTAGAGCCAGTTGCAGTAAACATGATGTTAAAAAGTAAATAATTTATTGACTATATGGTGCATTTAATGGGGAACAGCAGTTTTTTGCCGACACGGCTGAGAGCGCGCTAACATTAGTAGGCTCTAAACGTTAGCTTAAGAAGGTATAACATGGTGACAAAAATATACGCAGAAATTTTGAAAGTTCAGGGCAGGCAGCAAACAAATCACAGGTCAAGGTCACAAGGAATGGACGAGGCAGGCAAAAGAGATTCCCAAGATTATATGCAAGTCAAAAAATCAGAACACAAGTTATACAAATGAAGAATGCTCAGAAAAACAGTATTAACACTAAACAAGAAGAATGAAAGTAAAACCAGGGTTTGAATAGGCATAGAGACAACACTTAAACTAGACACAGGTGATAGTGGTTGACATAATACGTCTGGGAATGGATTATGGGAAGTGTAGTGTGTATATGAAATGGAAGTCCAGGTGATGAAATGAGTGCCCTCTAGTTAAGCACGAGAGCACTGCAGCTAACAGACGCTACAGTACTAAAGACATGGTCAAATTGGCCCATCCACTCATAGTGGCTCTACTGTTTTTTTGAAGCGACGAAAAAACGTTATATGCAAAAGACAGACCAGAATAACAACTTTAATCAATATATTTTCCTCGGCCTTGTCAGTCTATGGTGCGCGTTGACGAGAGCACTTTGACTCATTATTCCATGTGTTAACGTAAAATCAACTGAAAAATGCAAAGAGCGGGAGCAGCACAGTCAGCCTTAGCCTAGCAAATCTGCATTTAACAGCGTGATAGCCACTGTGACAGTGGTGCACGTCTATTAAAAGAATAGGCAGATAAGTAACAGGTACAGATTAACAGACGGGGACGGGCCTACTGGGTATGTGCTGAGGCCCAGCGAATAAATCAAATAAATAATCCTAATGCATTGCCTCGCTGTTGAGAGGGACTTTTAGGGCGAGCAAAAAAACACTGTATAATATAAGCCTGCAGAAGTCACTTGTAAAAGACAGAAGAAGGCAAAATAAGAAAATGAGTTTAAAACAACAGAAATGTGTCAAAGACATCTCAGTTCGCTGTCTTTAATGGCCATTGAATGCAGTTTTGAGCTGGATTTGGATTACATCGTGGAAGAGTTTTCTCTGTGGAAATCACGAAAGATACTCCAAGCTAAGATAAAAACAACTTTTTTATTAGGATAACATTAAATGCTTTGGTGATTGATCCTTCATTTGTAATGCATTGACTGTTAAATGCTCGTATTCTTTATTCAGAAATGTCAATTATGCAAGCCATAGGCTAAACCTATTCCAACGTAATATGAGTTGGAAAGGTCAGAAGGTTTTAGGTATTGAGTACTGGGAAATATAAATAAAACTATTGGTGGGTTTTTTGTGCATTTTACAAAGAGAGAGGTATTTATATTCTGCTGAACTACGTTTATAAAGTTTTTCTATTTAAACACTCTTTAGACGGACGTGTTTAACTTTTATGCCTGCGCCTCGCGCCGTTTGTAGCATTGCTCACATAATCGCCATGGTTTTAACAGCTGTGTCAATTTGAAATAATTTCAAATTTTGCACACGCAGCTCAATGTCAGATCAACATCAGCAGCGACGAGACAACTGAGATGGGAGCCCTCGGAGCGACCGGAAAGAGAGAGGGGAGAGAAAAAAAAAAGAATCATAGTCCGGTTCCCTGACATGCTGCCGCCCGGTCCTCAACCAGCCGAGAGGCTCTTCCTCGCGGTGCTATGCGGTGGTGCTGGACGTTCGGTGGACGGCCCGATCCTCCTCCGCCTCCTGGCGGTTGGCGATGGCTCCTCCGTGTGAGGGCACCGGGGTAGCGAGTCAGTCCACCCTTTCCTGCTTCTCACCATCATGGCTGTTGGCAGCAGGATTCCGGCTCACGGCCAATGGCGCTGACTCCTCCGCTCCCTCTTGGAAGGCCGCCATCCCACCTCGGCCCAGGAGCACGGCAGCGAGCTCTCCGTCCCACCTGAATCCTCGCTCCAGAACCACCGCCTCGGGCAGCCACTGGCGGACGCCCTTCGTCCGCGCTGCCCGGCTCTCCGACAGCATGTCTCTCCTTCCTCCCGGGTTTCGGCACCAATGTAACAAGGTTCATTAAAAGGAAGGAAGGAAGGGGGAACCGGCAGACATTTCAAATAAAGTTTTAATATAAATAATAACAGCCGGCTTCCCCTCACGGACGACCGCCGGCGAAATAACATAAATACAAATATAAACACAAACATAAAATACGTTCGGGCCCTGTCCTCTCTCTTCGACGGTCCGGTCGCTCGTTCTCTTATATGCTCCCATCTCCTCCGTGATTCGAGCCCGGTGTGCGCACAGCTGGCGCTAATTCACAATTACTCACCGGACTTGAACCATGGTCTCGCCCTGCCTACTCTACTACACTTGGCATACGTCAATTTTTGTTATCAAAAGAGGGCTGTGCTTTTTCAAACCATGCCTGAGCGCTGTGTCATGCACATTTAAACGCAAAGATGTGGTCTGTGCGAACCACTCTTAAGTCATGTGTATTTGGCCAATGGTACAGAAAGGTTCTCGTTAAAAATGTGATGCCAGGGGGCCTTCGAAACGTCCAAGCCCAAGGAATGTCAGTCATAATCCATCTCTGATCAGTAATACCAGTGATGTGTCATTTGAAGCTTGTTATTTAGTGTAGATGGTGAGTGACGCGTTTGTCTTCTCCAGGCTGTGATCTCCGATCTCTTTCAAAGAGGCTTAACATTCAATCATACGTGTACACTTGAAACGAGTAAGATACGCTTTGTTTTCTCAGCGGATTTACGCTTATGATTGGCACATATGATCAGCTCTGTGCTATGTCTCTAAACGGGTAATCTTCAGCGTTGTGGCCAATAGACTCTCAGGATTTCTGAAGACACTCAGTGACCCTTCAGTGCAGAAGGCAGGCATAGGTGGTTTCTCTGGATGTTTGAAACATGCAAACATCATCTGGCACCAGTTCAAAATGGCATAAAAGGAGAAGAAAGACATGCATGTGGTTTTTCTAGATCTTGCCAATGCCTTTGGATCAGTGCCACATGAGCTCCCTTGGACAGCCTTTGACTTCTTCCACGTTCCAGATCAGGTAACAATGCTGGTTAAGGCATATTTTCAGGATTTCCAATTTTGTATTACCATACAGGATACTACCACCGCGTGGCAACAGCTGGAGGTTGGCATAGTGGCAGGTTGCACAATTTCACCACTGGCTTTCACAATGTCAATGGAAATAATAATCCAAGCATGGCGTTGAGTGGTTGGAGGAGAGCGTTTCTAAAAATGGGTTGCGTCTACCTCCAATCAGGGCATACATGGATGACATGACAACCATCACAACAACCAAAGCATGTACAAAGCGGCTGCTGGATAAGCTCCAGGAGAACATGAAACTCTAGTGCTACATTTTTGGCTTGTTGCCACGTCTGATGTGGCCAATTTCAATTTATGGGCTCACCGTGTCTCACCGCAATAACCTGGAGAGTTTGGCGAGTTCACAAGTGAGGAAATGGCTTGGGCTACCAAGATGTCTCAGCAACATGGGGCTGTACGGATTGGAGCTCTCTCTATTCCCATTTCCAGCCTTGTGGTGGAATATAAATGCACCAAGACATGGTAAGAGAGGATGCTCAAAGAATCCTGTGATCCCTGTTTAAGAGATGCTGCTCCAACAGTAGCGACAGGAAGGAAATGGAACCCAACAACAGCGGTAGGAGATGCAAAGGCAGCCCTCAGACATAAGGACATTGTGGGACAAGTGCAATATGGCAGAAAGGGACTTGGTTTGGCACCAACCACACCCACATGGCGAAAAGCGACACCAAAGGAACAGCGTCACCTGGTAGTGGAGGAGATTTGGCGTCAAGAGGAAGCAAGAAGATGCGCCAGAGCGGTCTCTCAAGCCCAGCAAGGCTGTTGGATGAGTTGGGAAGGCATTGAATGGCGCAATATCACTTGGAGTCAGCTGTGGAGTATGGAAACAAAGGCTAAAATTTATCCTAAGAGCTACATATGATCTGCTGCCCTCACAAACAAATCTGGATGTTTGGTATGGTCAGGATCCAGCCTGTCACCAATGTGCAGCTCCAGCAAACCACAAACATTTACTTGAGGGTTGTAAAGAAGAGCTTGACACAAAGAAGATACAAATGGCAGCGCAATCAAGTACTAAAGTGCTTGGCCGCAGCAGTAGAGACCAAGAGAGTGGCAGCAAATGCCATCCCCCAAAACGCCAAGGCTAACTTGCTAAAAAGGCAACGCATTATTCGGGAGGGGGAGAAACCGGGGGCCAAGCCCTTAACCGCAGATTCAGGTCTGCTGAATATAGCCAGGGATTGGGAAATGCGAGTTGATTTAAACCACAGACTTACTTTCCCCTTGGAAATCGGATCGACCAACCTGCGGCTGGACATAGTTCTGTGGTCCAGCTCCTGTAGGACAGTCCTTATAGTAGAGTTGACTGTACCTTGGGAAGAGGCCATTAAGGAAGCATTTGAAATCTCCGGTAAGCCAACTTGGCAGCAGAGGCTGAAGATCGGGGATGGACAGCAAAGTGTTCCTGGTGGAAGTGGGCAGCAGGGGTAGTCGTGGCCTAATGGTTAAAGAGTAAGACTCGGGACCAGGGGGTTGTCGGTTCGATTCCTTGGGTGAGGGTGTCTTGTTATAAAGGGTTGAAACTCCCAGGCTGAGGTGCACAACTGCTGATGTGTCGCTTTGATGGGAACCATACAAAGGGCATTACCAGCAGCACCTCACCAAAAGACTTGTTTCACTTCGGATAATGTGATGAAATTGGGACACACAACTCATGAGACGTCTCTCTGATAATGGCGGTGGAAAGGAAAGTATTCTATGTATTTGTGTATAATCATTTATCCCCCAAACACAGAGGATGCCTACCCGATAGTGGTGAGAGAAAAGCTCGATGCATCGATGCATCGCGATTCGTTATCTAACGATCCAGAATCGATTCTCAAAAATTCAGAATCGATTCTGTGTTCAATTCAAATGTGAGCGCTGTCAAGACTCACGTGACCAAACAAAAAAGACGTTGATGGACGACCGTTCATATGCTGGTGATCTAGCTTCGTTTAAGATAAAATGGACAAAATACGACCTGCACCATCTCATTTAAAATCGGATGTGTGGCAACATTTTGGATTTTCTGAAGACACCGAAGGTGTCGTTGATAAAAGCCATACTGCGTGCAAAGTCTGTAGCGCCAATTTCAAATATTTCGGCAACACGACTAACATGAAGAAACATATTACGCGGTTCGACTCAGAGCTGGAGAAACAGCATTCTCTTCCAATCACGAACACTCCCGGTTACATTCAAAGGACCCTGGATCAAGTAGCAAAGCTTCCACCGAATTCTGAAAAGGCAAAACGAATTACCCGATCAGTGGCGGGTTTTATTGCCAAAGATCTGCGCCCGTACTCCGTTGTGGAAAACCAAGGATTTCGCACGATGTTACAGGTACTTGAGCCACGATACACTTTGCCCTCGCGTCGTTATTTTAGTGAGACGGCTGTCCCCGTCTGTTACACAGTGTGCGTGTTGATCACACACATTTTTTTTGTCACATAAATTGTCATACAAATTGAGAACTGTTTATTCTTAATGATTGTTCATTGCAATTGTATGGCTTACAATTCATTAAGAGTTTGTTAATCCTGAAAATAACTTTGTTAATAAATTAAAAGTATTGAAAAAGAAATATTCATAATCATTTTTAATTTGGCAATACTGTCAAACAGATATTCTAACTATATACAAAAAGCATAGTAACTCCAATTTTTGTTAAAATAAAAAGTTTAGAGTATTTTTTGCACAGCAGGATAATAAATTAAGAATCGTTTTGGGAATCGGATCGTTCCTCCCAGAATCGGAGTCGGATCGAATCGTTAAGTGCCTTAAGATTCCCACCTCTACTACCCGACGAACCAGTGAAACCTCCTTTCCTCTATTCATATTCTTGACTGCTTCCCCCCTGCATAAGGCGTGGGAAATGTCCTATTGGGCAATTCAATTGTTCTGAAATATTGGGATTATAACAACTAGTCCTTCTAAGCGAATCAGCTCTGTGCTATCATGTCTCTGAACCGGAGGAGACTCATGTGCAACAGCTTGCATGATACTAAAGCAAAATTGAGACGTTAATGTTTACACTGATCATCCCCAATCACCCATCTAGTGCTCTATGCGTCATTCATTCTCCAGATTCGTTTGACCACACGTGCCAAACTGTCAGTTTTGAATGGTTATATCTTCTTAATGGGAAATTTGCCAGCGCATAAGAGCATATCAGTTTATGGACGTCACTAAGGCCAACTGTCAAAGTAACCAGCTGCAGTGCCCTCTCAAATCCACTAGAGGGCACTCCCCTCATCACCTGTTCTGCCAACACACACTACATTTCCCATTATCCTTTGCCCGGACTCATCAGCCATGATTGTATTTACTTTTGTCTTTATGTCTATTTATACCTGGTTCATTTTGTCATTCAATGCAAAGTCTGCATTTCTAAGCAAGTCTTTATTGGAGTACGTTTGTTTCGAGAGTTGCTTATTCTTTTGTGAACCTCTGCTGCCTGCCCCGACCATCGCCTGGGACCTCGTTTATGATTGATTGCTGCCTGCCATGACTGTGAATCTTAAAAAAGCTGATGATTCCTTAAGTGAATGTCCAAATACTGTTTCTTCGTTCTAGAAATTTCAAATATGGTAATAATTTCTAAGAGAGTACCAGAACCTTTTTTCCCACTTCAAGCACGGATTGTGCCACAATAAATAGTTGCATCTGGAAAATATTAAAATCACCACTGATTTCACACTCACCTAGATGGGCAACACGTGCCAGCCGAGGGTCAAAGCCAACCTGCTGCACCTTGTCTGTTCTAGCTAAAAAGAAATTAATGACTCCATCTGTGACAACGCAACGAGGAAAACCCTGAATGATGTGGTGAAAGCCGCGTCGCATGTGCAGACAGTCCCCGTCTTCCTCTCCGGCTTCAATTGATATCGTCTGTCTATAGGTGGCAGTGTAGCCTGTAGCTTCACGTACTGCTCCTCCGACCTAAAGGCACACAAATCAGTCAAACACTAAAAACAAGCAAGGAGGGTAAATGGAAATGAAGAAAAATTTTGTGAATAATATATTTAATATGTTTTCCATCTACAGCTTGTCTCTATGTTTCTATATAACATCTCCATTTATTCAGGGTATGAATCAAACTCTGTTGTTTGTGCACACAGAAGCCTCTTTGAATGAAAAGGTCACATAACTGACCCACTATACAGCCATAATCTGTCCCAGAGCTGCTGGCAAAAAAAATGAACACAATCATGTGATTTTCCAGTTATATCTTTAATTTTTATCATTTTGAGTCATACAGACTTGGATAATGGTCAACCTATTAAATTCTCCAGTGATTCCTCCCAATGAAAGAGAGTGGGGTTACCTCACAATGTTGAATTCCCAAAAGGAACATTAAGAAACGCTGTCTAGTTATTCACTAAAATCTGTGTTGTAGAAATCTGTGTTACAAAGTATTGCACAATGAAATGGGGAGACAGTCTTTGGTTTGTTTATCTACATATTTATTGATGATGAGTATAACTTGAATTGGCTGTATACGAAATGATTATGTATAATTATATTTTTTCTAAATCCAATCGTCAATAAAATGGAGATTCATCAAGGGAAAGGCGGAAAAAATAAAAATTCTTATATGTTTGCTATTCAGTTCTATCTCATCCCATGATAAGAAGTTGAGGTTATGGACTGACCTCCCAGAAAAGTGCAAACAATTTGAAACTATCAAAACTGTATCAAATATAAACTCTGTTTAGAATTCCGTCTGTCCTGATACAACAACCTTTCTGACACAGGATTATTTCTGAAGGGGGATCTTTGGAAGATGGAACTTTCAGTCATTACTAACGGTCAACAGGTTAAAATAGCCTATTGCAACCACATAATAATAGCTGTTTGTTAACAACATAAAATAAGACTGCAAAAACTCCTGTAATAAACGAATCAGACTGTACTGCACAATTACTTTTACATGCTGTTTATAATAAACTCAAAACAAATGTGCAGTGCGCCAAAAATTCCTTTGCACAGTATTTTGCTTCCCTCATAGCATTCCTGCAGCTCAGTGGTAAGAGCATTGCGTTAACAACATAAGTTTGAGGGTTCGATCCCAGGGGCCTGCACATACCTATGTATAAATGTATAGGATAATGCAATGTATGTTTCTTTGGATAAAAACATCTGCCAAATGCACATATGTAAATGTTCTCTGTTACAAACTAAAGCTGCTTTGTATTTTTTTTCACATTGGGTGGGCAAGACAGAAGTTTAGGTGGGCTCAACCCACCCCTGCCCATGCCTGGAGCCAGCCCTGATGTCTGTAAATCAAAAACAAACACAATAATTTGGGTTATACCCTATTTTTAACCATGGCACAGGCTGAGGCTGTTTTATATTAACCATCTTTAAAGAATAACAACATGTCAAGGGACATGAGAGTTTAATTAGCGGGACTGTTGCTGTGGATATTGTGAAGTGGGACGATAGGCAGTCTCTGGATAAAAGTTTAATTGGGGACTGTGGTGAGATGCAAAGGTGTAGGTTCCTCACCACAGGAGAGACTAAGAAACACCTTTCTTCACGTGGAATGGAAAATATCCTTGTGGGTTTTCCGACAACTTCTATTTACATGATTTACACACTGTAAAGATACTTTTGAAAGTGAAATGCAACAGTAGTGACGTTTGTACATGGGGTGAAAATCACAAACATTTCTTATTTCATGACAGTGCCCCTGACTATTTTTCTCTACAATTCACCCAAAAAGCATTCTTGCTCAAAGGTAGTAGTCTTCTCACTCAAACTGTAGTTGCTCTCGTAGTAACAAACATTAACAAACAGTTTGTTTAAGGCAGCACAGCATGATTTTAGAAATGAAGAAACGTTTGACTGGTAATGTGTTTTTCAGTTGTATGTTTACCATGGCATTTCCAGGCAATGAATTAAATGTGCAGGTAACATACAGTATCTGTAACCCTTTAGCTTCTCACCAGATCAAGTGTGGTTTTTTCCAGCACGTTCACCAGCTTCTCCAGCTTTGTGTTGGCAGTGAATATAAAGTCATCATCCACCCACAGTACATACTTGGTGGTCACCTGTGACACGGCCAGGTTACGACCAGCAAACCAGCCCTGAGACATGAACATTCATACATTCATACACAGATCCCATCACAATGGTCATGATCACATTTGAAGCACTTTAGAATCAGGTTATAGAAACACCAAGACTTACCTTTCCAAAAGGCATAATGTAATGTTCAATATACGGACCAGACACCGCTTTGGGATGCTCACTGTCATCTGCTATGACTATTGTAACTGTTGGGTAGAACCGACGAATGCTGTCAATTAAATCCTGGAGCTTGTCATACCGCAAGAAAGTTTTGGTTGCTATGGTCACGAGAGCACTGATGTTGTACTCTAAGAATAAACATATGGAATGATAAATGTAAGAGAAAACACATGGCAATAATTTACTCACTTGAAGCCCTAGATTGAAATGGTTTGAGAGAACTATGTGAAAACATCGGCATATTTCTGTATAAGTGCCATTCATATACACGTGTCATTCATATATTCCTCCTTCACCCTTTGGTCAAGAAATATTTTGTTGAAAAAAAGTTGAAAATCATTTCACTTCATGTTTACCCAGAAAACAATTCTGCAGAATCCGTAAGAGCTTACTCATTTGTGTTAGTTATTTGCATGTATTCATGCAAAATACATGCATAAAACATAGAATTTTTGTTTTAAACAATTCTTAATCAACTGATGCGTAATGTAACACCATTATTGCTGTATGGTACATGAATGTTGGATATTGTTTACCTTGATCTGTATCAGAGCCTGTATTGTAGAGTTTGGGTGTCACTCCATGCCGGATCTTGATGGTGAAAAGGGCCTGATGTCCTTCTGTTTCTAACTGCACTGAATCACATGCACATAAGAACAACAAATGATATACAGGTTATGTTGTCGTGCAGTGTTTATGTGTTTATGTGGATTCAATAATGCTCTGTTCCTAAACCAATTGATTTTTTGAAGCAATTTTATAGGTCATGATCTTTCTGTAGAATTTACCCAGATTCTACATACCTGTGTCAGCAGTGCTAGGGTGGAACAGAGTGTTGGTGTAGGTGATAAACTGGAGCTGTCGGTTTAGACTTGGCAAAAAGCTGCTGCTCAGGGTCATGTGCATTTCACCATCACCCCTGACCTTTACCCCCTCCACCTCCGCTGCCACATTAAATGTGCCCAAAGATGCTGAGAAGTTCACCTAGAGTAAAAGAGACACAATCAAATTAATATACAATTTAATTATATTAATTTATTTTAAATAACTCTGATATGTAATGTCATTAATATATGCCTGGTCTTAAAAAAATTACAGTACAGTAAAACGCTCAAGACAAATGAAAAATGTCATTTCACTTACACTGTAGACATCTCTGGGCAGATCTTTTAAGGCCAAACCTACAACACATTACAGTCATGTACTGTTAATGTCCATTGCCTGTAACTAAATCAAACCACCCTCTATTACCGACACAGTCCATTACATAATCTAATAACGAGCCCTTTCCAGATCTTGATTATTAACATCACATTATTGTGCTGTACAGTGAAACACATGCTGTCAGACTTCATGATTTAATTATCTAATTTTGATTCCTGAAGAGATGCGAGAAAGGAATCATTTAACAACACATTTTAAACTCATGCTGGTATTGGGACTGCATTGTTATTCTTGAATCACTGAACTATTATTTTAATTGAATAAAGGTTAGTTAGTAAAAGTGTGAATAAGCAGGTTAGTTAAAAAGACAGTCAATACATTTTTTATTCACACACTGACATGGTGTTTAAATGTTTAAGGGTATGATCAAAAAGAACGCGGTTTTCATGTTCGAAAACGTGAGGCGTGCCGCGCTGCTCTTTTGGTGACTCTTTGAAAAGAGCAGCATGCAGGGTTTTTTGTATGTTGATAGGTAACCTGAAACCGTCACAAAAAGCTTCTCCTGGCGTCTCCAGGCGTTCCGTGCATCTGTAAACTTCAGGCACTCAGCCTCAAACGTGAGGCACAGCAGGCGGCAGAAACGTGAGGCATCCAAAAGATGCCCATCTCATAGAAAAAGCTGCGTTCTGTCTGATCAGTCCCGTATGGTGACTTACCATTAACATAATGATTTTTATACTGAACAAACTGTACGTTCTAACCCCTAACTCTAAACCAACCCTCACAATTAGTTAATTGTACATCAAAAACAATTTGGTACTGTATTATTTATGTAGCAAATTTCTGGAAGGAAGTTCAAACGGATATTAAAAGCAATACCTGGTATAAGTATGGTCTTAAGTGGCCGAACCTCCACACCCTGTGTTGGGTACTGCAGGGGGCTGTTAGCTTCAGCTACTATCAGCAAATCAGTCGGGGACTGAGACCTTTACACAAAAATAAATATGCATATCTTACATGCTGTTTTCATATTGACTTATGTCTGTTCAAAAAAATGTATGCATACGCTAAAAATAACGAAATAAATGACTAAAGTGCATAAAACAAAACACAATAGCAAAATGATACTTTGGAATAAAATTGCCTAAACATAATATTCGCAAGTAATCTCCCGTCTATTAGCAATTTGAAACATAAACCTCATTTTACTGGCATAACCTGATGCAAAGCACCTCATTTGGAAGCTCTGGTACTCTTTGGCACGCCGTCTTTTCATCTCATGGAGCTGGGAGGGCTGGAAGGCAGTGTGCAGGGGGTGGGCAGACACTCTAGGGAACAACAGTTGTGCAAAGGGCAAGTTGAACCCCTTGCTCTCTCCTTCACACACACACACATTTCGAGCCAGGAGCCTAGCAGAAGATGAGAGGGGTTATTACAAAGGCAATTTGTCATAAAATTTCGACCTGAAGACAAAGTTTCTGATGTCATTCCCTATTCTGTGCTAAAAAAAAGGTTTGTCCAACTCAATTAAAACCAACCAAATAAACTGTAGTCTTGGTATTTACTCACTAAGTTAGTCTTTTTAAATCCTATTTTTTTTCTCTGCACGCCACAAAGGGAGCTCTAACGTTTTCGGAGGGTTGCTGTTTTGTACAAATCTTTTTTCATCTGGTAAAGACTAACTGACCTGGCCACACCCTCTCTCACACGGTACGGGATGGTGCTAGCACTGGGATCCGGATCAGGAAGTCTCTCCTCCAGCAGCCGTTCAGCTCCAGGGCCTGGCCTGTACCGGACATCCACAGTTCTGTAGACCCGAGTGGGCCAGGAATGTAGCACTGCCAATACCAGAACCGCTGATGCTACCAGAGCTAACAGCAGAGTTTTACGTAGAGAACGCATGCTACAAGCTAAAACACAGACACATTAAAGGTAAGTGTGTTAAAACCTAATTTAATGTAACTATGCAACAACTTGAGATACACTTTGTATTTTGTTATACACCATAATGAAGCATTTATAACTTTTTCATCTCCATGTTATTACTTTTAATTAAAAAACACTACATTTATTGTAAGACTTACTCTATCTAGAGCGAGGGGTGATGGAAATTGCCATTACTGTCTCCTAAAGGTCCATGGCACTGAATGGCTCAATCTCGATGTGGCTGATAGTAGTTAAAGAGGATAATGGAGAGCATTCTCCATCTGCTAGTGAAAAAAAACACATTATAAAAAAATTGTAGTCGATTTAGAATACAAATGATTCATTACTGAATGTCCCTATTTCTACACTTTCTTACAGTACCAAAAAAGGGTTTTGAGTGCTTTTTACACTAAAGATATAAATAAATATTTTTAAATAACACAAAGGAAAATCAAAAAATTGTTTTTAATGATGGGCAATGGGTCTCCCAATTTTGTGCAGACCAGTCAAGTTGTTCCATGCCAGAATTGGTTAATATCACGAAACTCCAGAATAAGGGTAATAAAATCCACCAGAGTAGGTAAGAGTTTTTCTTACTGTACATGAACATAGCACCTAAACTTCCTACAACTATTCAGGTCTCAGACACAATCTCCCATCTTATATCTAGATTAAAGGGATAGTTCACCCGAGAAGGAAAATGCTGTCATGAATTACTCACTCTCTGGTTGTTCCAAACCTGTATAACTTTCTTTGAATGGTTGAACGCAGAGAAAGATATTTGTACGAAGGCTGCACTGTACATTTTCTGGCAGCTGGGGCGCCAAAAATAAACTGTAGAAAATCTGTAAAACTGATAAAAAATAGTTTTTCATTACAAGTGGAAAAACTATACAATAATAACTTTATAATAATATAAAGTTATTATAAATAATAACTTTATTATTTAATAAAATTAAATAATAATTACAATAGTCAAAAGTGCCCCAGAACTTTTTGCTGTCCTACAATCCTCATAATATCTTCTTTTTTGTTTAACAGAACAAAAAAATATTAAGTAATTTTTCCAACTTGTCAATGGGGTCTGTGGTGGCATTTTATTTTAGAAAGTTAAGAGTTTAATAAAATCATACAATAATCTTACAATCACGTACAAATTGCATTGATTATTTATTTCAACATTTTGACAATTGTTTCAACAATTAAAGCATTTTCAAAGGCATCTTCTGGAGTCTGTCTGTAATTTGCTGTGCAGCAGATTAGTGTAGGCACTTAAGATCTTATTGTTTTTTTATATTTAAGTGATAGTGTTCTTGAAAAAGGGGAAAAACTTTCTCTGATTCAGCAGAAGAGTATAATAGATTCTAGGAGGTCATCCGGTGTAGTGTTGAGTGGTAACCTCAGGTGAGGTCAATCTGCTAGGTAAGGTCACCTCAAAAATCTCTCTAACAGGTCCAATTAGACATGTGACAATATGAAATTTCACATCATGGTTGTAGGGACCAAATAACCATGGTTATCCAGATCGTCATGGTTTTGTTAAAATGAGCTAAAATTTATCAAAAAGAACTGGTAGACAAACTGAAAACATTTCCACAAGTGTTATATTGGAAAATCAACTAACATCAATTACATATGCCATGTTTTTTTAATCAAAATATTTAAATAAAGAGCTTTATTGACTGAATTAAGGAATTTGTCTTGGTAATAGACGCTTAAAATTTTAAGCATAAATATTAAATAAACATTAGAATAAAGGGTTAAGAGGTTAAAGTTTTCTAGTGCAGGTTTTAATGAACAGTACCTTGAATGAGAACACCAAATCCACACATAAAACAACACGAGCAATGTGCACAAATGAACAGCAAATGAAACGTAAACTAATCAAATGAACAGCAATGATTTTATGTCCGTTAATGCATATGCTGTATGAAACAGCGCACATACATATCTCACAAATCACGTTCATGAGATATGCGTTAATTTTGCGTTAATTACAAGTGAGATAATAAAATATTTCACTTATAATCAATGTTTCTTTGTCCAGTTATTTGTCCGAGTTAGTTTTGGTATTAAGTTTTGCGGCAACTTCCTTTTTGCAAACTGATTTGCAAACAGGTTGCCCATCCTATACCTTAACTTGCCCTCAGGACTCTAGTAAAACCCATAATATGCCCAGACCCCCGATTTGGTCCTTTTAAATGGCGGAAAAATCTCCTGAGCGCTGTCACTGCCTTCCGCCATGTCTGCTCATGCAAGACAAAGTCACTTGATACGCCTGCACCGGTAGTCGTTTCATCTCTAGGTCCAATAACTTCATTGGTTAAAGAATTCTTCCAAAGATCTTTCTCTGTGTTCATCACAACAAAGAAATTTATACAGATTTGGAACAACTCAAAAGTGATTAAATAATGGCAATTTTTTTTTTGGGTGAACTATCCCTTTAAAGATACATCTCTTTGGCCAAGCATTCACATGATGTATTCTGTAACCCTGCACTTAAATAATAACAGATACTATGCAAATAATACAAGTTATTATCTCCTGCTTGAAAGTTCTGAACAGCAGCTGTGCCAATAACTCTCTATTTGCCCTTCCACTTCTACCTTGGGATGCCCAGCTCCAGTTGGATGCCAACCATTTATAAAGATAGATGAGACCCATCCCATGGATACGTGTGACCTCAATTTAGCTATGAAGCTCAGCCCAACAAAGATGACCTAATTTACAATGTTAATATGATTTTGTTAGTATACGATTTATGTTGCCAGTGGAGAACTACTCACAATGTTTCTTTCTCCACTGAAGTTTTCTTTCCTTGCAACTGTCACCTTTGGTTTGTTTACTGGAAGTTTGCTAATATTGCGTTTAGGGTTAACATATAATTTTTGTGTATTATTCCCTTCCCTTAACTGCAAAGCTGTCTTGCTAAAGTGCAATACTGTGAAAAGCGCTATCGAAATAAATTTGAAAAGAACTGATTTTTCTTTTGTTTCATTTAATAAATACATGTCTAAAACGATGCAAGCTTTATTTCCATTTCAATATAACTTAATAACGCAGTAAATTAACCATTCCTGATATGTGGAAAAAACCTTTTCCCCGTTTAGTGTAAATGCTCAGATCATGCGACATCCCTCCTTCTCATTTAGATGGTATATTCCAGTCATCCTCAATAGGCGGACCTTTGCTTCATTCCATCCATTCCATTCCATTCTGAGACAGCCAAATAAAACATTTAAAACATTTGACTATTTCGGTCGTTTAAATTGAGCTGCTTATGAATATATATTTATTTGTATACCCTATTCTTCTCTATACACTTCTTAATATATCTTATATTTCTCTATAATACAGAAGCTGTGTTGTTCAGCTTTACAGCGCCCAGAGACAACTAAAAATCTACAATAAAACATGGCTTACTACCTTAAGTAAGAAAATACACTGCATTAAAAGTTCTTATTCTTTAATAAATTAATTTTGAGTTTTATCAAAACATTCATTTAAGAATGTATCCGTCATCTTTTCGCAAATGTCTGACATCCACGACACTCCTCCCATCCGTTCTGTGATTGGGCATTCGCAAGGATTCTTGGGTAGGGGACTTCTTTGGAGTCTGCATCAATGCGGGCTTCCCCGAAAACTGCATCGAGGGTAAAAAGGAGGTGCTCGCGAGCAGACTTCTGAGTGCTAAAAAGACAAATGGCGCACCCTACGGATTTGTAGACTTGACGAGAAAGCACAAATTAAGTGCACGAGACCGCAAGATCACATGAAGTGCGCCATTTGGGACAGGGTCTAACAGTGCGGGTGACACACGTGACGACCTGACGTGACGTCAAAACATCTCCAAATTAGCGGTTCTTTTAATGGAGTGTCTATTTACATTTAGCAAACGTGGCCTCCCAAGTGCCGTAATGTGTAAAGTCTGTATAGGAGATTGGGGTTCTAATCAACCTCTCAGTGAAAATGCGACTTAACCTTATTCTATTACCTTACATATCATAAATGCATTTGTTTTCAATAAAATTGATTTAAAACTTTATATTAATTTTATTCACAAAGATTAAGGTTAGGCTTAGGTCTAGGGCTTTAATATCTCAATAATTTTCAAATCATTTCAATAATTTTTATATGTATAATGATTTACACTGTTATTATTGCATAATGTTTAAAACACAATTATACTGAGGTGCAAGAGTAATGTTATCTGATACTATTCATAAGTAAAAAGCATCTAAATAATATTTTTACTTAATCCAAAGAAAATACAGCTATTTTCGGTAAGTGTATATAGCCGCTGCCTTTTTTTAAACAGGTAATATATACAGACCTGCTCCAATTTATTGGTACCTCTAAACAAAAAAACAAAGATTACCAAGTTTTCTCTGAAATAACTTGAAACTGACAAAAGTAATTGGCATCCACCATTGTTTATTCCATATTTAACAGAAATCAGAATTTGCTTTCGATTTTTTATTCAACATAATATTGTAAGTTATAAAACAAATTAAAATGCCATGGACAAAAACAATGGGACCCTTAACTTAATATATTGTTGCAAAACCTTTGGAGCCTATCACTGCAAGCAGACGTTTTCTGTAGCTCTCAAGGGGACTTCTGCACCTGTTAACAGGTAGTTTGGCCCACTCTTCATGAGCAAACTGCAAACCTTTAACATGCTTGTCTATTATTTTCTTTCTGAGCTCCTCGGACAACTCTCTCCTTTGCTTTCTCTGGTCCATGTTAAGTGTGGGGAACACAAACAGCACATTGACTACTTTTCTCGGTTAAAATAGGCTAAATGACTAATTACAAGATTGGATACATGTGTGACACTACTTAAATAACCAATTAGTTTGGAATATCTCTATAATCCAATTATGTATTATCTTCTCTAAGGGGAACCATCAAATGTGTCCAGGCCATTTTAGAATATGCAATTATTCATCTCTTTCCACAGCTTCTTTGCTTTATTCTATGACACAGCAAAGACATGCAAGTATACAGGAAACAAAAGCTTTTAATTTCATCATTCGTAAGGGGGAATGAAGCATTATTTCAATGAGATGCATTTTATCAATTATTATAATTATATGTCGTAAGACAATATATAACATCGAATAATAATACACAGTGTCTATTATTGAATAGTGATACTCAGAGTCTGCGGCAGAACAGATCTACTGGAGGGGCATTGGGTCATCGGTCATGAGAAATATTTTGACGCAGTGGTGAACAGAGTTGTGCAAGTTACTTCCAAACTGTAACACATTACAGATTACTTGTTACTGTATTTTAAAAGTAATCCCTTACCTTACAATATTACTGTCTCAGAATTGTAATACGTTACATGAATCCTGTATTACTTCTGAGCTACTTTCTCCAAAATAACTACAGAAGTAGGACTATTCATTCTAAAAAATGTCTTTGTATTTTCAAAATACCAAATCAATTTTGCCAATCAACCTCTTTATCAGAATGCAGATTTTTTTAAATGCATTTAAATACAAAATACTGTTACAAATTAATAGTATTTTGTATTTCAAATGGATGTATTTGAAACACTGAAATCTAATAAGGAGATTGATTGGCAAAAAATATTTTAGTTTGAAAATACAAAAATACTAAGATTGAACACATTAAAAAAGGTATTTAAATACAAAATAGTCCCATCCCATCACTGAACTAGATTATATACAATTATAGCTAGTACTCATGTAAACTATCGCTTACCTTGTCATTGCTGCTGGTCAAAGGGATCTTGCTAACTAGCTTCCTGAAAACAGCCCAATGACCCTTCAAAACCTGCCCAGGGGACTGAAAACTACCCCAATTATTTTTTTGTGTCAAATCAAAGTTAAGAACTTTCAAAAGACGTTTCTTTTGCTGTATTTGCTTACCTGAATGGTTTCCTATGTATGGTATATATTTTTTGTTCTGTTGAGCTCAAAAGATGTTTTGGGGATTTAGGAAAGCAAAAACATCTGGGTGACCTTTGACTACCATTATGATCTTTTCTGCTATGGTAGTGTATGGTATGCCAAATAATTTCCAGTTCCTAATATTTTACCATATATATTTGTGTTCAACCGAACATAGACATTTATACAGGTTTGGAACAACTAGAGGGTGTGTAATCCATAACAGAATTTTCATTTTTGGGTATAGGGTGTCCCATTGAAAAAGATCCCATGTGTGCTCGAGACCACGCACGGAAATGGACGTGAAACGTTTTTACTTGCTCAAGAAATAAGCATGGTTAAATTTATTGCATATGTATAATGTGTACAAGCAGGTCAATGTTTAGTTATTCTAGACTGCGTCTAGCGCTGCTCAAACGAGATATTTGCAGCTGGAAGAATCAAGTGTTGTACACTCAAGTGACTTTTTTCATTGTGTAAAGTGACATGCACCTGACGAAACATTGGTAAAAACCTCATTCGAGTGCGTTGTCTAAATACCACTGCTATATTTTCTCTTTGGTTGAGCTGAGCTCCCGCGTCCCTCTCTGTGCTGTAGCCTGCCTGTCAGACTCGTTCTCCACACTTTTGAGAATGGGTCGGTCCTGGAGTTGCTATGTATTCATCCGAGTATGAATACAAATTAAGAATCTCCTCAGTTAACATTTATCCTTAGAATATAAATAAACATTTTGGCGGGCGCAGTACATTATGAAAGTAACCCAAAAACCCGCAACCTGCGGCTCCATCATTTTTTTTTCTCCCGCAACTGCCTTTTTAAGACAGCCCAAACGTGCGGGGAAAACCGCGACCCTGACAACAATGGCGCTAGGTTTACAGTGCACTGGGCGGGGCCAACAGCCTCTGACTTTTAGTTCAGAGACTGAAATCATGCCAGCCAGAGGGAGATGAATGACACCACACGTTTTTTTGTAACGCAAGCGTTCCTGAACATGTACCGTGTAAAAATTACTGAAAATTGATTAGTTATGCCTTACACTACTGCGATACAGCAAAAATGTATATGTTACTGTAATACATTACTTTTGTAACGCATTACTCCCAACACTGGCGGTGACATCATAGTCCAACACAGCAGTAATGCTATAAAAATGAAAAACGTTTTTTGCAATTGATTATTATTTACTAATTTCGTTTATTCTTGTTGTTGTTAATTTCCTTATCATGTCACTTAGTCGAGGCTATATGGTAGCCCTATGCACACAGTTTAGTCACACACAACGGAGAGGCTGTCGTGGAGGCTAAACGCAAATAAATGCAGTTTACCCATCCTATGACATGTGTTACCTTTTGTTTAATCCGCCTCTCTAATCTTAAATAATGTAAGCTGTAACTGTTTGCTCTGTTCAATTTCTCACAATGATGATACGCCAAAGTTATTACAAAGCACATTGTTTAATTTTGTCAGCGAAACGTCCATCCATCACTGTACCTTTTGACAAACACTTGAGCTGTCAGGTGGTTTCACAAACTTATAAAGAAAACAACAAAACCTCTTAAGCAGCTTACTCTCCTTTTCTCCTTCTGCTACTTTTCTCTCACACACGTGAATATCTCGCACCCGCACTACTTTTCCCATCATTCAGTACAGCCAGGACTATAAAGGGACAATGCCCAGGAGGGGCATCGATGACCGCTAGGGGGGTCACAGCCCTCGAATTCCACCCCATAGCGCCGGCAATGGTTATACTGGTGATAATGCCTTCAATCGCTCAAACTTGTTGCAACATTCCCTTCTTCTTACTTGTGTTTCGCAACCAGGGGTGTGCTGATCCCTAGTGGTCCTTCCCGTAATTTCAAGGTTTCCGAACAATAATTAGAATGTTTTATTATTACCATAAGCTATCATACACTTGTTAATTAATGATTAATATTAAAGGACTGGGCAGTGCAATATATGTATCACTTTCAGTTGGAATTTCCCCCTTTTATTTGACCAGCATTTACAATGAATCAATCGTAAGCGCGACGATTCGCCAAAATAAAAGTCCTTTTAATTTCAACACCAAGATGGAAAATATTTTCGGATGCTATAATATTTACAATAGTAGACTGTAGTTATTTTTTAGTGTTGGGTAAATACTATACCTATTATACTTTTAATATTATATAATTATATAAAATTATATTAACATTTACTAAAGTAAAGCTCTAAAACTATTTAGCATTAAAAAAATTCACTACAGTTTACTAAATACTGAAGTAAACTGCAGTATTTTTCATATGGGAAAAATATGTAACACGTTAAAAAACTGAAAACAAGGAAATCAGAAAAATAAAGGTAAACAATTAACTTTTAAAGATTAAACAGAATTTTGGAAAAATAAAACAGGCTTCATACGTCAACCTTTGTTTATCAAAACATAATTTCCCTTCATTAAAAATTAGAGCTTCTGCTTGAAGCTGCATTTCTAAATAGCTATGGGGAAGATTAATGGGTAAAAATTGAATAATAACTTAAATAATAATCTACGACACATAACTTTTGAAATCAGCAATGACATTAATAAAAGGTGGATTAGTTGGAGGATACTGAAGCATACGAAGTTGAATATGGGTAAGAAAAACACAAACGTGTTACAACGTGTACTTACACGTGAAAAACATGTTGTTGAGACGATAGGTTACTCGCACTGCCGACCGGGCACCATAGGTACGTGTGAACAACATGTAAGCACACAGAGGAACGTGTTATATGATTTTCATAAAAATATATAATTTTGTTTTCACCCATTATTTGTATGCGGCTGAAATGCTGGGTATGAAATAAATAACTGTTAATCAAACATTATTACTCATTTGTATGGGTTACCCGCTGTTGTAGGTAAATAATCATCAGAATCAACTGTCTATAGGTTTAAATGTAAAATCAGTGACGGTTTTATAACATCCTTACC
Source organism: Triplophysa tibetana (assembly GCA_008369825.1). Taxonomy (NCBI): domain Eukaryota; kingdom Metazoa; phylum Chordata; class Actinopteri; order Cypriniformes; family Nemacheilidae; genus Triplophysa; species Triplophysa tibetana. Next base: position 12,284,309 of record CM017905.1, on the reverse strand, counting down.
ACTTTTGTTACTGATTTCTATCTGTGAGACACCATGTAATTTAGCAATTGTATTAAGCCTTATTCTATGTTGCTATTTCTTTTAAGTTCTCAATACAAAAGATCATAGTAAGATTTTAGTTTTTATTTTCAAGCCATGTTCTTACTATAGGAAACATTTCTTAATATTTTTCATTGGTGGATTAATTACCTTTTAATAATTGACACGATCTCTCCAGCTGAGTGGCGCTCGAGCTTTTTAACTATCCCGCTCTCTCAAATTTTTTTTTATATCTATGCAATATACTTATTCAATGTATTTTTACTAAATTTGTGTGCTTTGCAACAATGAAAATTTTGAATTGAGTTAAATGTTGAAGATAAACTATAACAATGTCTGTAACAATATAGCACACAACATAAATGAATCTGTTTTACAAATACCAAACAACAAGAAAAGATATACATATATAAATACAAAATATAAAAAATACAATTATAATATAATATATAATTGCAATATTATTATAAAATGATATATAACAGTATACAACTATATAATATTATATTATATGTGACAGTATTGTATGTATGTCTGCTCTTTGAAAGTTCCACGTTGCATTTAAAAAATAAAAATACCGTAGAACCTGCTGTAATGGAATAAAATAATGAATGGAAATAGGTGGTAGTTTTTAAGGTCATCACTAATACACCATCTTGGAATAGCAAGCAACACATGTCTCTAGAAGCTTCTTTAGGGCAGGAAGGAAACTGTGTGGTTGTAAAAATATAAAATATCTGTATTAAATACCAGTTATGTCAATGTATAATCTTTAAAAAACCGCGTGATTCTTCGCCTGTTTAAAAGAACCGATAATTTGGAAACGTTGACGTCACGTCAGGTCGTCACGTGGGTCCCCCGAACTGTTAAGGCCCGTTTATACACGCGCCTGGCTACGCTTCGCGTGCAACTCCCCAAACGGATGAGACGTTTATACTTGATGCGTCCGCCATTGAGATATTCTTTGAAATAACAGGGGGCGCACAAACGAAATCATCCTGTAAATCCGCAGAAAGTAGAAGAAAAGTAGGATTTTTACCGGAATTACGTCACATCGTTCAGAATGGCGTCTTACGAGCAGCTGCTCAACAAGGAAACGTAGGAGATTTTATGTTGTTGCTACTTTCAAAAAAAGGGCAAAAAAGGAGATGGAATGCTCGCCCACTGCATGCCACAAAACGTGGAGATGTAGAATACATTGCTCTTGTGAAGCAGATGCGTGTGATAAACGGGGAAATGCATTTCTAACTATTGTTTGTTGATTTAATACATTTTTACATCAAACTTTTTGTTCACTCTTTCATTTCTGTGCATAATTCAGACACATTTCTACATATTGTTGGTTAGGGACTGCTAAATGTACATTGCCATAGAGTAACCCATTGGATGTCTTTTTGTTATATAAAATGAGAAGATATAAGAACAGTTCAAAAGAGCACTGTTGTAAATATTTTTTATTCTGAATACAATATAAAACAAATACATTGATCATAAAAGATGTCTGTACAGGCGTACCTGTTGAGCAACTCCCCAAACAAACGAGACGTTTATACTTAGCGCGTTCGCCGTTGAGAGATTCTTTGAAACGACAGGGGGCGCCCAAGCGAAATCGTCCTTAATCCGCAGGAAATAGAAGAGAAATAGGAATTTTACCTGAATTACGTCAGATCATTCAAAACGGCGTCTTGCGAGCAGCTGCTCAACAAGGAAACGTAGAAGATTTTGTGTTGTTGCGCATGCCGCAACGCGAAATAAGCTTGTGCTCACCCAAAGCGAACTTCGCGAACACCGCGATGACGTCATATTTGGCGCGTGCACCCAAGCGAACTAGCGAATGGGTCGCGTATAACCAGCCCTTTAGACGCTCAAAGCTCAAGACGTTCACTCAGACAGTTGATTAGACGGTCAGTAGGTCGATCGATTTGACGTTAGGTTAGGCATGGATCGCACGCCATAGTACTCTATGCGCAAAAAAATGTGTTCTCGCCACGTTGTTGACGTGTTAAAGTTTGCGCGTTTTTGACCCTCCTGGCTTTCCATAGCAAAAAATTCACAATTTTAATAACACTAGTGCAGACACGCAGAGCAGGTAAATGGACACACAACAGTAAACAAAATGCAGCAAATATTAAAGCATTTGTATCCGTCAATCTGTTACTGTTTGCTGTATGTCTCCAACTTTCAAACAGATATGTGATATTTTATGAACCATAACGTTTTTATCTACATTTAGCATTATTAATCAGCATGTAAACATTTGTGACCCTGTGAAAACCCAGGCTAAAGTCTCATAATCGAATTGATTATTAGACAACAAGCATCAAAGATTAACTTCAAGCATTAATTTCACTAAGGTTTTGGTATTATTCAGTCAATTTTGAACATATTCTCAAATATTTTCGAAGAATATTCTTTAGGATGATTTGATGAAGGACATTTGCTGGGTTTTCACAAGCAGGGTCACATTTCATAATGAACATCGTTTTTATTGGGACATTATTTAAGGATAGAAGTAGTTCTGGTATGAAAGCGAAAAGGTGAAAATGGCATGGAAAGGCTAATTTAGTAAATAACTTTCTTTACTGTTAATTGTTATATAGCATTTTAATTGTTACATTACATTTGCTGTTTGCATGTTGTCAGAAGTTGTTTTATTTACAAATATTAATGATCAGACTTCTATCAGGACTGTAATTTCCCTAAAGCCACAGAGCCATACATATCTAAATATAAAATAAATGGCCTGAGAAGAGATCATATCTTTTATACACTATATCCTAGTGAATTGATTAAAAAAACATATTGTCAGACCTCCGTTTGGAAGAAAATATAAAGACCGGACCTCTGAATTGATTATACCCCTGGTATAGTCTATATAGCAGGCCAATGTGCGGTGATTCCTAGTGCAATGTAAGTATATACTCAGACAGGCCGCTCAGCTGGTAAGGTGCACTGTCGGCTGTTCGAGGCTTTTAAAACCATGGCAAATAGTCGACAGCCATTAAAGGGTAAAGGAACTGGCGTACTCATCATTTCCACTGTTTCAAATCCAGTCTGTCGTATCTACCGAAAGCCATGGCCTGTTGTCGCCATATGTCCCACCGTCCACATAAAATACCATTAGGCAATGCAGAACCACTGTTTATCAGAAATGCTCCTCGTGTTTGAAAACCATTGCTTTAGGGGCAAACGGCAGGATCCGTTTGCTTATCAATTTCTTTGGCACCGGTTAATTTATTGTATTGACCAAAATGTGCACTGAAAAGAACCAATGCGCCGTAAATTATTAGGTAAATCATATCCGCGCTAATCACACTAGAGTGGATAAGCGGCCATATCTGTTCAAATAAATCTTACCTGTAATGTCGGCACCGATACGGATCTCCTACCTCTTAAATAGTCCCACCGCGTTTGTCACATGGATGCAAACAGCTGATAAATGAAGAAATTAATTTTGCATGACATGCACCTCAGAATGGAGAACAGCGGAGATGAGGCGGGCTATCCCCTGTCGTGATGTGGGGGGATGCAGCGCAGTAAGCTGCGATCCTCTGAGTGGTTGAGAAGAGAAGATGCAGCTTCACAACATGCGCTCAGGTCTGTCACATGGCACACGATGTATCTTCTTTGCTGATAGAATCTGTCTGTAACATAATTCTGCTGGATTTAAAATAAGAAAAACCTCTTGAATAACAAAATCAGACGAAATCTACTTTTTCGTCCGCTTAAACTGTCTACTTTTATCAATTTTCTAAGATTTTTGCTCTACACGGTTATCCCAATTATCAAGTGCGGACAGACCTTTAATCTTATAACATTTCTTCATCTTTCCCTTGAAACACCACGTTTGCCATATTTAACAAATTTACACGGTTGTATTCATTTATTGCATATAGGCCTATTTTCTCTATTTGCGCCTCGGCAGCGTTTGTTACTTATCCGAATTTTGCTTGGACTGATTCTCATAAAAATAGTTTAAAAGGGTTGGGGAGAAAAACAGCAATAATGATCGATGATTTTAGTGTAATAAATATCTGTGAATTACTGTAATGTTGTCTAAAAAACTTTATCTGAGATAAACCGAGTTAGCTGCACTGCAGTGTGTAGGCTACTACATTCCTAATTTAATAATCGATTTTAAATGTGCTTTTTATAAAATGTCTTAAATAAACTAGGCTTATTCACAATTACCATCACACGCGTTCCAAGAATGTTACCGCCGTTGCAGGGGTTGCTCTCAGAATGAAGATCTTACTCAACAGTGCCTCCAAGAGGCAAATGCAAAACATTACTCAAGCACAGCAGGTCCAATGAACGTCAATTTCGTGGCTGATGAGCGTATGTTACGGCAAAATAGCCAATGAAAACACGCTCTCAACTTGATTGATGTTTCCACTATCCAATCATATCTCAACCTTTCAAAACGTTGTCCAATCCACGTTGCACGGGTTACGTCTGCATGCATCAAAATAAGTCATTTGACAACGCTAGTAGTTTGTGATATGAGAGGACTATGGCTCCCTCCTTGACAAAATGTTTAAGAGGATCGTATGTTTATTTATTAACATTTCTTTTGTCCGTGTCTGCGTTTTTTAATTTGGAAGAACTAAATGAAATGAAATATGGAATACAGATTCTGCCCTTTCCTGTTATTATGGGACAGGTAAGTTAGCACGAGATGTATGTTTGCTAAGACAGCTGTTAGCTTTAATCACATTTTGACAGAACGTAGGCAGAATCAAACAGTAAACTACATATATATGAGAGCATGGTGACGTTTCCCATTAAATCCACGGTCTGAGTTACTGGTCTTGCAGGCTAGTAAAGCTGGTTAAGTAACAAGTGGTGGAATTAACCTGCTAATATGACAGCAGGTTATTATCTGTCTAAACGGTTCTATTTCTCTGTGCATGTTTATAACAGTCCTCTGCTGGCGATTATATTTTGCATTACAGTGAACTAAATGTAACGTGTTGTCTTCCTGCCTGGTTCTCATTTTCTTTTCTCTGTTTCTGTCATCTTCTTTCTGTTCCTGTTTTTAGATGGAAGATGTGATGTTGGTTTCCAACAAATACAAGCAGCTGTATGAGTGTCGGCTACCAGCGCAGGCAGTTCGCTTCCATCAGGACCCGGTGTCAGAGCATGACGTTCAGGGTTACAATGGTCCGGGAGTCCCGGAGCTTCTAAAGCCCATGCAGACCGCAGACTGCCTGATTAAGGTTGAAATCTCCGACCAAAACAATATAACACAGTGACACAGAAACATTAAAGGGGTAGTTCACCCAAGATGAAAATTGTTTCATCATTTACTCAACGTCATGTCATTCCATACCTGTATGACTTTCTTCTGCATAACACAATACAATATTTTCAATAACTGTGGTAACCAAACAAAGAATTCCACCACTGACTTTCACACAAAACTACTAGACATTTCTCAAAATATCTTTGTGCTTGACAGAAGAAAAGTCATACAGGTTTTGAATGACATAAGGGTAAATAAATGATGACTTGGTACCCTTGGTAAATATGAGCAAAGAAGGGTGTAAAAATAAATCTGCATTGTTTCTCAATTTGATCTTTTGTTAAAAAAATTCCAACATTTCATTGAAGGAAAAGTACAGGGATTATAGGGAATATCAATTTTATATTTTTTCTCCCATACATGTTGGCCACAATTATTGGCACCCTTGTATTTTAAGCCCCCCAATCCGTAAAATGCACTTTAACATGTTATTATAACATAATGTGTGTGTGCAGAACCACCCTGTAATTATACAAATCCGTCGTTCTGTTTTTCGTAATCTCATATAAACCAAAACGCAACACTGAACAGGCTGTTGGCGATCTCCTAGAAAAGTGATAACGCTGATAACACCCGGCCCATGACCGCTCACAGACTCCGCCTTATGAGCGTAGATTCCACCTTCCTCCAGAGACACGCTGGATGCCATTTTCACCCATGAGCAGTAGTAACCAGTGACAAGAATGTCTCCGAAACAATTAAGGTGTGCAGTTGTCGGATGTAAAAACGAACATAGTCTTCGTTTACTCCCGACATCTGAGCCTCTGAAGTCACTGTGGATTAATTTTATTTCTCAACGGAATGTGCAGAAGACATCAGGTGAAGTAACTTTACACCAGGATGCTTCAGAAACGAATCTTAGTAAAATGCTGGATTCATAATGGGTCATGTTTACGGTTTTTATAGATATGTTTGTCCTGTGTATTGTCATGTAAAAAGCAATGCACGTTGTAAAAACATAACGCGTTTGTGCATTCACTCATAGCGAGACTGTTTTTGGTTTTTATAGATATGATGCGTTTATCATGTTAACTGTCACTTATAAGAGCAATGTGCCGGATTTAAAGATTTAACGCGTTTGTGCATTCACTCAGAAAACGGCGTGCTCAGTTTTTAAACAAATAACTCTCACTTTTACAAAACAATGTGTTTGTTATTTCAACTATGAGACTGTGTTTCTCATTCGCTTATGGCCATTCTCTTCAGTTTTGCTGTTGGAAGCACCCGTTCACAGTGCCATGATCTTTCTGCTGGAAAGGGGGCAAAGACCAGCAGCTCATTTGCATTAGAGACGCACACAAAAACAGCCTGTTTTTCCTCACAGGTAAAAATAGACTTGTAGGGCACAGTATATTAAAATATCTATGGTGTATTTTAAGTTGAAACTTTACAGACACATTCTGTGGACTTCTAAGATTTAAATCACATGTTGTAAAAGGGCTACATTAGAGGGCCTTTTACAACATGTAATAGTTTCATACATTCAGCTACCTCAATTTGTAAGAAAAGCAGCTTGCCTTGATGTTCGAAATGGGAATTTTTATTATTTCAACCATTTTCGTTTATATCCACCTTCTATTTTCTGTTGCTCAACAATCTTTTGCTGCACAACCAGGGCAGTTGCACCAGCTGTGCTTAAGTTATAACTTATGCACTACTTAATATTTTTGAGTTGCACCATTCAACTTCGTTGTAGCGTAACGTTATGTATAAACTAAATATTTACGGAAGCCTCCCGTAAGGAATTACTGTAGGAATAAAATAGCAGACTCGCCGAACTAACTGTAAGCTCTAAAGAACTACGCTCTAGTTTCACTCAACATTCTTCAATGATTTACACACATGACAATGCTGACATTTGCAGAAATCTTACCTTTTAAAATAGAGAACATTATGTGATGACATTTAATAACAAGAAGTGTAGTAGTGCCTCCGTGTGTGTGTGTGTGTGTGTGTGTGTATGTCTGCCTGTTGTGCACCTCAAAATAAAATCATCTCCTTTTTATTTCATTGGCGGTTGGCAGTAAAATGAAATCACCCATATTGCATGTAATATATTATTGCGTTAATTAGGCTGTATTGTTTTTAATCAGCATTTGTTTATTAATCTCATTTGAAATATGTTATTCGTGATAGGTATTCTATTTTTTTTACTTTAATATGGTAAAATAAGTCAAGAATGTTTTGAAATTCACAACATTTTAACCCAACTTTTTCTAACAAATTTAAAGGCTGCTATTGGACTATTTAAGGTAAACGTCATAATATGCGACTACACATTACTTTACGGACAGCTTATTAACTACGTTCTGCCTTTAGACCAAATGTTGCAACCGAATAACATACAGATTTAGTTACAAACAACTAGCTAGTAGTTACTAAGCCTCTAGTGTGGACTTTACATTCACATTTAAGAAAGAACTTAGGAATGGCTGGGGCAACCCTACCCAGAACTATATTGGTCCGTGTAATGCTTCACAATTACATTTTCAGACCTTAAAATGCAAAAATTATAAATTGAAACTTTTTTTTGGGGGGGGGGGTAACTTTGTCAATAGCTTCTTTTCGTTTTTTTATTAAATTACTTTCATTTTACTTTTGCTCTCCATGTCAGCCTTTCCTTTCTACATCACCCTGCCAAGCATTGCCTAAGCTTAGTAGCCACCAAGTAAAAATATAGTGTAATCTGCCCCATCAGGAGTAGACTTAGAAGTTGATCTACTGCATGGACATCAAGAAGTTTAAACCAAAGTTGCTAATTCGGAGGCTAAGAAACCAGAAGATGATATTTTTTACAGAAGCTTGTAACTGTTATTGAGAATAACGAGCATATTATTTAAACAACCACCTCGCTGCTCACCTTCCGCAATGATCTCAACATTTTACACTAAACAACACTTTTGTTAGGAACTGAATTGATTGGCTGAAATGCCTTAAGATAGCTATAGATTTCCAATAGCAGAACAATTCTACAGTTACTTGAACAAAACCATGGTGAATTTTTTTTGCCATGGTTTTACTATTGTAACCATTTTTATGGTTTATCCATATTTATTTATTTTTGCCCACTGCCCGCCTCGTTTGTATCTTTACTTCTTTGTAATGCAGATTATCACTTGCAAGTCGCTTCACGTACACACCTATTGCTATGTTCACTAATAAACCCATTCGCTGTACATGAGCTGAATGATGGGTTATGAAAGTTAAAGTGACCTATTTGTCAGAGACCCAAATGTGACCTCTACATTTAACCCATCCAGTGATTAGAAAACACACACTGCAAGTCGTGAACTCGCACACACCCGGAGTAGTCCGCAGCTCCTGGGGAGAAAACGGGGGGGGGATTTTTTTAGATGGTTTTTAAATAAAAGATCAAAATGAGAAACTATACAGATTTATTTTTACAGCCTTCTTTGCTCCTATTTACCAAGGGTGCCAATATTAGTTGGAGGTCACTGTATATTTTCTATATATACTGTATTTTTAATAGAAATTGTGAGGGGGTCTTTTTGTGGTTGTTTTGTGTCAGGTTTTGTTTGGGACAATGGGGGTTGAGATGCATTTGCTTAAATTACTTAATAGAAACAATAAAATGCATGTCACAGTGACCTTCCATCTGTTTTTTTTCTCCTGTTTCTAGACCAAAGACTGGTGGACTTATGAGTTCTGCTATGGTCAGCATGTTAAGCAATACCATTTAGAAGGTATGTTAAATCGTTCATGTTATGAAGGTTGCATTCGGGATGATTTGGACACTTTTTGTCATTGAGATGAACAACGGTTGGCGGATTCAGATATCCCTTGCTTACTGAACTTTTGTTGTTAAAATAGATACGCATCTAAAATAGGTTTGAATCTGTTTGACATCTAACAGTCCAAAGTACATTTTCAGCATTATAATTATTTTACCCAAAGAAAAATGTATGATTACACAGATGTTATACAACTCAATGCCTTCATGAAGGTAATAAAAACAAATTAGATTTGTTATATCAACCTTTTTCACGCTTTATTAGCGTGACAAAGTCACCATTAGTCCATGGCTATTACGTAATAGTTAGGTGTGTTATGTAGCGCCACCCAGTCTATGGGAAATAACGCATCATTTTATTTAGCTGAGGTGATGTCAGATAAGGTCCACATAAAAAAACAATAACATTTGAGCAGCATGAATGCTTTTGAATGTCTTGTTGCAGAGATGGTATAGATGTACCCACATCTCTGCGATCACTTTTGCCACATGCGCATAGGCTATTTGCATACATCATGTAAACCCCGCCTCCAGAAACAAAGGCATGTTGGATTCTTCGAAAACACTATGCCGTCTCTCAATGTTTCCGAGCCTCGTTTTACCCCAGAACGAAAGTGCATTTCGCCTGGACTAAGCCCAGCCCTTAATAGTTCAAACTAGCTTCTGAGGTATCAGTCGGTTGTTGGCCGTTAGCACATACATGCTATCTACATAGCAGCTAACTTGCTAACGTTAGTTACATAACAGATTTGCAGTCACCCAATACACAACGCATGGACGTGAATGTGTTTAGTAACCAACGTAAATAATTTTCTGTAATTATATTTTCGGAAACACTCACAGGTGTTGTGCTTCGTTTAATGGCCGCAATCAATAACTAACACTCAACTCGCTATGGGAATAGTGCCATGCACAGTTACTATAGACACTGATAACATTAGTCTACGTGCATGAACTAAGGAATCAGCAACTTTTGACCATAAAACTACGTCATGCTACATATGCTATTGAGATCTGGAAACATTACATTATCTCTAGTCTACCTTACGGTTATAAATTGTTAACCAGTAATATTAGAGTGCCAATAAACAACCTGAGCACAGCCAAATTCCTAATAAGCTGAAAAGTACAGGACAGTATGAAAAAATATACATATAAGACTTTCAAATCCAGTAGCAGGAATGCTAACGTTAGGTCTCAACTAAACTAGATCGTTTCGTCTTTTTGTTATCTGTGTTATACTTCTCCCAGGCTACGAGTAAAACATGACGTACGCCGTAAAGCAGGGGATAGGCGGGGCTTGTACCAGCCACAGTTACAAGTGCAACTACAGCCGATGGGAGGCTGCTTGGGTAGCAACGGCAGTACAATTCGTCCAGTTAAAAGTTTTCCTACCACTAAAATAATTTTAGAGACATTAATTTAAGGACAAAAAGTTGATCGTTAGCGCTTTAACATGCATTTACTGTCATATAATTTAATATAAGTAAGTCTTAAGTGATAAGTAAACTTTATTTCGAATTCTACTTGTACACAATGCACATTTCTTACTTGTACACACAGGGACGATAATCGCACGTGTTTATCGGCCGCGCAGTCTAGGTATGAAAATTTTTCACTTGCGATGAGCAGCTTTGTGGCCGTTTCTCAATATGCGTTCTTCAGCAGTCTTCTGCCCTCATTTTTTCGCTCTACGTCATCAATAACTGTCAAAGTACATTCCAATAGTCAAGAACACAAGAACGGATGAAAATACGCGGATGTGTTCTTGATATCAAGGATGCATCAAATGCAGCCTTGCGCAAGTGCGGAACCCGCCTGAAGTCCCAGACGTCAATTCAAGTTTGTCCATTCAAGTTTTGTCCACACCGATTTTCGGTATCTGACTATATGGGGAGTCTGCAGTCCTGGAGCATGCAGCTTTGCGCCCCAAGCAGTTTTACGCCCCTGCTGTTCCTTATTTCTCCAGTAGGGGGAGCATGCAGTTTTACGCCCCTGCCGTATAATTTATACAAGTTCATAGAGATTTATTTTTCTAAACTTTTTGAAATAACAAGAAAGTACAACAGCATTATCATTTAATATTTTTTTAATTATTTCCAAGTATTATTACAAATGAGATCAATAATATCACAACATAATAGGCCTAATTAGCCCAAGCAGTTTAACGCCCCTGCTGTTCCTTATTTCTCCAGTAGGGGGAGCATGCAGTTTTACGCCCCTGCAGTATAATTCATACAAGTTCATAGAGATTTATTTTTCTAAAACTTTTTGAAAAGAAATATGAATATGAATAAGAGATATCGAGTTGGCATACACGTAGTTAGCTAAGGCTGATCCAGCCACAACATTGACCTGGTCGCCAATAAGTATTAATTGTTTTGTCTTTGAGTTTAAATAAGACACACATATTATAAATATGTATACGTGTTAAAATGTTTAAATTAATTCATAACAATATCAATAAATCGTTAAAAAACTATGCATGTTGGGCCATTTCTTAGTAAGAAAAACGATTATTTACAATACCCCTAACTCGCGAAAAACGACAAAGTTATCCGTTAGGTCTGTGCACACTCCGTGCACACTCACATTGGCGCCCTTTGTTTATTCACGAGGCGTTAAACGTTGACGATAAACATGCGTGATTATCGTCCCGGTGTGGAGAAGCCTTTAAAGTCAAAGTGTGTTTCAATGTCACTTTTGATGTGGATTGTATAATTTTTTTAAATAATATCAGTCTTTTAATGCAAGATATTTTAAGTGTACCTAAAGTATACTTGTAGTAGTTCCACTTTAGCACAATCAAATATACTAAAGTATATCTTTAATTGTACCTTAGCACTACTTATCCACAATTAAAATGCATCAAGTACAAAATTAGTTGTTCCAATTTAGTGTACAAAAAAGAACAACCACATTGTAGTTAATTGAGTACGTAAACGTAAATGGATTTGCAATATACTTAGTATGAAATAAATGTATTTCATTTTTAACTTTGTGGAATTAATGTTATAAAATGTAATATTATTTTTCTTGGTCTTGCTTTTAGCTTTGGCCTTAGAATGATATTTTGAATAAATTGCTAACATGACAAAAAAACATTTAATATCACATTAACAGAGTTGTTTAAATTATGCACAATTCTTTTAAAAGCCATTTTATGTCTTTGCTTCTAGATTCAGAGATCAAAGGAGATGTGCTCTTTTTGGGATATTATGATTCAGAGTTTGACTGGACTAATGAAACTGCCAAGGTAAAGCTTAAGATAAATGTGCTAAATTTGTTTATACAAATTCTCTTTTCTCTCGATTGTTCTTTAATTGACTTTTTCCTTGTTTAGAAGGCAACTTAAGTCAAAAAGTACACGTCTGTTTTGAAAAAAAATTTAACTTGATTTTCCTGTGTTTAGGCATCTAAGCAGCACAAATTGAAAAGGTACCACAGTCAATCTTATGTCAACGGCTCCAAATGTGACCTGAACGGCAATCAAAGAGAAACTGAAGTTAGAGTAAGAGAGTCCCCCCACACGCACATCTACCCATAGTCCCATCTGGCTTTGCCAGGCCATGTAGATGTTGTTACCAAAATATTTCTATTTAGGTCAATCTTCCATCATTAATGAAAATAGCAGGACATTTTTAGAAGTGTGCTGTTGTGGGATCACAATCCTATAAATGTGACTGCTTTTCTCATTAACAGTTTCTTTGCGAGGAAGGCACTAGTGAGTACATTGCACGGGTGGATGAACCTCAGTCCTGTCGCTATGTACTGACAGTGCACACAACTCGCACGTGCCAGCACCCCCTCCTGCGCCCTCCCTCAACTACCAAGCCGCAAGGCATTGTGTGCCAACCTGCACTCAGTGCCCAGCAGTATATGGACTATGTCAAAGCTCAAGTTTGTAAGTTGGAGCAGTTTTACTACATTTTAATGCTATAGAGAAACGTTGTGCGAATAGCTTTTTTCCCGTTTAAAGGAGACCTGTAAAGCTTTAATTGGACTTAAGAGTGGTCTGATTTGGATGATAGATACATTGTTCTGGCTTTTGTCTACTTATTCTATTCATGGAAAATGTCTTTTCCACGGATGTATTGCGCTCAGAGATGAAGTGTCCAGAGAAGAAATCAGCCAACATTTAATCATACACTGTCCTCTATTGATGCATTATTTTTAGCACTTTGACATCTCTCTTTGCAGCTATCTCTCTCACTCACTCTCTTTCTGTTCTCAGCCGACACAAAACGTAAGGTGGAGCAAATCTCAGAGGAGCTCAAGAACCTGGATGAAATTTTATCAAAGAATGAGGGAGTGCAGGAAGACAAAACAGAGTCAGCGGCAGTCCTTTCCAATGAGCCTTCAGAGTCAGAGGCAGAGAACAAAGGTTAGCATCCTGACAGGGATAAAATGATTGCTAAGACAAGCAGCACTGATTTTGATGCTCATACTTGAAACCCTAAGTATTAAACGTCAACATGTAACACTTACAATTTTGTTTGTGTTATTGACACACATTGTTATTTTTTATTGAAGAGATGTTTGCTGTTACTGTCAACTGAAAACTCAGTAGGCCTATTTACAAAAAATCTCATATACAAATTTACGTTCCAAGTAATATCTAGCAGGCAAAATACATGTAGACTTGTTTGACTTGAGCTGGTAAACATCCTTCTAACAAAGCTCTGTTAACCACTTGGAAGACAAGGGTGTTGACATTTTTTATGTACATAGTGTGTTTTAATCTCTGCCTCATCAAACAACATTACATCTATTTTTGTGTTTGTAGAAGCTGAAGTATCTGAGGGGGACTCGGCACGTGAAGAGCCAGAAGACAAGGACTTCTGGGAGGGAGTAACTAATCCAGCCAGCACAGAGTCAGATACATTAAACTCAGAGGTACAGCCTCATAAAAGGCTTCCGGTTGCCTTTACTCCTGTGCAGTTGTTTAATCTCTGTAAAACTGTAAATTCTCATGTTTTTTTTTACAACGATCTTACAGACCCCTCAGGAGCCTCAGAAAAGCTCTTCGCGTGATGACAGTAAGAAAACCTTTAGTGCATAAATTAATTAATAATCTACATAATAATAACAATAAAATAAATGTAGCTATTCAATTTCAATGCTTACAATTCAGGGCTCTAGACTGCGACCAGAATGCTCGCAAATGCGATCGTTTTTTTTATAACTCGCAAGGTAAAATTTCAAAGGGTAGCATTGGTGCGAGTGCATAAAACAAATTTTTATGCCACTCCAAAGATTTATTTTAGTATTTAATGTGATTTATGAGTTGTGAATGACACGCTTGTGATAATTGCAGGAAAGAGTGAGCAGAGAGCTTGTCACTCCCGCTTTCTATATAAGCTTTAAAAACGCTCTCATTGATTTCATATTCCGATCGTTCTGCGCAGCACTTAATGAAGTTACCGAACACCTCGGTTTCTGGACTATCTCCCTCCCTCACACTTTAATTAAAAGCAAGTTCGGAAGACAGAATACATGTTTCACATGATGCATTCGTAAAATATTTTTACCCGAACAGCTAGGTGTGAATGTGCTCAAAAATATGCTGCCTATTCTTTACTTACAAGTGTTCCACACATGCAGCTGAAATAAAGGAAAAATGCTATCCAGTGAAGTGTTTTCTGTGTTATCATCTATCTTTTGCGATTGTCCTAACAGCTGTGAACAACAAACAGCACGTCAACGTCTTCTAATGTCCAATTCGCAATGTTATGACTAATTTGAACCACTTAATTTTGTTGAAACAACTCATATGTCACACACTTAACTCACAAGACTCACGGCTTGAACCCATCAAATCAGTCACTCAAAACAAATCAGAAGACATGCATCCAAAGACCATTTAACAAGAGTGGTTACTTAGTAAGATTAAGTATTTCAAGTTTATTAATGACAATGTGTAGTCAAGAACATTACTTTAATTTTTGAGCTAGCTAATTTAATTTTATGTGGTAAAAATAAAAAAGGCCATTGGCAAAATTACAGCTTTTTGCAATGAGGGCAATAAAGGAGGATTGTGAAGAGTGACAGGTTATATTTGTGTCAGATCATTCCATAGCCAATATAAAACTTGAATATAAATAATTACAACTGTCTAAAATAAAGAAAGCAAAGTTTCTTCGCATTTATTTTGGATTTATTGGGCTAGCAAGTGTTAATGCGCAAATATGTAGAGGTCAACTAGCTGACTATTTACAGAACGATTCATCAACTGAGGTCATTATGATTACAATTGTGTGACCAAATTGTAAGTTCGAACATTACTGAGAAAGTGGGTCGCACCAGTGCTACCAATTGGGAAAATGAGTCTAGAGCCCTGACAATTCAATAAAAATAAAGAAGTGATTGTAAAATACAAATTATGCAGCCTCCCCTTTCTTATATATTATTCCTCTTTTGTGTTCAGTATTTGGGGAGGAAAAGTTTAATTTTAAAATCATCACAGACCCAGCAGACCTGATGAAGTTTGTGCAGCACCTCAGAGAGAGCAACCAAAAGGTGAATATTGCAGTTCTTGGAGTCACAGGGAGTATATGTTTCTGTCCACTAGAGGGCAGTGTGCACTGTGTAGTGTTTTAATCAGCATCAGAAATCACTTTAATGGCCAAGTGTGCGCAAACACAAGGAATTTGAGCACTTGGTACATGCATACATACGTGACATGAAAAATGGAAGAACAATTAGTAAGCGTAAATAAGTAAAACTAGAAGTAAAACTAGTAATAATAATAAACTTTCGTACAGATTTTTGCGCGTTTACAGTATATACAGTTACATAAATAAAATATGAATAGCCTATGTATTAATATAATACTTAAAAAAGAGAGGTGGTAATTACGCGTGGAGCAATAAATTACAGGAAAAATAAACGGTAAGAATTTCTGTGTTGGTTGTTTAAGCTGGAGATGGCATTGGGGGAAAAAATTTTATGTCTAGATATTCTGATGGACCAAGATCTGTAATGTCTGCCCTAGAGGAGAACTGCAAACAGGTTGTGGCTGGGGCTAAGGGGTCTGTGATGATGTTTCCTGCCCGTTTATTAATTCTGGAGTTATACAAGTTATATATGTTAAATAAGTCCTGGTTGCAACACACATGTCTTTGCAGAAACTGATGTAGGATGTCACCATTTTATCGATGAACCAAACAGTGATCAGAATGTCCCAGGGCCACATGCGTCCTTTAAAGCTGTGAAACAATGGTCCAATATGTTGCTGTCCCTGATGTGTGTGCTGTCTGTATTTAGGCAGTTTGCGAGGAATCATGAGAGATCTACATTAAATGAATAAGTAACCGACTGATATAGCTGGGGGTTTTTTTTCTTGGTTAATTGACTGAAAACACCTTTACAACGTTACAATGGATTATGTTATGCGTTCATACAATCTTATTCTGCAAACCTCATCGTTAATTCTCTTGTTTCTGCCACATACCTATCATTTCAGTTTGTTTCTTAAGATGTTTCCTAGGTACATTATTGCTGTCACTGTCTACCTGACCCGTGATATAGGCATAAATCCACGAATGTTGATTTAATGTTTAGAACAGGAAAGCCGAGCTGGAGAAGGAGAGCCAGCAGTCATCTCAAAAGGGAGAGGAGAAGGAAAAAAGAAAGATGACAGAAAGTGATGTGGAGGTAGAGGAAGGAAATGAAGATGAAAGACTGCTGAAGGAGTTTGAAGAGGAGATGGCTGATGTGACCGTCCCATCCTCTAAAATAGAAGAAATTAAAGAGGAGATGCAGAAAGAGTTTGACAACATAATAGAGGAAGTATGTGCTCTACAGCTCGAATACAGATAAGGCATTACGCTTAGCCATAAATTGGCATTTAGTGAGTGTTTGTTTTCCAGGCCGAGCAGGAGTTGGAGAATGAAGGTCTTAAAG
Organism: Triplophysa tibetana; assembly: GCA_008369825.1. NCBI lineage: Eukaryota > Metazoa > Chordata > Actinopteri > Cypriniformes > Nemacheilidae > Triplophysa > Triplophysa tibetana. Next base: position 12,267,309 of record CM017905.1, on the reverse strand, counting down.
GGGAGTTTGATCGATCTCAGGCTACGCAAACTCTGGAAAACACGCTGGGGAAACTTTTGGACCATCTTGACGACAAAAGCGAAGATGAGAGTGAACGAGAAATGGAAAAAAACACAGAAGTGCATGAAAACCTACATCCTCCACATACAAAAGAGGGAGGCAATTCAGCCGGCAGCCCAAATCTGGTTCCTAAAACACCAGGTACAGTTAATATAGAGAATGGATTCTGAGTAAACAGGTGCGGATGTGAGTACATGAATGGATGCTTCATTAAATTGCTTGTAACTTTCATCTTGGCAACCGAGGTATTTAGAGAGTTGCATGTGAGCCCACTATACAATATTTGCATCATATAATGTCTATAAATGTGGATGTATGTTTTATACAGTGAACAAAAAAAAGTCCTACCAACTGGCATCTGCAAACAAATGATGCTAGATCTTTTTCAGTCTGTGTTTAGTGAACTTATATAGTTGTTCCCTTCATATTTACACTGGCGACCAAGCAGAGTACATCTACATTCCATTGCATTAATAATGGACACTTTTACTGCTTGAACAACCATTTTTGTTCCTATTCCTCAAACCAACCAAAACTAGTTTTTGTTAGAACATATTATTTTATAATCCAATGGTTCTATGTGTTTTTTGGGGGCCACTATATTCTTTGTACGACAAAGTATCATGATCACCTCTTACACTACACCCAGTCATACTGTAGTTCAATCCTTATTGGGACATTACATTGATTGAGAGACTATAATATGTAAAATGGGGAGTGAGAATTTCCGCTGTATCCGCGGTAACCTCCCCTTCCCTCTGTCTCTCACCCAAGCCGAACCAGGCAGCAGTGGTGAGGTTAAAGTCAGGGTGACTAAGTATAAGGTGGGCGGAGGTGTGGCTGCAGGAGCAGTTGCCGGGGGCAACGGTGATGATGAGGGTGGTGTGAAGGTGAAGGAACTGGGCGAGGGCGACCCCCAGTGGCAGCAGATTCAGGAAGTGGTCAAAGAACAGCTAGAAAGAGCCGGCATCAAGGCCGAAGGTAGGCCGGAACACACACCAGCACACACACTAAGAGTTCCTGTTTTTTCTTTGTGAGTGGGGCGAAGACCTAATTTTTCTTCTGATTCTTCTGAAAACTTTCTTCTACTTGAGCTTTGCTCCAAGTGTTCATTGGTCTTTTTTTAAATAAACATAACTTTTATTCTTTCTTTTTTTCACTTTAAATCTATTTCACATGTGTGGTCTTCCTAGGGCACTATTAAATGTGGGTGCCTTAAGACTATATTGGAAAACTTTAATCGACAATGATTTGGGTGTTTTCCCCTTGATGCTGGCTTTTACGTGGCTATAGAAAACAGATCCTTGTCTGCCTTAACAAAGTTATTAAAAGAAGAAATAACGTTATTAAGGTGTTCACCCTTATTTGTCACCACAGGGTGTTACTCCAGTTTTTCAGGTTTTGGATTTGACATAATGTTATGCCGATAAAACATGGAGGTTTATGAGCATGAACGTGCTCCTCTCATCTTTATCACTTCCCGCAGCCTTCATTAGCTTCTCTGCATGCATCAGTCCTGTCTCTACATCTTTCAGCTGTGTGTATGTGTGTGTGGGAGAGAAAAATGTATCATCTGTGGTCTTCTGTTTGGAAACCATTGTGGCTGCAGTTGTTTATGTGAATTTGTGTCAATGTTTAAGGATTTTGGGCATGTTTTTCAGGGAAGATTGAAGTGAAGATTTTAACCCGTAAAACAGTGGAGGAAGCAGGAGACCAGTGGCTTACAGAGGAGGATACCAAGTCGTTTAGAGAACTTCTGATCAATCTTTTGGTATATTAATGAACATTAAAAGCAGTTTTACAAGTCAAACCAATATACAGTAATAAATAAATGTATTGATTAGGTAAACAACTGCATGTGTTTTTTGACAAATTGTTATATTTAAACACACAACTTGGCCTGTCTGGTATGTTTTCCTTTAAACAGGTCTACTATGCTGACTTCCGTTTACATGATGTTTTAACATTCCCGTTTGTCTACTTTATTTTTGTTTACACAACCACCCTATATTGATAAAGAAGACACCTACTGGTCAGTAACGTGTTTCTTGTGTTTGTTCTGTTTGCTCACAGACTGGAGGTACAGAAGAAGTAAATAAAGAACAGAAGAGGCAACAAGAGTTAGAAAATAACTACAGATTTGTGTGGGGGGAGAAACAGGATGAGAGCCAGTCGACAGGAAACAGTGATTCTGATGAAGCAGACTTCTAAGACATCTATTCTCAAACTCCGTGGACTTAAGGGACACACAGACAGACATTGTTTTTTGACCTGAACATAAAGCTGATCTGGCTTCACTTACCAACAGTGTGCAATTGTCCTTAAGTTATTATCATTGTGGTTCTTCTGGAACTTTTTGGTCGTATGAACCCTGATGAGTTCAGCCCACTGCCATGAACTCTTATGATCTTCTGTGAGCATTGCTGATTCATGTAGCTGCCTGTTTTCTCTTAATTTATGTACAAATATACATACGCTTTAATTCTGTGTCCACCTTCACATTTGATTTTAGATTGGAAAAACGTTTTTTGACAGTTACCAATGCTCTTTAAATGTGTGATAGAATATCATCCTATCATACAAATGCTTGCAATTTATCTGGTGTTTTGAAAATGTAGTGATTGCTTCAAGGCCATATTGACCACCCTGTTCTCATGACCAGACAAAGGCAGTCACAATAATATTACTTTTGAGGGTCAAGAAAATCTGCATAAATCAGACATGCCATTATTTCCTGGTTGATTTAATCGGTAAGAGTGATGTATGGTGGTAGATATTATGATTTCTTGCACTTTATTGAGTAAAATTGTGTTCCTTTTTCTTGCATGCATACATATTTCATACATAGTTTCCCCAATGGACTGAAAATATTTTGATAGATTTGTAAGCTTCTGTCAGCAGCTAGTTTTTCAAACCAATATGAAGCCTAGCCCTGGGCTTTAAGCAGTTTTATTTCAGTGGAATGTATACACTTGTTTTTCTTTTAAGGTGATTGTTCACCCAAAAAATTGAAAATTCTGTCATCATTTACTCACCCTCAAGTTGGTCCAGCCTGTATACATTTCTTTGTGTACAGCAGAAAGAAAGAAATGTATACAGGATTGGAACAACTTGATGGTGAGTAATGTTAAATGATTACACAATTTTCATTTTTGGGTGCACTATCCCTCTAAGGTTCTTTGTGAAAGACGCTGCCAAACATTTAGAAATCTACTTTTAGGCACCATTTCTACGTTCTTGGCACTTAAGGGCCGTTTTTTGCTGTACATATTAATGGTTAATTTGGTATAATAAAAATAATCAATGTTTCATTATTACGTGAATTGTTTAATAGAGGTACTGCAGATGGGACCGTTCCCCGAAACCCAAACCTTTGGAACTCGATCACGAATGCACGGAGGAACGCGATTGCAAATGGGCACAGGGCAATGTTCCGTCTCGCGCGAGCGGCCGCGCAGACTCATTGTAGATCCTGCACAGTGCAATTTTAGCCTACGCACAAAAGTTTAATATCTACGAAGTAGGCAAACGTCCACTCAGGATGCAGCAGTAATTACCTCTACGTCTTCTTAAGAAACAGTTAGATCATATAAGTATGTTTGTCTTTCAGACTGTAATTTTAGAAAAAGCGCAAGTTAAGAGTGCACGTGAAGGGAGTGGGGTGTAAATAAACACGCCTTTTCATGCATTTCTGAACTTGGACTGCTGTTTGAAGCTGTTGACAGTTTTTACAGATATAAAACTCCATTTTCGACTGGCAAATGACATCACACCGCGTCTGTATTATAAACTGCCAAGTGCCAATATGATACGTGATCTGTCAGATTATCCTTTTGGAATAATGCCCAAAACACAATTTTGAAATGGTATTAAATCAAAAAGCTAATGGTTCACAGTGGTATCTTAATTAATTTATGTGATGGTTTCCTTTTTTATCGACAGTGTTGTTAGATTTATAATCGGGATATTTTGAGATCATCTGTCACATACCGGTATTTTTTGCTTATTTACATATAGTTTATATGTATAACATATTTTATACATTATTTTATCCATCCTCAAAGTACAGTATGGGGGATGCACCCGTTCTTAAAATGGGTTTACAGGGAGGCGCCAACATGAAAAGATTGAGATCCAGTGTACTAAAGGGTTGTTTAATGTCGCCAATCCATTGAAAGGGATTTACGAGAAATGCAGTTTAAACAGTACCCATAACTGTGTTTTAATACGTCTCTTGACTCGACATAAAACTTATCTAAAACCAAATTCACTGGGGTGTGATCCTTCAGGCTAATCATTACTAGTATCGTGGAGTTTGAAGGCATTTGATCTAGGCTACAATTCTGGTCCAATCACAAAGCGCGTTTTATTAACGTGTCTCTGAAGTACAAGAGCGACATCCGGAGTCATCCAATAAAATTCGCCTCTTGTGACCGAAATCTGTGGGCGTGGTCTAAATTCGTTGTGAGTGACGTCAGCAGGTTCAGAGTTGACCGACCCTTGTATCAAGTTCCGGAAACGATCGAAATAAATGTTTAATAAAGCGACAGGACTTAGCGGGGCGTTTTTTTTCAGTGTCTGTTAAACATCGACTGACAGCGAGTACGTCCTGAAGGGTTGGCTTTTAAAAATCTTTTGTATACGGAACTGAACCTCCCACGTCAACCACGCTTTACTTCGAGACCATCCAGTTAGCTGGTGGTTAGCTCGAAAACGTATCTGATAAAACCAATTTTTCATGCGTTTAAAATAATGATTTTGGTGCTGCCATATCTTTTTTGGCAGTCGGAATCTTTTAATTTAGTGGGTTTGCTGTTATGTTTACTCTGACTTGAATTGAAGTGGGCTCGGAACTGAATCCTGCCATTCTTTTTCACACTTCTGTTATGGAGGAACCCGAGTATCTGGTAAGATGGTGTCGTAAGCGTGTATAAAAGAGCATACATTTGTACTTTGTTTTCTTAAATCAACATCGCGTATACATGTCATACATTTCTAGGTCAATCATTTTTGTATTATATTGACTGAGCAAAATCTGGCAGTATAGATGCTAACCAGGAAGTTAAATAGGATTGGCTTGTAGTTAAACTTTCAGTAGTGTTGGATGTGACGGTGTGACGGTGTGACAACTTCAATGGTTGTTTGTCGTTTAAATCTGTCACAATGATTACAGTGCTCACACAGATCTGATTCGAGTAGATGAAACACTAGCTGCCATTATTTATTCTGACTGTCTGTGGTCTGTGAAGATTCTCTGAGGTGGGAGCCTGGCTTTACGGCTCGTTATGAAGGCTCTAGGCGCGCGGTCCGCGTTCTACGTGGGTTTTCTGGTGGGCACGTGCAGTCTGTACCTGTTCCTGCGTCAGGTCGGGTTCACTCAAAACCTAGGGACTCATGGAACGGAGCCACACGGGAAAACCGTGGAGGAGATGATCGAAGAGGAGAGCAAGAACTGGAAGAAGGAGAGGTCAGCTCTCTTTAACCTCAACCACCCGCACCATACAGGTAATATATTTGTAATAGTAGTAGTTTTTTTCAAAGAACGTCATGTTGTCCATTTTAGCTGTAAACCATGTTGGTTTCCTCCGTTTCAGTTACACACCTTTAAACTGATCTTGCATACATCATAAAATCTTTTAGACTGCACCGAGACCCATTTTTTGAAAAAATTCATTTCGGTCTATAATAAAAGTATGGTAAATTCCAATGTTTGAACATGCCACGAACGTTGTGACCGATCCCTTCATAGTTGTGATGTGGCAGAATGTTCAGCTAAAAAAAAACAAGAAAATCTGGAACCTTAAGAGGTGTGTTGGAAAGGCAGGTTCAAAAACAATGTACACAATGGCTCGATGTATTACTGCTTCCTATTCAAAGGAATTGTGGACTTAGTACCTGATACCATCTGACAAAGATTGAACCTGTTGCTTCAGATCTCTTATTTGCTTGCATAGCACCCTACATATGCTAAGAAAACATTGTTTTTTATTATTACTTTATTTGACCATATGTTGTGTGACTATTGTTCTTTCCCTTTTTGCTAACGATTTTGTTGACAGTGTGTTCTAGAGATGGACTGTGGACTCTAGCCTTGCGTCGCAGGATGTCCTTGCTAAAGAAGTGTACAGATAGGCTTAGTTTATTGATAAACAGCTGGCATTTAAACTTTCTATCCCAAAGTGGATACATTCTATTAATGAACTTGTGCTGTAACTTGTGATTTCTGACATAAGAGGGTAAATTAATGTCTTTTTTTGTTTTTCGTAATATTTCTCTGTTCTCTTTTAATTTATTTTAGGAGAGGATGGTATATTAGCTGATGATCTCTACAAACGAGTGCGTGTTCTGTGTTGGGTTATGACCAGTCCCAGTAACCTTGAAAAGAAAGCTCAGCACGTGAAAGCCACATGGAGTCGCCACTGCAACATCGTAGTGTTCATAAGTTCAGTGGATGATCCAGATTTTCCCACAGTTGGCCTAAACACCAAGGAGGGTCGGGATCAGCTGTACTGGAAAACCATACGTGCTTTCCACTACGTCATGGAGAAACACGGGGATGAGGCGGACTGGTTCCTGAAAGCAGACGATGATACTTATGTTATTGTAGACAACCTGCGCTGGATCCTGGCCAATCATTCACCCGAAGACCCCATATATTTTGGTCGTCGGTTCAAGCCGTATGTTAAACAGGGTTACATGAGCGGTGGGGCTGGATACGTCCTCAGTAGAGAGGCTCTGAGGAGGTTTGTGGAAGGATTTACCAACAAAGTTTGCACGCATACCTCCTCAGTGGAGGACTTGGCTATGGGACAGTGCATGGAGAAGGTAGGCGTTTTAGCAGGAGACTCCAGAGACACCATTCAGAGAGAGACTTTCCACCCATTTGTACCCGATTCCCATCTCACTGGCACATTTCCCAAGACCTTCTGGTATTGGAACTACTGTTATTACCCCATTGTGCAGGTGAGTGGAAATTCAGTATAAAAAATGTTTAGACAATGTTGTCATAGCTCAAATCCAAGTGTGTTACTTTAGTTTTTTAATACCATACTGATATAACAGTGGGATTAAATGGTTTTCCATTGTCTGTAATTTTGAATAAGTGCTGGGTTCTGTTTTCACGTTTTAAATGTTACAAATATGTTAAACACATATGAAAAGTCTATTAAAATGTGCCAATTTCCGTGTCTTTGACCCACGGAAGTGTGAGTGTTTCTCTGGCTCCTTTCAGTAGTCCCGTAAACAATACTTGCATGCATATTTAACTTAGTTCACTACACGGTTTGTACAATCCCGTATATCACATGGAATATGGTTATTTAATAGTGGGTCCTTTCAAATCTTGACAGCCCCTTGTTTGTCATTTAATTTCATAGTGTTAAAAAAGATGAATTTGAAAATTCTGTGTAACGTCTGGGGTATATAAAAGATAGAAAGTCACGTACTAATGGAATTTATTTTTAGGTGTACTGGGACACACACTTGGCTTCATGCTCTCTTTTTATTTCTCTCTCTTAGGGACCACAGTGTTGTTCAGATCTGGCTGTTTCTTTCCACTATGTGGATGCATCTAAAATGTACCTGCTGGAATACTACACCTACCACTTGCGTGCCTTTGGCTACAAATACCGCTATCAACCCCCTGAACCCCATATACCAGAAGACAAAGCCCCAGTCCCGAACAATGTGGAGGGCGGGGACTTGGTGCAAAATCAGGCGGTAGAAGCAGAGGAGGAAGAAAATAAATCCCCTGAACAAAACGAAAAGCTATAGCAGCTTTACGTTTAAATTTTTTAAGAAATGACATTTAAAATCACTAAATAACATTTTGGGATGGCTTTGGTTGTGATCTTTCTCATTTGGTCTATTTGTTTTGAATAATGGCTTAATAGTCCTATATTTACAGCACAGAGATGCGTGCATGTATTTTTGGTTTAATGAACCGTGCCGTTTGGAAGGGTGTTTCTCTAAATAATGCATTTTATGTGAATGTTTAGATATATACAAGTTTGACAGTACAGAATTGTATTAAGTGAAGGTTTAAACATGTAGACCCAGAGTGTGCTGTGCATGGGATGGGATTTTGTTTCTGAGCCCGCCTTAACAGAATACTAACATGGTGTCATTTTGTCCCGCAAGCGAGATTTGCACTCTGTGAATGCGTCTACATCCCTTGGCATTTATTTCTTATTATGGGTCTTTTTTTATGCACAAAATCCAGCCGCCTATGATGACACAGCAATGCCATGTTCTGTCACCAAAAGAAAAAAATATATAATTTCTTTCCATGGTTTATTCCTATGAGCCAGTGCCTCTGCTCTGATCCGGAGAAACCAAGCACTTCTAATGTGCATTCTATCTTGGCAATATAACACGTATCATGTTTTTAAATCATGCAGTCAAACACACTCAAGATCCGGCAGTGTTTCACAATACCTGTTTAATAGATTTGCCAAAGGTGTGGTGAAGTTTATTTTGATCTTTTTACTGATGTAATCCAAGTTAAACATCCTTTAGCCCACATGAAGATGCTAAATTTCCTTTCTCTTAAATTTAAAAGAACTGCAAGAATATGACTAAGCTCAACATAAGAATTCGTTTGGCTGAGCTGGCAGTGAGCTTTTTTTTGTTTTGGATGCCTGATTGTGAAGTTTTGAGTGACCTTCAGTGTGGCAACTTGTGTATAATTGTTTACTGATGTAGTTAATATCATTGCTTTAATTTCTCAAATATTTGCATATCAATTAAACATGGACTGGTGTTGGTAACTTTCACACAGAAGCATTATAATAGTAATGCACTGTAGAAGTCTATTATTACTCTCTCTGTCAATTTTACATATAAATCACAATGTGAATGACACTTTTTTCCATCACACCTCAAGCAGCAAGACAAGTATTGCTGTTGTCTTGTCATGAAAACTGTAATGAAGAACATTGTTCTGTTTTCCCTCCGATACATTTTTCTTTACCTGCCCTTGCTTTTTGGTATGAGCCCTATTTAGTTTCGACAATTGTGAAGGGATTGAAATGAAGTCTACTTTAATAGTTGAACTACACAATGATTTTGAATAAAGGAGTTTGAATAAATACCACTGTTGCCCTTTGACCACTTTCAGCACAATGTCACTTTTGCAGCAGTTAACAAGAAGAACCATGTTAAAGATCAAAAAAGCAAAGAAACTGGGTTTGACTCAAGTGTGAATGGGTTGAATGCCCTGGATATTATATGATTGACATCAGCAGAGTCTATTTACAGTAATAAGTGTCAAGTAATGAAAAGTTGTTGTTAGTTTTTGTTCTGCTATATACTGATGAATAAAGAACTGTCCGCCTAATAGGGCATGATCAAGTCATTTAGACTTGTTTGCTCTTTTTATTTTTCCAGGTTAATCATGTTTGAATGTGTTTTGTAGCCTGTGGAAATGCCATGTGTACACATTCCATAATTTACACTGTGTTCATCTCAAATTTGTTCAAATCAAAATACAGTACAGAATACCAACACAAGGGACACTTGCTTTCTTGTCAATTATTGTGTTGTTTGAGGAGCAAGAACGTAGATTTTATTAGTTAAGGACTTGAGTTATGTGTAGTAATCGGATTTAGAATGATTTGCTTCCAGTAATTAAACGTATATGATTCATTAATTGACAATCAATTGTGTATGTTGAGATCATTTTTAATTGAGGCAAAAGGATCTTTCTGAAAGATGTTTTTATTTCATTTACCATTTCATCATTGTAAATGATTTACAATATAACTATTGTCTTTTTTTTCTCTAGTCCATAGTGGGTTGTCTTAAGGAAATGTTTTATAAATCGTTTTTCCATTTCTGAGTTTCATGTCCTTGTCTTCAATCCAAATGTATACTTTCCTATATTTATTGTTCAGTAGTATCTTTTATGTATAAAGGCAATCTTGTAAAGTACTTCCATAGCAATCTTTTATTTATAAAAGTTTGAGACAAATGTTTGACCATAAGGAACTCATTCAATGAGGAACAATAACCAGCATATTAAATAAATAAGTATTTCAAATGAAATTGTTTTTTTCTGGTCTCCTTGGATGTTAGAAAATGTAACTTGTGTAACCTATACTAAAATAGTTTATTTCATCAAATATTATTTATTCAGGTTGGGTATTTTTTACAACACATGAAATAAATAAGTTATATATATATTTATGTGAATAACATATATGTAGCATATTTGCAATGCTTGAGAAGGTCTTGCTAGAGCAATTCAAATTATTAAATTGGATCCTATCTGACAATACTATATCTTAATTGGATCCTTTTAGTATTTCTCAGAACTCAGTAAAACTATCCAAACCTCTTTTATCTAAGACAGGTGCATTCTGTACCATGAAACATTATGGAGACGTAAGAACTCATATTCCACATAAAATACACTAAAATAAATGGCATCATATCAAAATGAAAATCACACAATTCAATCATGGCACTGTGACAAAAAAAACGTTTCTTTCTTCTGAATGGGATAACTCCATGGTGGATGAGTTTTACACCAATGAGATAGGCTTCATACAGCACATCAAAACCTTCATGAGAAAAAAGCACAGCAAGAAATTACACATAAACCACTGAAAATGAAACGGATAACCAGGTTATGCAGATGTAACAATCATGGGCATTTACTTATTATACAGGAACTTTCAATATTTTCATCCACATTAAAAATATTTCACAATGTAAAGAAACATTTATTATGCATTAATGCATTTGTTAGACACATTTATCCAAGGCAACGTTCATTGCATAGCATTCCTTTTTTATATTTATAAAGCTTATGATACATTTTTATAATCATTTATGTTTTGAATACTTGGTAAGAGCTATATGTATTTGCCACTCTGAAAATGTTAAGTGCTCTAACAAATCACATTACAGCACTCATCCTATGGCTTGTAAAAACGTTATATTATGATTATTTTGATTCTAACAAAACTCACCTGAGCCTTTTGTCTTTCAAGAAGACGTTACCTTTCTGTTCCCCTCTCCAAGCAGGAACAGCTGTTTGTCAAGACAGCAAACGATGCAAAACTATTGTTTTTGCATTATATAAGCTACTAGAAGCAAGATTACTGAAACTCTCGGTACAGACCACTAGATGTCAGTATATAAGTCTCTGTTTCAGTGTGTGCGCAACAAAGCTGTTATAGTGCAGAACTACTTGTGATTTATCTCCTCCTACAAATGACATTAAACACCATAACACAGACTTACCGGACATAGTGTTTCTGCGTCCTAACAGTCCAACAAAAATATCATTCAGATTATCTAAATGGGACAAAGTGACAAAGCTGTCATCTGGTTCATATTAATTCACAGTCTAAATACATTCAAACAAAATAACAATAGGCACTTACGTCTAAATGGTGAATTTGGGGAATGATTTGGACCTATGAAGAAAAAAAGAATAAACCTGATGTACAAAATCCTTAAAATGTATATTTATAACCTTAGATAATATAACTTGTTTCATGTTACTTTTTTTCAGTAGTACCTCTAAATATATATATTGTCTTAACATTTTATCCTAAAATTGTTGCAAGAAATAAAAACGAGAAATGTATTATAGCACACAGATATATATAATGCGAAAAGCCTTACCTACAGTACACTCTTGAACAAAAAAAGTGCTTAAAAGGTTCTTCACAGCGATGCTATAGATTAACTATTTTCCGTTCCACAAAGAACAATTTAGTCAAAGGTTCTTAGTCAAAGAACCATCTCTTTCTCAATTTTTCACAATCAATTCAGATGTTAACGGTACTTTAACCAAAAGGATCTTATGGTATCGAAGAACCTTTTGTAGCATCTTTTTTAACAGTGTAGATCATTCGATGTTGGAAGAATTTAATATGAAACGTTTGTATTCCTTTGATAAAAGACGTTTGGCTGAGAACTTTCTTTTATACAATTTTATATTTTTTTCTTTCATATTTTCTCATTCTGTCTCACCTGTACTCCTCCTGCCCATCAGGCCGATAAAACTGTCATAATCAACATCATTGTAACGTTTCTCAAAGTGTTTAGACTGAGCCTTGCTGCCATCCTGTACATAATACAAAAACAGGCTGATTCAAGAAGTCATGTCTGACTCATTAAGGTGATCAATACCATCAACACTGTGAAGATCATTAAACACATATGATAAAAGATAACATAAAAACTGCCCACAAAGCACCACTAAGAACTAATAACCAAGTTGTATATGTACTGTATGTTGTTTGTGTGTGATCTTCCAATAAAAGGAGTTTCTTAGTAATGTGATACAAGGGCAAGAAGATACTGAGTAAACACATGACTGAACATCAGTGTGAGCCCATTTAACAGTCAGACACCACATTAATGGAATCATTAAGGATTTAATAGAATCATCCTTCCCCCTTACCAACAAAGAAGCCTCAGAGAATAATGCTAAAATAAACTACAAAGGCCTAATAAATATAGAAACAAGCAAATATCTCAGTTTTATAAATCCCATAGATGCATTTAAATAAACAAAACATAGGCTTACTGGATTCTTTTGAAAAATTCTTTGACCAAGTTTTTTTGCAGCTTGATTATCATTTGTATAACCACACGTTTATCTAGCCTACATTACTCCAAAGTTATGGTTAAACATTGATTAATGTAGCAAAAACAGTTAATTTATATAAATTCGCTAAAAACGAGGTTGTTTAATGCACTTATTATCGCAGACTTCTCAAACCCATTGAATCAGGGATACTCACAGGCGGATAATCGAGTGCACAACGCGAGTGCCCGGGACACAGGAGCAGCAAAAATACCTGGAAGACCAGCAGCAAAATCCAACCGCAAAACATCCTCGAACCCGCTGCTCTGCACAAGCCTGTTGAATAAAACCTCCTTCATTTGATTGCAGACCATACCTTCAGAACGACGCCCAAATCTATATAACATGCATATTTAAATATAACAAACACATATGAAAATACCTTATAAATAAATAGAATGAGCTGGTATTCAGTTTGTCTTAGGAGAGAGAAAGATGCGTTGCAGAGCTTCTCTATTAACTTGCAGTACAGAGACTTGAAGGTGCGCGCGTTCCTTTATGTGCAACGTTTGCGCGCTCCACCTCCACTCACACAAGCTCGGGAAAGATGACTCTCCAATCGGACCAAATAATGATGATAACATATTCTAGTGACGCAAAGTCATCAACACTAGAGACTTGACGTATTTGTGCTGTCAATTACTCCCAAACTCACACCTCCACCTTGTCTCTTGAGCTTCACATCACGGCTAAATGTAATTCAATCGGATCCTAATTAATTCTCGGTAAAATTGTAATAAAGCAGAAGTCATGAAGACAGAATGTAAAGAACCATATACAGTTTTCATTTTGAATTCACCTCTGACGACATGGTCAAGGTTTTTTGCATTATTGTGGATAGTCTTTTAAGGGGTCTTTCAGTTCAGATGAACATATGTGTGGCTTCTGGGGTCAATGCTCATTACCCTGTGGGATTATGAGTCATACTGGTCCTTCTATCTACTTTATCTCATTATTGATATGTCTTTCATCAGGATGGAGCTGTCAGTAAGCTATAGAAAGGGCAACACTGTGAATTAATTCCAAGGAACCTGATTATGGTTTAGATTGAACATTTACAAGGTCTGAAATTTAAAAAAATCACAAGATAAACTCATTTCTTTCTTTCCTGTCTTGTATGCTCTCCCATAATCTCTTTATCTCCTTCACACACAAACACGTTCTCATACCTTATTGCCGTATTGCACTTGATTTGATTGTCCTCCAGGTTTTTCCACTATATAAGTCAACTAAACTAATTAACACAACTTAGCACCGAACATGTTAGAATTTAATTAGTGTTTTAAATGACTGTAATTTCTCTCTTTTGTTTCCACTGCATGCAGGGAAGCTCTTAGTGGTACATCAAAGCACCAGTGGCCATACAAAAACCCAGTGAACTCCCACTTCCTTTTGATGGATTTGCTGTAAACAAGAAGCATTGAGCTGAACAGAACAATATATGAAATGTATGTCATAAATATAAATTGAAATTTGAGCGATTAAACCTGAATTGTTTATAAAGTCCTAAATACATAATTACGTTATCATCAGAACAACTGACAAGTAGCATGACAGATATGTTAATGGCCATAAGAAGTCCTGAATTATGTTCTCTGACTTGTTTTGTTATCGTAGGAAACCCAGAAGAAAAATGTTTTGCTCATCGGTTGCTTTTTCTAAGCTCAGGGGACATAGTTGTGATTCTCATATGTTTCTTTATTAAGTGTCAGAAGTTTATAAGAGATAAAATTCCTTAAAAATAGATGCAAATGAGAGATGTCTAAGAGAGTCAAAACTGAGATTGTGGTGAGAGAAAGTTGGGAAATCTCTTTAAGGTGTAATTTAGGTATCAGCTTTGTCTTCCCATGTTTCTCCTAAATTCCATTTGGGGAAATTAGAGTACTGAGACATGAGAAATGTCTTATACTTAGTTGAGTTTCCTATTTATCTTTCATTGTAGAATCAACAGTGTTTTAGATGTTTCTCACAACACAAGACACAAAGGAGACTTTTGTGAAAGTCATGAAAAGAAGAAATACGGAACTTTTCAATTTTTTTGTAGGATGATGATGTGGATGATATAGTTTTTCACATTCATTGGACATCACCGTAGGAGAGACAGGAATGGAAGAGGAAAGTGATGGGATTCGAATATTTCGATTTTTACATTATTTGTTGTTAGAAATAGTAATGTACTGTACAATATGCTGTTTTCAGGAAGAAAACATTGAGCTTTCTTTACCGATTTGCCAACCCTGTATGGTTGGAATGGAACATTAAATTAATCAATCCCCAACGAGTTTGATTTTCAATACATACTCTCTTTAGAAATCTAAGAGGTGATACATCTGAGAATGTTACAGTTTCCCAGCTAAGGAGAAAAATCTGAGCACAGTGTGAGATGTTACGGACAGCTCTTATGAAACCTTGAGGAGATAATTGTGAGAAAGTTAGAGTCTTAAGCTAATGAGAAAGCCTGAGCACAGTGTGAGATGTTATGGAGATCTCTTATGAAACTTTAGAGGAGACAAATGTGAGAATGTTAGTCTGTAGATTAGGGGAATAATCTTAGCATAGTGTGCAATGTTATTGAGATCTCTTTTGATACTTTAGAAGAGATAAATGTAAGAACGTGAGAGTCTCTACGGAGAAAAGCCTGAGCACAGTGTGAAATGTTATGGAGACATCTTATGAAACTTTAGAGGAGATAAATCTGAGAAAGTAAGAGTTTTAATTGAAAGAGAATAATCGGAACACTGTGTGAGATGTTATGGAGATCTCATAAAAAATGGTCTCAGGAGAAACATGAGAGAAGCAGAAACCTTAGGTCTCTATTCGATGTTCATTTGATCTCATTTCTGTTTAGGAGAAAGATGTGAGATGAGATCTCTTGTTTGATTTCCTTTACATTTACATTTAGTCATTTAGCAGACGCCTTTATCCAAAGTGATTAACAAAGAGTTTAGTGAGAAATAAGCGATATTTCATACAGGAGCAATAATACAATAGGTGCCAATACAAAGTTACTGATTTCAACAAAAGCTAGACCACTACCTGTTGGGAGAAAGTGAGAGGGTTAGTGTTAGAGAGATATTTATTTTTTTCATTTGTCCGTCAAGTATTCACAGAAGAAACACTCTGGGAAATGTGCATGTGCCTGCTGAAGCGGATGTGAAATATTAGAGCAGTTCAGAATTACTCCCACGCTTAGTTCTGTCAGTGTTTCTCAATGGTGAATGGCACCTAGGATTTAGCACTTACGTAAACAAACTTTCACAAACTCTCCACCCTCTCTCTCTCCCTCTCATTGTCTCTTTGTACATCGTTATGATTGATTTATTTGTTTTTAATGTAATTCGTTTGAATTCAAATGGACATTGATCCCCTCATACAGTACTTTGTGTTTAAATAACCACAGTAATTTCAAAATGTGTTGGGAGGGAAACGATCTCTCATCTAATACAGTTATTTAAACCTATTTGTGAATTTGTTTTATTATTAAATAAAAGGAAATCTTATGGTACAATATAAAGGAATAAATTAAATGGCAGAAATGGCTGAAAATGGCAACACTGCTTAACCATACATTGTGTGTGAGTGTATGTGTGTGCGTGTGTATCAGTTACAGTATTTAGAGGTTAACAACATTCTTATAGAAGTTGCTACATTTCACCTACAGTACTGCCCCCCTCCATACAGATACATACATTTGAGTCTTCAGCTCTATCAAAAAAATAAAATTTTAAATGCTTTTTGAAAAAGGCTTATTATTCATGTATCAAGGGCAGCAGTTATTAAAAGTACTGTGGGCTTCTAGCATCTGCAGTACATTTTTTATCCAAGGTCACTTTAGTGTCTGAAGACAGAATGTGTCACTTGAATGGTACATGGCATAAGTGAGCACACTTCTTCATTTTTTAAAAAGTTGGATTGATTTAGGAAAGCATTCAAAATGATACAGTTTTGTGAGGCAGTTGTCTTTACCGTTCTATCTACAAGTTCCTGCAAAGCCAATTTTTTATTCAAATTATTTAAATATTTTTATTCATTGTTTCATTCTTGACACCATTCCAGCATCTTAGGCTATATTCATGGCGATAAGTCATTCTATGCTCAAGTCGATCTAACATACTTCAAATAATTTTAAGATATGCAGCAACACCCTTGGATGCTTACTACAGCCTAGGGTAGCCCCAGGTAGTTTCGGGACAAAAGGGTAGTCTCACTATCGTCTGGACTCTATTGTCGATTTCATTGGCCAAGGACCGACTAAGAGGCCAACTCATTGAAATGTTACGCAACAAATAACAGTTCAGCTTTATTTCGAGGTGGTCAGTTAAAAAATTTGACACACGTGTTTCTCAGAAGTTCTGTACAATTCAACCTTTCTTGTTCAAAATGGTTACATAAAGAACCTTTAAAATCTGAATGACGTTTCTGTTTGACCAAAAGTTTTTTGTTGCAAAAAAATTTCTTCAAAAGGTAAGAAAGAGATAGTTCTTGAAGGAACATTTAACTGAATGGTTCTTTGTGGAACCAAAAATGGTTCTTCTATCTATGGCATCTCGTGAACATTTTAAGCATGTTTATTTTTGAGAGTGTACATGCATATTCCCACTATCTTTCATATTGCTGTAGACAGGCATCTGACACTATCAAATGGAGAAAGTTTCACTATCCGTCCCTCAAATCAAAACATCTACTGAAAAAGTGTGAAAGAACACACACTGTTCTATGGTCGCACTGACACAGATCAATCCAACTAAAAACCCACAAGCACACATGAAAGCTCATCTTGGCTGTTACGTAAATTACAGTGTTCTGGAACAAAATTCAAATACTGAATCCAAGACACTAAGGTGACATAAAAGACACAACATTTCGCAAATTAAATTTTATGAAATATGTGCGATAAATTTGCTCTTCATTGCCTTGTGGATGCCCTATTAAGGCTATGGTGATTACACCATGTATATTACTATCCAATCACAACTAAATCAAATTCCTTTCACTCTTCTATAATAAATTTTACTATTCTTGGGGGTCCATAATACCATATGACGTTATTTTCCGTACACAAAATAACCTGAAGCTTCTTTTAATTAACACTTGACATGGTACTGTGTTTATGGTCATAGCATGTCTCATGTGTGACTCAAATGTGCACAAATCCCATTTGTGTTTTGGGCTAGTTATAATGTGAAAATGAGAATCACACTTGTCCATATTTCTGCATGTATCTCACTCCTCCCACATGCTCCTCTCTTTCTCACTTCAATCAGAACTGATGGCATTGACACTGGAGCTGTCAGTGGGATTTAATAAGCACCATTTACCCAAACAAGAGGGCATACTGTTGGTCAGTGGGTATGTGTTATGTTTTTGTTAATTTATTCAGCTCGCTTTTACACTCTCCTCTCGTAACTGTCCATTGTCAAAAAATCCCAATAGATAACATTCAATGTCCTTCGGTCTCATATGAATTGGTTGTAGCACTAGATTTTCTAGATTCATTCCAATTTAAATGCTTTTTTGGGAAAAGTTTACTTTTTAAATTGTAGTCTTTTAAGAAATCAGGAGTAATATTAGAAAATGTTGTGCAAAGGAGGTTTTTTGGATTCACAATATAAGATTTCTTTACCTCAATATGTGACCCTGATCATGAAACCAGCGAAAGCCAAAAATACATTGTATGAGTCAAAATAATCGTTCTTTTATACCAAAAGCATTGGGATATACTAAAAACATGTTCAATGCAGATATTTTGTAAATTTCCTACCCTATATATATCAAAACTTTATTTTTGTGAGTGGCTTGGCTGCTATACTGTGGTTTTGATTAACTACTTCAAATGTAATTTTCTCAATATTTTGATTTTTTGCGCCTTCAGCCTCCATAGTTTTAATGGTTGTATCTCAGCCAGACATTGACGTTATTATTCAGCTATCAGGTGATGTAAAAATCTCAATTTCGAAAATATCTCCCATGAAAATGTTTTTTTTGGTCCGGGTCACACAGGCTTTCAAATGAATTTGTTGGAGCTGTTCCTAAATTCCAGGTTGCCAGGTCCCATTGATTTATGTCAGTTTCAATAGCCCATTTAATCAGATTGATTTGGTTCTAAAACAACTGATGGCACATGTGTTTGGTCGTAATGTTACCTTGAGTTGTGTGTGTGTGCTACATTCATTGCCTCCAGTTATTTATCGGCAGTAACATGAAGGGCAGCCAGGTTCACGAGTGAGCGGTGAATAAAGGAAGTAGTCTACTGTTTTTTTAAGCAAGAATATAGTTTCTTAAAAGCTTTGAAGGTCATTCCAAAGATGAAACCTGATGGTTGAGCCTTTTATAATGAGGATCAAAGATGATTTGTCATCGATTGAAAGGGTTTGTCTGGCTAAACATGCTGTGACACTTGCGTAATTTAAATCACTTTTTATCCTACCGACTGGTGATGACTCTACATTGACTCATCAAAAAGCTTTAAGAATTTTCCTTTTTTGTGAAGACCAATTTGAACTTCTTTTTTATTACTTCAGACCTTGTTACTGAGCCATGTGGAAACATCATAGAAATGTACGAAAAGCTACAATGCCCTCTAATGGCCAGTAGTGCATACTGAACACAACATACCCGCAGAAAAATTGATGGTTCAAATAACTTAAAAGCTATTGAATAAATGCTTTTTTCTTTATTGATATCATTGTCAAAGTGATGGTGATGATTCTTAACAGAGAAAAAGTTCTAGATCTTTAAACAAGCAGAAATGACAAAAACTGTGTTGCTACTGTCCTTGAGTTTGCTCTCTAAAAATGTGCCAGGTTTACATGTGAAATGATAACTTCACAGACCAGAGTAAAATAATTCTACTTTGTGTGCAGACAAAACATATTATATAATAATTATAATATTCATACAAAATAATACAAGCCCACTTTTTTTTATTAAAAAGTTTTATAAAAAACCTAAATTATAAAGTTTGTTATAAAGTACCTTAAAGCTGATGAAAGTTTTATGATTTAAAAAAGGTCCTTCTTTTTGTCTATTTTTTCTCCACTGTGAATAGATGTTGAAAACATTGCATTGGTAAAAATGTGAGCTTCGAGCAGTGCGGTACTGTTTAACGTGACTGATCTGACTGGGTCATTGTATGAGGTTATGATGACCTATAAACAAATAATAAAATCCTCAATTTTTGTATCAATAAATACACATGCACGAATGCACAATCCTATTCTCCATTTCCCTCTTTCTCTCTCTCTCTCTCTCTCTCTCTCTGTGTCTTCCCAGGCATAAAACAAGTGTGCTGCAATGTATCTGGGTCAAAGACAAAGCAGCCCCTACGGCCTTCAAGAGGGAAAGCGGAGATAGAATGAGGAAATCAGGGGGCATGAGGATAAACAAACAAACCACCCATAGAACAAATCGACCCACTCCACGTGATTTCACTTTTATCACTGTGGCCGATATGAGCTACTGAGTGAGTGAGAGAGAGAGAGAGTGAGAGGGAGAGTGAGAGTGAGAGAGAGAGAGAGAGAGAGAGAGAGAGAGAGAGAGAGAGAGAGCGTAAGGGGATGTATACGTATTTGTGAACATTGGATTGTACCACTGGGGTATTATCTGGATTGTTAGAACTTAAGAGCATTATTATTATCTTACATATCTAAAGAACGATATAAGGTAAGAGCATTATTATTATCTTACTAATCTAAATACTAATATTATAAAAGAAACAATGTTATTTAAATGAGCTAGTAAAGCATTCCTCCTATAACTTGAACAATAAAACATTAACCACTCTGAGAAATTGCTTATTTTATTGTGGGTATAAATCTTGTTAGATCAAAAAATTTAAAACTACTTAAAATTGCCACCTGTTAACAAACAATAATACAACTGACATTGAATATGTTACAGATATTTAAAGTACAATAGAAAAAACAGTGTATAAAGAAAAGCAATTGAGTACATTTTTCATAAAGGAGTAGAAAAAGGATCTGTGTTAAATTAAAGCCTTTGTGATCTCAGTCTTACACACTCTTAGACACACAAGCAAACAATAACACTTTTAGGAACCTCATGTACTTACCCCCTGTGGTACGTCTACAGCTGCAGATATTTATGTAGTTACTTGCATAAATAATCTCTGCAAGCACTGCACAAACACATTACTAATTTTTCTCCCTTCCTTCGTTCTTTGTTCAGAGCCTGTGCTCACGTGTGGGTATCCACAACTCAACATGGCTCAATGGAACTCAAAGCTCAAATGGTTCCTTCTGCTCAACATATTCTTGTCTGATGTGGTATTTTCTAGAGGTCCACTCTTACAGAGACCCCAAAGCAACCTTTGGCCAATCACTTCTTCCCAATCAAGTTTGCCAGAGTCTCAGATCCATTTAGAAGGTGGTGATGTCCATCCTGCTCATCAGCTGGTCTTAAACCTCTCTGCCTCTCTAAAAGGCCTACTGCATATCCACAGCAATGCAAGCTGTGTGGAGCTTGCTAATGGAAGCTGGAGAGGAAACGGTTTCTCTCAGGAGCTCCTGGGGTTGGCAATGGTGCCTGTGTTGGTATCAGCGAGATGTTTGGTTGAAGCCCAAGAATTGGTAAGGAAGCTCTACACCGTGCTGGGCCAAGAGGATACGCATGAACTTGTGCAGGACGTGCTGATTTTGATCAAAAGAGGCAAAGAGAGAGAATCGACAAATGCCGCTCATTATACCTTTAGTAACACCAGCCAAAGCACCTCCTCTCTCACAACAATACTAAGCCAAGTGTCTGAGCACCATCTGCAAGCTTTGATTTTTAACATTAACCAGCTGGCCGAACTGGGAAAAGGAGTAGATATTTATGAAGGTGAAGATGGACCCAGGGGACAATGCAAGGGGTGGGTTAGGGTGAAGGGCACACAGTTATTGGGGGTGGCTGCAGAACAGCTTGAACCCTTGCGTCTTGACGGGGCGCAGAAAGCCTGTCGACACTTGGGACTCCGCTGTGCAGGTGTGACCCAAGACGGTAGTTACAATCCTGAATATTATCGTGTTATCTTAAGGACTGGTAGTCGAGTAGTGCCTTCATCTTCCTCGGAGAGCTGGATTCAGAACTGCAAGATGGCGCCTGTACGCTGGCGAAGAAATACAGTTCCTCAGAATAACTGCACGAACAAAAAAGAGAAGCAAGTGTATACTGTGGTGGAGTGGATACCTGCGGTCTCTACTCTTTATAATCTGGGAACAGCTGTATACTATGCATCCGTTAACTGCTATGACACCGCAAAAGAAAGAGCAATCCTCAGTACTGTGGATCTGGGCACAGACGCCCTCATGGTTGTGACTGGAGGAACCGCAGGGGTTGCCGGTTACGCGTTTGGAGCAGGTCTGAAAACTGGGGTGAAGGCAGGGGTAAAATACCTGCTAAACAGCATGAAAGAAGAAGATGACCTGTTGATGAATACGAATAGCTGGGAGGATGGAACCCTGAACGTCCAGTAAGAAAAGTACAGGGGAATGATGGCCTTTGACAGAAAGATGAGACCAGAGGATGGCAGAACTGCTCCAGTAAACACCTGCAGTAAATCATGTTTAGGAAACTCTATTAGTTTGGTTCCAAAATGAGATAACTCTGTTTTTAAACTATTTTTGTCTTTTTTATAGTGCATTCCAATGAATATCAATGAAACTCCAGTTGGTCTGTTTTGATTTAAGACATAATAACTCAAAGAATACAGCTAACTTGCACAATAAAAACATGATAACATGATCTTTGAAAAACGATCTCATTTTGGAACCTAACTTTTCCTTTGTTTATGGACATAATTGTAAAATATGCACAGTGACAATTTACAATGTCAGACATGTTATGTATGGTAAAAGCAATAATGTATTATGTGTATACTTGTGACTCGTTTTTAGGTCATTGAAAGTATTCTTAATCTCATGTTACATCATACATCAAAATGATCAATTTCTATCAAATTGTAGAATGATAAACGGAAAACAAACAGTAAAAGACCATATCATTTAAGTCATTGAAAATAAATGTGAGTTATTTGACCAAATATAATAGAAAACAGTATAACATTTATAGCGAGAATGTATTTGACACTAATTCCCTGTTTATATTTTACTCTTTCTGTAAATGCATAATCGTCATTTTAAATGCACAGATAGAAATTAAGAATAAAGATACCAAGGCAATATTACCTACTACATCACGCCGTGATTTGAAATCAGAGTCCTCAACCATTTAAATTGCCGCTTTCCACAACACTCCCATCTTTCGCTTCGTCATTTCTTGGAAGGTTAACACAGACAAGCCATAAGTTTCGTTTCTACCGCTGTTCCATCAACACCCCTCTGCTGTGTGAGATATGACTGACGGCTGCTTAATCCAATTCAGTAGAGCAACTTCTCCGCTTGCACCAATGAACAAACGCGAACGCAATCCCTCGACAAATAGTCAGGCACTTCCTAAATGTACGTACATAAATGGGGTGGGACCAAGCTCTGACTGGGCGTGCATGAGACCCTCAGCCGGAAGACACAGCGGAGGGAGGTAGACTAAAAAGCTAAGGGTTTCATGAGAAGTGTGTTTACTTCTTCGGTAGAAGGTGCTCGCACCGTGATAGTAGGAAACGTGCGGTGTTTTTGTCAAGCCTGTGTGCTTGCAGAAGAGCGTTGCGGTAGCTACGATTTGACGATCACTTCTGTAAACGTCTAGTCGATTGTTCCAGGTAAGTCAGTAATGGATAGAATGTTTTGTGTTAGATGACAACTGCCATAAGTTTTAAGTGTTTACGTTTTGTGTGTTACGTTGTAAGAGATGAATTACACGGTACTTCTAATGTATAACTGTCATGAGCGCAGTGTTTTATCTTGTTATGTAACGTTAGAATAGCAAAGACGTATTTGATTAGATTTTCCACTGTTTTTGGGGGTGTGCTGTACGATGCCCATGAGGTTGTTAGCAAGGAAAGGACTCAAGCGCACGGTGGTGCATGTTGTGGGTGCAAGGGCGTAGATTTGGTTTGAACATTGGGGGGGTTGAACGTCCCAGATAGCACACGAACATCACGGAGACGTCTATTTGATGTGTGTGTTTACATCTTGAAGACGTATTTTTTAGAGTGTTTGCTCATCTGCAATACGTCTATAGGACGTTTCCTGTTAGAAGCTGTCTTTAAGATGTAATGATTTAGAATGTATGTTAAACTGACATCTTATAGATGTCTATCAGATGTTAGTAAACAGCAGATGCTTTCCAGATGAAGTGATCTTTAACAGACATCTTGCAGACGTATGTGCTATCTGGGGTTGTATGCTGCCTGTTATTTTATTTTTATTTTTTAATGTGTATTGTTATTGGAAAATTTGACTTTTCTACCCTGCTGCTATATTTACCTCAAATCTGTTAAAAAAAACTTGTTAAGAGATTATACACCTCATAACGTTATGAAATTCGTGTATAATCCTCATTCATAAAATTCTAACATAGAAGAGATATAAAAAGAAAGAAATGAAGTATTGAAAGCGCCAGTAGGCGGCAGCGATTCACTGTTTTAATGAGTGAGCTACTTAAATTATTCATTCATCCAATTCGTTCGAAAGTCAGATTATTTTAGGAAGAAAACAAAAATCAATGTGAATACTTTTGTCATTGATAATTACAGAAACTATTGAAAAATGAACTAACAAAACAGATCTGCTTTGGTAACTTGTTATACTGATAGTTATAGCTAAACACATTGCAATGGATTAGCTAGCTAACATATATCGTGTGTACTTAGCTATTATTACACAATATTCTCATACCTCATTCTCAGTACATGCTTTATTTTGTTTGGCATCCCTCTCGGACCAGCAGTTAAATATAGTCCGCTGTGCAGCGCTTCTCTTCATTTTGCGCGTACGTTAAATTACCCGTGTGCTGCTCTCCCATTCAAACACCACTCGCGTTGTTTTGGTGAAAGTGCGAATCTTTGGTTGGACGTTACCAATCGGTTCAATGGAGGGGGAGTATTTTTTGTCTAATTTATTATGACAAACTCATTTGATTAGGAACAAAATTATCTTCACAAAAAAAAGTAATTCTACTTATTTTTCATTTGATCTACTGTGATTTTCATGTTGAAATATTGGAGGGGTTGTAACTGATGGATTTGAATATTGGGGGGGTTACCTCCCCCCCATCCCCCCCACAAACTACGCCCCTGTGTGGGTGTATTGTCATTTTTATTCAGTCTCGTGTGTTTTACAAAAATAAACAGCAATGCTTTAAAAATGTTCCTCCAGTTCTTTTCAAACACTGTTAATAATCGCCAAACTCCGTGAAATCCCCATAAAAGTTGTCAATATTTAGTCCAAACTCATGCACTATAATGAAGTCATATGTTAACATTAAAAATGTCATGTTGCTTTCCAGCAACACAGTGTTATTTGAACCTGTGAAACCAGTTGTCAATGGATGCATATGTTGTCAATGGCTTTTCTAATTTACGTCATTATTCATATTATACATGCATGCATTTTTATGTTTTAGCATGTCACAGTGGCAAAACTTGCGGCAGCTGGATACAGTGTATCAGC
This sequence comes from Triplophysa tibetana, assembly GCA_008369825.1. NCBI lineage: Eukaryota > Metazoa > Chordata > Actinopteri > Cypriniformes > Nemacheilidae > Triplophysa > Triplophysa tibetana. Next base: position 12,242,079 of record CM017905.1, on the reverse strand, counting down.
AGAGAGTGTCTGATCTGTACAACAGGGATGAATTCCCTATGGATGTGAGACATTACCTGGCACACTGGATTGAAGGCCAGGACTGGTAAGCAGTTTACCTGCATGAGAAACTAGTAGAACCTGCATAACTGCATGAAAATAGAGTGCTTGTTTGTGCTACGAATGTTATACCATCAGAATTGTCTATATTTAAACACACTCTGTACTAATCATCATGTGTTTGTGTTATAGGGAACGTGCGTCCCGGGACCCTTCCCTCGCAGTGCTTTTGTTTCAGGTGCTTTTGGAGAATCTGGATAACCAGTTCAGCCGTTTCGCTCAAGACAGAGAGAGTTTCCTACTGCAGCGCAATTTCAGACGCTACAAACAAAATTTTCAGGTCTATTTACCTCGCAAATATTGTCTTTGTTAATGCTGATCGAGTTTAAGCAATCGCAGATGTATGACGATGTTTGTTGGCCTCCAGATGTATCAAGAGGAGCCTTATAATCTAGCTATTATTATTCACTGGTTCCTGACAAAGGAGAAGGAGATCTTGAATGATGCAGATCTTGCACAGAAAGTGAGTTATTAAAGCCTCTTTATCATCATCATCATTGTAATTGTCAACATCATTATCATCTGTTCTGTCATCTCAGGTGCAGACGTTGCAGGTTCAGCCAGCTGCGATGGAGATGGAGAGCCAGAGAAAAATAGAAAAAAAAGTAAAAGAGCTTAAACAAAAAGCAGAGGTGGGTGTCTGATTATATCCTGTGTACATGTTTGTATGTGTATGTAACAGGTAATGATGATGATTTTTTGTAACAGGTGATGGAGCACTACATAAGATGTTTGGAGGAGCAGCAGGACGAGTTTGATTTTAAATATCAGACAAACAGAATGGACTGTGAGATCACACACTATATATTATTACTCTCTTTTTTGTCAATCTTATTGCACCGTATATGATTCTCCATCTGAAAAGAGTGATTTGTGTGCTCATGTCAATTTTTTTTTTTAGGTGGCCCAGCAGAGGAAAAGAAAGTGCAAGATCAAGTACTCCAAAAGATGCTCAACGCACTTGATAAATCCAGAAGGGTAACCAAATATACTGTACATGTTCATGTATTATATACTGTGTATTTTATTTTATACACTGCCCGTCCAAAAAAAATCACACGCTCTAATATTTCGTTGGACTGCCTATAGCTTTGATTACCACACTCATTCACTGTTGCATCGTTTCGATCAACTTCTGCAATGTTCAGAATGTCCAATTTTTCCGGTCCAGAGTTGCATACATTTTTCGCCAAGATCTTGTATCGATGATGGGAGAGTCGCAGTCTTCTCCAATAACCCCAAAGATTCTCAATGGGGTTAAGGTGTGATCTCTGTGGTGGCCAATCCATCTGTGAAAATGATGTCTCGTGCTCCCTGAACCACTCTTTCACAGTTTGAGCCCGATGAATCCTTGCATTGTCATCTTGGAATATGCCTGTGCCATCAGGAAAGAAAAAACTTGTTAATAGAATAACCTGGTCATTCATGCAGTCAGCTGACCTCATTCTTTGGGCACATAACGTAGCTGAACCTAGACCTCCAATCCAATGGGAGGCTCTTACCCATTTGCTTAGTTAAGTCCAGTTGGTGAATATTATTTTTTTGGACGGGGAGTGTATATTATAGCTATATATTAAGGTTTCGATTGCAGAATTTGGATTTATCATGGAATTACATGACAAAAACGGTAAACTTAAGTGAATAAGGGAATATAATAATAATAACAATTTATTTATGGCCGCCCTACGTGACGCTCAAGGACACCTTACAAGCAATAAAACACATTAAACAGTTTACCTGCAGCAATTAAAAAAACAATAAACACATAAAATATCACCTGACTGCCCGCCTAAAAAGATGTGTTTTCGAACGAGATTTGAATGTAGAGAGAGAATCACTGTTGCGAATGTCCTGTTGAAACAAGTTCCAGAGATAAGGAGCAGCATAACTAAAAGCTTGAGATCCCATAGAAGCCACACGTATACGAGGAAGAACTAAGGAGAAAAAAGATGATGATCTAAGAGTTTGAGAGGGAGTATAATTTGAAAGTAGGTCCGATAGGTATGATGGTGCCAGGTAATGCAGTTCTTTGTAAACAAGAAGCAAAAATTTGAATTCAATACGCTGTGTAACAAGAAGCCTGTGAAGTTGTTGAAGAACAGGAGATATGTGATCCATTTTAGGAGTTTTAGGGATTATTGGTGCAGCTGAGTTCTTCACCAACTGTAACTTGTGTTAGAGTTTGAGGGGAAGATCATAGAATAGAGCATGTTCCAAAGTATCAGTGCTCCTTGTTGATAGGGCAGGGCGGAGGCGATTAATGTTAGGAATGTGATAGTAAATTGTCCGAGTACATTTTTAATACGCACTTCAAAAGTACTGTCAAGGATAAGCCCCAAGCTTTTAACCTGCGTTGAATGAGCAATTGTAGAACCATCAATGCACATATAGAAACTGCTAGACAAATTTATTTTTTACCTACAAGAAGTATCTTTGTTTTACTACTGTTAAGCTTAACATTTTATTTTGAAAACCAAGCTTTTACCTTCAGATAAACAGTTAGCAAGAGAGGTTGGAGGAAGTTCAGAAGTGGGTTTTGAGGATAAATAAGGCTGGGTGTCGCCTACTTAACAGTGAAAATGGATACAGTATTTCATAAAAATGGTTTCAAGTGGCAATAAATAAATAATAAAGGACCCAGAACAGATCCCTGTGGGACACCTGTAGTAATATTTGATGATTTAGATTTGAACTTGCCTAATTTAACAAATTGAGTATGGCCGGAGAGATATGATGTGAAACAAGCCCGAGGAATAACAACAATTTTTATGGACTGCTGTCTTTCTAAAAGGATTTCATGAGAGATAGTGTCCAACGCTGAAGTTAAACGAAGAGGAATTAAGATAGATAAGAGTCCTGAGTCAGCTGCTTCTAACAAGTCATTAAAAGTCTTGACAAGGGCAGTCTCAGTACTATGATAGGAACGAAAACTTGATTGAAATTGTTCGTAAAGATTGTTCACTGAAAGATGCTAATTACCCTGAGCCGCAACAATCTTTTCAAGAATTTTTTATAGAAATGTCAAATTAGAGATGAGACGAAAATTCTCATAATTATTTGGGTCTCCATTTGGCTTCTTGAGGACAGGAGATAGAATTGCAGTTTTAAATGGATAAGAAACAGTGCCAGAAATGAGAGAAGAATCGATGATCTTTGTAATAAAAGGCAAAAGAACTGACTGATAGGCTTAGATTTCCGAATAACTGAAGTTATCTCATCTACTGTTGGAAGTTTAAAGTTAGAGAGATGTAATATAAACAGTAAACTTAAGATGTTTTATGAACTGTTTCCCAATATTTTAATTGAGCATAGTATCACATTCCTGAAATAATATATAATAAAACGTGTTTATATACTATATATACAGTGAGGAAAATAAGTATTTGAACACCCTGCTATTTTGCATGTTCTCCCACTTAGAAATCATGGAGGGGTCTGACATTGTCATCGTAGGTGCATGTCCACTGTGAGAGACATAATCTAAAAAAAATCCAGAAATCACAATGTATGACTTTTTAACTATTTATTTGTATGATACAGCTGCAAATAAGTATTTGAACACCTGTCTGTCAGCTAGAATTCTGACCCTCAAAGACCTGTTAGTCTGCCTTTAAAATGTCCACCTCCACTCCATTTATTATCCTAAATTAGATGCATCTGTTTGAAGTCGTTAGCTGCATAAAGACACCTGTCCACCCCATACAATCAGTAAGAATCCAACTACTAACATGGCCAAGACCAAAGAGCTGTCCAAAGACACTAGAGACAAAATTGTACACCTCCACAAGGCTGGAAAGGGCTATGGGGAAATTGCAAAGCAGCTTGGTGAAAAAAGGTCCACTGTTCATTAGAAAATGGAAGAAGCTAAACATGACTGTCAATCTCCCTCGGACTGGGGCTCCATGCAAGATCTCACCTCGTGGGGTCTCAATGATCCTAAGAAAGGTCAGAAATCAGCCCAGAACTACACGGGAGGAGCTGATCAATGACCTGCAAAGAGCTGGGACCACCGTTTCCAAGGTTACTGTTGGTAATACACTAAGACCTCATGGTTTGAAATCATGCATGGCACGGAAGGTTCCCCTGCTTAAACCAGCACATGTCCAGGCCCTTCTTAAGTTTGCCAATGACCATTTGGATGATCCAGAGGAGTCATGGGAGAAAGTCATGTGGTCAGATGAGACCAAAATAGAACTTTTTGGTCATAATTCCACTAAACGTGTTTGGAGGAAGAAGAATGATGAGTACCATCCCAAGAACACCATCCCTACTGTGAAGCATGGGGGTGGTAGCATTATGCTTTGGGGTTGTTTTTCTGCACATGGGACAGGGCGACTGCACTGTATTAAGGAGAGGATGACCTGGGCCATGTATTGCGAGATTTTGGGGAACAACCTCCTTCCCTCAGTTGGAGCATTGAAGATGGGTCGAGGCTGGGTCTTCCAACATGACAATGACCCGAAGCACACAGCCAGGATAACCAAGGAGTGGCTCTGTAAGAAGCATATCAAGGTTCTGGTATGGCCTAGCCAGTCTCCAGACCTAAACCCAATAGAGAATCTTTGGAGGGAGCTCAAACTCCTTGTTTCTCAGCGACAGGCAAGAAACCTGACTGATCTAGAGAAGATCTGTGTGGAGGAGTGGGCCAAAATCCCTCCTGCAGTGTGTGCAAACCTGGTGAAAAACTACAGGAAACGTTTCACCTCTGTAATTGCAAACAAAGGCTACTGTACCAAATATTAACATTGATTTTCTCAGGTGTTCAAATACTTATTTGCAGCTGTATCATACAAATAAATAGTTAAAAAATCATACATTGTGATTTCTGGATTTTTTTTAAGATTATGTCTCTCACAGTGGACATGCACCTACGATGACAATTTCAGACCCCTGTATGATTTCTAAGTGGGAGAACATGCAAAATAGCAGGGTGTTCAAATACTTATTTTCCTAACTGTATATCTGAATGAAATAAAAAGACTGTTTCATAAGATACGCGCCTGGCCCAGAGTTAACTTCCAGTCTGTGTTTGGTTATAATATAACAGTTTATTTTATATTTAATTTATGTGAATATTTGATTGTATATTATATTATAGATTAATTGCAGAGATCTACCGGAAGTTAGATCCACATAACCTTTGTTTATGTTGTACCCACAGAAACCATCTATTGAATCTGTTTTACAAAACAAGCTGTTCTAGTTTCCCTGATAATTGTCTGCATGTTAACATCCTTGTCTTTTCTCTGTTCCCGGTCTTTTATTCTTGTCTCAGAAATTCCTGGCTGATATTTCGACTATGATGAGCTCTGCAAATTGCCTGTGCTCGCTGCTCGTAGACGAGGAACTTGTGGACTGGAAGCGGAGGCAACAGATATCTTGCATTGGTGCTCCAGATGATACAAGTCTTGAACAATTAGAGAAATGGTAATCCAGAAATTGCATAGCAAAACAGCTACTTTTTACAGATGTAAGGCCAGTTTGAATCGATTTCTAAATTCTTTATGGTCTTTTTTTAAGGTTTACCCAGACAATAGAGTGTATGTTTCAGCTTCTGAAGTTCTTACAGAAGCTTGATGAGCTGGGGGGGAAGATGACCTACATAAATGACCCCATCTCTGCCCAAAAAACACCCTTAAAGGAAGAAACAGAAGGTCTCCTTACTCGTTTGCTAAAGAGGTACACTCCCACACATACAGGGCATATTCAGCTTTGGTGCGTGTCTGTTGCGTATTTATGTGTAATTTTTCAGCGCATTTGTGGTGGAGTCTCAGCCAACCATATCTCAAGGCCGAGGGCCACTGATGCTACGCACAAATTCCCAGTTCTCAGTAAAAGTCAGGTAATTTTTACATTACACAACACACTACACATTAAGTGTAAAAGAATACACATCAGTTTTGCCCATAACTACAGATTTACAACACTTCAGGTTAATTGTTGTCATTGGTCCACACCTTTTGTTAACATTAGCATGTTGTTCTGCATATGCCCCCTACTAATTTTAAAGTGCTTTTTTGGCAAATGTCTAATCTTTGGTTATGTCAATCAGTCCTTGTTTTTGTTTAATTCCTGTCAATGTGCCCACTGCCCAGGGCAGGGGTCTTCAACTTCTTTTCTTTGAGGGCCACATACCAAAAGTATAAATAGGATTTGTGGGCCAGTTTTTTAACATATCCTCATTTCTTCTGTTATTTTGTATAAATTTGTTCCTTTTATACTGTTTCTGTTACTTATAGGGCATATATTAAAACATGCACACAAATATTGCATCCAGTATTTGTGCCTTTTCTTGATATTAAATTAAAAGGGATACATTTACATTTATGCATTTGGCAGCCACTTTTATCCAAATCAACTTGCATAGCATTATCCTATACATTTATACTTGAGTATGTACAATCCCCTGGGATCGAACCCACAACCTTGTGTTGTTAACGCAATGCTCTTACCACTTACTTATATTCCTTAATGCGTTACTTTACCCCAAAATTGCTAATAATTGAATCACCCACAGTCCTCCAGTACATCCAGGGTGTGGGTGGAATTTTTTATCAAGAAGATATTATTGAAGATATTTAGTTAAATGAATTAAAATGTAAAATCTATAAAAGTAAAAAACGCAAATACATTCAACACAAAAGTAAACCCCTCCCCTTGTGACGTCAAATTAGCGTCTTATAAAGCGAGTCAATTGATCTGTGAAAGAAATTGAACGCTATTATTACATCTTCGGGTGAATTCCAATCGCATTCATGCGCCCCACGCACTTATAGGGCAGATCCTTTGTATAGTTTGAGTTCTGGGGGGAGGCGAACAGCTGTTTTTCGTAAATATTGCCGTTATACATAATGAATGCAGTAATAAAAACAACACCATTTGCCCCTTATCTGAGACAACCGTTCACGTGGTGTACCTTTAGCCTATACTTTCAAAGGCACAAAACGCATCGCTGATGTGCCTGAAAAAAAAGAGCCGGCATTTCAGCAAAATACGCAAAATTTGAATCGGGCCTTAGAACGCGACCTATTGCGTGCGCAAACTATTGCCTGTGGCAGTGCAATGCATTGCTGATTATAACTTTGTAAATAACATTAAGTTTCTTGGACTGACCGATCAACGCTTTGTAAGACCAGTGGCGTGTCCACAGGGGTGGCATCGGGTGGCAGGAGCCACCTTAAAAATTAGCTTTGCCACCCCAACACTGATCATACAGACTTGGGTACTAATGTAATGCACAAATAATTTTTGGATTAGGTTTGTGGTGAGCATTATTTTTGCTCAAAATTGCTAATATTCTGATAGAGGCGCGTGTCTGTCGGCATTTGAGCAGCCTGATCACAGCGTGTATCCTCAGGCAGGAGCGGTAGTATAACTGCAGTCGAGTCGAAAGAAAAACGCAATTCTCCACAGACAGAATGTTAACTCCACGGATCAAATATACCAAAGCATTAGTAGTAGTATAACCTGTTTACTGTTAAAATTAAAGCTTGTGGGCCAGTGGACTGTGGTTGATCAGTGTGACCCGCATGGAACCCGCCTGTTCTATGATCAGCAATGAATTCATATCAAGTGTCTGCAGTTTTCTTTCAGAAACTAAAATACAAATTACCACAAGTTTAGATTAAATTGTGCTGGGAAACTGACCTGAAAGAATAATTATGTATAATTTCAGTTATGATTATGAGAGATTTTAAGGCACTATTTTATGACCTTTGTAAAACTGCTTTGAAACAACATGTACTGTAAAAGTCCTTAAAGGAGAGAATTCCCCTTTTCCTTAAACGATTTATATGAACACTATTTATTCCTTAAGTATCGTTCAAAGAAAGAAATCGTCATAGTAATTATAACCTAAACCCTCTGCATTTTTTATGTAGGCTAAAGATTTTCCCTTTTTTTCTGATTAAAGAAAAAAGATCCAAACCAGACTTAAATATGGATCAATAATTAAGAATCTATAATATTGCTAATCCTTACAATACAACTGCAAAATGAAGATTGATATGTTTAGGTATTGCCACACCTCATTTCGCTCTTGTCCCCCTTTGCCACCCCATGTATAAAAACCTGGACACGCCCCTGTGTAAGACGTCAATCATTATGAGCCTCAGGAATTACATTCGTATTGAATGTAGAAGCGTTTTGGACATTTAAAGATATGGCGTCTCAGGAGGACGTGCATTTAAAGCACATGGTTCTTAGTCTTTCCATTTATTTGAAATGTTAAGGTGGGCCTCTTAAAGATGGTTGACGGGAAGCATTTGACCCGCGGGCCGACAGTTGACTAGCCCTGGCCTAGGGGTGTTGACTGACTCAGTACTTAAGAATTCTGAATGAGTGTGGCCATTGTTGATTTATATAACATTGTAAAAAAATGTTTGACCTTTTATGTTCCCTGCAGATTCTTGTATAAAGTTCCAGAGCTCAACCATATTATGAAAGTGAACGTCTTCATTGAGAAGTAAGATATCTGCTTGTTTTACTTCTCATTTTGTGTATTCAAATGTGAGTCTTTTTCAGACCCTAGAGTCTAATACTCTGAGATTTAAATGTATTGGGTTTGCTTTTTAGATTTGAATGGTTTGATGTCTAATAGCTCAGAGTTTCATGAGGACGAAACAATATATGTTAAAAATGACAACAAGTGATACTTCAGTACCTTGTTTAAACTGATTTGTGACTAATTAGCAACTAAGATTCTATAATCAAGTTTGTGGACTTAAGGTTTGCATCTTTTCAATACATTACCCTTTAAATTCTAATACTTTCATTGTCTCTCGTGTTCTCTTCACCCTGTACTTTGATTTAGGGCTGCTGCAAAATTAAAAGGGTAAGTCTCCTTACTGAACACATACTTGTTCTTTGTCAACTTGAAAACAGCAAGATTCATAGTCATGTTCATTATCATCTTTAAAGTGAGAACAGCTGCATAATGAGTCTACAATGGAAAATATTACAGCATGCACGTAACCATAAAAATAGCTGCCAGGTCACATGCAGTTGTGCAAACCATAAAATGTGAAGCATGTTCTGACACACCCTTGCAATCACAAACATTGAACATGCCACTTTGTCGTATGATCTTTCATCCCAATAGCATGCCATGGTATTTGACAGAATATGATAAGCAAGCCAAAGAAAAGACAGAAAATTAACTTTCTAATCACTTTGCCCTAATTTGTTTAATGAAATGTCAATGATATAAGTATTATCGAGAGTTTCAGAGCATGAAGAGATTTAGGACTGTAATAGTGATATCAGGCCTGACTATGTCTCCCTTCCATGTGTGTTTTTCAAAGGTTTCGAAGGTTTAACGTTCTGGGAACGATAAGTAAAGCCCTTAACATGACTGAAAGTTTAAATGGGGGTATGGTGGCTGATTTCAGACATTTGGTAAGTGATTACAGTGAAATAAATAGATCCGTTTGCAGCATGATGGTGATTATTTAACCCGTAATATGGCTGTAAAGTGTCGAAATTCTGTATCACCTTAAGTTACTCCTGTGGGGTTTGGATTTATTTTGTATAACAAAAACCTTTCCTGTTCAGTTGTCTTTTACTATTGTAAACTGCTTATATTGTAGTCATACAATGCTTTTGTAAGTGTATGATACATTAAACATAGAATTAATGTATGTTTGTGTTTGTTCTCAGACTTTGAAAGATCAGAAAGTTAGTGGTGGGGGAAAAGGAATCAATGATGTAAGTTTACGGATGTCATTAAAAATAAACCCCAGATAAAACACGTTACATAACAATTCTGAAAATACAATAAAATAGGAATGTTCCTTCTAATGGACAATTTTAGTTTTTAGTACAATTTATAGTTAGTTTGAATGCTAATTATACAAAATATTGCATTTAAGGGCTAATTGAACTTAATGTAAAAATAACTTAAATTAGATCAAAATCTATATAAGATGTTTTTCATATTAAGTTTAGAATTGAATGGATTGTTCTGTATATGTTTTGTATAATGTCTCTTTTTGTCTGTTCTTACAGCTCTTATTGAGTGTGACCGAGGAACTGCACAAAATAAATTTTGAGACACAGTTTGACTATCAAGGCCTGTCCGTGTCCTTGGAGGTGAAACATCCTCATTCAAAGCATTCCTGTTGCAGAGACCTTGCACAAAAATGTTCTAATCTTATCTCCTTTCTGTCTCTTAGACCTCTTCTCTTCCTCTTGTGGTCATCTCTAACTCCAGTCAGCAGCAAAGCGCCTGGGCATCTGTTTTGTGGTTTAACATGCTGAGCTCAGATCCCAAGGTTAGAAGCAATAGTTATACACGGTTTATTGTTTGTTTTTACATTATTTGCAAATGATCATAGTAATAACGAAGTAAAACATGTATTTCAAATCATAACTGTTCACTTTGTGTATTCGTCTAGAACGTAAATTTTTTTGAGAGCGCTCCTGTAGCCCTGTGGCCACAGTTTGGGGAGATGTTGAGTTGGCAGTTTGTGTCATGTGGAAACTGTGGTCTGGACAGCGATCAGTTGGAGACCCTCGCCATCAAGCTCTTCGGTAAGCTTGCAAAACATCTTTGATCAATATATGTAAAACTTTGCAAATGTAGACCAGTATTCTTCTCTACGATAATAAAGTAATGTATGTATAAATCAGGTAAACAAAGCAGTTATGACAACTGTACGATATCCTGGGCAAGGTTCAGTAAGGTAAGAACAGATAAGCACAAGCTTTTTTTATGTATATTACCATGTATGTGTTTGTTTTACCCCTGTGTTTATTTTAGGAGAACATACCTGGTACAAACTTTACCCTGTGGGTGTGGCTGGATGGTGTTCTCAACCTGGTTAAAACCTACCTGTCTGATCTTTGGAGTGATCGGTACGGATGGATACATTAGAAACACCCTAACTGGAGTTAGATTGGGGATGAATGGATAGATGGTGGGGAGGGATTCATAGGATCGTGTTTTTAACACCTGTATGCTTGTGCCCATAGGTCTATAATGGGTTTCGTGAGTAAGGGGAGGGAAAAGGTATTGTTGAAGAAAAAACAACAAGGCACTTTCCTGCTGCGTTTTAGTGAGAGTATCAGAGATGGTGGAATCACATTCAGCTGGGTGGAGTATTCAAACAATGGTAAACCTTTAAACATACTGTTCTGAAAAAGGGAACACTACTCTATTTGTTTTGTTAACATTGAAATTCTTTCAAAGACGAATCTTTGTCAACAATACTTTTGAATGTTATTTTCTTTATCATTCAGGCACACCAAATGTGCGTGCAGTGCAGCCGTTCACAAGCACAGACCTGAAGCAGATTGCTTTACCCAACATCATTCGCAACTTTCAGATCATGCAAGCAGAAAACGTTCCAGTTAACCCGCTCTGTTACCTGTACCCCAATACTCAGAAAGACCAGGCGTTCGGCAAATATTACAGCGAAAAGACTGGAGGTGAGTGTTGTTCAACTATACACCGAAAGTCAAAGGTCTCTAGCTGAGTTCGGACCACCAGCGACTGTGTCGCCAGTCTCTCGCTACGAGGTTGTTAGAAGGTGTTCCTAGCTTTGGTTGTCCTTGAAACATATATTAAAACAAAAACTGCAGTTACAGACGAGAGACGGATGATGTGTGCTCCGCTGCTGTACTCCTATTGTTAGTCACTCCCAAAGGTTGCTCATTATATGCATAATGTTGAGCAAATCCCAACTTTGTTGAGTCGCTAGACATGCCCACTTCCTGTCGCCAATGGTCACTGTCGCTGGATTTCACTAGGCTACCATTGAAATACATTGAATTCATTTGACCTCGCTTTGTCGTTGGGTGTCATTGGCGGTCTTAACATGGCTTGACTCTGGTCTTCTGTCATATAAAGGCAGAGTTTAAAGGGATAAATCACCCAAAAAAGAAAATTCTGTCATTACTTGCCGTCTTATCATGTTAAACCTGTAAGACTTTCTTTCTTCTTCAGAACACAAAAGTGGATATTCTGAAGAATTTTGGTAACTGAACAACGGCGGTACTCATTGGCTTGCATTGGTTTTGTGTCCATGCAAGAGAAGGGAATGGGTAATGCAGTTATTTGGAAGAATGTTAGCCATTTTGAGTTCTGGGACATCATGCACTACCAAAACAGAAAAATTAAATGTTTGTTTGTATTCCTAAATTCTTCAAAACATCTAATTGTGTGTTCAATATATTTTTACTACTTTGGTAGTCAATGATGTCCCAGAACTGAAACTTTCTAACATTCTTCGAAATATATTTTATTCTGTTCAACAGAACAAAGAAATGTATACATGTTTAAAACAAACCGAGAGCGACAAAAGGATAAATGATGGGTAAATGATGAGAGAAATTACATTTTTGGGGTGAGCTATCCCTTTAACCTTGACCAGCTTTCAAAACACTTGAAGAGAAGATGATATGAGACCCTCTTGCAACTAAATAGGCAAAATAAGAGATGAATATACATGACCTATATAGTAAATACAACAATGCCTATTTGTCATTGTTAACCTTCAGTGGGGAGTCAATGAAAAGAGTTTTTGGTTTTACTTGAGTGTGAACAAATTATGCAGCCTTAATGCAAAACAATGCAAATGTTTTTGTAGTCAATTTGTTTAGGGGGTAGCATCCTCAATTTTTTTGTAAACTGCTGTCAGTCTGATGTTTAGCAAGGATTTCCAATAAATCTGTTTCACTACATAGCCAATACTTAATTGATCAAATTTAACCTTAATCTTGATCCTGTTTCAGATGAGAATCCTTACCTGAAGTACCTCAGAACCAAACTGGTATTTGTCTCTAAAGAGTAAGTTTGTTTTATTTATTGTCTTTTTTGGCTGTGGTATGTGCATTTCAGAAGCATGTGCTGTTGTTTTTCATGTGATGCTTGGAAAGTGTTTGCATATTTACCCAGAATCTATTAGTAGTTGCATAAATAGATAAAAAACAAAGATAACACAAACCTTGTTTACACAAATAACACTCTTCTGGTTCATGCATGTTAATATGTACTGTATTAGTGGCAGAGACGTCCGTTTGCCAAAGTTGGATATCACTTTTGGCCACTGTTTAAACAAGCACACACACACATTTAAATTTGTATTTATACACAAAAAAATACAGGTGTATAAATTAAGGAACTGCACAATTCAGCACACAAACTAGTGATTTACATTGAAGCACATTGGAAATTAAAAAAGAATGTCACAAGAAACATCCGAAAACAGAGCAGACAGTTCCCCCCAGAGCTTTTAAAGTTTCTGTGAAACACAGGAGAGGACAAAGACTTGGGGCAAGAAACACACGCTTACAGTATCTCATCACTATATTAATATGGCAATATTTTCTTGTTAACTGCTTAGATTAGATTCAATGTGACATTTTTCAAAGTACATTGCAAATGAAAGGGTGTAAATGCAAATGTTCTATGTATGAAACAGGTGCACAGTAGAGTGCAGTTGACATCCAATGTAAATAGGAAAGGTGTGATGTACAATGATAATACAGTATAAATAACAGGTCTGCAATGACTGTATAAATGGACAGGAAGATTGAGTTCTAAAAAATTAGAAGAGAAATATGCAAAAATATTGGAATCAAATGGATATTATGATTGAATTGTAAGGACTGGGTCCATTCAGTATAAAGTGCATACAGTTCAGTTCACTATCGAAAGCGTAACAACCAGCCCATCTTGACACAGCACAGATTACCTTGATGTTATCGCTTGCTCGTCGGTTGGCTTTCATAGAGGTTATGCTGGATCTGTAAAAACAGCTGTATATCACTTCTGTTTGTGTACTTTGTGACACTTTTACAACTTTTAAAATTGCTACTTTAGACTTCTGCACAATGTTTTGTTACTTTAAACATGTCTATACCATACATTTGGTTTGTGCTCTGGTAGAAATAGTTGTAGTTTATTGGTTTACTGATCTCCATAGTAAACTTAGTGCTCTATGCTTGGTTGCTGCAGGAACGGATGTACAAGCTCCAGAGAGGAGCCAGTTTCTGACCCACAGCACAGCGGTGAGTCCCGCCTCCACAGCCCCTCAAGCCAATCAGCACATCCCTATCATGACTCTTACTCACTTTGCATGATCAATTGCTGGATTCTTCTCTGCAGTCTGTTACTTTCAAATGAATATACGAATAAAGAGACCAAACTAAATTTATTCAGATAGTCCTCTTGCATTTAGCAACTTGTTTACAGTCCCCCTGATCTCATCCTACCCACCCAAGTGCATGTGATGTAGAGTACATGAGGGAACCTTCAGATTGTTAAATGGGCTTTGACTCTTTTGTGTTGTGGGCATTTATCCTTCTCTGCTTTGATGCAACACACAAAATCATTCCTTGACGAATATAAGAGATTTTTGAGTGTGGATGCATGACTTGAGTTAACCCTTCAGGTTGAATGCCTATTACATAAACTGATTTTTTGATTAAAGCCCATTGCAAGACGGCAGTTACTAATTTCAACCAAAAAGGACATTGCCAATCAAAATTTGGGTCAGACCTTTTTGTTAGGGTCATTTAATAGTCGCTATTGTTATTTTACTGCACTTATTTAAAACAACTCTTTGCCTCTTTCTCTTATTTAATTTTTTTAAGATTCTCCTGGTTCTGAGGTGGACATTGTTGACATGCTACCACCGTCTGAAAACTCACCAATGTTCCCCAGCTTCTCCACTGATGCCGATTTATTCAACAGCATATTGGAAGACGACTTACGCAGCGTTGCAGATACAGTTAGCCACTTTTCATCCTCGGTCCTCCAAGACGCTAATCCGCAAATAAATGTGGAAGACCTTTTTCCGGAAGCATTGTCACCAGACACAGATGATAGTGATGCATTGCGAAAATTTCTAAATGGTCCAAACATGCTGAATGAAGAAAACAGTCGCTTTTTGACGGAAGAACAAGAAGGATTTTTTTTTGATAATTTTGTGGAGGAAATTAGCTATTCTTTTAGCAATCCAATAACCCCCTGAATTTTTGCTTTTAATTCATAACACATGACCAGCTTATTTTGACGTTCACATATAATTACACAAATATCTGACTCACTGAAACTATACGCTTTATTGAAGCACTATTCATGTGTTAACACCTGCTATGTAAATCGGGCATTGGGAATTGCGAGAATCTCATGAACAGCACAGATGTTTTTATCTGTCAGATCATTATTATGTTAATCGCTTAACGTTGGGTCCTGATCACCCCGTCGTGGTATATTCTGCAATAAGTAGCAAGCTTTACATGATTCCACATATTAATTCTGCATGTTTATATTGAATTAATATGTTATATTCAACTGACTCACAGTCCCCGGGTGACCCTTAGTTTTTAACACTTGTTATGTATTGGATAAGAAATAAGCAGCATGCTGTTTTCGCGAAATAAGCCCCGACAGTGTGATCAGGACCCGACGCGAACCGGAGGGCTTTGTAATACACTGAAGGGGCTTATTTCGCAATAACAGCCAGCTGCTTGTACATTATCCTGCTTATTACACGGCTACTTATCTCATGAGAAAAAAACGTAGATCAAATGTAAATTTGAAATATTTGATTAGCTCATTTTAACCGAATGCAGACCTTCCGCGAGGAAAGCAGTTTAGTAAAGTAAGAAACGATGTTACGAACCTCACGAACAGGCAAATTGGTTTAATAATTTGTAAATATAATGTCATATATGATATTAAAAGACATATTTATAATGATTTTTTGTGAAATTTTAAACTGCCCCACTCGTAATGATTTGCAGCATCCGGGTTTACAGGGTGTTAGTAGTTTTGAAATGTCACGACTGGCCAATCAGAATCAAGCATTCAAATGAGCCTTGTAATAACAGGGAATAACTGACCTTGGAATGTCACAACTTATTCATCAGGTCAAGTATTCAAGAGCGCTGTGTGATAATATAGAAATAACTCACGAGTGGAATGATTTAATTGAAGAAGTGAATTGTAAAACACATTTGTCTCCATTTTTAACACTTAATTATTTGTGGGAATATGGGAATATCCAAAACAGATGCTTGATTCTTTATTTCACAGGGTTACTTTTGTAACAAGAGTAATATGTTTATGATGCTACTATTGTAATCTTCTAAAAGTAAGATGAGGCTTTATATATCTGCAAGTCATGATATTTTTCAATGAAAAACTATAGCAGTGATTTTTATTCTAGATTTACCTAAAATTACCTGTGATGTAAATTGATTGTAAATGTCTAGTGACAAGCAAAGTTTTCTCTTGCGTTGTATTAGAACATTTACCTCTACTTTACCTTTTTTTTAATCACCATAGGCCCCATTTTGGTTAGTTGTTAACATTGTGACAAGTTTTTGTGGGCGGAGCATAGGTAGAGGCAGAAAGATTCCCTGGCTGCATTACTAACAGTTGCGAGCAGGTTTTGATAGCTTGTTTTTTTTTTTAATAACTGGAGAAAATACAATTTAATTCGAACATGTACGGTCAGTAACTTCCTGGGACTGTTACTGTTGTTGAAAATGTGAACTTTAACGGAAGGAACCAGATTGGCCAACCTGTATACACTCACTCAATAGATGGACGAACTGTCAGGATTACCTTCCATACCAGTTAAGAGGTCTGACATCTACACATACCAGTTAAAGAAACCAAGAATGTATAGTAAAGAGAAACTGAGACCGTATAACGTTGCATGTTTAGATGCCCATGTACTCCGTGGCAAACGGCAAAAAGTCCAACTACTTAACACACTTGAGACATAACATGAAATTCCTCTCCGTTTTCTCTCGCCACATCTACTAAAGCAAACAGTTTCCTATGTTTGGTCTCCCATCATTGGCTAACTGCTAAGAAAGTTAGCTTATATATGGGCTAAAATGGGAAAATAACATGTTTGCCCACCTAATCAAAACAACGGGGGAACAAGTTACGTTTTTAGACACATACCCAAACGGTGCCTACAAAAGATATGACTTTATTTAACTTCAAGTGATGGGAAGTGTACAGTGAAAACGGCAGCATTTTTGATGATCGAATTGTTGTGTTTAACCACAGCTGTTGCCAGTGTTTTTGTTCGGCAATGGCAGCAGGTAACGTTTTTATTTTAGAATATCAAATTGGAGACTGTATTCAGTCGATTGTGGCACTAAACAACACAACAAGATGACATTTCAAACTCCTTTTATAGCCGAATCTTTGCTGGTTTGTATTGACTGCTTCCAGTTTTGCCTCCAGCTAGCACCTTAGTATCATAATGTGTTTCTTGTGATATTGCACTTTTATTGCAACTCAACTGGATTCTTTTTATAATTTAAAAAAGCATTCGATAGCTTTTACTAAATTGCACAAGCCCAAGAAAACCCAAAAGTAAAATTTTCCTGTTTCCGGGACTGATAGCTGATTCAGCATTTACAAATCAAGTTTAGTCAAAAAACTATTTATATCTTATGTAAAACAGGAGGTGGCGCTTTTATTTGGCACTTCATCTATTTGCACTTTCAAAAATTAAAAAACTCAGTCAATGCTAAGTTTTTTTTTCTTAGTTTTGTCAATTGTCTGTTTATTTGTTTCCCGTAATGAAAGACTTGATTCGGTCAAGGAATTTCTGAATGTGTGACCTGGTATTGTATTTTTTCCCCTCATTGACAAATTGTCCATGTTAGTAATCCTTTACTATGGGAATTTGGAGTCAGAATGTATGCTTGATAATACTGCCATTGGCAGAGAATGGCAAAGAAATGCACTTCAGTGGAAACCAGAAGCATAGAATGCTTCTGATTTCTTGTTAAATTTTATGATTTATTCTCTCTTTTTTTCCTTCATGGCTTTGTAGACATTTATTCATTTATATTGAGTATGTTTTTTGTGTGTTTCTTGTTTGTGTATGTGATAACTAGATTGAATTATATGCCATGTATATAGTCGGGTATAACTCCTTGTGTTGTCTCTCAATAGTTTGCTAGAATATCATAATCATTTTGTTTGAAGGTTGCTAAAAGTAAAATGGTTGAACCTGTCAGCATCCATTCTATTACATTTAGCCAAATTCACATTCATTTTTTTGTTTGATTTGTCACATTTTCCATGATGATTTATGTCCAGTTTATTAATTAATAATTTGCAAACTAATTATGAATTTGTAATCTGGAATCTCTTGTCTTTTTTGAATTAATAAAATTTATGGAAATGTAGGTGTCTTCTGTAATGGTGTTTTTCTGTTGACATCACAGTTGCTAATTTTCTTCAAACGCTGTCTTTGCCTTCACTCATGTGACTATTCCTTTGTTGCAATGTGAGGAATTTTGTGCCGGGTATGCAGTCATAAACATGTTTATGCTTGTGAAATGCTTGGTTTACTGGCAGAACTGCACATTATCAGTTGTGTGTCTGTATGTGTCAAGCACAAAATGGAAAGCAGATGAAGCTGCTTATTCATATTTTATAGAACATAGCTTTCAAACACAAGCCAAGCATTATAGCTAATGCCATATTGTGTTTAAGTTTACTTATTTTAAGTTAAACCATTTACCGTTAATCATGCTACACAAATTATTGGTAGTAATTTGAGATTTTGCTGAAGAAAATGTTGGCAATTTGGAAAACATTTATTCGTGCAATACACAAAGTACAGATTGACATTCACTTACATTTGTGCAAATATATAATGAGACAAAAAAGGGCTTCATGGGCCCAGTGCAAAACAGTAGGCAAATGCTGTAATCAGGAAAGCTAAAGCAGGTTAAAACTGTATTGGTGGTTTTATGTGTGAGGTTACGAAGCTGTTATGCACCACAGTTTGTTCTTGATGTCTATATTGCAACACTTTATACTTCCATGTTCATTTGTGGGTTACAAATATCTTTGTCATAATGTTCTTATGATTCATTGAGTTCCTCTGCCTTTTAATCAATGCAAAGAGTCAATTAGGAACTGATTCAAAGAGAAGGTTTTTGTGTGTGTGCAGTATAAAGCACGTCACATCTTTGTTACATTTACATTTATTCATTTGGGAGACGCTTTTATCCAAAGCGACTTCCAAGTAGGGTGCAGTGGGCAGTTATCACTGCAGAGCAAACAGGGGTAAGGTGCCTTGCTCAAGGGCACTTCAGTCATTTCCTGGTGGCACTGAGAATTGCACCAGCGACCTAAAGATGGAAAATCCCACAGCTTGAAAAAGAAATTCTTACACTAAAAACATAGGGTTGTTTCAACCCATGCTAGGTTCAAATATGTACAAATCCTTTCTAGAGATTAAATCCAATGGATTTTCTTTACATTCATTTTACAGAACATTTTTACAAGGCTTGATACTGTACTCTCTTGTCAAATAAAAAAATACATATGTCTCCTTCTGAAACCTTGTATCTCCACATTTCGTGATGTTTTTTTGTTGTTACAAATCATTATAATGAATCACCTTTCAAGTTTGTCACTGGTGTTTGTAAATGTCTAACCTATAAAAAGTATTTAAAAGTGCTTGTCAACTTTGACAACACAGTATGTAATCATTTAATGATTACAGTTTCGTTTATATTTCTTGAAAAATATTAAATTTGGTCCCAAGGTTTCAGAAGGACGTTATACAAGTACTTCTACGAAGCAAAACCTATACTTTTAGTCAATGTTAATAGAGACAATATCCTAGAGAATATATGATACATGTGTCTATGACAAATAATAAGCTTGTAAATATGATTTAAGTTACTTCTAGGTACTTTGGCTGTGCTTATATAAAACCTGCATATGTCATATATTCTTGAACACAATGAAGGAAAAATCACCATCTTCATACATCTTATATGATGTATATATTTATTTAGTAAAATACTGAAAGAAATGGGTTCGTTGAAAGTCTGAAAAAATGGCTTGCCATTGGTCAGTAGTTTCAGATGACTTTTAGACAATTTTTCACCCACTATGTGAATCCTGTTGTGTATCGTTGAGATCTCCAAATATTGGTCAGTGGTTGTACGCCTTTCTGTAGTAGGTCTTTATAAGCCTGATTGAACTGCCGGTTCATGGCTGCATACAGCAAGGGGTTAATGCAACTGTTCAACCAGGTAAGGTTTGCGCAGAACATGTGAATCACCTGTGGAGCACGGTTTGCCTTATCAGCCACATTCAATAACAAAAATGGCGCAAAACAGCCAACAAAGCACAAGAAGACTGTGAAACACATTCGTGTCACACGTTTGAATTCATTGTCCTCTCCTGTGGTAGACGCAGGGGTTGTTGTCTGAATTTGTACCGGAGATGGCTTCGAAGATACCTTCACCACGTTTGAGACATTTGCAGACTCTTGTGTGGTTTTACTGATCTCAGGAACCTCAGAATTAGCTTCAAGTGCTTTGGTCTTGTGCTGTTCTGTTCCCACCGCATCATTGCTGATCTCACAGCTTTGAGTTTGTGAGGCGCCCGCGCTGATCCCACTATCATCTGTGGTACCCTCAGCTTCTGCAGTCTTACGTTTTGATGATAGTCGACTTGGCCTGTACTTAAGAAACGCCTTAGAAGCTACTCGCACCTTGCGGTAGATCAGAAAGTAGAAAAGCCCCACGAAGCCCAAGCCCAAAAAGAAATAAAGGAAAAGCAGCACGGTGGTGTAAGGTCGTCCCTTAGTGCGGTGGAAACTGCAAGTACAGACCTGCGGTGCAAACACGTAGACTGGCCAAAGTGGACCGAAACTGGCCAGACCTAGTAACCAGGATGAGACAACGAGTGCAGCCACACCACGCTGAGACAGTAACAGACGGGCGGAGCGCGATGTGCGATGAGCAACAACCAGGTAGCGACTCATAGCGATGAGACATAATGTTATAATTGACACGCTGTTTGAAAGGAACAGAAGGAATCCAAACATCCGGCACCACGTTGCTCCGCCCCTCCATTGCAGGTGCAGGTATGAGTCAACGCTGACTGGCTGGAGCATAGTGCAGTAGAGGATGTCGGCAAAGGCTAGGTTTACAATAAGAACGTTGAAACGCGTCCTCAGATTGGTGTCAGAAGCAAAGGCTAGCACTGTCAGAATATTTCCAATTGTTCCAACTATGGTGACCGCTGATCCCAACAGGACACCAAAATAACGGTAGCCCTCCACAGATGGGGAGGCACAAGAGAACGAATCATTTCTTAGAAGATCCGTGTCGTTCCACATTCTGCAAATAAATTGAAAAAAAAGATGTGATAATGCATTTTGGAAACTGGCCTACGTTTGTGGACCAGATCAACAAGTTGCAGGTTATTGTGCCTATATTGAGGTCAGTGACCATTAGATAATTGGGCAACATGAGGTTTTACCACATCCTGTTTTTGAAATAACCTACTTCCTTTGGCCATTTCACAAATCGTATGAATTTAAATTCAAATAAAATATAATACATTTAAATAAGTGCTTCTCTGCCGCTGTACTAAAAACAACACAGAGAGACGAATAACACCTTCATTTTTTATTTACATTTATATCACAATATATGACAAAAAGACATAAAATAGTACAATCATTAGGTAAAAAGTATTAGGTAAAAGTCCTGTAACTGCAGGAAAACCGGAACATCTCACGATTTAAAATACGATGCAATATATTACAATTTGTAAGCATTTAATTATAAACATCTCAATGTTAATTCAACTAGAAATTATTTATGGCATTTATCCCATTAGCTTAAAGTTAAAGAAAGTAAAATACAGTTTAAGTAAGTGTGAACCACTGAAAATTAAACTTGTATGAATGGACAAGAATGTTTTACCTTGCAGCCAAAAATCTCTGGTGCCCTTCTGCTGTGTTTCTTCTGCTATTCTGAGTTTTGGTTAGGTCTGTTGTATCCTTCTTCTCTTCCCTTTTTAGCCTTACGCAGTTTTCCTCTGATCCTGCCAGTGTGTGTTTCTTTTATGTGTTTTATGGAAGGGACTTTTTTGCCACGCCCCATTTCCCTCATTCAGCCTCATTGTTTCTGATATTTTGTAAGTTTGCTCAGATGTGAAGTCACTGAGAGAGTTTCACAATCCAGGAAGAAATTTACACAGCATGGGTTTTTTGCCAAAAGATATGAACGCAAACAGGGAAAGCCAATGAAGAAAGAAAGGTAACTTTTCTTATTGTTGATATCTAATGTTTGCTCTCTAGGATTTTTATAAATTTCAGACTTGTTGGGAATCAGACAGTAATTGTTCTGTATCATGTTTGTCTTTTGTCCAACAGGTTGTAAATGATAAGAAAAACAAAACTCTTTTTTAACAGCTTTGTTGGTACATGACAGTCACTGTGTTATTTTTAATTAAAGTTTACAACATTTACGGCACCAGAACAATATCTGTGAACACAGTAAGTTAGACCACTGAACTATACTGTCAGATACAGAAACAAGGTTCAGAACGAACAGCTGCTATTCTGTCTGTTCCTTAACAAAATTAGCACCTGTTACAAATTGTATGCAACAGTTGCAATATGTTTGATTAGCAATTTACTTAAAGTTCCAGATGTTGTCATGTTGTCGTTACTTTTCCGAAGGAGATAACGTATTTACGAAATGCGCTCTGTAGAGCAGTTTGTCCATTAAGGACTGTAGACACAATATGGTGAATTCCATGTTAGTGTATGTAGACAGAAATTGTTCATTCAAATACTTCATAGTACGGTCTTAATACATCTCTGAACACATAGTTATGTACAGTATAATATATTGCATAAGTTCCTCCAAAAAGTACTAATTGAACCTTTAAAGAGTTTTCAGAAATGATATATAACCTTTAAATAAAAAAAGGTATTCAGAACATAACAGGTGTTTGCGGTTCCAAAACAGTTTGTCCTACAGACATCTGAAAGAATACATGTTATAGATGTTGACAGTGTTGACTTATAATACAAAATATACAGTGTATTATAGACCACTTCACATGGTATAAACATGGGTCCAGATGCCCTTCCGGTTTTATTTTTTATCATTTTTAAATCTTACATATATAGTCAAATCCTAGAAATATTAGTTTAACATTCTAATTTGGGTATAAATGTTCTGTTGGTTGTATTTTGTTCAAACGCTTGTGTAACGTAAAAAAATAAAAAAGGAAGTTCCACTGTACCGGTGTTTGACCAGCTTTGTTTCTGTCTTCCAAAGTGATCTATATAGATCTCAGATCAACCCAGAAAATACCACAAGTTTAACAAAGTTATTTATTTTGAGGTTGATATAACAAAAGGTCAGGTTTCTGAAATCTTTTTTCTCTGGAACATTGCTCAGCGGTCAACAGCCAATAGATTTTTTTTGCATATCTATACTACATCTTTAATGTACATATCTACAATATAACGTATATCTAAATAACATTTTTGAGTAAATGTAAAACTCACTCTAGCTATCTTCAGTGCAAATGGCTGTATTCACGATACCGAAAAGGTCGCACAATTCTTGCTATTAACAAACCATTAACTATGACTTTTTCCTCAATATACTCTTCATTTGTTGCTTAATAATAGTTAGTAAGGTAGTTGTTAGGTTTAGGTGTTTGATAGGATTCGGGATGTATAGTATCACCATGCAGAATATGTGCCATTAGACAGCCAAAATGGCAATAATAGGCATGCTAATAATTAAAAGTGAGAATTGCCCCATATACTGAAGTTTTACCGAAAGATTTTGTTGTTATAATTTACATTCATGAATACCTGGATATTATTGGCAGATGGATAATGTAACACTCAATTCAACTATTTAAAAAACGCTTTTTATTTTTTTCTGTATTACAAAGCAGCTGTACATGAAACATATTGACTATAAGGAAAACATTCAAGTTACACACGCCCGCACACACACACGCGCAGTGGTTATCAAGGAGAAGCACACATTTAAGATACAGGAGAAAGAAATACAGGTTGAATATTATATGGACTACAAATTCCTATTTGTACTAATAAATTAATTATAAATAATAAGACGTTACATTTAAAGTGATATTAATGAATACAAAAAGTGAAAGCTGATGTCAGCACCCCCTCCCCTGGTCAAGAAAACAGTGCAAAAGAGTATGCAAACGGTGGCGAGTAACCCAAAATTCCAATGGAGAAAAAAACCTGAACCAGTTCACGTCTGGCAAAACACTGCTTTATACAAGTTCGATAGTGCTTGCCTCTCTCAGCTCTACCATCACGTCTGGGGATGAACTGCATCCTGCTCGCTGTGGCCTCGGAACAGTGAGAAAAGACAGCTGAGAGTAGAGTACTGTTCTACACTCTTTGATGCAACAAGTACATCAGTTGTTATAGTTACGGTTAACTGTTCATGGATCAGGCTGATCTAAAGCAGCCTTAACCCTTAGAGGATTTCTATCATGGAAGTATAGTGTATGCAAGGTTGAAAAGAAGCGTCTTCATTCTAGATTTATACTGACATGGTGTGTCTGCCTCCCGGACAGTACAAGGAACACTGTTCCAAAGTTTAGGGGCTATATGAAAAGGATCTACCACCTGCACTTGATTTTAACTATTACAAACTGAGGAGCTAGACCATGTCGGGCTTTATAGGTAATCAGTAAGATTTTAAAGTCAATGTGTTGCATTATAGGTAACCAGTGCAATGTTGATAGAACACTTATACTAGTTAATGGGAATGAAAAGAGTACTATGGGCTTGAGAAACTGACACCATAGTGTCAATCAAACTGTCTTTCCGTGAATGTCAACAAAACCAAGGAGCTGGATGTTGACCTCAGAAAGAGGCAGTGACTGTACCACACAGAGGAGATTCTGGATCTCCCTAGTAATCCTAAAACCTTCTATATCAGGACAATTTTTTGTATATTGACTCAATGTTCCACAATGTGATTAAGGAACTCTTCTATAGATACTGTATATGTGACAAATAAAGATCTCTAACCTTATAACTGATGACTGTTTTTAACATTGTTTTCTATGGAAAATTATGCAAACATTCTTTTCTATTCAGGAGGGGCTAACTTTTCTTGTCTATAGAGTGTAAATGTGCATTTAGTAATTATAGATGAAGAATGCTGTAGGGGTTACGGAACTTTTCCCCTATATATCAAATAGCTTAATTCAAAGGATTCAATGAAAATGTTTTTGTAAGAAAGCATAATTAATGAAATGCTGCGAAACTGAATTATTCTGTGTATTACAAAACCCATTTCCCCAATTTATTTTATATTTGTACATCCAAAAAAGAAGTGGTGAAAAATGTCCTTGCAGTAATCATGCAAATCATCCTATAACTAGATGTTTAGAAGATCAGCTTAAATTTAGTGCAGCAGTTTTATAGAAGACTATTTATGTCACTGCTTACTTCCACACCTGCAAGTTCCTGAGACCATTGTGAGAGATATCACATACCCCAAACTGCAGAGAAAGAAAAACAAAGTTACATTATATACACTTTTACACACAACGGTTCAATTTCAAATGATTTTGTGTAGAAGTTTTTTTGAAAAATATAACTGAGCCAACATAATCTTCCTTTTTAATACAAAAGAAAACTCCCATTTTCAATTTTGTTCATCCATAGCTTTGACAAGTTTTTAAAATGTGGAAATATACGGTATAGATTAAAAACACTGTATGTGCTTGCGTTTATAGTGACGTTTTTCTGTGGGTTACCACCATATTTCTGTCTTAACATCTGTACAGCAGTTTGTCCTGCATCCGCGATTGCAATTGCATACATTTTGCAAGATCTCCATCAACAAGAGGTCGAGGCCACACCGAAAACACATGTTTTTTGCAGCTATTGAAGTGCGACGGATAGTATGCATGTTTGTGTCACAAAAGGAGTGGAAGTAAAACCCAGATGCAGGCAGCAGTGGTGAAGGGGTAAACAAATACTTTTATTACACACGAAAAACAAAAACCCACGAGGGGGTAAAACAAGACACAATAGAAATAATAGGAACAGGATATAACGAGACTAGACTGGTTTGCAATGGACTGTAGTGTTGTTACACATGAAACCATAAACCCGATGCGCGTATCGAGCACGCAGCGCAACGTTCAATGAAGCACCGTTTCGAGGCGTGTATTGTTTTCACTGAATCACGTGGTCAATGACAAACGAAGCCTCACTTTCTGTCCATTCACGTGCGCGTTTCGGTTTGCTACCTTTCCTTACTTTAATGGTCCTATCTGGCACAGTCTGGTTGGTTGAACTTTAAGGAGAGTAGTGTGTTTTGAAAACTTAGATAACATAGCCATAGATAATATTTAATAAGTCAATATTCTATTTTTAGTTACTTTCTGGTTTGATTGCTAGCTAATTCGTTAGTTTAATATTTTTTACTTAAGTTTCATTGCTTTCTCTTTTTTTTCCTTTTCTCTTTCTCCTATTTTTGCTTCGTTGAGGTGGTGGTATGTTATATGAGAAATGGCATCTGGAAGAAAAAGGAAAACATGCCCTGTATGGGAACATTTTGGAATGATATCTTCTAGTAAAGTATGTTTTGGTATATAATACAAATCACTTTTTCACTAATATTTCCCCGGACATCTACATCTTTTTAATTGATGTAACAGGTAAGATATTTGTTGTGTGATAAGGAGCTTCAGTATTCAAATAATACTTCCTCCATGGGGCTGTGGGTCATGACCAAAAGGACAAGATCCCGGATACAGGCGGCCGAAATGAGCTTTCTCCGCAGGGTGGCTGGGCGAGATAGGGTTAGAAGCTCGGTCACTCGGGAGGTGCTCAGAGTAGATCCCTTGCTCCTCCACATCACTTGGGCATCTCTTCCGGATGCCTCCTTTTGTTCATTTTTGTGTTTCTTTTTTATTTTCCACATTGTACGCTTTTTAATTGTTCATTTTTTTCTTGCAACCTGTGATTCTGTTATAAGAAAATACAGTGGATTTAATTAGCAGGAAGGTGTTCCGGGCATTTCCCACCGGGAGGAGACCCCGGGGAAGACCTGCCTAGAGAGAGGGAAGTCTGGGCATTCCTGCTTAGCCCCCGCAACCCGGCCCAGGATAAGCGGAAGAAGATGGATGGATAGACTTCCTCCATGCTCAGACACTTTAGAGCTCCATCATCAACAGGCTGCAACTACTTCAAGTATATATCTTTTTATTATTTTGGAAAAAAACTTTGATGAATAATTCATGATATAAATATAATGAAGCATTTACATGTCCTGTCATATTTACATTTTGTACATTTACATTTACATTACAGAACTATGCAACGAATAGTATCAAGAAGGAAATACAGTATAACATGAGGAAGGTGGGGAGAAAAACAAGCAAACAGTACACATAGACATGACTTGCAACAGGGTAAGTAATCCAGCTCCGGCAAGCAGCCATCCGGTCCTGCAGCCATGAAGGCGCTTTACACAGACCCGCTTGCCAAGCTGGCGGGTCAAAGCGATGGAGGCTTTGAATCGGTCAGGCGAATTGTATGTATGTATGTATGTATGTATGTATGTGTGTGTGATAATTCTGAGTCTTTGTGTGAGTGTATGAGCGATAAGGTCCAAAAGTCTGTTTGTTTGTGTGTGTATGTATGATGGGGGAGGGAACGCAAGAGCGTCTCGACACATTGCTCTTCAGGGTTGTTTTTCCAGTATCGGCCTTGGCCAAGGCCAGTCCTGGTTAAGGGGGGCCGAAAAGATAAGATTGCAGTTGTTTCGTCTTGGGGCGAGTAAACCGCATTCCAATTCCACGGCTACTCTCTTTGTCCATTTTGTCTCTAGCATCATCAATTTTTCTTTCCATAGCCGTGAGCTTTTTCAAGATATAATCCATATTGCGATTAATAGTCTCAGTCTCAATGCTGACCGCTCTTCCCACGGGCTCCGTCAAAACGGGCAGCCTTGTGAGGCTTTGGACAGCTGTTCCCGTTTTAAGAATTTTTCGATAACCCAGGGCAAAGCCTAATCCAATCAGCATAATACCTGTTATCATGGTACCGAAAAGGTAGATATCTTCAATGTCCTCCACGGAAAGAGCCGCCAGACAAACGATCCGCCATCTCTCCCACCCGTCCATCATGTAGCCAGCTGCGAACGTTCCGTCAGGGCAGTCAGCTTCACCCGAACCTGTGTTTCTCGTCGAGAAAATGGTGTCAATTGCGCTGAGAGACCAGTTGATCAGATCCATAATTTCCAAGTTTCGAGAGCAGTGCAGAGAGAGTCTCTCAATAGATGAGATGAGACGAGACAGGAGACAAAGCAGGGAAGATATGGGGAAGGACGGGGAGTGAGAAAATGCGACCGCCTCCACTGAGAGCCAAACGAGTCCACATAATATCCACATAATCCATGAATTAGGCCATCTGACATTAAGTTTATAAAGTCTCCTATACAAGATACAGGCAATGTTATTACACATAACAAATACTAGTCAATGACATGTCATATACAAGTATTTTAGTTAAATAATTCAACATTTTCTCACTTACTCTGGGGACCCACAACATGCTAAACAATTTAACACATTGACTTCTATATTAATAGGAATTGCCACGTTATGCTACATGAATATTATCAGCATATGATTTATATTTGTACACTACAGAGTTCAACTACATCAATGAGGTGGGTGTTCCATCCACTGAGGCTTCATCACAGATTGTTCCCAGACAACTGTTGTACATTTAATGATCCAATAGATGGCACTGTAATCGTATACAATGAACGAACAAAGGACAAAGAAACACGAGGACTCTTAAAGGGGTCAAAATCAACGGGGACAGGTGCAGGGTATGAACTAATTAACAATCAGTTACGAGACGAAAGGGGGGGAAACACGCACAAGACTATGTGGTGACTAACGAGGCCCAAAAACCTCTCTCTCTACAGCAGTGGTTCCCAATCTGGGGTCCGTGACCCCCTTAGGGGGGGGGGTGGCAGAGTTCACATGAGGGGCGCGGGAGCTGACATACATTGAAGTTAAATAAAGTTGCATAAATGTTCCAATAATCATACTATATAAAAACCCTTTGCTTTCAATGCCAAGATAATGCAGTCAAAAATAGTTATATCTTATATAAAATTATTTTTTAATTTTCCGCCTCCATCGGTAGACATTCACACAGGGCTTAGCGGTAGAAGCACTGACATTGGCTGTTCTCGCTATGAGACTCACGTGAGAATTGTTCTCTGTCAGGC
This sequence comes from Triplophysa tibetana, assembly GCA_008369825.1. Classification (NCBI taxonomy): domain Eukaryota; kingdom Metazoa; phylum Chordata; class Actinopteri; order Cypriniformes; family Nemacheilidae; genus Triplophysa; species Triplophysa tibetana. The sequence continues at coordinate 12,212,901 of CM017905.1, read as the reverse complement.
GTCAACGTTTGTATCAACATAAAAATCTAAAGGAAAAATAGCAGAGGATCGTTGCAACACAGTTCCAAGTAAGGAAGGAAGGAGGCAACACAAACATAATAAACCATAACAAAAATCCATGCCTGGTCCTCTCTCGTCGTAACCTCCTGTTGCTCGTCCTTTTATGCCTCCGATCTCCTCCGTGAGGGATGCAAGACCGGTGCAAGCGCAGCTGACATTAATCACTCGCGTTCCCTCACGGCTCTAACCTGAACATTTGTTTGAGTATTCAAGAAAATGTCATTAAAATATTTTAAATTACTCATCTTAGCCATTTAATTCAATTTATGATTAAATTATTTCATTTAATCTATTTATATTTCCTATCTACATATTTGTGTGTGAGCATCAATATTTATGTATATACACACACACACACACACACACACACATATATGAGGGTTGGGGGGGCTCTGATTGTCATATATGTACGTGGGGGCCCAATGAAAAACGGTTGGGAACCACTGCTCTTCAGGAAGGGATCCCGTCCCGGTTCTGTCACGAGACCAATAATATATGACAAAATGAGGCAGAACCACAACATTTTGTTCGGCGTGCTGTCCCGGGGCGATGATCCGAGTTTGTTGATCCTCCTCGAGCTCGGAGCACCTGCCCCTTGACCGGAGAGGCCCCGGCCATGGGATGTAAACGGATCATACTCCGGGCACACTCTGAGGATGCACCTGCTGAGGTAAAAACGGGCTCGTCGGGTGGAGGAGTTATGTTGCGAATCATCTGAGAGAAAGGAGGCGAGGTAACAGGCTGTTGGGATTATTGTTGATTTTGTTTATCGAAAGCCAGAGATATTTTTACTCAGGCTGGCAGAAGGGAAAGAGTTTGGGCAGCTGAAATTGACAAATCCCAGCAAATTCTGTTTGTTAATATATAATTAGTGATCCAGCGCTGGTATTGTGACAAGCAGGTGTACTGTCTGCGTCACTGTATGAGGACATGAACACATGAGCTCCATCTCTAGAGCTGATCTGAGAGTTTATTTCATAAGCATTTCACTGTCAGAGAAAAGTTATAGAACCGTTAACCACACACTCTTTGAGACGACACCTCAAAATAAAAGTCTGGTAAACTTGAATTATTATAAAAAACTTATAATAAAAAACTTTTTTGTGTATATTATTTCTAATATAACAGGAGTTTTATAATTATGCAACGTTTGCTTTTGCAAGAGATGTTGTCATGATTCCACCTCATCTTGTCAGGTATTTCTTGTTCTAGAGGTGGAATCATACAGGATGCTCTGTTTCATGTGGGGAGAGATGTTTTTGACACTTGTGGTTTTCCATACTCTCCCCGAGTCTCGTCTGTGTTCCCGCTCTTTCAGTCTCGTTAGCCTCCCCTTAGTGTTTGATCTGTGTCACCTGGGGCCTGTACCATGATGTTAGTTGAACAAACTCTGGGTTACAGGATTGGTTTTGAGTTGTCAAAACCAAACCAACGTGATCAAGCTTTGTTGGTACCATGAAGAAGCTCCAGGAGTTTCTTTGTCAACTCAAGCTTTGATCCTGAAGCTAAGATTAGTTTGTGCGCGCGTGCACATGAACGAGTGACGTCGGGATCGCTAAACCAATCGCGTTCAACATGGATAGAGGGAGTTACGTAGGTTTCTTAGGAAATAATTATGCGCAAATGTTAGTAACACAAAAATGTATTTCAGCCACGGAGTAATACTGTTTCTGCTGTCTACGCAAGAGAGAACGGTTTCAGAAACACTGCTGATTGAGTTAAAGCACAAGTTGAACGACTATATAGTACACACATTTACTGTAGTATACTGTAGTAAGGTAAATATTACAGTAATGTAATATGATGTGTTTTATGTTTGTATGTACCCCCACAGTGGATGAACATATCCTGCTAACATTAGTTATCATTTAGTTTACCTTTATTAATGAGGATGAAGCACATGATGAAGCGAAATGATCTGTGTGCTGACAAAGTTAAAGAGATAAATGTACTATACTATTCATTATGGCACAAGTGTGAATGTGAGGATTTATATTTTATGTTACTGGTGTCTCTTTTATTGTAGGACATTTCACAACCTTCCCCAGAAACTGATACCTCCAAAGGTTACAGAAGTAACACATGTATTGTGTGAACAAAATACACTAGAGAAGCTTACTCTTAATAAAGAAGGTTAAATAAAAAAAATACCAGTATGTGAACTTAGTTGTCAGTTGAAGTGTTCATTTAAAAATCCGATGGTCATCTCAATCCTGACTCTGGTTTGATTGAGGGCCATGTTGAAGTGGTTCTGCGGTCAGGATAGCAAAAACCTCTGTTATACATAGGGACCCCCGTCTCCCACCAACAGGCTATCAAACAGCCCTGTTATACTTTACCTTCCTTAAAGCACTGACTAAAACACAGATGCATAGGGAATGTTGTAGGCATTACAAGTATAAAACAAGTCTTATACATTTAAAAATGTAGGTTTACTTTATGATACATTATTTAGGTTCATTGTAAGTGTAACTTGATAACAAAAAGATTAAAATAGCAGTGTTAAAAATATGTGATGTCACCGGTCAATTTATGGTTTTGTCTGTATCTTGCTGTAGCTGTATAATAGAAGGTTTCTTCAGTGGACAAAGAAGATAAATGTTTCACCCAACACAGTGAAACTGGAAGTGTTCCTAAATGTTCTGCACCACAGACAAGAATGTAAAAAATGCAATGCAAAGAAATACATATTGTATGTAGTACAATAACAGTATAGATACATTTAATTTCATGTGTAAGGGAAAGCCAGCAAATGTCATCTCTAAAATCAGATTTTACCTATATAGTCACCATTTTTTGACTTTTATTTGTGATATATATTTACATCATTTTATGTTAGTATTTTTATTTTATTAAACATTATTAAAAATAACTAACCATTGTAACACGCATTGTGAGTTAGTTGCCTCACTTATGTAAATTTGCTCGCCGCTGTTTGGTTTATTTTCGATGTGAGATCTCTAATCTAGATCATAGCCTGCTCCGGAGCAGGTTAGCCGTGCAGCGTAAGTTACCATGGCGATGAACACCGATTAAAGCTGAGTTACTTTGATGGTACCTAAAACCCAGGGTTGGCGCAAAGTAATCCTTAACTTACCTGGCTAGCCACCTAAACCGGCTTCATGGTACAGGCCCCAGGTCCCTATTAATTATCTTGAGTTTGTTCCCCATTAAGAGTCCTCTTGTTTCTTTGTCTTGTTGCTTGTGCATTGTAGCTGTTCTGTTCTTGTAAGTTGTTGCTGTTAGGCTTCATCTTGTATCTCCTGTTGCTGTTTCCTTGTTCTTGTTTTCCCGAGTTCTAGTAAGTGTTAGTTTAGTTTTGTTTCAAGTGTTTGTGTTCTTAGTTTAGTAAGTCAGTGTCCTTGTCTTTATTTATATATATATTACCCTGTCTTGTTTTCCCCCTCGTGGGTTCTGTTTTGCCTCTTTGTCTTGTTTTGTAATAATAAATTATCTGTTAACCCCGTCATCCCTGAGTCCTGCCTGCAATTGGGTTCTCCCTGCATTGTCTCCCTCGCAGTTTCTGACAGATGTGTTAGACATTTTACATGTTGTATGCATGTTCTGTTTGTAAAAATTCAAACAAGCATCCTTTTCTCTGACCAGGTGAACGATGTACAAACCTTGTGTACACAATGATTATGCAATTTTCTTGCACATAAGGATTTAAATAAAATATAAACCTATAAATCATGAATACCCCACTACTTCTATAGTTGCATAAGGATGAAATCACTCAAAGTTTTAAACATTTGGACCCTGAAGCTACATTCCACAGTATTTGCCCATCAGCCCAGTATGTTGTAAACACTGCAAAGAACAAAATATTTGAGATTATTGAATCTTCATGTTACAAGACCATGGTGATACGGCTAATGATAAAACTTTATGGTTTTTGTCTTAAATAAGGATTTTGTTTATAACACTTAATTTCTGCAATATTTGATTTGAACATTTACTGCAAGTTTCCTTGAATACTTATTTATCACATTTATAACACAATGCTAATTAAATTTACAGTAAGTTACTGGTAACCTGCTGCAAAACGTTTTACAGTGTAGGTCAATATTTTATTGTAATAAAGAAAAGATAGATGTTTCCCATCTTTAGTTTCTTACTTTGATGAAATAGAAAAAATCTCTGAAAATGTGTGTTATGTTTATTTTGCCTTTGTGTGTTTACATTGTCAGAACGATAAAGAGCTATACTAACATTCACCATGTGCAACCTAATAATGTAATTACATCTCATACGACAAGAGCTTGAAGCTACACCGTAAACACAGATCAAAATCATCAACCATTCTTTTTATTCTTACACACTCTGATGCTCACCACAATGAAACAAAGACACTAATGTAATTGAAAAAAAAAACTGTTATAAATATATTATTCAGTAAATACTGGTTTAGGTACAAAACATATAATTATATAGATTACTCACTTAATATTTATGCAATGACTTACATTGGAGTTATGGTGTAAGAATAACCAGCTGTAACTCTTGCATTATACTAAAGGAGAGCTAACATCAGTATTTTAAACAAGAATATTAGGTTCTCTTCTTGATGTTGTGAAAAGTAAAACTATCATCAATAACAGTTTCTGCAGACAGTTTATATAGTAGCCTAGTTACAATCACCGCAAAGCCCTATGCAGTTTTTATTGGATGCTAACAGACGACAACTAATACAGTTGGCAAAATTTTCCAAACCATTCACTTCTTAAAAAAGGACACATCTCTGAAAACACTTAACACAGTTCACTTGTTTTCAATTCCATATCAATTTTCTGCAAAACTCCACACAAAAATATCCTCATTTTGCCATGTTCAGAAACCACAAACACACAATATATTGAAGTAACTGAAGTTACAAAATGTAAACTTTTGAATAACACACATTTATGTGCTTTAGAAATTGCATCCAGGAATCATCATACAGTATAATTACAGTACACTGTAACATAACTTTATATAAGAGACAGTTCACAATTCTGTATCACATGCTGTTACTGTCATCCACCCTGTTAAAACTAATGTTGTAGTTATCTATGGTTTCCCAGGTCAGGTTGGACATTTCTTGGAGGAATTGGACATGCTTCTGCATCCTTCCCCGAGGATGGCACTCTTTACTTGGAAACTTCAACATCCACCTTGAAAAACCACAGGCGTCCAACTTCAACAACCTGACTGTGTTGTTTGACCTCAAGCGAGTCCCTTAGACTGTGTATTTGAAAATTTGTATATCATTTGAGGCAAAAAGTTAGATTTTGGCCAAAGAGTATATGTTTTTGACTAGAATGTTTGATTTTGACCTGGAAGTTTGTACAAGTTGTTGTATAGTTGTGAGAAAATTGTGATTTGTTTCATGAACTGTGAAACTGTAACTTACCTTGTTTTTAAACCGTCGCCATCTAGTGACCACACATATGAAACGCAAAGGATGTTAATTTTTCCTTGACAATATGTGAATTATTATTCAATACTTATGCAACTCAAAGTGTACACTAACGGTCAAAAGTTTTTGAACACTTACTCACTTCTTAGTTTTTTTTTCACATTTTAGAAAAATAGCAAGATCATCAAAACGGTAGAATAACATAAACACAAATTATAAGGATTATTTATCGACTTAAAATAATAATTCTAAATATTATAATATAATTATAAAACAGAACTATAATTATAATTTAGCATCTTCAATGTATAGTCATCTTTTGCCTACAATTTGCAGAATGTATTTATTTTCTCAAGTATATACTTGGGGTTCTAAAATATTAAAGCAGTTCCCATCTATTCTGTGGTCTCATTATTTAGTCAAAGTCATTTTGCAATCAATAAATTTGATTGGTTTATAATGAAAAAAGTTTATATTTGCACTAATTGCAATTTAAGAATACACCTTAAGATGAAAACCTTTTAAAGACAACGAGAAACATTTCATTCAAGTGTAAAAAACTTTTGACCGGTAGTGTATGTTTGTCAGCCGTGACACGTAATGATTAACCTTTCAAGTTTCCAGATTTTAACAATACATTTACAGACTTTTAATATAAAGGTCATCAAAAAAATGTTGGTATCTTTTTGGTGGTTTTTTAAAGACTTTGATAGATTGTTACAATTTTAGATTGTAGGCTGATGCTGTGAGGCCTGGGGGCAATAATAAGGCAACAGAAACTGAGTGTTGAAATTGAAAGGTAACAAATGGTAATTCATTTTTTTATAGTATTTGAAGCCTCACCATGTTCTTCACTTGTCATAACCAATATGTTATACTTGAAAGAAATTAACGAATTTTAAATGATGAAGTAGGTAATATGTTCATGTTAAACACATTCCTGAACGAAACTGTCCTTAAAAAACTGGCACAGTATAACTCCATTACAGAAGCCATTGTAAAAAATGTGTTGTATTAAAATCAATATTATGATACAGTCGTTCTCATCAGGACGTCTTAATGGGATGGTTACTTTTGGACCAATTTCTCAAAGGGTCAGGCATATTTTGAAACATTGGGAGTTATACGCCGGTGTCATAAAAGGAAATTCCTCTCCTAAATTTCAGGAAAACCAACATTGTTTATTATTATATTCTTTTATTGATTTGTAAAACATTTGACCAATATTACATGAAATCATGAACATGAATTTACAATACCTTATAATGAAAAAGAAGAAACTAAAGAAAAAAACAGAGGCAATTTCAACCATTGACTGATGAATGGTTATATTCAAGAGGTTTTGTCCTGGTGAGCAGGCATACTAATGTTTGCCTGTAAACAGCTAGCATTTGTATTACAGTTTTCTTACGGTTCCCATTCACTGAGAGACAGAAGCGCTTCCAGCACTTATGAGCCATTTAGTGCCACAAACTTTCTATTGGTCTCCAGTCTTTCGGTGCTAAGACAGAAGAGAGGAGGTAAAGAGCATGTCTCACGTTCTCTCTCTTTCTTACTGGTACATCTATCATCCATCGACTAGATTTTAGGATTGACCTGGCTTGAGGTATTGACGGTAGAGGAACTAGTTTTTTGCATGAGGTACGGTTTGAGTATGTGTGTTTTGCAAAGCACAAAAGATGACATAATACTACCTTCCAAAAAAGAGAAAGAGCTAGGTAATGCTCTGTCTTGGTTATGATCATTTGTGTAAATATCTTTGTGGAGCAGCAAAATCCAACCGAGCAGTCAGAACGAAAGGGGGAGGGGCCTGTGGAGGGGCCAATCAATCCCAGCAGCAACTGAACACTGTCAATCATGGAAGTGACTTAAACAGCCCAGCTTTGTTTGTGAATGAGTATGTATACAAGTTTGTCTGTAAATCTGTTGAAGAAAATCTTGAAGAAAGCTACGGATACAAATACTGTACACAAAGATAATAACAGTTAAAAAAACTGTTAAGGCGTCTGTTGTTGTTAAGTGAGATTCATACATGAGGTACTGTGTTGTCCATGTGAGCCACTGCACAGCAATAAATACAAACATGAATCATAAAAAAATACAAATCAAATGTGTCTGTTCCCCAGAGAGGTAGTTTGTTATGGTTACATTTTGGACTCACAAAAGAGACCAACATCATTTTCATCACTGTCTTTCTGATGTCTCACCCTATTTGTTATTTAAAATGCAATTCGTGCATTCATTTACACGTTACATGCTGTCTTGGTTCGTCTGATCTGTGTTTATGCCGAGTGTTGCAGGGATATCATCTTTAATAAGTAAATCAGTACAAAACAAGTCATGTATGATTACTACATTACTGAACACTGGAAGATTTCATTGTTTTCCAGTTTAAAATTCAATCAACACCCTCCTTCCACAAAGAACTGAGCAGCTTAGTATAGAGAAAAGACATGAAGACAACAAAATAGACGGTCAAAGAGCGAAAAAAGGTGAAAGTTAGGATATATATCCTACACTGGGCAGGAACTTGCCTTCCTATCGTTTGCATATCCACGCATTCATATGTAACCTCTGCCCTGTGCCACCACCTGTACACTAATATCATAATATCAAAACTAGTCTACAAGAAAATATCTTAATCTTTTACATTTTCAAAGTAATACTCATATATATATCACAAACCTTCCATATCATTAAATTTTAAGTGCCATGACTAAGTTATTTATTAGTAATAGCAAGTGTGTACTGAGGAAATAACTTTCTTCACACCTCACTCCTTCACACACACACACCCGCCCACCCACACAATCCATGTCAGACTGGGCCAAATATACAATGCCCGGTCATATATGAATATACTTGGTGTAAAGATAAATGCTATACATCTCGCTCGATTTATAAACGCTCACAACCACAGACACGCGCACCGGCCTCGCCCTACTGAGCGAGAGCGGTTTCCAGGTAGTTAAATTCAGCCTATGCGATCAATAAATCATCAACCCGGTTCGAAGACGAATATCAAAGCTAAAGACAATCTTCATTTTCTATGATTAACTCCCATACCACAGAAAAGTTTTCCTAATGACCCTGAGCCCTGACAGAGAAGTAGATCAGATTCACACAAATCCGAAATTTCAGCCCTCTAATATCGAGAAGCCTTGACGTTAGTCCCACAAATATCACGTACAGCTATTATACACAGTGAAGTAAAGGAGAAACACCCAATACCAAAAAATTTAGCGCACTTTAAATGCATAAGGTAAAGATCAATTACCAATGAACAGCTACCAACAACACTGTAAAAAATACTGTTAAAAAAATGTAATTTTCTGGAAGCTGGGGCTCCAGTAGAAAAACATTAAAGAAAAATTTGCAATCTTTTTCTGAAATTGTTACCTTTTTTGATAGTATTTTGAGTATTTGATTTTATTTATGGCAATTGGGGTTCCAGAAATTTTTAAATTTGTGGTCTTTCTCTGTAATTATTTTTTTTTTTACATTATACGTGGAAAAACAAAAAAAAGAAAAGAAAAATTCTTTAAAATTACTGAGGTTTTTCTTAACAGTCAAGGCAGATGTGTTTCAACACGTGCAGTGGCTATTGTGAGAATAATACCGTTGCCGAAATGCTTCACGCGAGTCTAAATATTGCGTTAAGCTCAGTGGTTCTCAAACTGGGGGGGTCCCAAGATGGATCCAGGGGACCACAGATTTTGTGGCATTTTATGTAAAATAGATTTTTATTTTGCAATCAATCAATCAGAAAAATAAGAACATGCACCATAAGTATTGATGTTCCAGTCTTGTATATGAATATGTTTTTGGTTTTAATAAATTTCTACGTTTAAGAATATACACAAAGGGGGCCTTATTACGAAAAAGTTTGAGAACCACTTGTTAAGGTTATAACAGCCAGCCTAAGAAATGAATGTGCTGAGCTGTGTTATGCAGTACTTAAGTGATGCTTTGAAAACCACCCTGTGGCAACAGGTATCATGTAACACTGTAGTTACAGATGATAATACATTCACTGCAATTAAAGAAACGTTAAAAACAGAGAAAGATAATCTGAAAGAGTGACTTATTTTCTCAGTCAGTTGAGCTTCCTCGATTGTATGGCACACACAACCATTGTTGTGTAGCTGAACAGATATCTCACAAAACCTGTCAACAGGTCTGGATCACATTTCACCCCTAATATCAAAAAAGTCGATTTTACCATTCAGAAAATAATATTCATATTGAAGTGAAATGTGTCCCAGACATTTTATGTGTTTATTTCAACGTATCTTTATCAATCTGTTTACCGAAGAGAAGCAGCAGATCAAATAAAAAAACAAATCAATATAAACGATAAATGGCATTCAGTCTTTCTCAGAAAGGTCATGATTGAGAAAAGTCTGTCCGGGAGAAAAATGAAGAATGGAATGCAAGAGAGAGAACGCACTAGAAAAACTACAGAACGGAAAAGGTGAAATGCACCTATAGGACTATATATGATTTACAACAACGTAAAATGTGGAGGTAAAGCTCTCAGTTTCATTATAAACAATGCATGAATCCAATTCCTATATGTTTGATTTAACACACAGTTACTGTAGTACTTGATGTTCATCATAACATATTCATTATAACTAGCCAGGGCTGCAGGGTCTCCCTCTGTAAGCTTATATCAAACTGTATTTACACAAGAGAGTAAGAATATAGTTACTAATATTTACAGGTTAGCTGTGTGATGAGTGCTTATGCAGCACTGGCCACTTGCGCAGGGGTAATAGACCAATCACAGCACAGGCGAATAACAGTAGAGAAGACAGCCATTGGTTCAGCAGCAGTGGTTCCCAACCTGGGGTCCTCCTCAGCCCCCTGTATGCTTTGAGGTCAGACATAGATGCCTAAAAGGTTTATATAGGTATATGTTATCATTTGCGATCAATGTCATGATAATGCAGTCAAGACACTAGTTTCATTGAATTATTTTTATAATTAAAAATATACATTAGCAACATTTTAGATTTGTTGTAAATTTAGCGGGGGGCTCGAAGGAAAATGTTGGGAACCACCTCATTACAGCTCTGGATGCAGAGAGAGCAGGCGGAGCTGCTGTGTAATTGGTTAAGTGGCTAGGAAAGGAGTGAGTTAGAACTATGTGCTTGCATTAGTACTTTCAACCCTGTGCATTTAAAGGCAAGGAGGTGAAGAAACAGCAGAGATCAGCAGAGGTGGACAGCGGTATTGGGGAAGCGTGCAGATGTTTAGACCATGAACACGCGTACACACTCATCCTGTAAATGGCTACACATGCAGTGTAATACTGTTTGCTATTGAAAATACAGTAGGATATACTATATTTACTTGTCAGAGTGAAAAAACACCATGACCTTATAACATTCAGAAAACTCAATATCTACGGCGCTCCCTAGCCAAACTGACAAGTAGGCCCACATTAAATCTGTGACCTCAACAGAAAAATTGGCCATCCTCTATTTACAAAGTTCTGCACTTTTCTATGGGCATTATTGTCTTAAAAATAATTTGGCTAATTTGAGTAATAAGCGCTTAGTGCTCTATTCAACACAATTAGAATGTTTAAAGCCATTGCAAACTTTCCCCCAAAAGTGTGAAATAAACTGGCACGTTCCATCCAGGCCTAATATGAGGAAACGCTCACACGCGCGCACACACACACCCTCAAGCACTCACAAATGTCGCCCTGAAAACTTTGTATGCATGTTTTAAGGTGATTGTCCGTACATTCACTCCACCCTCACCGCGCCCCTCTGGGTCACGACGTCTGACCCGTTCATCTTGACCTGACTCGGGCGCGGCTGCTAGGTGACCTGTCCGCCGAAGACTTCCAGCACGAGGGGCGTCAGCTGCATGCTGTGTTCGGGCTGGAATGAGAGGGAGCGATACTGCTTTGAGTGTTCTTCGTTGAGGCTGCGGAGGTCTGCCAGCTTTTGTATCATCTTAGCGTAGACCAGATGGCCCCCCGAATGATGTGCACGGATATATGCCTGCAGAACTTCAGACAGTTTGTCCTGCAGCGCTTCCACTCGCTCATGGTCCTGCACACCGGGTCGGTCTATGATCACACAAACAGAGGCGAAATTAGATTACCAGCCACAACATGAGTCTGTGACACGTACTGCGGGCGGAGCACTTGAGCAGAGCAGGATGGAAGTTGATGTTAATATCCGCTCGAACGCGTGTACTGGCTAATGTTAGTATTTCAGTAAGCATGCTTAAACAGTTTTTCAAAACCTGTGTATTTTTTCCAGATGTGCTGTATTAAAGGAACGTAACAGTAGCATGTTTGGAATGGACTAAATGCGGAGGGGAAATAGGAAAACCGAAGGTGGAGCTGAAGTGGAGCGATTTAAAATAAATCAAATTGCACTTCCTATTGGACTAAATCAGATTGGGCTAACAAAATAACTACAGACTAAATTCCATAGGGGAAAAATAAGAAACGAGAGAAAAATATTGAAAAGGATAACAGTTTCAAATCGTAAGACACAAAACATAAAGAATCACAACAACTGTATAGTAACTAAGCTTCAGATATAATATTTTTAATTCCTTGCTGTACATAGAGTAGATGGTGACCTGGAGACAGCAGGCAGATTCCCATCAGCAGCACATGTTCCTCCTCTTGTAGGTTGAGCTTTTTCAGTCCCACCTGAAATTTCACCAGAGGCTCCAGCAGGTCCAGAGTGTGTCCAGCTGTAAAGCCCAGACATACAGAAAAACAAGATGTTTTCATTACTCATTATTGACAGAGACCATCTCTGTGTGTATGTGTGAGAGTGAAATAACTTTTGTTGAGGACTTTCTTATGGTACTGTGTATAATAGCACTGTACTAATTACAAAAACAATACTAATGAAAGTTGCTAAACAGTTATCCCAAACTCCCCCCTTGAGTTCAGAAATACAGTGGGTACGGAAAGTATTCAGACCCCCTTAAATTTTTCACTCTTTGTTATATTGCAGCCATTTGATAAAATCATTTAAGTTCATTTTTTCCATATTGACAAGAAAAACAAAGAATTGTTGACATTTTTGCAGATTTATTAAAAAAGGAAAACTGAAATATCACATGGTCCTAAGTATTCAGAGCCTTTGCTGTGACACTCATATATTTAACTCAGGAGGTGTCAATTTCTTCTGATCATCCTTGAGATGGTTCTACACCCTCATTTGAGTCCAGCTGTGTTTGATTATACTGATTGGACTTGATTAGCAAAGCCACACACCTGTCTATATAAGGCCTTACAGCTCACAGAGCATGTCAGAGAAAATGAGAATCATGAGGTCAAAGGAACTGCCTGAAGAGCTCAGGGACATAATTGTGGCGAGGCACAGATCTGACCAAGGTTACAAAAAAATGTCTGCTGTCCTTAAAGTTCCTAACAGCAGAGTGGCCTCCATAATCCTTAAATCCACAGCTTTCCTGTGGCTCAGTGGTAAGAGCATTGCGTTACCAACGTAAGGTTGTGGGTTCGATCCCAGGGGATTGCAAATGCCCATGTAAAATGTATAGGATAAAGCAATGTAAGTCGCTTTGGATAAAAGCGTCTGCCAAATGCCTAAATGTAAATGGACGACGTTTGGGACGACCAGAACCCTCCCTAGAGCTGGCCGTCCGGCCAAACTGAGCTATCGGGGGAGAAGAGCCTTGGTGAGAGGTAAAGAAGAACCCAAAGATCACTGTGGCTGATCTCCAGATATGCATTCGGGAGATGGAAGAGAGTTGGAGTAAGTCAACCATCACTGCAGCCCTCCACCAGTCGGGGCTTTATGGCAGAGTGGCCCGACGGGAGCATCTACTCAGTGCAAGACACATCAAATCCCGCATGGAGTTTGCTAAAAAACACCTGAAGGACTCCAAGATGGTGATAAATAAGATTCTCTGGTCTGATGAGACCAAGATAGAAATTTTTGGCCTTAATTCTAAGCGGTATGTGTGGAAAAAACCAGGCACCACTCATCACCTGTCCAATACAGTCCCAACAGTGAAGCATGGTGGTGGCAGCATCCTGCTGTGGGGGTGTTTTTCAGCTGCAGGGACAGGACGACTGGTTGCAATTGAGGGAAAGATGAATGCGGCCAAGTGTAGGGATATCCTGGACGAAAACCTTCTCCAGAGTGCTCAGGACCTCAGACTGGGCGGAAGGTTTACCTTCAAACAAGACAATGACCCTAAGCACACAGCTAAAATAACGAAGGAGTGGCTTCACAACAACTCCGCGACTGTTCTTGAATGGCCCAGCCAGAGCCCTGACTTAAACCCAATTGAGCATCTCTGGAGAGACCTAAAAATGACTGTCCACCAATGTTTACCATCCAACCTGACAGAACTTGAGAGGATCTGCAAGAAGGAATGGCAGAGGATCCCCAAATCCAGGTGTGAAAAACTTGTTGGATCTTTCCCAAAAAGACTCCTGGCTGTTTTCTTTTTTAATAAATCTGCAAAAATGTCAACAATTCTGTGTTTTTCTGTCAATATGGGGTGCTGTGTGTACATTAATGAGGGAAAAAATGAACTTAGATGATTTTAGCAAATAGGGGGGTCTGAATAGTTTCGTACCCACTGTATATAAGAATGCACTTTATTTGCACGCAATTCCTTTCATGCGTTACTTACTCTGAATTTATGGGAAGGGAGACAGAGAATGCACTGTTTCTAAACAGTCTTGAAAGAAAGACAAATATCGTTTTTTATGATGCAGATGTAACGTTCCTTCTGTCGCTTCTGCTGTCTGAATGGATGTTTTTGTCCACACACAGGTAGAAATTTAAATGTAGCGCACATGCGCAGTTTAAAGAGAACATTGGTTCTAATATTTTTGTACCGATGCTTTACTACATTTTTAACAAAAAGTTGCCTGTAAGTAAACTGTAATAAGCGGACCCCTTCCAGTTCCATCCCCGGGTGATGATCCATGCTTTAAAGAGATATCGCTCATTCTCCAGTTGTTCCAAACCTGTATAAATGTCTTTGCTTGGTTGGAAGTATTCTTACAAAATCTTTTCTGTGTTCATCAGAACAAAGAAATGTATACGCATGGAATAACTGAGTGAGTAATTGATGATATCCAATTTTGGGTGAACTACCCCTTTAAATCAACCGAAAAATGGCTCTGAAAAATAAACTTCCCCTTAACTTACCATATGCTCTTAGAAAGCAAATATTATCAGCTAAACTGCAGGCATGAAACAAATCACAATATATTGTGCAGTAAAAGCTGTGTATGCTTTAGTTAGTGCGAACCTTTTGTGACATCATTGACGCAGTATTTGAAATCTGGTCCTCCGCAGCTCCAGCTCATATCCTCTAGACTGAAGGACTGGTTGGACCTCAGCATGATCACTTCTATAGCACTAGACTTCAACAGAGCGATCTGATCTTCAGCTGTAAGATCTCTAAGACAAACATGAACCGAAAAAAGACATCAACTCATGCTGGATTCTGTGAATGGCAGATGTAGAGTTCAGACAACATGACATTCCTATGGGTTACCATAGCAACATGCGGTCCATGACGCACGTGTGTTTACTAGCATTATGAAAACTGCTGAAAACATTTACAAGAACACAAAGGAAGGCAAGAAACATGTTCTTGAAAAAATTACATTTATGATATGTTTAACAACATATGAGGGTTGAGAAAAAGGTGAAACCCTACACAAACAGGCATGTTTTCACTAAGTGGATAAAATAAATGGACAGAACAATCTTAGCTAACAGGCGTTTTAGGGGCGTAGTTGTGAACAAGTGTGGAGCTTTTCTTCCATTTAAATATAGTATTTGCGCTACCCTGGCTCACATTCACATCGCCATACCTGAATCCAGGAATCATCTTGGCAAAGCCGATGACTTTCTGAATGCTGTAGGAAACCAGATCAGCCAAGTGAGGAAGCATAGAGAGACCAGAACCCTCATCCTCTTTTGAATCAGGACTGGAGCTCATACCCTGCTCCTGATACATCATGAACAGGTTGCTCAGATTCGTCTTGCGATCTCCTGACTCTATAAAAGTGGAGAGAGAGATAGAGAATTTAAATCAGCATTTTGGTTCTGTCCTTCTGAAACCTTGTATCTTCTATATTTCATAATTTTTTTCATTATTATTAGTCACCCATTTATCTATAATAAATAAGTGAATACAGGAAGTATACATCAGCATTATATAAGCTTTCTAACAGCCCTGCTTCTTTGGATAATTTTACCTTACAGGGAAGTTCCTACCTATTCTCAGAAACAATTTGATGACCTGCCTGAACATCTATTTTCTAATATTTATTTATTCAATGTTGCTCAAAGGAAGATGTTACATTGAAAATGTCTCAACCAGTAGTTCAGCTCTACCATTCATCTCTCATTATACATATATATCTGCACCGCTAAAAGTTGTCATTAGAGGCAAAGTTTATGAAAAGTAACCCAGAACTATTTGGTTTCCTACATTCTTCCAAATATCTTCTTTAGTGATCAATAGAACAAAAAATTATATTTTGTGTTCAATAGAACACAATGGTAGTCAATTGTGTCCAAGGATTGTTTGGTTACAAGCATTCTAATATCTTTCTCTGTATTCATCAGAACACAGACATTTAAACAGATTTGAAACAACTCTAAGGTGAGTAAAAGATTCGATTTTTATCTTTGGGTGAACTATCCCTTTGACATGTGGAAGTTGGTAGGATGTTTGGACTATATTCTGAACCAAGAAACTAGGAAAGAAAGAAGCACTGTCAAACTAATTTATAATGTGTTAATGCAATTTATTACCTGAATAAATCGCAATAAATCACAGGCGTTGCTGCGAAAAGCCCCAAAAGACGTTGCATCATCGCGGCAGAACTGAACCGCCATTACAAAAAGTGTCTTTAAAAGTCCATATATTTGTTTTATTTTTTAAATATTTCAACAGAGTCCATCAATCCATTTTAAAATCAGATTCATCAATCCGTCTGAAGTAGATTAAGACCAAACACAGGCCATTTGCACATTTTTTATTTTTCTTCCACATCTAGAAAGACATTTTTGATCTTTTATTATCTTTCTGTTTTAAGCATTGCATATTTTTAAACACGCTGTGTAGTTTAACTTAAAAAAAAATGTATTCCCCTGAATTATGTTTCTGCTAATATTGCTTTCACAGTGGGTAAATCCCTATTATGAAATTTACATAGAGTTCAGGAGTCAATATAAATGTATTAATTTCTGATCATGTTATGCTTATAATATTTTAATGTATAATACAAACAAATGACAGACAAATGAGATTATATATAGCGATTGATATATAAACAACTTGTATATATATACACAACAAACTGCTGCTTCCAGGACGAGTTATTTATACGTGTTCATGTGTGCATGTGAATAATCTATTTGCTATTAAAGAGGCTCTCCTGTGACGTCAGACGTGGCGAGATGAACGGAGCATGCTGTGCAGATTAAAGACACAACCACCTAACACGCATACGCCACCAAACTGAAAAAACATTTCTCAGAATAAACTTTAGGGTGATTCACACAGATGAGTTTAAGTGTGTGGGTGTGTATACATGTATTTAATATGTATGTGCATGTGTGTCACCTGGAGAGTGGCTAAAGGAGTCCGAGGAGGCATCTGATAGTGAGTGGAGAGACGCGGCACGGCTGGCACTACGTGTAACTGGACCCTCTCTTACAGGAGGCTGCAACACAACACGCATTCACATGATGTATGGTGCAAAAATAGCCTATTCACACCAAGACTCATTTCCAACACGTAGATTTTGCACTTTAGTCATTTAAAATCACAGCTGTCTGCGTAGACAAACATTGTTGTGGCACAATGTAAACAGGGTTACTGCAATTTAATTCAGGCCAGTTGCTGTTTATTCACATAGATCTGAACGACAAATCTCATGACGAACATTCGTCTTGGTGTGACGGCCCTTAAAATGAAATACCAAATTCTGTCATCATTTACATTCTCTTGTCATTTAAAATCTGTAAGACTTTCTTTCTTCTGCAAAACACAAAAGAAAATGTTTTGAAGAATGTTGTAAACCAGTGGTCACAAACCCTGCTCCTGGAGATCTACCGTCCGGAAGATTTTAGCTCTAACCCCAATCAAACACAGCTGAGCTATCTAATCAAGGCGTTCAGGTTTGCTTGATAATTACAGACAGGTGTGCTGAAGCATGGTTGGAGCTACAGTCTGCAGGATGGATCTCCAGGAACAGGGTTGGTGACCACTGTTGAAAACCATCCTCCATTCACTTGCATTGGTGCCCACACAATACAAGGGAATGGGGGACCGAGCTGTTCGGTTACCAAATCTCTACAAAATGTTTTTTTTTGTTCTACGGGCAATAGACAGTCATTAAGGTTTAAATTGACAAGAGGAAATGATGTCGGAATTGTAATTTCTGGGTGAAGTATCACTTTAAGTGTATTTAAAAAAGTGGTGTGCAGAAGAGATGAATAGTACGAGAAAATCGAATTATTTACTCTGAAGCGCGAGAAATCGGAGTAAGAATCGTCGTAAGTTTTGTGGTGCGCCTCCACCAGCGTGCTGATGATGTTGCGCTGCTCCTCCGTGAGGCGGGGCTTCTGCGCTTCTTTCTGCGCCTCCTCCTCCTTCCTCCTCTGGATCAGTTCCTTTTTTCTCTGAACCTCCTCATCTGTCAAAATAACTAAAAAGCAAAAACATTTACAAGTGCTTCCTCTCTGTGACAAAAGGAGCATTACATGTTCAATAGGCTGGCAAAAAAAGAAAATTGGTTCTAAATGTTTTTCTTTATTTGAAGAGTAAAGAAGCTTGAAATTCTAGGCAAGACCTAAAGCAATTTACAGTTTCAGAATGAATTGCAAGGAATCGTCTCTTAGGATCATCTGATCACAAACCAAGAAATTACTTGAATCATCCTCTGAATGCTTTGCCATCTGCCTTGGGACTTTTGTGAACAGATCACATTACTTTCTCTTGTTTTAGGCAACCCTACAAATAGCATTCGCTTCCCGCAAGTGTCCACCGAGGACACAGGAAAGACGTTTGCAATTAATTAGATATTATTCTAATCTCTCAAACTAGAATCATTTTAATCTCTCAAACTAGAATTATTTTAATCTAGAATAAAAATGAAATGATGGATATCTTGGTTCACTCCGATCGGTGGTGCCACTCAGACGCATGTAGGCTAGTAACTCACACTCTTTCATCATGCCAATATCCAGGCAACGCTTGAGTCTGCAGGCCTGGCAGTGTCGACGGTTGTCTTTAGTGATGGTGCAGGTTCCATTAAATGGACAGGTAAAACTGGCCTTCCGCTTCATGCTGCGTCTAATGAACACCCCCACACACATTTGCACAAGCACACACATTGAACTATAAATAACCTGGCAGTATCATACTGGTAACAGATAATATGTGTTAATGTGCTCCTTTAATGAACATCCGTGTAAATGCGTGATTGCAAACTGGGTCTGTGTACCTGAAGAAGCCTTTGCATCCCTCGCAGGTCATCGCATTAAAGTGAAAGCCAGTAGCTTTGTCCCCGCACACACCACATATCCGAGGAACATTCCGGTCAAACTCATCTGGCATTTGAGTGGATGTGCTAACAGCCGACTCCATAACTACTGGATACGCCAAAGAAGAGAAAGAGAGAGAGTGAGAGAAAGAAAGACACACACAGATGTGGTCATATATACAAAGTACTGCATTTGTGGGTACCATTACTGGAAAAAGAAAACAGAAGGTGCGAGTTAATCACATCCCTTGATCATGAAGCAGACAATTTGTGCACAGACGGGGACAACGAGTCCCAATGTCTCTCAATAAACAGTAAAAGTCACTGATATATACTAACAACTGGCTATCATTTTGTTATTTGATTTGTTTACCACAACTCAAAGTACAATTCTTTTACATATCCAAGCAACTGTTAAAATAGTTTGCTTGGTTTAATTTGCATGACTGTCTAGCGTGTACTTGTTGTACCGACCTGACTTTTAAAATAAGGAACCTACTGACACGCACCCGACATGTCTAAAGTAGAAAAAACTCAAGTGCATTACGCATTTCTTCGAACACTGACCGACAGCATAACAGAACCACAAATCATAACTGACATTCTTTTGCAAGCGTTGAATAATTAACAATCCTTTAATAGAACAGTAAATCATTCTGATTAAAACCACGAGCCCAGTTTCACCAACAGAATGACGAAAAAAAGTTCTTTATATAAGCATCACTAATGTATGCGCATCGATAAAGAGTGCACAAGATAGATGAGAATATAAATTAGCTATCGGTGCTTCACCGTTAAAGAAAAGCTGTACTGTCAGAGGCAAGATGAGTGAAACCCAAAACAAACAGCTGTGAACTTAAATAGCCCATTGAAGCCTTCAGAATGTTTTTTATGCATTAAAAAAAAGAACAAAGTTGGCAAACACGTAGGCATATAAAATCATTCATTACAACCCATGTGAGTGATCTGACGACAAATGGTTGCCATGCTGAAATTAGTCAAGGTCACAGTGACATAAGTAAAACGTCTAAAAGCGTCAGGTGATAAGAATATTGTGACAATAAATGTGTTTATGAAGAACCTGATGAGCTGGATTACAAGGTAATAGCACATGAATAACCCCTTCACTACCGTGCAAAGGGTGATCCGCAATAAAGTGGTAAAAAAAGATTGAGAACATTTCGTTCCATGTGAACAGGTTTGCTAAAGGAACATCACAACATGCAGGTACAAACAGGAACATCATGAACCAAATAAACACACCTCGGCATAGAAAGTGATGTCATAGTCTTCCTGTTTCCCAAGTTCTAAGGAAATTCCAACTGTAGGAAAAATTGTCTTTTTTGTGGCCTCTACAAAATAAACAGGCACTCTTTAATTTGGAAAATATGCTGAAGGTTTCGTGTACTTTCCCTACAGAAATACCAGATCAGGATCACACACACACAAGAAAAAATGACCTTTTTTGAATTAAGGTTCTCAGATAACTGCACACACACAAAAACTTGCCAATTAAAGTATTTCAAAAGACTTCACAGCATAATGATGCATTTATCTAAACGGGACCCTTAATTTATTTAACTATTCAAAATGTGAGACACATTTGCAGTCTGTTTAGGGAAGATTTGGTTGGCTGTAAGCCATAAACATGGCACTACTTATGTGCATCTTCTTGATTTTAAAATGAAGAGGGATGTTTTATTTCCTTTCAGAAATTACAATTATTTCA
Organism: Triplophysa tibetana; assembly: GCA_008369825.1. Lineage (NCBI taxonomy): Eukaryota > Metazoa > Chordata > Actinopteri > Cypriniformes > Nemacheilidae > Triplophysa > Triplophysa tibetana. The sequence goes on along the minus strand of CM017905.1, from coordinate 12,192,177 downwards.
TTGACTTATCATTTTTTCCCAATTAAAATTTATAAGACTCAAAAAAGGAGAACGGTTTAAATTTGAACAAATTATCTCTTTTGGATTAAAAAAATAGAAGGACTATAGTAAAGAACTAATATAATTTGTTTGCAGATGCCACCTGGTTTGATATGTTGTCAATACTTACAAAATTGTATATGAACTTGGATTTCAAAGCAGTGAAATGCATTAAGTAAGTAAACACGAGATGTAAGTTTGATTATTTTGGATTGTGCCTGACTTCTCAGTCTGCAGAACAAATCTTTTAAATAATACAGTAGTAGTGAACTGAGCTGTAGCTATGACTGATTATATTCATTCATTTAAAAAGGGCTGCCAACTTCAAATCTCGGACCTTTGTAGGACCATTACAAGAAGTTTGCTTTCACAAGCCTCCAAAATCATTAACTGCCGATGCTGTGTGTTTTCTAAAGGCTTTTGGACTGTGCAGATGACAAGTCTACTTACCAGTTTAGTATATGGCTCCTCTTATCAACACACATAGAGTAAAGGAGATAAGAGATTTTCAGACATGTGAAATGTGTCTTAATTGTTTGCTTAGGTTAATGTTTTATGCCATACCACATAGAGTCCAAGGAAATCTTTAAACCTTGAGGGCACGCTGGGATAATTTAGGTCTAAACATGTGAGGACAGCATGGGCAGCAATGGCTTCGTTTCGCTATATTTGTGTGATCATGATGCCCTTTAAGGTACTTCGGAGTTAATGATTAAACTGACCAAAGCATCACATAGCTCTGATGACTATGTAGGCCAAGGTGTATGAGAAAGCTCTTCCATCTTAAGCGTGATGACCTGGTTGTGATTGCAAATATCTGTTTTGACGCAAAAGAATGTAGAGCCAAAGAGGTGATTGACCTTAAAATAACATGCTCGGGTCATTTTTCCTCTGCAAGTACGAAGATTGGATTTGTTAGATAAATGCAGATTAACATTCAATAACATTCTGCCACGGTTATTGTGTAACATACATTCCTGCTATAGTAGCTCTACAATACGTTCTAATTCTTTGTAGCTATGGAGATGCTTAACTTGTCATACGTAACTATGGTATCGCTGCAATAAATACTTAAAGTATCTGCATAACCGAGTTCATTTTGACTTTGTAACTAGTGTGGCATTTAGGCATAGAAAGGCATCATAAATGTGGGTAAACAGAGAAAAGCACATTGGTCTTTATAGCGAAAGGGTGAGGAACGTTTGCATGTGGAGATGGGATAGAAATGATGTCAGGGTTTCATAAACCTTCATTAGCTATGATAACAGACAGAGACAGTCACGCTGTAGGAATGCCAAGCTCGGCATAGAGACCATGTGGAAAACACAGAAACACTTAGAAAAGCACATACTATAGATCCAAAGAAAAGTTCCCACACTTGAAGCAAACTGAATTTAAAGGCCGTAACACGCAAACGATCAGCAGGATTATAAAACAATGAAAAATACAAAAACAGACAATTTAGTTTCCTCCGCACATGCCCACAAAACAAGGCAATGTGTATCCATGTGTAATATTCAGCACAGAGCCAGAAGGGTCAGTCCGGGTCCAGGACACACAGAAAATTCTGCTGTCCTCATATGAACCGTACTGGAGACACACGGCCGTACTCAAACACACACACACACACACAAGTCTCTCCGTCTCACTTTTTGTTTCATGCGCACACAACACACAAAAATTCCACAGGCACCATACAAACCTAGTCCTGTGCCAGGCAACACTATGAAGACTATGGTATAGTGATTGTTTTCTTACAACTCAGACATTACCATCTGCATAGGCTAAAACTTTTACACACTTAACATCTTTAGAAGATGAAAAAACTTTTGCACACTTTACATCGAGAAGAAGATGACAAAATCTTTTGGGGAAAATTGTGAAATTCCACATTGTAAAACAAAACAAATATATAGACAAACGCAGACGCTTGTGAATGACGGCATTCCAACTCTGCAGATATAACTTTCTGCGGAGTTCAGGGAGAGCAGAGTCTGTGTGGTCCTGCTTATAAGTAATTATCTATTGCTTGATGTTCGCCACAAGAGGCCTTTACATTTACAGACCTCTCCGGAGGCAGGAACGACTGAGAAACTCGTAGCAATCAAACTGGTTTAGTTTTAAACTCAAGACATACGATACATTTGTGGAGCAGCGCAAATTTGATCCATGTAGGCCAACATCACTCTTTAACATAAACACAGCTTACAGAGTAGAGAAGGTAATAACGTCCGAGCTTGTATCTGACTTTAACATAGGACTATTATAGAAGGAATGCAAACCTTTTATAATATATATATAAGAAATGGGCATTTCTTGAAAAGCACAAGTGTTTTTTCATTTGAGAGTGTATCTTAAAAACACTCTAATCTCATCGAAAATCCATTCTTTAAATGAAGAACATACACACTAAACAACACAGAGAACATTGATACTATATCAGCATAATAAATATTATATAGTTTATTTATTTATTTAAATTTAATTAAATAAAAAATGCTTTATAAAATATTATTGACTATTGTCACCTTTGATTACCATATCTATCTTTATTATTCACATATGATTCCACAATCTTTTTCTTTTCAAATAATAATAAACTAAATAATTCAAACAAATAATTTATTTGGAAGATATAAGGAGGATAATAAAGCAGCAAGCAACCAGTCATTTTCTCACAAAATAGGCCTAAAACCCAACTATTCGATCAGGACGCCAACATTAAGACCCTCACACAGTGTAGTACAATAAAGAATGTCAACAGCATCTAAACATAAGAAGTTTTAAATACTTTGCGTGCGATATTACGTCTGTATTAACAAAGCCTCAAAGAAGCTTTGAAGTAGATATTTAGAGCAATTTAAAGCATTGAGTAAAAGGTACCAATGCACATCACTGGCCGAAGATATGCTATGGAAAGACACATTAATCATTCATCACTCCATCCTGCTGAAAACCCTCCTCACAAACATCAATTATTTCTGAACTGTTAAACTAATCATAAGTAAATAAACATTACTTTAAAAGATAAAGATAGCATTGCAAAGATCTGCCACACTAAATAACCAAACATCAGGCCAACAATGCATATGATGCAAAACAGCCTGAAGTCAAAATCAGGTTGTTTACAAACCAGAAAGCTGTGAATAGTTTCTTTACGTGATCATCTTTGGTTACCCTTTCCGTAACGCGACCACTCCGCTTTCTTCACACACACATGACCAGAAGTGTAATTGACTCCTCCTTTTTCTTTCCTCCCTTTTCCCTCCTTCCGTACAGGGGGTCTTTCTACCCTGTGTCCAATCCCAGTGGCCTGCATATACGCACACACACATACATACAGCCAACTTCCCTTCAACGGGCCTCTCTACAGGGCTACAGTCAAAGCCTCACAGCTTCTGCCTAGGGTAACAGAAACTACACACAGGCACACACATTCCAGCCTGTAAAAAAGGACACCGCCACAATAACAACCAAAACATCACAAACCAGTTCCTTTAAACAAAAAACACAGAACATCAATGCAACCTCTACAAAGTGCGACGTGTACATACGCAGGCGGCACTACAAAAACTAAACAAAGGTTGAAATTATGAGTTAAATGTACAGGTGCGTGGGTTTCTTAAGATGTCATATAGAACATATACATCTTCAGTAAAGGAGTTTAGACTTTGCTGTGCATGCTTTGAAAGACAAACTAGAACTAGCATAGTGTAATACAGAAATTCACTTTGCTTAACTTACTATATAATACTAATAAACACTTCTGTTTGCAGGTTTATTTACATTTGCATTGGAATTAAACAGCATGTCACTACGGCTCTTACCATCTTATGAGACCATTTACAATTTATTGCAATACTACAACTCAAGGGGTTTCACTGTGCGCCTGTTGCCTTAACATCGATTGTTGTTTACACTTTAATTCAATATCTACCGCTTATTGATTAAAACCACACAGTAGTATAGTTCTAGGCATGACAATTCTATCAACATCAAACCAAATAGTGTTCATTTAACAATTAGAAAATTTGGGCTTTATTGTGATAAGTCATATTTTTGACAATGTTTGTCTGACGTGTCCATACTGGTTCTGCTTGCCACTAGTAACGCCAAAGCCCAGTTCAACAGACATGTTAAACAAACAATGAACACACACACACTACTACAGATTCTCAACATACCAAAAGCACAATGTGCTTCAATGTCAAAGAGCCACACGCTTTTCCTGCCAAAGAATCCACAAGGGCATTATGTTAAACAATACTGTCATGGCTGTTATGACTTTTTATTACAAGTTTTTATTTTTCAACACATTATGATCCCATAGCAATCTTTTAAACCTGTGTTTCGGATAAAACGCCATTAACATGCAATTATGACGTGACTGCTTTTTAAGGGTAAATGGCAGAAGTTAATTATTACGAAAACATAAATAAATAGAGGGCAAACAGTTAACACAATTCTTAATTAAAAACAATAACTGCAACTTAGGCTGTAAAACATAAACCAAAAACCAAACAGGCAAGTTGTTTACGTACACTGAAAAATAAAATAAATCAGAAAATTGACATTATAACTATGACACTGTATATTCATAAATTATCTATTAGCGATTGAATAATGCAATCGTGTGTTGCAATTACTAATAAAATGTTAAATAATTAAATGTGAACGAAAAACACCGATTTACCGAATGATCAAGAAGTATAATCTCTGACATTAATTACTTAAAAATATTTCGTAAGCCACGGCACTTGAAGGGAAAACAACGTTTTTAACGTGTTTTTTGTGAGTGTAAATTATATATATAACGAGCTTTTAAAGATTATACAGGGGTTATTTACGTTTAGACTGGATGATGTCGCAGTTGGAAATTACTGCAACAGATGAGCCGATCCACAGTTCTCCTACTAAAGTAGCATGTTTTCATTGCTCTAAATATAATGACTCAACGATTCATAACGAATGGGCTGGTTTGGGATATTTTTCAATACTAACGTTAGATGCATTCAGGGACATGCGCAAAGTTTTCAACGTTGAATAACTCGCCAAGGTCGGTCTTTAAATTGCTTTCAATCAGTGCGACAAGAAATAAAAAAAATCAACGCTCAACCCCTTGTGAATAAGAAACATATGAGATAAATAAACCGACAACATACAATTACAGACAAAAACTAACACGCTTGGAGTATCACGTGCCAAGTTGATGCTGACAAAAAACAGTCACTTGAGTAGGTTACCTAACATTAGCAGACTAGCAGCTTTGTTTTGAATTGCACTAGAGTGTGCACAATATTCCCCTTGATAACAGTGTGTGCAGGAGTCAACTGGTCGCTTCATACCTGCGTGTAACTTTTCCGATCAAGAGTAACGTGACTTTTCCTGGTTTACTTCTGCCCGTAACTTGTAAATCTTCTTTCTTTTTTCACGCCTAGAACTTGGCGCCAGCTCACATGCTAGCACGCTGAGACACTGAGAGAAAACACGCCCACTGCCTCGACAGCGCAGCCCGCAGAGGGTCGCCTCGTTCCACGTCCAGCGTACCGCAGCCCCGTACACACGGACGAGCCTGTGGTGGAGCTAGTCCGTGCGATGCTAACGAATTATACTGGCTATTAGGACTGCTTCGATATCCATCCCGTGCAGATTGATCACGAGCCTGCGTATTAACTAAAGAACAATAAAAACCGAATTGAATCTGAGTAAAGAAATATCGCCCTATATGACCGATTCGCCGTAATGGGTTTCCGGGTACAAAACAAACTTTGAACTCACGCTGGTTAGAACTGTAAAAATGTTGTACTTGACCCTAAATGGATGGGACTCTGTGTAATTACGCCCCGCCCCGACTCTACCCTACACGGCCGATTTTCCTCCAATAACGGATCATAAGCTCTGCTGTAACCGTGCGTTCTCTGTTTTGGTTGGTGTGACATCCTCTGCCACGCGCGCACTGTTTGGACAGGTCGGTTGTTCGTAACGCGCGTGGGGACAACTCCCACATTCCACAAGCAAAACACACGCAGACGCACGGACCCCGCTGCATTCAGAGTCGAGCAATCGCGCGCGCACATACACATACTCATTCACGCGCACTAGGGGTGTGTCATGACGTCAGAGACACCAAAGATGTAAACAGTTTGTCCGCATGAGGTCGAGCATCACATTTGTCTTTAAATACCGTAAAATGTGTCAGGTACTTAATTCAGCATTGCTGGCTAGTACTCGCGGCAGCATCGGCACTGAGAAAAACGTTATAAATACAAAACAAACTATGACTGAGCCAACAACCTACTTAACTTAATAGCAGTAGGCGATTTCCGGTCGCCAGTAAGTAATGGAAATGTTTAGCCGCCTGTGACGGGCAGCTTTTTAAAATATGATATTTTGGGTTAGTGAGGAGATGAGTTCATGATTTTCTTGGGTGTGTCTACCTGAGTAGTATAACGTCTGCTTTTAGGTAGTAAGTGTACAGTGTGCATACCTAAAAAAAGAGATAAGGAACAAGTTTGTTTGTTTGAGCCTCAATCACATGACGGTCGGCCCTTCATCGGCATTATTGCGGCACCTGTGAGAAGAATTGTGCTGTGTAGTGTGTTTGTATATATGCCTGCGACCTCATGTGGGGGGAAATTGCGGATTATGCGTCAAAAATGGCAACCAAGCGATGCTGGAATAGATGTCTGCTCTTGGTTAGCCAGTCCCTGTTTCCGTAGATCTCGTGCTGAACTATTTGGGCTATTGTCTGGTATTATGGAGGGGCACATTTAGGGTATTGTGTATGTATCGTACATCCGCTATAGAAACAGCAATGCAAAGTAGAAAAGTTAAATATATATTTACTTAAAACATGTTGTTCTCGTAACTTTCGCTCTGTCGTCGTTTTTACCCCAAAAATTCATTTCACAATGCTGTCACATTTTCCAAAAGCCTAAGCAAATGTACTGCTTACATTTTTGTAAATGACCTTTTCATCTCTCTCGTTTCGTATGTATACGAAGTGTTCCGACGGTGACATTATGTAACAGGTCAACATAACTCAAGAACAACAAAGATCTGTATGGTGTTCATAGTTGGTCAAAGTTAAAAAAATAATCAGTATGCAAATGTGCATAGTTTAGGAATATTTTAGTTGAATCTCATGTGGAAAAATTACAGATTATAATAAACCCTAACAGTACACAACAACCAATTGCACAATAATAGTAATACAATTGAATTGCAATATTTGTGAGGGATATGGTTTTGCTTTAGGCTAATCCACAAAAAAAGTTATAAAGAAATGACCAGCTGTGTTAATAGATTGGTTATAATATTAGTGAAAGCTCAAAAGTGGAAAGCCAGAATAAGGACAAGTATGTTTTAACCCAGAATGACTGTGAAGTTCACTACATACTGACTCTTAACAACTGTAGTGCTACGGATGTTGTTGGTTATAATGCCTTTAGTGATAAAATATTCCTTGTGAGAAGTCGGAGCTATTAGTGTATCAAAAGTGGACCCAATTCGTTCACAAGAAACGAGCGTTGCTGTCAACCGCTAAACACAATTATAAAACAATAATTACAAATAACAAAAACATCAGCAATAGTTCGAAATAAACGAACAAAAAATAGGCAATACGAAAACCAACGAAGAAAGGTAAACGTTACATGATAACCATAAAACAATACAGAAGGCTAACGGAATAATTTACAAACGTAATTACACAATAGAAATATTATTTAGCGTTTCTGCTGATAGTTTGTGACAGCCGCGTGGAACCTGCGTGGATTTAGCTAAATAAGCTAGCTAGGTTTAGCACCATCCCTGACTGAAAGTATATATTTACCACGCATGCAATTATACTCCTAAAGTGTACGTAAACAATATAGGACGTAGTTCCAACGTTTCGGCAGCGCGGTCCCATGGTGTAATGGTTAGCACTCTGGACTTTGAATCCAGCGATCCGAGTTCAAATCTCGGTGGGACCTCGTACTTTTGAGAATGTTAAAAAAATCCCTACTGTAATCGAAAAATTGAATTGAAGTCAATTAAACTGTTGTGTTGAAAAATGAACAAATTAAAGTAAACAGATCGAATGTATACTCGGAGATGGAGTTATTCAAAGCATGTGGATCATCTATGTAAACTCAGCAATCCCCCTCTGAAGGCAATTAGCCTAGTTCTTTCATATTAGAAAATTATTATTTATTGGTACCCTGGGAGATGGTTTTGATATGGTCAAGACATTCAAATTTGTGACAGCTAAATGAATATTACACAACACATGTCAGTGATATCCGTTAGTAACACAATCAAGATCACAGAGTTTTATGTGTTAACAATTACTGCCAACAATATATTGTTTAGAAAACAGTTCCTCCACAAAAATACTATCGCAATGGCAATTGAAACAGTAGTTCTTTTAAAATAGAAACATGAGTCAAGTTTTTAACAATTTGTTCTTCTCTTTCAGACTTTTTAAGATCTTTAGCCTACCAGCTTACAACAATCAACAATTATTTGTTTGTAATAATTCTTTTTGTATAATTATTTAAACTTGTGAAATAACCCAAATGAATATGCACTTTTACAAGACAAAAACAACATTGGTCTAGAAGCACGTCCTGTTTCAGATTTCTAACACTATATCAATGTTGCAACAAAATACATCCACTATTGTGAACACTAGTGTGATGGCAAACCACACCTAAGCAAAATATGCTTAACCGGCAACAAGCAAAGACTAGCACTGCTTTTCTTGTCGGTACCTTGCATGAGTTTAACAATTTAGAACCGTAATCTAGAGACCTACAATTTCAACATGTTCATTCAAGTAACCAGGTTTATTACTTGATGGACAGAAGAAAAATCTGCAAAGGGCACCCTTGAGACAAAGGCTAGGGAAATAATGTTACAGATCAGTTTATTGAAATAACCTTTCTATATAATATATTGTTTTAATAATAGAGAAATGCATAAATTATTACTGCAAACCTTTAATACATAACGGCAAATCAGAATGTAAAAAGTAGACTTTATTCATTTTTGATCAACATATTAAATAAATACCAAAAAAACAAGTAAAAATCCAAAACAGACAATATTAAAATTGAAACAAACAAATAAATTCTGACCCTTTACACAAATGCATTAGGGCAGCATAACATTTTAAAACAGAACAATGGAAAATGACAATGAAATAAATCCTGTTACTTCACTAAAATTACTAATAATTCATTTAAGGAAATTCATTAATTTTTAATCATGTACATTTTCTTCACTGTCTAGATTTTCTTCATAGTTGTTTGTTTTATAAAATCACACCCATAAATCCTCAACCAAATATTTTTTACTTTATAATGCACTCGATTTCAATAATTAACATTACAAAATAAAGAACACAGGAGAATTGGAAAAAGTTATTATAAAAAACATTTCAATGTACCTTATAAAAAATTATCTTATGCTGTTAACCAACTGAAATGATCCACTGTTCTGCTCTCTATAAATTTCCCTTTTCCTCTCTATTTTGCTCTTTACCTTCCCTATGCGGCATTCATTTTCGCAGCTGTTGAGGTCCCAGCATGACTTTATTGATGAAGTTCACAATGGCTGTTGCTGGTTGCTCTGGGTCAAGTTCTGCAAACAAGTGACACACATTTCCCAAAGCACCACTGCGTCGTGCTATGAATCCAAACATCCTAAACAACAAAAGAAGTAAAGGGTAAGAGCTTATGATGCGTCATCAAATTTACTTAATTTAAAAATCACGTTGGTATTTGCTTTTTTTATATGCCATAGAAACAAATACACGTTTCTTTAATATGTATTTGGAAATACATGCCTGCGACGTAAGAGAATCTGATTTTGTATGCTTACTTGTGGGATGTGTTATCAGCATCAATCCACCTGGCGCACACAAATAAGAACACACATACTGACTAAGCAATGTGTACAAGCAAAGCAGGCAAGATAGGAACATAAAGGGCAGTAGAGCCCGTGCACAAAAACATCTTGAGGCAAAATTGCCGGTCTTAGATCAGCATGAGAGGCAAATCAATTAGTCTAGAAATATTTATAAACTGTACAATACAAAACAAAACAAATGCTTTTGGGCCATACAACAGGGTAGGGTACAATGACAGAATCAGCATTTTGATTGTTTTCATATTTTCTGCTTTTTCATGTTTGTATAAGCTTTACATTTACCTTTGATCCAGAGGATCCACACTGCTGAAAGTCACAGTGTGAATAGGGTAATGTCGCCTGAAAAACAAGCTAAAGAGCGAGAGATAAAAGAGAGAAGATATAGATATGATTTGTGTGTATGAACGTGTGCTTTTCTTTCAAAGCCATGGAAAGAATCAAATATTTTTTTTTATCACTTTTCAATGTCCAAATGTACAGTATCAGATTGTCTTAGACATGATCCTTGAAGGCATGTAGTTTACTTGAAGGACTAAAAGAACTATCAGTAATTACATATTTGTAGAATCATGCTGAAGATATGTTTGGAGAATGATAACAATTCGGCCATAAGTTATCAATACACGTTGATTAGCCATTTGTTAGTGTTATTGAGTGTGTGTGTGTTTTGTCTTTGTACCGGCGCTGATTATCAGTGAGGGTAATCCCTTGCGTGGACACTTTGAAGTGGACAACTGTTGGCAAAGAATGACGTTCCTTGGTCAAAGTGCACTTGGTTGCCTTGGAGATGGCTTGCGGGCCGGTCAAAGATTCCGTTTCCACTGAGTTTAGGTACAAAACATTACAAGCTGGCAATAAGGGAGAAGAAAGAAGGTAAAAAAACAACAGATTTACATTTATGCATTTGGCAGACACTCTTACACAAAGTAACTTACATTACATTTTATTATTACACATTTGTTTCTGGCTATGTGCAATCCCATGGAATTGAACCCATGACCTTGGTTTTACTAGTGCCATGATCTAACCACTGAGCCACAGGACAGTTGGTTAAGCACTCTGGCACAGAGTATATAAAAACTTTCCTTACCCCCACCACCTTTACAAAGTGTATACAATGTAACATCTCAACGTAAAAGCATAGCATGTTTTTACCTGCACCCTGTTTTAACAGGTCCGCAGCTGTGCTGGTGTTCGTTCCACTTTGCATTTCCTGTAACTCTCCAACAAGATCTAAAACACGCACATCAGATAGTTATAACACACTCATTTATAAAAAATGTGCCTTTAATGTATTGTTATGTGGTTCAATGTGTGAATGACCTTTATCTGGGATATGCAGTACACATGGAAGAGACACAGGTGTGATGGAGTGCTGATACACCAAAGCAGACAGGGAGCCTGTGAGTAGAAAGTAAATAATCTGGATAAACCAGAAGAGGGCGCTATTTTGGAAACTGAGTAGTACAACATTTACGCATTTGGCAGACGCTTTTATCCAAAGCGGCTTACATTGCATTGTACTATACATTTGATTCTGTGAATGTGTAATCCTCTGGGATCTAACCCATGACCTTGGAATTGCTAATGTCACGCTCTAATCACTGAGCCACAGGAAAGAGCAACATCTTTTTCTCACCAAAATATGTTTCATTTTGGCAGCCTTTGATCTTCACTCCTTTAGCTCCGCTCTCAATCAGGAAGTGCCTAACCAGCTGCTCCTGAGTGTTGCCCGTCTCGCCGTGATTACTTGCATGGGCTGGATGTGTGGCAACTTTGAGGGCCAATCCATATGCGCCTTGGAAAGAATTACTATCCCTGATGAGGAAGCAGCCAGGCTCTTTATCCTTTAATACTGCAATAGCTAAAATAGGAGAGAGAAATATTCTGTTAACTGTACCTCTTTAAACTTCAGCAATACGTGTGTGATACAGTGTAGATCAGCTCTTAAGGAATGCTTAGAATTTAATATATTGAAGTGGATGTCCGCTATATATCGTGTATTGTTATTCTGATGGCTTGGAAATGTAATAGCACACTTGTTTTCTTATCAAGACAATTATCAGAATGTATGTCCATAGCCTGAATTGTACTGGACTTTTTCGCAAATTGAGGGAATTGCATTCCTAACCCTAAGAATGGAATAGAAGTAAGAAATTAAAAGAATGCTCTCACCCTGGTCTCTGGAGATGCCCGGTTTGTACCAGTACTTGGAGCTATCTTGCACAAACTTAGAGCTCAGGCGGCTTTCCGGTTCCTCCATTCCATTAGAGGGAGCTACCTTGAAATTAGTTGCAGGAAGAAGTTCATTGATGACTGGTAACTGGCCAGAAAAAGTAAAAAGTTTTGCATCGGATTTTAATGAGTCGACACCAGTGCAATCAGCTACGTTTTGAAAGGCCAATGTGCGTTGTTTTTCCGGAAGAGGAGGTTGAGGCAAGGAGGCAGGAATGTTGATAGCGGTGTAGCCCGTATAAGGGACATGAGGCACTGTCAGAATAGCGTAGTTGTATGACCCTATCGGAAATGAGGGTGTGACATAGCCATCAGGGTCAGGAGACGAAGCTCTGAGGTCACTGTTGCTGCTTTCCTCATTGGATGAATTACAGTCGGTCAAGGGTGTCAAGCTTTGCCTTTCAACACTGGCAGAGCTTCTCTCTGAAGAGCAAATAGGAGCTTGAGAACTTGTTGAGGTTGAAGTGATGATCTGATACAAGTCTTGGATCTCTATTTTATCATTGTCAGTCTCCAGGAGACTGTTGCTGAGCGGGCTGGGGTTTTGAGTTTGTACCTGTACCTCCACCAGCTTGGACGTGAGGTCTGGGTTAGGGCATGCTGGTGGGTCACTGATGAGAGCTGTGGTAGATTCTGTGGTAGACTTCCTGGTAGGTGTTTTCTTGACCTGAAAGCACTGTGATTCCATCTTCTCTTTTGCAACGTTGACAGCAGAGACAACAGTGATTAGAGACCCTCCCAGAGTTGCACGTTCTGCGCCAGTACTTCTTACTGGATTTCCTACTTCTAATGGTCCACTGTTAAAATACACAGATGGATTTGAGTTAATAGGTGCAGGTAAGCCATCAGTTCATGCCATGAAATGCATATGAAGAAAGAAAATGTACCTGTCCTGTGTAATGGCCGTAATGGGACTTTTATCAGCTTCCGAAACCTTAATACCATCATCTATAAAACACATAAAAACGAGTTAAGGAGTGACAAAAAAAACTGATTCTAACTACGTCATAGTGTGATAACCTTTTAAAATATGCTTACTCTTCTCAGCATTGTTGTGATTGGCTCTTTGTGGGGATGGATTGAAATCAAAGGGGGCGGAGTCTGGAGAATGATTGATAGATGCGTAACTAGGACTTACTCTCAGCACTTGTGGAGAGCAGGGACAGGGCAGATAAGGGCTGTGGTAGCCACTGCTTTTGGGGCTGGGAAATGGACTCAGTGGGGTAATATGTTCAGGTTGGATGTCTGCAACATACAATGCGGGGTCGTATTTCGGGGCGGTCTGGAAGTGTCCATATGATAACATCACTGGAGACATTATTTTTTTGCGTCGCAAGAACTCAGCCTCTTGAACGCCCTCCCAATGGTTCTCTGCCCTTCTATCCCTCCAGTGCACAGGCGCATCCCTCCTAAATCCACACTCTGCCTCTGGAGACCATGGAAGACCCTCAAATTCTCTTTCCCGTAAGGAGTGTAGAGCAACATCCTCCCGCAGGCGAGAACAGTCCCGGCAGGAACACGATGTTGGTGGAGCTGAGCTAAAATGTAGCTCTCTGTAGGGACTAGGGAGCAGTGAATGGTTGGTTGGGAGAGACGGAAACATGTGAGTGTGGCCCTGAGTGAGGGCAGAGCAATGGATCAAAGGACATGCCTCCCCAGAGAAAATCGCGCAGGTTTGTGGAGGAAGTGTGTGGGAATGGGAAGACAGTGGGTGGGAAAGTGGTGAGTGTAATAGGGATTCTTCAAGAGGGTATGAGTACAGTTGTCTGATTGCTTCAGTGCAGGGATGGTGGTGCAAACAGCGCCCTCTCTCCCATAAAAGATCCGGCTGGGATACACAAAGATCCCGGGCGGGCACCTGGGTGGTTCGATTGCAGGGAAGTGTGTGGTGTTTGGGCTGGTGTGTTTGTGCATGCACATGTGGATTGGTCAGATCTGGGCCACAGAACGAATGAGTGTGGGAATACGGGCGACCGTTACAGGGTTGAGCTGAACGTTCTGGTCTGAGAGGAGAGCAGTCGCCATCATCCAGTATTGCTGTTTCTCTGTGTCTGTCCTTCTCGCTTTTATCCCTTTCAGCACGGGAAGGATGTGGAGAGGAGTGAGTTATGTTTGTGCTGAGTGGCATAGGAGCGGAAGTGGAATGGCTGGAAGACTGTGTGAAGTCTGTGATGGAGGCAAGGCAACTGCTGGGACTGGACCCTAGCGCACGACGCTTTTTCACCTGAGCATATAGACTACCATCCAAAGGCCCTCGTGTATGACAGATATCTGTGTGTTTCAGGAAAAGATACACAGTGAGAACCAGATTAACATTTGTTGTAAATACATTAGCTGTCTTGAATGCATGTTAACCACATGGCCAAAAGGATGTGTACACCCTCTCCTAAAGAATGGGTTTGACTAAGCTCAGACATTTTTGTGAACTGTGTGGTTCCAATTTTTGCTTCAACTTTGGTAGGATCGGAACACTGACTGGGAGCCTAACCTCAAATGGGTACATTTGGGTGTTTATGTACGTTGACCACATGGAATGTACAAACTTAAGTCACGTTTCCACAGCAGGGCCGAACAGTTCTAAGAACATTAAGGAGAGGTAACAGTTATATTTCTACTTCAGCCTGGTTTGGCATGGCACAATAACCAACAGTTATAGGCCAGGAATTCTCAGCCCTGTTGTCTTATGGCTGTCACTTGTTTGTTTTTTGGATACCAATTTCTGTCTCGCTGTGTGTTATTTGAGCAATGTAAACATAAATCAAGTCAAAAGTTAGTCCAATAAATATAAATATCTGATCGTCCTAAATAACACACTTGCGATAAACATCTCATTCTGTCTGAAAATGTATTACTTTTTTATATGACAAGTGTACATGAATAATAAATGCAATGTATTACATTTGGCCCAACGGTGGAAAAGCAACTTTAGTTAGAAGCATTGTATTTTATTGAATCTGGATATATGTGTGTTTCATGCTAAGGTTGAGCAATAAGCATACATACTTTCAATACTATCCTGATGATGAAGGTTAAAGTTTTCATATGAGTCCCAACGCACAACAGGATCTGCACTGCCGTAATCCAGAGAAACTGCCGTCTCATTCCCCTGCAACTCTGTAGCCCACAAGACACCCAGATGGAGCATTAAGAAAGAGCGAATGGATGGAGTTATGGTGAAAAAAGTGTGACGGATGGATCTGTACCTTGCACCCTCTGCGTGCCAGAAGAGAATAGAAACTCCACCCTGGCATCAGCCGGGAAACTGTCATCTACAATGCACACATATGCACACACAGATCAACAACATAATATAGAAAACATTATTGTAGTGGAGTATGCGAGGCGAGACCGTGGTTCGAGGCCGGTAAGTAATTGTTAATTAGCGCCAGTGGTGCGCGCACCGGCCTCGCATCACGTAGGAGATTGGAGCATATAAAAGGAACACGCGACCGGACCGTCGAAGAGAGAGGACCGGGCCCGAGCTTGTATTGTATTTATGTTTTATTTGCCGGCCGTCGTCCGTGAGGGGCGGCCGGCTGTCTATTAATGTTTATGTTGTTTGTTAGCCGGCGGTCGTCCGTGAGGGGCCGTCGGCTGTTATATTATTTATTAAATGTTTTTGAATGTCTTCCGGTTCCCGACTCCTTCCTTCCATACCTGAATCGTGTTACATTTATATTTTTAAAGTTCTGATTAAGATGTACTGTAGATTTGTGGGGGATGCTTGAAAGGGAATAAATTGTCTCCTGCAATCATACATTTGTTTTATTACTCAATGTATAAAATAACTTGCTATTAAATGTTAGTAAATTCAGTATTGGCCATGACTAAGAACTCAAATATCAACATTGCATCACAGCACATAAAACATCAAGTATTTACATACAGTTAAAAACGTTCTATAGGCTACATTCAGAATGTCACATTGATGGATTACAAGCAAATACGAATAATAATGTGATTACTATTTTGAGATATAGGCATATCTGAATCCACAGTGTGTATCCCTACAAAGTTAAATTGAAATATACACCACTGACTGTATGGTTTGTGTTTACCTCTGCAAGCTTGGTCTAGTTCCCCTTTGCCAAAGGTAAGCTGAGATCCATGAACACTGCAGGTGTGAAACTGAACCCTAAACACGCATTCCCTCTTACACGCACCCGAGTGGTGTTGAAAACCCTTCACCTATTTACAGACAGAAAGAGAGAAATGTCAGTTTGGGGTAATACTGATGTCTCAGGGTCAGTACTTAGCCAGAACATCATGCAACTACCTATCAATGGCTTAGCAACCAACTAGAAGACATAGGCCCTATGGTTTAAAATGTTTCTTATTTAACAATGCCATTTGCAGGATGATGAAGAAATTCGGTTTCTAGTCTTACCAGGATGTCTCCCTTCAGCAGTAGAGCTGGTTCAATTTTCACACAGAGCATCTTACCATTAGAACCCTGGACATCACTGGAAAACACACATACATCAACAGTCAGCAAACAAACCTGAAAGCATTTACGCATCTGGATGCTTTTATCCAAAGCTGGATGCTTTTATCCAAAGTACATTTGTGTGAACTGAACCCATGGCTCAGCCAGCACCATGCTAAACCAGTTACAAATTGTATTTACATTTAGCAGACGCTTTTATCCATAGCGACTTACAGAGAGTATAGTTATATATATGTGACGGAACGAACCACACCTACTCCAGGCGGGCTTCGAACCGGGTCGGTTCTGCATGGGAGTCGGGCGCTCTAGCGAGGAGGTTAAAGACCGCAATCTCTAGCATCTGTCGCTATAGAGTCCTTGAGGCAGAGGAGTGAGGTTTACATACTTGCTCAGCACTTCACTGGTTTGACTCTGTTACATTTATACTGTATAGTGTATCAAATTTGAAATTGAAAAGAAGAGACGAAACAGGCTTGGGACGCAAACCAGGCCGGCCAGCATACAAGGTCACTATGGCAGAGCATTTCGATTTTTTTATTTCGCTGAACCTTAATGTATCCAGAGCAACTAACAAATTATGACACTGATTTAAGAGACACTTACTTTTTTCTGGAACAATAGACCAACTGCAATGACTGATAGATCTTCAGGAAAGGAGAGTAACCTGCGAATTGCAGTGGGAGATATGATGATGCTATAGCCCAACAGAACAGCGCCATATTAACAGATTTATTAGACCCATGCGAAATCTGCAGAGCCCTTTCTATGTGAAATAATGGGTTAAATTAAAACATGGCTTTTGAGAGCATTGCCAAAATATAGAACGAAAACTTTGACAAAAAGAACGTGTGAATATTTCAGAAGGACAGAAGGACACATGCATATGCAGAGTGCATATACTGTAAGTATGTTGATTTTGTGATTGTGTGTATTCATGTGAAACTGATGTTGTACCTTGTTCTGACTGGTAGTTTAGCAAAGCTGGAATATAAACCTGATGCAGGAACAGAGGTGAGCTGTTCATCTTTATTGTTCCCGAGAGAAGGCCAGCAAAATAATGTATGTACCTGTGACAGACAGACAAATAGAGTGTCATGACCAAGCTAGAACAAGTTGTCCTAGAAAACGCAGAAATAAAACTTTGGTGTACCTGTTTTGAGAGGGCTGCAGAGAGGCAGAGATTTTATCCTCACAGTATTTCCTCATAGCAACGGTGGAGAGAGCCTGTTCGGCCCTGCACACAAACACAAGGATCCATTGTCAACTCTCATTTAAATCATGAACCACAATAAATGCTTCCTAAAGATGCTGAATTTGTGCATGTCATCTTTATCCAACTGACTTACAATATTGGCACATTACTATATACAATATTATTGGCAAATCTAGGATCTTCATGCTACTAGCATTAGTACTATTAATGCATACTAGCTTTATTTCTTAAGAGGAACAAGATCTCTCTTTGGATGAGGATATCTGAACAACTGGTTGTTGTACACATTTTGAATCTTCATGACTGGTAAATGTACTTGTGTGTAAGTACCCAGCTGATATCTTGCTGTAGTGCATGTAAGCGGCTACAATTACTCCAGCTTTCCCTTTGTTTCCCTGAAGAAGTGATATGCAAGGAGAGAGACAGAAAAGAAAGAAAATAATTATTCACTGGGGACAACACTTAGGTATTTGTAAATAAAGGTGTGGTGAAGTTATGGTTTGGAGTTAAAATATGTTGATACAAGGTTTCCGTCTAACAGCTGAGACATGAAACATTGAACAATGTTTGACTTCTAACCTTGGAGTGCAGTACAACCACGTTCTTGGGGTCAGAGTTAAGCCAGCTCTCCATGGTCTTGCACATAGCGCATATCTTATCGAGTGGCGGAGCATGCAGATCCGGCCAGGCAAACTCCTCAACCTGAGACAGTGGTTATATAAAAACCGCATAAACTGAAATTCATGGTGCATGAAATTAAATTCGTGATTTAATAAAATAATGTTTTGGTACCTTTGGATTTAGCCGGCAGATGTCATGTCGTTTCTCTGACAGATTTATAAGCTAAGAAAGAGGATTAAGAGTGATGATTAATATGGCATTAGAACTCAACAATGTATTTACATAACAAACAGCTGTTCAACTGACCAAGAACTTATCTTGATGTTTAGATTTCAACATGGCCGCTACTTCCTTGAGGTTGGCTCTGTACCGTGGCTCTTCAAGGTCGGGCAAGTAGAGGACAGAGATGATGCGCTCAGTGATGTAGGTCAAGTCAAAGTCATACTGGCTGTCCATAACCCTCTCCATAACACTCTCTATGCTGTTTCTGCTGTGATCCAAACAAAACATCAAGAAAAGTGAACTTGAATACAAAACCATGCAAACTTTAACATAGTTCACACAATATTTATAATAAAATTCAACTCATACAGTTTAACTTGAGTGCAATGTTTATCTTGACCTTTGTTTAAAAAGACCTGCTTAAATGTCTGAAATACGATTTGAAGACATATTAGCTTCAATAATGACAAAACGAAAGTTGTATTAAATAAAGTGTTTTTGAAATGCATGACTTTGACTGTAAAATGAAGAAAAAGAGAGTTCACCCAAAGTGTTATAGTTCTTTCATCATTTACTCACCCTGTTTGTAATGTTTGTAACCAAACAAATCTGGCCCCCATTGATTTAAATTGTGCAAACACAAACCAATGAGACATATCAAAATATGTTCTATGGTGTTCCACATAGTGTCACGTACAAAATGAAATGAGGGGAAATAAATGACGACTGAACTTTTTGTTTTAGGTGAGCAACTCAACCTTTTAGGACACTGACTGATAAAATGCCCTTTTCTTACGTGGGAGGGATGTTCATCTGGTTTGGAAACGGGGGCTAAAAGAGAAAAGGACAGGAAAACTTGACACCCTGCAAAAATGATTGCTGAATTGTAAATTATACTTGCACAAACTGATCCTCAGTCAAAAGATGTTTATGTGTTTACAGTGCTAATGCTTACTGGATCTGCAATAGCTTCACAGGGGACAGACACCTGAAAGAGAGTAAGAAACAAAGTTATCATAGGTAGTATATGAGACGGTAAATGGGACCTATCTTGAATGCATAATTTAAAAGGTTTAGACAGCAGAGTTACACCAGTCTCTTATGTCCACATATTTTGGGCCAACTGGGTGATTCTCTATTTAAATACATCCTCTCTGTCCTCATTAGGTTATTATCACACCAGGGGACAGCTGGTACTGTTTAACATACTGTGTGTATTGCACATGTCTATTTTGCTTCCTTTGCACTAATTAGCTCACATTTTAACATACAGTCTCACCTAAATTACAAACATAGCATGACATCCCCGAATAAGGAGCAGACATGTTTACCCACTTCAGTTTGGGGATGCATTTACTATAGGTCATGTTTCGTGCAAAAATATTGATCTGCAAGTTTATCTGAACTTTGACTTGAACATTTAATCAAATATATTGTTTCATACATAGAGTGTGAAAACAAATATGAAATATAAAGAGGAACTAAAGCAGTTGACCTTAAATCACAGGATAGGTGACATGCCTACTGGCTTTATGAACTATTTTCATTCCAACTCTATTTCAGATGAACAGCTGACCTGTGCCTCTTCTGATTCTGTTGTGTGTGTGTAGGTCTGGCTATATTTGTGAGTATCATTTTTTTAAACAAGTGAAATTGGATATGTGAATAGGGGCTTACAAATAGGTAGCATCATGTTTATAAATCTTATATTGTCAACAACTGGTGTGAGAGCAATTTTCACGGATACGATTCAAACATTCGCCAAAAATTACTCTGAAGTTTACGATTTTTCTGGTAGAAAAACAAACCCTATCAAGGTTAAGGACACACATAGGGGTCCATTAACTACATCCTGTTCTGCCAGGTAGCTACTGACTTCCACACAGACACACACATTTGTTAAACTAAACAAACATCTAGATAAACATATTTTATTATCCTTTACGATCCTAACAATGTATCTTGCACTATTTAGTGCCTATTAAATTCATGCTCCACTTTCATCTTGTAAAGAATTTTCGATGGTTTCTATTACCTTTCATTAAAAAACGGCATGAATGATTATCTTGCTACGAATAAAAATGTATTATTAATTGCAAAATCAAAAGCAGGCTACACAAAAACTTCCAGGAAAGCAGAATTAAAATCAAATGTTCATGGTTTACTCAAAATCTAAAAGCATCAATACCTGTCTGAGATGAAAGTTCAGTTTTCTAGAGTTCCTGTAGCACGCATGTAACAAGCGTTCTCTCGTTCTGTCTGCATCACTCTCTCACATTAAAACCTCTGACTCTCTCTCCTGCTCACTGACTCTCTCACAAAGGCCTTCCACTCTCTACCTCTGGTTTACAGTATGTGGTGACAAAAAACAGACAACCCTGACATAAAATAGAGAAACAGTGATAAAGATGGAGTGAGAAAGAGGAGAAGAGAGAGAGGAGAACAGCTGCGGTGCGTAGCCTGTGGATATACTGGTTTATATCCTGTAATTTGTGCTACTGGCATCCGGTGGCTGACTGCAATTTCTATTAATACCAAAGATAACCAGTGTTCATTACTTCATGTGTACAGCCAAAATCCAAGGAAAGACAAAAACATTTTCATTTAGAAATTTGTCAGACACATTTATCCAATGTGACCTACTGTGCATTCAAGGTATGCATTTATTAGTATGTGTCTTGCCTGAGATTGAATCCATGGCCTAAGTGGCATAGGCTGCTAGATACACACTCACACAGATAATGAGAATATTGATCTTTCCACCACATGTCCAGTGTGGTCACAGTCAAAATTGAAGTTCAGCCAAAGTGTAAAGTGATCCACTGTACTTCGTAGTAGTTACATGAATAGTATCCATTTGAGACGGAGAGAGAGGAGAGAGAAGAGAGAGAGATTATTAAGCAACATCTTACCTTTTCCTCACATATCTTATGTACTGCAGTTTTACACTCTGCAAGGAAAGAGTATTGTGTTAAATATATGTTGTATCAATACATATTGCATTAAATTGATGCATATGAATATGTATTAAATAATATTGCATACCTGCTACATGTTTCAATACCAATTTACTACATATCTACATTGTGGGGACTAACACAAGGATGTCATCTGAAAATCATCTACATTGGCGGAACCAGGCAATGGCCATCACAGGACAAATGGCTTATTTAAGATGTGAAACAATAATCTTATGAAAAAATCAAATTCACCTCTGCAGTACATGCCATGGCTGTCGAGGGTTTGTTTGCAGACGGCACAGTGATGCTTCTTCTTGAAGTTCCTTTCTTTAAACGAGTGTGATCCCATTTTTCCCAGCTGCTCAGAATAACAACAGTACACTTTTATAACATACTTATAAATCATACGGAGGCGCAATGAAA
Source organism: Triplophysa tibetana (assembly GCA_008369825.1). NCBI lineage: Eukaryota > Metazoa > Chordata > Actinopteri > Cypriniformes > Nemacheilidae > Triplophysa > Triplophysa tibetana. Next base: position 12,170,102 of record CM017905.1, on the reverse strand, counting down.
TGACAGAAATGTTTTAATGCCAAATCAAATTTTGGGGATTATCAATATCTTCAAAAACTATTTACATAAACTCAACATAACCAATCTATTCTTTTTAATCATTACAGTTCTTAAAAAACATTTTGTGAGTTACATGAATAGAGTGAGCAAAAATATCACTGAGCACAATTAAATGTTCACTTAACAAATCCTAAAATCTATCATTACCTGGTAGGATTATGTATAGGTGGGCACCTTGAAACTTTTGATATATGTTATTGATGGATACATATATTATTATACTTTGGCATGTATGGCTGAGTCATTTCATTTCTGTACTAAGCCATTTGTAATGTTTGTAAAACACAACTGCTCTTGTGTGAGTAGATATTAAAGAACAATAAGTACACATGTCCATACACCCCGAGTCGCTGTGATATGACCATACATCCATCATTCATACATTGGAGGATATGAATGAGAAGAGAATGTTTGTATTAGCGGATAACTCTATGATGACAGAACTCTTTCTAAAACTACATCCATATAGCACATAATTCATTCAAAAAATGACATACAAACACACGCACTGGGTTTCCGTGTTTTATGGGGACTTTCCATAGGATTTTTATACTTTTTATATTGTATTCTATTCAGTGACCCTCACCCTACTTTAAACCTTATAATTATATTATATTTTAAAATCTAATAATATATTTGATTTAAATGCTAGCTGTTTTCTTCATGAGGATCAAAAAGCAAGGTAAAAAAATACCGTATACCTATCTTCGTGGGGACAATGGTCTGCAGGGTTAACCAGTCCAAGACCACTCACACACCCACGTGTGTTTCGGTATTTTTTGGGGGACTGGTCATAGACTGGTCTGGTCATTTATTCTCGCCATTTATACTCCCCTAATGATATTTTCTACCCTTAAGCACACCCTTAAACCTAACCCTCACATAAACTTTTCTACATTTTTATATTTACCTCGTATGGGCTGGTCGACACAATGCAAGTTATCTCAGGTTTACAACAAGAACACACATTTACACACAAAATGTCTTACAAAGGTTTTTCTTCCAAAATACTATGATATATTTTACAGTCAACTTGTTTGACAGTCCAGCAATGGCCTTAATAGGAGTTGGATTATTTAGTATAATGTGAAAATGCTGCCATCTACAGGCTCAATTTGAAGCAAATTATTGTTTTGATTTTGTATAAGTAAAAATGTAGTCAACAAAAAAAGAGTAAAGGCATTGCTGAAGTTATTCTATGAAACGGTCAGTTCTGATCCTGATTGGCTGAGCCTATTTCTAAGCCGTTATAAAATACCCCGATAAACAACGTCTGACCATACCACATAGCCTAATTATAATTTTATTAACATTATTTTATGGAACATTGCAAAGCATATGGAGTAACCGTTTTATAAAAGCAATAAGCCCCGGGAAGCAGTGGGTTACTGTGTTTTCTATAACAGCTACGGGGTTTTAGGCACTTCGCTTCGTGACTTGCCACAATGCCCTTAGCTGTTATTAAACGCACTGTAACCCACTGCTTCTTGGGGATTATTGCTTTAAAATAACCTTTACTCATTGACTGTTTTGCCATCTATAGATTCTGAATTAAATTTATGCTGTCTGTGTAATGTATGCACTTAAGGACAGAGTTTGTTTCATCCTGTTCATTCATCGACCAGTCCAAAGGTTCATTTGACTGAGGTTATATTTACATACTTGCATGCCATTCACATCAAAACATTAAATGCAAATCCGATTTGTTACTTTGGGTACTAACAGTTCTTTACAAAACACTTTTCGAGGATTCAGCCAACCAGACTTTCTGTCTCTCTCCCTGTGTGCAGCCAAAGTTTGGCTCATAGACCAAGCATTTCTCCACATATCCAACACACACAGCAGCCTTGTAATGCTTTTCACTTTGAAGAGTGCAGGATGAGATTACAGGAAATATCAATGTGCCACAAATATGCACTGTGACAGTGTAACATAGTGACAGAGGAACAACAAAAAGTTTTCTCTCTGTCATATTTTGAAATAGAAGTGTTTTGGCCGTCAATCTCTTGCACTCACTGCAATATGCGCACACGCACATTTACATTCCGGGCAGGAGCAGACAGGAGCAGGTGGGAAGGCCGAAGTATGCTTCCCCTGTCCCAGAATTCCACTGTCTATTTTTATCCAGTCTTTCTGACCACTAGGAAACATACTTGTTTGTGTGTATACTTGCATGTGTGTGATAATGTGGTAATTTGTCAATGACAACTGTTTTTTTGGTCACTAACACCACATGCATACTACATATAAGTGTTTTTACGAAGAGTGGTTGTGTGGAGTGGAAATGTTCACTTAGTCTATTTATGTAAACCTCAAAGGGATTTAATTTTCCATTCTACACAACATATTTAAGCTGTCCAATCCTGAAAGAGACATCTTGCCGCTGTATGAGCAATGCTACCATAGTGCCCCATGCTGTGTGTGTGTGTGTGTGTGTGTGAGGGGGGTTTAAGAGAACATAGTACTTATAAAAGCTTTCAATAGTGATCATTTATGCTAATATTTTATCTCTTTATACTGCCATGTTGACCAGAAATGCACAAAAGCTTGGCACCTACTGATGCACTTGTGTATATGGGTGAGTGACATAAAATGATTGTATTTGAAATTCATGATTGATGCAAACAATGAACATTTTAGACTAGAATAAATAAATAAAAATTGCATATTATTTCACTTAATCTCAAACGTTATTTGGGTAGCTGACATGAAGTTTCAACAGGTGACAGCAGCTAAATTATTAAATGATTAAAAGTCACTTCTGTTACATCCCACGTCACTTTTCCTATGAAAAGTTCGACCTCTCTAAATAGCTTTAATGTGTAAGCTTTTTTAAGATGTTTTGTCTTATCTAAAGGTTGGGAAACAGAGACCACTGTATTTATTTGACCTCATGTAGCATACACACGCATACCTCTGTTAAGCTGAGAATCTCTGCATCCTCTGTGCAGTCCCGTGTTTTTAGAGGGTCCAAGGATTGGGGATCCCTCTCTTCAGCCCACCGTTGCTTACTGAATACACAACCCATGCTTTCTCTTTCCGTCCCTTATTTTTCTTGCTTCGAAATCCTGTCCCTCTCTATAACTTGCTTAGTCCTTGTGTCCTCCAGTTTCCACCAATAAACTTTTATGGTGTTCCTTTTTAGTTAATTCCTCCAGGACCTCTCCTCTTCAGATGTGTTCCTCAATGTCTTGCTCTTCAGTTCCAGCACAGTATCATACCTCCACTTTCCTTCACATACATTCTCTCCTTCTTAGTCTCTCTTGGGGTGTCCTCCCTCTATCTGGCTCCTGCCCGCTCACATGCTATGTAACGCCTTCCTGCGTCTCTCCCGCAGCTGTTTATGGCAGGTTTACGTCAGACCCTTCCTCTTCTCTGGCACTCAAACTCTGCTCACCCACTGAGAGAAACCATAGATACACACACAGACCGACAGTGCCATTTATTCTGCACATCTTGCAAACATAATGATATTCGGAATCTGGAAATGAAGTTGGAATGTAAAGAATTGAAAAGAAAAATTACAGCTACATATTTTCTCCATAGAAAAAAACACAAGATGCTCTATGGAACATTCTCAGTTTGTAATGAGATAACATATTGGAATGACAGTTTAGCACAAACTTTTAGAAACTAAAGGCCACTCGTAATTTTAAGTAAAATTGTCTCTTTTTTGTGCACAGGGCTTGAAATGTTGTGTCCTTTACCTTTGAAAAGGTTAAACTGAAATCATTCTCATAATAAATCACATTGCCTACAGCCCTGCCTAGAATTTTTAAGATTATGATTTCAATCAAATAAATATGACGAAGAAATACTCTGCTCATTTCTTATATCAATTTCCTGTTAGCGTTTGATTCGAAGTCTTTGTAAATGTGGATGTTTCAATGCAATATTTATGAGAACATTTTAAAAGTATCTGGCCCACAAGGACAGACAAAAGTGTTCCATGTGCACACACACATTTCTAAAGCTTGTATTCAAACATCTCTATACCACCCAACCCCACAGTCGCCATGAGCTCCCACCAGAACCCTGCATGCAAACAAAGAAAAGCATTAGGTCTTCTGTTCTTCCTCATTTCCATCTTTCATTGACAGAATGATACAACAAAGTGTTTGTTCTCCTACTCTACATCTGCTGGTTTCCAAGCAGTGCTTGTATTCCATCTGCATGAGTGGGTGTAATGCAGAACACAAGCCCAGGGCCGACAATTCTTCCATGAATAAAACTCCATTCACAATAAAATTTCTTATCGCAGTACTTGTTATATAGCCGATGTACTTAAAATCTCTCTTCAGGAATGTCTGGGTGTGTAAATCCCTTCAATTCATTACAATTGGTCTTCGATTCATTTTTATCTTAGACCAGTTTATCACGGTATATATAGTATAGTAGTTCTAGTAGTTTCTGTGTTCAGAGACCACCAGTTAACACCAACTGTCACTACAGACAACAGAAACAACACACACATACACCTGACACAGCAGAAACAAAGACTAAACACACAGAGTTGCATCTGTCACTAAAGGCTGAAATCACAGTGAGCTGCAGTCATATGTTAAAAACATGCTGTGATGCTCAAAGCTGTTGAAATCACATATCAATGAATCAGAAAATACTGAGCAGTAAATTATTTCAGCTTTTTGTGGTAACATGTTTTTGTAGACGCATACAATGGCATTCTTTGAAGTTACTTTTGTTACCATGAGAATTCCAGGACAATATACATCTGATATACTATAACTTTACCATAGTAGCCTACTGTTTTTTGCCATAGACTAATCAAATCTTAATAGCTGGAAATAAGAATTCCTCACAGGACCATGGAATGTTCTTAATTTACGCTATTCTTCAATATCTCCATGTGTGGAAACATTCGCAATGGATTAGATAAAGAAATATAACTTACTATCATTATGGATAATGTGTTATAATAGAACTCTAGAACTAACCAGTTGTGTGTACATTCACATCTGGTTTAACCACAAGCCTGAAGGGTTCAGATAGGTCAACTGAAAAGCATGGGGCAACAGCACATTAAGGACACTCTATAAAGGATTTGTATGTAATATCTTGAGAAATGAGCCGATAGGATATCAGACTTTCAGTAGGCTACACAATTACTCAGGTATTAGTCAAATTCATCTTTAATTTTATTTTGCACTCATTTTTTATTTTGATCAATGAATCAACAGTTCAATTCCAAGTGTATGGAGGCGAAGAGAGTTTGCAACCATTGCAGAACATAACATTTTAAGTGGTTGCAAAACTAATCTTGTTGGAGTGTGAACCTGATACTGACATGGAGTTCTATATTACCCATTCTGTCACAATGCTTGCAAAATTTCCCTCAAAACAATCAAACATCCTTGCAATAATATCTTTATTTTATGCTTAAACGTACTTATACAATGGTATAAAGGTTTTTACGTTGTTTGTGGTACTCTTAAAACATACAGAAACTTTGCATAATTGATAATGTCAATGTTAGCAAGTCTTTTTGGGACATATTTAAATAGCTGGGGAAACTGTCAATAACCCTAGTAATTAATATCATGGTTTGTCAATACCAGCATATCGCGATGCACCTAGTAGAGGAAAACTAGGACACACATAGCTTTGCTTTCAAGTTAGATGTGTGAAACCAAATATAATCAAACCATAGCCTTAATAAGCTGCACAAAGCAACCATTTCTGTCACACTGTAAAAAGAACTGAGAAAATAAATCTATTCCTCGTGAATGATTACCAAACCAAACATGTCTTTGGACAGCGAAGTTCAATACTGAATCAGCAGGGGAGAGGGAGGGTCCACTTAGCGACAGGATGTCGGACCATGACAGCGATTTAAAAGCATTCAGAGCGATTTCCTAATCTTGGAACATAACACACAGTTCTGAATTTAAAGGATAAACAGAATATGTATTAGTACAAGGCATTTAGGGATGCGATTAAAAGTACAGAAACTTTATATCAGTGCCTATTCTGCTCCAATGTCTTGGAAAAACAGGATCCTCTCTACCGACAAGATCGTCTGGTTCAACATCTTCCAATGGAGCAAGGTGTATACAGCTTGGCAACACAATACTGAGCATTTCCATTACGTAATTAAATAAGAACGTTAGAAAAAAATGGGACAAAAGATTCTGAGACAAGTTACAGTATCTTACATACTTTTTATTTATAACAATGGGTTTCAAATTAATGATTTTCAAATGTCTACATGTGACATTGTTTATCTACTCACTGCACAGATTTTTACTTTTTAAAACAGCCCTGTTTTGGGAATATCATAAATTCATAAACATGACATACCAACATTGTGGATTCCATGGACATAACTCCGCCCCCTCAACCCATGCCATTCTCTGACCGCAAAACGGCTTATTTTTCCCCCAATTGAAACCCTTGATCATGTTTTGTTTTAATGTATTAAGTCGATTCTTATCAGCTTCATTCTTCTTGGATATTGTCATCTCCCTGGTCTCCATCTATCAGTAGTGCAGCATACTTACTGGCTGAACTGAATTGCTGTAGGGACAAACACAAAACAAAGTCTTAAGTCTCAAAGTTTGCAAATCACAATGAAAGTAGCAGTGTTATGAATTGTAAGGAATTTAATCTAACTTCTGATTGCATTAAAGGGGCGAGTTATTAAGATCTTAATTTTAACCCAAGCTTTTGTTATATAAGAGGGAATCGTATTCACGCTAACGTAAGTGTCAGAACAGAAAACGAAATTCCAGCTGTTATTGACGCCAGGCCCAGCGAACGGCAGGTCCGGGAATGCAATAATCTATTACAGGTTGAACACTGCGTCCACAGAAAAATATCTACGACTACTTCTCTATCCCCGGCCACAAGCAAGACAGTACTGAAGTAACAAGTTGCGCGGAACCAGATAGAGAGAGCAAGCAATAAACATGCAATTAACGCTTGCAAAATATTGTTGAGTGAGTGCCTGGTTGTTGAAGAACACAGTCGCTGCATTACCTTCCTTCGGATTTCGACATTAGTGATGCGTGGTTGAAGTTTATTTTTAAAGAGGTTCCATCTCAGGTGGGTAAAACATTACCGCACATTCCTTTGTGAACAAGGCAGAGGTCAATGCTGGATTTGCATAGAGACTAAAACTGAAAAGCAATCCTGTGCCGTCAATATTGGATCTGTTAGGAATGGCGCAGCCATTTTTTGTACTGTCACTATTGCTTTGTTAGAGATAGCTTGATATGCACTTAGGCAAGGCAAGTTTATTTATATAGCACATTTCATACAAAAGTGCAATTCAAAGTGCTTTACATAAAATGATCGACAGAAAGAATAAAAGGTATGTTTAAAATGCAAATTATTTAAGATCACAAAAATTTTAGATTTTAAGGAACAATAAAACAGCAATAAAATTGATTAAAAATGTGAGTGTATATATAAAAAGAATAAGAGCAAAATAAAAATAAATTGGAAATAGAAGTGCAGTAGCTCTATTTGCACAGGATTAGTGTTAACTAAAATAATGGAGGCTGTTTTCAAGTGTTTTGGGTTTTGTTTCAGGAGCTGGGTCCTATCCTTACGTTACCGGGAGCTCCCGTTTGTTTATTTATCATGGAAACCCGTAACATTTGAGATTCGCGGTTAATGTGATCTCATGTCCGGTTTGCGATCAGGGGGCTCAAATGCTGACAGGGAGGATATCATTAAACACCATACAGGCTATACAAACTATTCGCAAAGCCTTGCCATCACATCTGGGAAATAGGTCAGTAAATTTGAGTAAAATCACAGGTTTCATTTATCCCATGCTTCACATGAAATACAGAAGTGGGGAGGTAATTTATGAATCACTTGAGGTCCCCATAACCTAACATTACGGCGTTAATCAAATTCAAAGAAGGCTCTAACTAAGTTTACTACGCAAACTTCTTTCCAATCATACCAGTGGGCGTTTACTTCCACGCCTTCATGGCGGAACGCCTATTCAAAACGATAGTTTGTCGAGCCGGCCTCAAAACCCAGGTACAAAATAGCCTATTACTATTTGATTTTTTTTTTTTAATGTTAAAAACATGCGAACGTCATAAGTAGACCTCATACAACAGTATAAAACAATAAACAAGCCCAGTTCATCACACCTTTAACAACTTCATTAGCTTATTTACACATTGCATACATTCTGCTCTTATAGTTGGTTTCAGCAGCATTAACATGTAAAATAGAATTATTATTTACCTTAATAATGTTATTGTATATAAACACCATTATGTAAATTAAGTATAAAATAAAATGTTATACTCAAAAACAGACCAGAAGTTAACCGTCTTTTGAAATCGATTTACAGTACATATAGGGCACCAGGATGTATGTTTAATGGGAATCTAACCCATGACTTTTGCTCAAATAATGAAAAAGTTCAAGCAAGTGAGGAACAGGAATATCTCATTAACAAGCTTTGGTGTGATAACCTCTTACAATACTCACAGCAGGAGCAGTCTCTTCATTTTCCTTTGGTTCTGACGCTATTCTGGGCTCTCCCTCTCCCCTAACATCTTTCCTGTAAATCCAAACAACTTTCAAGTTAACATTAGAACAAACCATACATCTCATAGCAGACTTAACTTAAGGTTGTGTGGTGACTGCACCGATTCACATAGTGAATGACTACATTCGAGCGATGTCTCTCACCTATCTGCCGGTTCCCTATTTGGAGCATCAATTCCTCGACCCTACCCCCCTCCTCTCCACACTCCACCTCTTCCCTGAGGTACCCTTTTCCCCCTTTACCCGGTTTTCATCCACCAGAGATATATTAGTGAATCAACAGTCTATAGTCATAACCTGGTCAGCAATGTTTTGCTGTAAATTTGGAGCCTTTTATCTTTGCCCGATACCCTATCTTCTGTGGATCATGTCACCGTACTGTAGTATGTTTGCCTATATATGATTTATGTGAGCATCTTTCTCTGTAATTTAATGAGACGGAATCGCACCTGCTGTGTGTGGGATCACTTCTGCTGGTCGGAGACACTTGGGGTGGAACTTCCCCCTCATTAGCACCGCCCCCTGTACTGCGTCTAGCCCAGGCATTTTCTTTAGGGGGAGGGGCTGGCATTACTTTTAGCGGGAGTACTCCCTGATTGGAAGAAGGTGATGGAGATGCAGGAGAGATGGGCTCATCCTCTTGACCACTTAAGATTTCATTCTCGGAATGATTACCATCTCTAGATCTCGATCCTAAACAACACAGATAATGATTTAGTTAAGTTTTTTAGATGAATATCTGTAGTAACTGTGTAACTGAAATTATTAACTTGCAGTGAAAGTTCACACAAAAATGTAATTCTGTCATAATTTACTCTTGTCATTTTAAACATGTATGACTTGTATTCATCCGTAGAACAGAAAAGAAAGAAAATAATTTGAAGAAAGTTGGTAAACAAACAGCGATGGCAATCATTCACTTCCATGGTATGGACACCAAAACAAGGAGAGTCAATGGGAACCGCCGTTGTTCCGTTACCAACATACTTCAAATTATCTTCTTTTGTGTTCTCCGGAAAAAGCCAAACAGGTTTGGAATGACAAGAAGGTGAGTAAATGATAACTGATTTGTTTATATGAGCTATCCCTTTAAGTTTAATACTCCACCCAAAATCCATCATCTGTAGCAACTTTTATAAAGTTGAAGCAACATGCTATTAAGAGCAACACATCCACAATTGCTTCACATTTACAATAATTACATGTCGGCTTTCAAGTATAGGGTATTTGATGTAAATAACACAAATGCATAATTTACCTTTAGCACGGGATGATTCACTTCCTGTATGCTCACGCTCCTTAGATGGGCCCTCAGTCCTCCAACTTGGGTCTCTGAACAAAGACAACAAAGCTCTAGTAAACATCATATGTCTTTTACGTCGCTATTTAAACTGTACTCTGTTCCGACACTCAAATGCCCACTAAACTGCCCGCCCCATTACCGGTCCCTCGGTCTCCTCTCTGAGCCCTTGTTCTTATCTTCCTCCAACTGCTTATGGAGTCGGTCCTGTTCTTTCTTCAGCCTCTCCTCCATTTCCCGCTCCTTGGCGGCCGTGTCCACAGGTTTGGCTGCACCGAATATAGAGGCCCTGCCGGAACTTGTGGTGCTGCTCTGGGGGGGCAAGCTTCCAATCTGTTCCTCCTCTTTTGGGATGCTACGCGGCTTCAGGTTTAGCTTGGGTCTCTGAATGGAGCCTGCGAACACAACGACAGCATACCACATCACTAAATTTCTAAAACAATTTTAATAATATGTAATGTAACATATTATAAAAAAATAAGAAGCAAAATTTAATACGGATTCTATTAGATATAACTTTTAACAAATTGACATTTCATAACTTTTTGCAATCGCTCCATGTGTACCTTTCTCTTCTTGATCTCCATCCTTTCGCTCATCATCTCGTTTGAAGCCACTGCTCCTCCACTGGCCTCCACCACGTGATTCATAACCTAAATCGTAGTTTAAAAGAAAAATGGCAAAAATATACTGGTATCACACCCAAAGTTTATAGAATCAAAGAGAGATTAACTTGAAATATTAAAACTGTAAAAGAAACCAACCTCCACGATCGTAGTCTCTGCTACCTCTGTCATCATAGCGATCTCTACGGTCCCTGTCATCATAGGAATCTCTACCACTACCACCATAGCGATCTCGACCGCTGTCATAGCGATCATCTCGCCTTGGAGCATCTCTGAATCGATCCGACTCGAAGCGATTTTGAGACCCTGCATAAAATAAATTATAAAAAAATGGACCATACTATATATCTACACACAGAAGATGATATCCACAACATAAGCCAAGATAAGAAGAATTTTATGAAGAAAATGTTAAATCACGAAAATAAAAATGCCGTTATAATAAATGTAATCATAATATAGACTCAAATACACGACTTGAAACCTAATTCTAGTGCTTAACGTACTGTCTCCATAACTATCATCTTTGCGAGGTCCATCATCCTGCTCAGAGCTCGGTCGTGCCCTCCAGTCAGAATCGGTCTTATCAGGGCCACCGATGTCCATCCCACGACCACGATCCCTGTCCCGACCCATCATTGAACCACTGTCTCTCTCTATAGTAAATGTAAAATAGAAACAGGAGATTCAACACTTCTCTGGTGTGGACAGAGAGCATGAAAAGGAATTTGCATGTCATCCATTTACCTTTGTCATTGGATTGATCTGCAATATCCACCCGGATCCGCCTGTTACCAAGGTTCTACAGACAAAGGTTATGTGAAGTAAATTGTCTGAAGAATTATACAAAGGATAAAAGCAATGTACCAAGCAAACTACTGTGCCAAATCTATTCTCAGTGTTTTATCGTCAACTCACTTCTTCATTAAGACTGAGGGCACGCAAGATCGAATCCACATCATCAAACTCAGCGTAACCAAACCCCTTGAGCCTCTCTGGGTTACTAGCTTCCCTTGGCAAACGCACAGCACTGATCTGAAAACATGCACAAAAATGTACAGTTACACGTAATTCTTAGCGCTTTTAATTTGGCATTCTTTGCTGAATATATAAATACTACTACTGACCGCAAGCCCCCTGAAGAAGTCTTTAATGGATTCCTCACTGACATCATAGGGTAAATTACCCAGGAAGGCTGTGTAGGGCGGGCCACGTGGCAGACGAGAGCGGTCGACATTCGGTTCCCGTGCTGCACGTGGAGCCGTTGGCAAGATGGAGCGATCAATTGGAGGAGCTCGATATGAATCCTCCTCAGTATGCCAGGACGTCGAGACTGATGAGAGAGAAAGAACACCCGAAAACAGGTTGAACTCAAAGACTTTAGACGGGACTGTATTTATTGAAGATGAAAAGCCCATTGAGAAATTATGATGTAGATCATACATTTTGACCTCCTACTCACCATCTCCATCTAAGTCATCAGTCTCATCTGCCCAGCTGGTGGTCTTTGTGCTGGGGTAACTTGGGGGTGCATTGCCACCCTTTTCAACCGCAAGGAAGTCATTAAGGGTGAGAGTCTTGCCCTTCTTCTTATTCTTCTTAGCTACATGACAAGGAGCAGACACACGATAAAGCATTTCTCTCCTAAAATAACTTTACATTTTAACATAATGTAATGCCCCCCCCCCCACCCCCGCCTTAAACGTCAGTGTGCAATATGGTGACACGGATAAGAAAGATAGGATGACTACGCAAAAATGAAAAGGATTGTTTAAAATACGTGTTCCACCTTTTGTTAAGTTGGTAAACGTTTTCACAACACTATAAGAATGCAATAAGCACTACGTTAAGGGGCGTTGGTGAGTTTGAATTGATTAGTTGAAGACAACGGAGGATTTTTGGGGAAGCACTCTAATGTGACATTTCGATACTGGGTGTCGCTCGACTCGAAAATGTTATTAAACGTATCAACACGGATTCCTGACCGCTTGCACAATGAACTCGTCGTTTAAAATAAACTAAACGATCCAGCTCCATTTCTACACACGTGGTGACCCTCCCGTCCCTCCTCTGGACTCTACTGCGCAAGCGCAGTAAACACGGGTTATTAGCGCCGTCCACAACTTCATGCAGTAACATTTTGTTAAATATCACAAGTGGCAATACGTTAACTTCATTCGGTATCAAATACGACAGGTCATCAAAACCACTTGTAAATAAACACATGTCCAGTCGTGAATTGATGTAGAACAACAGTAAATGCGAGGCACATGATTTGGCCGCTAGCAAAGTGGCTAATTCGCCTGAGCATAACGCTCCGCGTAACAACTAATCCTTCCTGTTTTCAAGGTATCTTCTCATTTAAATTATGCACATAATGGTTGGAAACATCATACTGTGACAGCGACTATCACTATCATTAAACGTGACGGTGTTCTACAAACTTGGTGTTCGCAAAAAGTCTAGAAATATAAGCAGCGCGAGAGCGCATTATTCTTACCTGACGCCGCCATGTTGAAGAGTGATGTGCTGGAAGAGTCCCGGATGAGGGCGTCAGAGACTTGTCACGGAGAGCCTCAACAGCCCATGAAATCAGTTTAGAAAATAACTGGAAAAATAGATTATAAGAATTTGTGTTCTTAAGAAAATTGAACTAAACAACTTGAAAATGCTGAGGTATCTTTTATCCAGAGAAATTGTCCAAATAACATTAAAATCTCTTATTGATTCATTCTTTTATTTATATTTTCTAAACGTCCCTGGTATGTATTTACATTAAGTGTGTTGATATTTATAACATTTTCTATGTGAAATGATTGCAGAGGTTAATACTTTTCTGAAATGATCTGACTATTAGCTGGTTGTCCTTTGCTTAAATCCACTAGGAGCTTTTCCAAAACTGTAAAATAAAAATAAGATAAAAACACACAGAACAAATAAATACAACATATTAACCATAAGGGTAAATATTCATAAGCCTACGCAACAAAACATTTAAGGGATATCAACATATCAAGGGATTCATTTTAGGCCTTCTTAAAATTGAAAATGGTATCAAATATATACTATTAGTGTAGAGTAATCTTTTTTATAAAGCAAGTTTACTAAATGTAACAGGACTTTTTAAACATAATTAAATTAAACTAAAACTAGTTACTTTGAAATGCGTTTAACACGAGAAGCCTTGCTCATATGGAGAGTGACTATTAAAAACATTACAAAATAAGAACTAATCGTTATATAACTTGCACACTCTAAAACAGGGATTCAAAAAGATTTTTAAGAAAGTCTTTAAGTCTTAAACTTTTAAGGCAGTGTTAAGTCTGACTTAACATTGATTTGATAAGTTACTCGATACGATTGGACAAGTGAATATAAAAAGGGATTGTGAGCGGCAGAAAGTTACTGAATCAAATTCCATTTTACTATCAGAGAGGTAGTTGAGGTGTGGAAGTTAATGTGTGTCGCTTTGACCCTGCTCATTTAACCCTGCTCATTTATGGATACAAACTTTTTTACAGAACTAAATAGCAAAATATTTGTACTTTTCAGTACGTGCTGTTCTTGATATTCATCTAATATAAAATTACATTTGTTGTTCATTATTATAAATATTTCATTTTAATTTCTCCTCTGTTGGCAGTTGAAACGTAAGAGGTATTCTAATTAAGATGTTGATATTAAGTCACATTCTTTTAAAATAGAAATGCTTATGTTAAATATCTCTTTCCTTAGCACAGTTTGTGGACAACCCACACTGAACCCCAGTTAAATTGTGGGTGGTGTAAATGCATCTGAGATCAGTCTGCACGGCCCAATCTACGGAGGCTCCCTGATCGACAGGGAATGGGTGCTGTCAGCAGCTCAATGCTTTTCTGAGTAAGATTTCATTAAACGGACAGCTCCTCCATCCAGTCAAATTCATCCTTTTTTCATTCCTATTTTCATTGTCTTCTTCCATTACTGTCTTTAGGTTAACCCCGGAAAACCTGCAAGTTTACTTGGGGAAGAGAACACAGCAGGGTGTTAAATCCCATGAAATCATCAGAGATGTTTCAGAGATCATCAATCACCCCTCCTACAACCACAACTCCGATGACAACAACATCGCTTTATTTCACATGTCCACCCTAGTCACTTTTAATGACAACATAAAACCCGTCTGTCTGGCAGCTCAGAACTGCATCTTCCCTTCTGGCACCAGCAGCTGGATCACATGCTGAGGAGATATTGCATCTGGAGGTACAACCGACACATACAAATCACATAAGTATCTATCTTAAATTAATTATTGTATGTGTTAACTTGTAAAGTGAGTTTACCTGCTCCTGGGGTTCTGCAGCAAGCTATGGTTAAAGTAGTGGATAATTCTCAATGCAATAATCTTCTGGGTGCTGGATCTCTCACCAACAACATGATGTGTGTTGGTTTACTGGAGGGAGGCAAAGATACTTGCCAGGAACAGTATTTTTTTCATCTCATCTTTGATGTGAAAACAGTCCTATATATGAAAACCCCTCTCCTCTCTTTTTATCCATTCTGCAGGATGGAGTGAGCCAATTGTGAGCCAACAGTGTTCAGTGTGGGTTCAGTCTGGTATCACTGGCTGGGGTTATGGCTATGCTAATCCCAATGCACCTTGTGTACACCCGCGTGTCACAGTCTGAGAGTTGGAACACAAACATTGTTAGCTAGCTCCCAGGATTCGTCTCGTTTAGCCACACAAGCCCATGCCAATCTCTTCCTACTACCATACCATCTGCTGCTGCTTCTACTCTACCCTGGTCCTCACCCTTTCAAAGTAACGCAAAGTTACACATTTCATCAAAAAACCCGAACGCATTTATAATTCTGTGAACGTTTCACTGCAGAGTGCTTCTAGGCCTATCCCTGATAGCACGCATACATCTGGCTTACGTCTATTTGACATCTACATTTACATCTTACAGACATCTACAATACATAGTTTGCTCATCTGCAATATGTCTCGGAGTTGTCTGCTGTCAGACGTTATATAGACATCTTTAAGACGTCTGTAAGATGTTTATGAATTGCAGACGTATTGCAGATGAGCAAACTACGTATTGCAGATGTCTGTAAGATGTAAATGCAGACATCAAATAGACGTAAGCCAAGATGGATTGTGCTATCTGGGATATTTGTTTTAGGTGTAGGCTCAACCTCCTGTTATAAAAGATGCAGTGAAAAGGTTGACAGACGCAACATTTGCCACTTTAACTTTGACTGTTGCAGAGACTGCTGCAGTGATTATAAAAAGAAGTGCAGGCTTGAATCTAAACAGAGTTTAATGAATTTTATGAGAAAAATTTTCTTATGCATTTAACTGACTGCTAGATTGAAACTCATTGTATGTGTGTCTGCAGATTGAGGATGATTTTTGGCATGGGCGAGTGAAACACCTTCTCTACACACATGCATTACTCATCAGATCATTTCCACAGATTTGCTTTTAGTGTGTTTATTCAATCTGCTGAACCTTTTTATGTATCAAGTACAAGAAAATATTTTATATCAGTGCAGAATTTCTGCCTCAAAATGTTTCCAAATCCTACACAAATGTAATTGTATTTAAAGTGGCAGTCCATAAGAATGGCCTCTTTGTTGCACAACTCAACTCAACCTTATTTATATAGCGCTTTTTACAATTTTCATTGTTACAAAGCAGCTGTACATAAGACACAGTGAATACAAGAAAAACAATTAAATGCATATACCTGTAAAAACAAGAAAAAGGTGAAACAACAAAAGACAGACACAAATGCTCCACACACACAATATGCAAACATACATTGACATAGACGCACACACACACAAACACACTCTCACACACACACAAAAACACTCGCACACACACACACAGTGAAAGCACACATTGGCGATGAAGGAGAGAGAACCACAGGTCAAATATTAAAAACAATATAAATTCTTATATGCAATATTAATTATGTCTAATTTCTGAATTCTAAAGCAGCCCCCCCCGGCCAGGCAGATAGTGCAAAACAATAGGCAAACGGTGGTGAGGAACCCAAAACTCCAATCGAGAAAAAATACCTCGGGAGAACCCAGGACCAACCAGGGGATTCCAGTTCCCCTCTGGCAAAAGCTGCTGCCTCTGCACAAGCTCAACAGTGCTTGCACAACAAGGCTAAATAAAACGATTAAAAAATTAAACTTAATAAGGTAAATGATAGATTTAAGATTATCATTAAAAATCTAATAGCATTTGAACTGTTGTAGGAAAATCAAAGTTGCCGCGTCCTTTATCCAGCTCTATCCTCTTAGCTCTTGTCAGGTCACTGCTTCCCATTCTCAGTTCTGCCATCAGGTCTGGGCATGAACTGCATCCTGCGGTAACCTTGGAACAAAGAGACAAGACTCGCTGAGAGAAGAGTACTGTTCTACACTCTTTGATGCAACAAGTACATAATTTGTTGTTGGATGTGTTCCTGGTTCCGGTTGTTCTAAATAATGCAGCCTAAATCCTCTGAGGATTAATATTATGGTTGCCATCTCTGTTTGTAATTGTTACTGCAGGTGATGTGCGAAGATATTTTCTATACGCGAGTTAACTGCTCAACTGCGCGGATGAGTCTGATGTTTCGAGTGTGAGAATCTTCACTGTAAATCAGTAGCCAAAAATAAACATAACTAACATAACATATCATACATAGGTCTTAAGTTACATTTATCATAATGAACATAACAAATAGAAAAAGAACAACCGATGAAACGGTTTACGCGTCTGTAACACAACAAGTGTGCTACGGTTTTGTGTTATCTATTGAAATATTAAAATGTTCTGTTCAGAAGAAATTAATCCATGTCTGCCGATATTAATTCTTGAGTCAATTTAATAATTGTTTTCTTGTTCTAGATGCTATATATCAAAATTAAACTGTGTCTTAATCTCTCTGTTCTCTGGGGGTCCATTAGTGAGGTCCGATGTGAGCCGAAAAATTCCAGGGCCAAATTTTATTTCCAGTCCACCCCTGATGAGCCAGCAGTGTTCAGTGTGGGTTCAGTCTGGTATCACCAGCTGGGGTTAAAGCTGTGCTGATTCCAATAAACCTGGTGTGTACACCCGGATGTCAGTGCGAACATCGTTGGCAAGAGCTCATGGCAACCACTTCTTCCTTAAAACTGTAACAATCTCTCTTACACAACTACATATGTTTTTTTACAACAATCACTTTCTTGTGTAGATCCGTTCTCTTGTCTTCAAGGATGCGCAGAGAAGCCAGACAAGCGCAACATCTCCCACTGCAATACTGGCCGACGCATCAACTGCTGCCGAGATTATCAAAAATGATGCGCCTGTGAGTACATAAATACAAACAGTTGATAAACACACTTCAAAACTATGCATTTCCTATTATTGAACTAACTGTTTTTTTTCTCACAGGGAGGGAATTGTGGTAACTAAGAGAAGTCTTGTTTTCCTCTTGAATACATTTTTACTATCCTGAAACGTACACTCACCTTCAATTTCAAAATCAGGATAACTGCTCCCAGTCTACAACGAGGGGTCTATTCCAGAAAGGAGGGTTAATTTACCTTTAGCTAAACCCTGAACGTTGGTAACGAAGTTGATAATGAAGTTGATTAACCCAAACCTTGCTTACTCGGGGTATGTATATTCCAAAACACCTGAGAAGAGTTAGTTTAATCAACCTACCAAAAGATAACCAGAGTTAACGCTCGCTCAGAGAAACAACTTGAAGACAGTGTCAATGGATCATAGATTTCACAAGTCACCATGGAAACGGCCGGGAAGCTTAAAGTTTTTTACTGTAAAACAATTTTATAAATCAGAAGTATTTTTCACAGAACACTTAAATCGAGTTAGTATAAAGTACGGGATAAAAATCATAAAATTAGATTATTTAGGTTATATGTTTATAAAACTAATGTGTTAATTAACTATCGCATGAATTAATTATTTATTTAAGTATATAAATATTTTAAATATATGCACTATTTTATACTTTAATATTTAAAAGATATACTCATCTGGCTATCTTTGTTACATTACCTGTAGATTTGTTGAGATGTTTCTAACTGTTATTTTAACGTGTTAACCATTTTACAAAAATTGTGTTCTGTATATGTATTTGATCACATTGGTAATTGAGAAGGCAGTATTAAACGTCTTTTTTGTTCCTTCTCTGTATGTTGCTTAAAAAAACTACCTTTATTTGGTTTTCTGAAAACTGACTTTGCATTACTGATGTAGTCATATGAATGGAGACTCTTTTAATTTTAGAAACTACTACATTGGCCATAAATAGAATGTACGTCATTATTTGCAGCAGAGAATGAAGTTCTGCTGTGACAGAGGTAGATGTTTAAAATGTTAGGCCCAGTAATACATACATAATAATCATGAAGCCTTTATATATCCCTTTTAAATACACATATTTTGTTTTTGTTTGTTTCTTTTGACTTAGTTTGCTAAAAGGCCATGGCTTTCCAAATGTTAAAAGAGGTGGAAACGGCCTATCCTGAAAGGGTAATAGTCATTTGGAGAAAGAAATTTCAATACTAAACTGTAGGAAGAGGCTGAGGATCAGAAAGACATTTTTAGGTAATACAGTCAGTATGAAAATCTCAATTCAAATTTTTAATGTATTTTTTATGTAAATGGATATAAAATTATAATACGAAATTAAATATGTGAACAGAATGCCATAGGTGCTCCCATTGGGGGTCACCTAGTAAAGCCTATGAAGCCAGCCTGGGATTCGAACTTGCGACCGTTGCGTTTGAAATCTAGCTCGCTAACCATTAGGTCACAAATATATTTGACCCAATGATTCAATATTGCATAATAAGTGGAAACGAGTAATGATATACAATGGAGTTAAAATACATCACTATTAACATCCATTAACTGTTGGAAATTGTAAGGTGTGTATATTTATCTGGGGATATTTGGAGATGTTTTAATAAGCCTAATTCAAAGTTTATACAGTATTTAATATGAATACGTAAAGTTAAACAATAACAGTATACATTAATTTATTTAAAGATCGTTTCCTTTTAAAAGGTTAAATAATAAAGTTAATAAAACAATCAGCTGTACTGCGATGGGTGAGATTGGAAATGTAATTGTAATATTGCTGTAAAATTATAATACATTATACGTAATCTGTGCTTTCACGCCCACTTGACGCTCATTAAAAACGCACATATAAGAAGACAACCTCTAAAGCCTAGTAACATTTCCTTAAAATGAACTAACCCTGGAACATAACCTGCTACGGAGCAGGTTATCTTCAGAGAGTGAGTTGTTATGGTAACTTACATACCCTGAAAGTGATCTCCGTTTTTGGAACCGAAATTCGAGGTTTTCAGCTAAGTAACCCTTAGACTTACCCGGGTATGTCACATAACCAGCTTTCTGGAATACACCGCAGGAACTCTGTTTGTTTTAGTCAACACCAACAGGGGGCGATGTTAGCAAGTGCTTGTTAGGGTCATCGCCAGAATCTCCCTAAAAGAGGGGCACTGACAAACATTTCAGTATAGTACAACTCAATTTCAACTTAAATAAAAATAGATTGTCTATTAATTACAATATTTTAACAAAGAGAATATAGTGCTTTTATAAAAAGTTCTGAACAATTCTCAAGTGAGTCAAAGTTAGTCTAAATAATTACCTTTGTAACATGTAGTAATGTAGGCTAATCAAAAAAGTGTTGCATTGCAGTAGGTGTTCCATTAAATTCTACCTCACTCAGGACAAATAAATTGTAATTTATAGCGACTGATTCAGGTTTTTACTTTAATGATTACGTCAGTGATTATTGCCCACAACTGTCACTCATTTCTGTTTGCCCTATTTATGCCTCTCTCTTTCGTACACTCAGTGCGACAATGTTTTTAGAACAAGGCTGTCTCAAGGATTATCCTTCTTCTCATTGTGTCTTTTGTGATATACCCAGGGTTCAACATCCTACTCCTAAACCCCGCATCCCATCACAGTGAGGCTGTACCGAGAGAGAGCTACTTGGACTTTTTGCTCATACAGACATTCATTCTCTGCCCACCACGTTGCGGCTACAGATGCTGGCACGACCAGTTTCCTGAGTTGGATTTTTCGCTGCAATGCTCCCTAAACTTCTCACTTCAGCCCTCCAAGGTTACTACTTTCCATTGATTGAACGATAATGCACTGTGGGACAGGTTCCTCCATGGACTAGCTGACCACATACTGGGTCACATACTATTCTCTCGAACTCCCTGAGACCCTCGATGGACAGGTCAAACTCGCCATCCGCATGGGACTGCGGACCCAACATTGTCATGGGGAACTGTGGATAAGAGACCTGCACATCTTCCCACAGCAAGACATGACTCTCCGCCTCAAATCCTTTTCCCAGAGGAGGAACCAATGTAAGTCAGCTAGGCCCGTCTCACCACCCAGGAACAACGATGACGTCTGGCAAACAGATTATGCGGCAAGGTCGTACACCAGGTCAACTGTCCAGCCTGTAGGCAAAACTCCACTGGCACAACACCCCGCAGGTTAAGCCCCACCTCCACCCGCCTTCCCAGTAGGTCTTCAGTTGGTCCTGAGCAGCATCTCTAGCTACTTATTGCTCGTACGACTGTGTTATCAACCTGTTACCTGACACTTTTCCACCTAAGGGGCGTCTGTACTCTCTCTACGGTCCAGAGAGAGAGGCTATGGAGAGGTATGTGGCTTATTCCTTATTAGGGGCATTATTCGCCCATCTACCTCTCCTGCTATCAGCTGCTTCAACTGCGAACGCAAACAAAGGGTAAGTGGCGATCTTATATACTTCGAGTGTTAGGTGATGATTGGTTATTGGTCTATATGTAGTAAGTGAGATTGTGAGATTGAGTCTTCCTGCAGAACTTGCTTTGAAGCTTACACATTGCGATGTTTTCAGAGCCCAACTTTCCGTAGCCACCGTGACGGTGTGAGAAGCTCGAGCCAACTCTCTACGGTTCCTCGAACAGCCGTGACAGCATGTCGGGTTGGTGTTCTTTGACCCAGGCCGGTACGCGAGGGTGAAGTTGAACCCGCTGAAAAAAGTGCCCAGCGGGCCTGTCACCCACTCAGCCTTTTGGCTGAACGGACATACTCTAGATTCCTGTGGTCATTCCAGACCAAGAAGGGCTGCGCTGACCCCTCGTACCAATGACTCCTCTCACCCAAGGCCAGTAGCACCTCCAAAAGCTCTCAGTTGCTGATGTCATAATTGAGTTTAGCAGGGCTAAGAAGACGAGAGTAGAAGGCACATGGGTCTACCTTGTAGTCATGAGGGGAGTGCCGAGCTAAAATGGTGCCTACCCCAACATCTCATGCGTCCACCTTGGCAATGAATTGACGCTCAGAGTCTGGAAAACACAGCACAGGAGCAGAGACGAAACGGGACAGGGTTTCAAAGGCTACCTGAGCTTTAGGATTCCACTTGAATTGCACTTTGGTGGAAATGAGCGAACCCCCTGATGAAACGCTGGTAAAAGTTGCCGAATCCCAGGAAGTGCTGTAGGGCCTTACGGTAGTCAGAGCTCGGCCATTGGGTGTGTAAAAATATTAGTATATCATCCAGGCACACAAAGACAAAGCCGTTAAGCATGTAGCACTTTTAGCTGCATGTTATAATAATGATCAGCGTTGCTCACCAAATATGTAATATATTCTCAAACAGATTTGTTAAGATCATATCCATGAAATTAACATTTTAAAAGATCAATTTCGGTAAAGGAATTAGTCTAGCTAAAAGGAAAATACGTATAACAAACGTTATTAAATAAACATATTTTACAGTCTCTGATTAGTAATTTAAAGTATGACAATATTTCTATGCATTCGTCCAGCGAATGCATCAATGATATTAAAAGATATTAAAGGAAATTTTTCTGATCAGGGCAGGTATAGAGCAGAAAGCCAAGTCAAAATTTCTAGAAGAAAAGAACTACCCTACCTCCCCCAAAAGTTTTTTTTTAATCAACCAATCATAGTTGAGAAAGGAATAGGTTATTTGTCCATTCAACAGCTAATTTGCATCTGTACGATCTCCTACCAACTTAAAAAAATTCCAGTCCAAATTATAACATAAATGAGTCTAAGGTGCTCTTTGGTCACACAATAAATATAAACAAAATATTTGAGGGGCTCCATAGCTCCTCTTTTAATGAGTCCGGCCATTTGGCTTATGCCAAACCTCTACAAGCATGTCACCCAGCACAGCATCGAAGAGGCCCTGGAAGACGGCCGGAGCATTTGTCAGACCAAAGGGAAGCACCAAATACTCATAGTTTCCCGAGGGTGTGTTAAATGTCATCTTTCATTCATACCCCTCAGAGATGCGCACTAGATGGTAGGCGTTGTGAAGGTCTAGCTAGGTAAAGACCCGGGCTCCCTGCAATAACTCAAAGGAGGTAGACAATAAAGGCAAGGGGTACCTGTTTTTCACAGCAATGTCATTCAAACCTGGATAATCGATACAGGGACGGAGGGAGCCGTCCTTCTTCTTCACAAAGAAGAATTCCACCAAGGTGCAATTGAGGAGGAGTGACGAATGAGGCCGGCATGCAGCGATTCTCGGATGTATGTGTCCATGGCCTCTCTTTTGGGGGCAGGCAGGGAAAATAAATGATCCAAGGGGCGGAGAAGGAAGGGCCATGACCAGACTTTTGTCAAGACTGACTCCAAGCTAACACAGAATAACACAGTCCACCTTGGGCAGTGGAATGGAATCATCGAGGAAGTTGCCTTATGCCCTGGAATCCAGGACGGTATGGTTGAGGTGAGATGACGCCTCGAAGGTCAGGGTGCATGCCATATCTAGGTGGAAGAGTTAGTGAAAGGAAGAGCGCCCACCCGGAGTTTCCGCTCTACCGGTGGGCAGGATCTTTCAGCGGACACTGCGACACTAAGTGGCCAGGTTTCCAAGAGTAAAAACAAAGTCCTTGAACCAACCACTACTGTTTCTGGGCAGTAGTGAGGCGCTTTGAACCCAGCTGCATGGGGTTAGTGTCGAGAGGCACTCTGTGCTTCGGTGGAAACCGCAAGCTCTCCACAAGTTTTTTCAGAGTGACCACTGACATCTTTATTTGAGACAACCCTCCACTCGAAGAGACATTGATCAGATCCAAAAATGTCCAGGGTTGTTCCAATGCCGCAAGTTCATCCCAAACAGCACTATTCAGGCCCTTCAGAAAACAAACAGGTTCGTTCCAATTGCACGATGTCGCCAGTGTGCCGAAACGGATGGCAAAATCAGTCAAGGAAGCCCTGCCCGAGCTGCGACAACTTGGCTGGCGCCTCGTCCATCGGGACGCCCCTCATTTAATGATGAATACAAAACAGGAAACAAAAACCCACGAGGGGGTAAAACAACATAACAAAAAGAGTACTAAAAAGAACAACTACCCACTAGACTAGACAAGACAAGACTAGAACACGTACATAAACTTTGACTTACTAGACTTACACTACAACACCAGGGAACAAAAACTCGACCACATGACGCAAACAATGAACCAGCTCAGGACAGAAAACACAAGGGCTTTATAAAGGTAACTAAATCAGGAGGGGACAGGTGTGGGACATGAAATCATAACGAGAACTAACAAGGAACCAAGAGGGCAGGAACAATGCAAAAAAGACCGGAGAGAGAGTATTGCAACCCAAAATTGTCTCGCTTCAACATAAAACAAGGGATCCTGCTCTGGTTCGGCCTCAAGACCAAGAAATACCTGACATGGTGAGGCAGAATCATGACACTGTGTGGCTATGAAAATATGTTTAGCCTATAGGTTATGGTTAGTAAAAAAATAAGTATTTAACAATTATACATTCTAAAAGAGAAACTCTTTTTCATTATTTTTTGTTCTTTATTAATTTAGTTTGCTCTTTTTGAGAAGTTCTTCAAAGTTTACAAAATGAAAAACTTCACGTATGTTCTGTCTTCAAAATTTAAAGGTACACTGAACCTTAAATTTAAATTGCCGTTATTTTTTTTAATGTAATATAACATTTGATCTATTCCTTAATTATGTTGCAGCTGGAACGGACTAGGTAACAAATTATTTTTATAGGCAAAAAATTATATAAAAATATTTTCATCCGTTTTTATATCACAGATTGTGCTACCTATCGATAGTGTCATACATTGTCCAATACAAACGGATGACCTGTCCCTAACAAACGGATATCTTCTCCCACATTTGGTAGAGGCAATGGGTTGCTAAACGCATGGAGACCAAGCCTTCCTGCTACTAGATTTTAAAGTCTTAAATGTCCATGTTTTCTTACTGACCTATACTCTTAAGTTCATTGCCAATTACAATAACTGTTACAATTACAATTACAATTGCCAATTACTGGTTCACAATTTATAACTGGTAGATAGACTAGAGATCATATAATGTTCCCTAATTCATGCACGTAGAATAATGTTATCGGTATCTATAGTTACTATGCTAGGCAGCCATTCACATAGCAAGTTGAGTGCAAGTTTATGATTGCACCTGTTACACAAAGCACAATGCCTGGTCGCGAGTGTGTTCCCCAAAATATAAGTACAGAAAATTATTTTTGTTGGTTACTAAACACATTCACGTTCATGCGTTGTGTTTTGGGTGACTGCAAATGCGCTAACGGCTAACAGCCAGCTGGGACCTCAGAAGCTAGTTTGAGCTATTAGTATACCCCAGCAGTATCCCCAGGGGAGCCAAAATTGTGCTTTCATACATGCACAGTTTATCAAGTGACATTATGTATTCTGCTTAGTCAACAAATTCACGTGTATTGCCCTGCCCACAGGGAAGCTTATACAGCGACAGTATCAATGCCCCCCCCGCCTGTGGCGCCGTCCTTGCCTGTAGTATTTTCTGTAATTATCAGTAAATTATCTTCATAGACAATTGTTCTACATACCACCAAATAATTAAGAACTCCATCATTTAGCATAAAAACTCAAACATCACTGGAACCAAAACCATTTCTTTCTATTAACATTCACATTAAGTCATTCAGCACACGCTGTTGTTGGGATTAATGAGCGATATGTAATGCAGGAGCAATAATACAATACGTGCTTAAACAAAGTTACTAATTTCAACAAACGCCAGACCAAAACCTGTTGAGAGAAAGAGAGAGGGTTTTTTCTTCATTTATCTGTCAAGTCTTCTCAAAAGAGATGGGTTTATAGTTTTTTTAAGGTTGTATGAGATGTGCATAACATGTAAACTAACAAGATAAAGCATAATAACAAAATTGATGCACACAGCATCTTGTCACAAAAAAAACCCACAGGCTGAAGAAACAAAAGACTGACATGATTCACAAAGAGGAACAGCCTAACAAAACTAAAGAGCCTGTTATACTTTTAATGGCTATAAATAACCTGTAACCTTCGGGCTGTGTTGAAAGGCAGCTTAACCAGTTCAAATACTGTAAAAATGGTCAGTCTTTCATTCAATGGAAGTATTTTAAATCAATAACTGAGTTTGCCCATGATATTTTCATTTTCACTGGGAAATTAAAGCAGCGTCTGTACGTTCTTTCAGCATCCCACCTCCTCTGCTTCTCTTCTAGCAAGGGAAGTTGCTGGGGGGTAGTTCGAGCATGCAGACAGGATGCCAAAACAGTTTTTCTGCATTGACAGGCACACAAAGTCATGAAATTAGTTTAGGATGAAAGAAATCGAAATATTAACACAAAGTATTTAAATGTGACATAATATGGTTCTTAACAAATTATATATTAAAAGTATATAGCCCGTGTCACACATACAGTCTCTACTATAGTCAAATACTGGTAAATTACAATAATGTTTAAATCAGAACTGGCCCAGTCAATTCTCCAGTCATTTTCCAGTTTCCAGGGAAGTTATAACATTACGAGTAAATTGGTATACTGGGATTGACAAGCCTGCCTAACAAACAAGTGAACAAGGGACTGTGGTTTTTCAGAATAAAATAGCATTCAGACTTCTCAGCTACTTTTAATGGTTACGATCTAAATGTTACATAGAAACAATTTGTCTCCTGTCTCTAGTTACTTAAAATCAGTTATTCATTGATAAGGATATATGACAACTCAGGCTTGTCAAGTAATGATTTGGCTTAATTTTATTTGTGAAAAAAACGAGACGTCCCCAATGTAATATATTATAATTATTTAATATGATATATTTACATCCACCCTGTAAAAAAACTTTTTTCCTGTTATTTTTACAGATTTTCCACGATAAAAAAAAATGAATTTCACAGAAGTTCAATGTTTTTAAAAAAATTAAATATGGTGAAAAAAATTTATACTACAGCAAAGTTAATAGAAAACAGCTCCATTTAGTGACATCACAAAGTTTACCGTTATGATGATACTGATGTGCACTCTAAAAAAGGATAGTTTTTTTTCCTACCAAATGCTGGTCAATTAAAAACACAACCACTGGATGGTAAACTGCTGGGTTGTTTCAGCCTAAAATTATTTGTTGTTTTAATCCGTTGTGGGTCAAATATAAACATTTTCTGGGTTAATTTAACCCAAAAGCTTGGTTTGTCCATTTTTTACCAAACACTGCATTGAAAATAAACCTGCATTTGTGTGTGAATGGTATTTTACTTGTAAAAAGAGGGAACATGTCTTGTGTGAACAGTTTATTGTGTATTTACAGGAAAAGCTATTCAGATTTGATGGAATTAAAAGGCTACAGAAAATATAGCCTTTGATCTCAATCTTATTGTCACCAATATCTGAAGGCCCCCTACTTGCCATTTGCACCCAATATCATATTTTAGAGCTTGGCATAGTATATGGAACTAGAATAAATAGATTTATTTGTAAAATCAAAAAACTTTTCATTTTTAGTAGCTTTTTTATTTGCTTAGCTTATAAAAGTAACTGGAACTTAAAAGACAGCATTGATGTTTCTCCTGTTCAAGAGACCGATGATAACTGTTGCTGTCTCTGAGCAAAAATTCTGACCAGCTTCAATCTCCTCACAATTTGATCTGAGTCAAATGCAAATAAAAACATAAAATGTATTTTCATCTGTCTGGAATTAAATGAACCTTTCATTAACGTTATTATGCATTATTAACCTAAACGAATACATTAACTGTCTCATGCATTATTGTCTTTACACAGTCTCGTTTTTTTTATCTTTTCTTCCTTGTAAAGTCCATTGTCTTGTTTTTCCTGTAATACTTGTTTCTGCTGTTTACAATTAACTGCACCAGATGTAGAAATTCTTCTATTTACCAATTCATTCGTTTCTGAGTATTTTGATTTGCTCAACTAATCATACGACTCTCCATACATGACTAACTAAGGGATTTCTAAAGGGATTACTTTGTGTGTATAGCTGTTAAAAGAACACCCTTGTTGTGTTAAGAAAAGCTAGCAAATGTTTGAACAAAAATTGCACAATAGTTTCAAGTTTCAGGTTTACTTTATTTATACAGCACATTGAACACAGCGACAAGACTGACCAAAATGCTACACAGAGTACACAGTATCATAGAAAAGGTACAAAACAGATTAAAACAATGATCCCGAAATAAAACACAAAATCTAATAGACATGAATGAAAATACTAATAGGCCAATGAAAACAGATGGATTTTTAACCGAGCCTTAAAAATGGTTAGACTAGGGGCCATTCGGAACTCCACTTGCAAGTCATTCATGAGGTTCCGGTCACCAGATATTAGACTTCTTGAGGGGATATAGTGGTGTAGAAATTCAGATAGGTAGCTGGGTGCTTGGTTGTCTAAAGATTTAAAAACAAACAATACGATTTTAAAATGTATTCTAAATTGTACCGGCAACCAATGGTGGGCCTTTAAAAGCAGAGTAGCGTGATCCCTTTTATTATATTTTCAAAGAAATGTAGAGCAAGCATTTTGGACCAATTGAAGACTGGCAATTTGAGCTTTAGAAATGCCACAGCATAACGAGTTGCAATAATCAAGCTGTGATGTAATAAAAGCATGCACCGCCATCTTCAATGTCTTATCAGTAAGGAAATGTTTAATTTTTGCAAGTATGCGTAGCTGATGAAAGCTGGACCCAATTACAGTCGAAATTTGTTTGTCAAATTTTAATTAGTCATCTAAAATAATACTCAGATATCGTACCTGCGAGGCAGACAGGGATCCGACGTCATAATTAAATGCTTTCGAATTTTCTAAAGGAACAAAATCAATTACTTCAGTTTTTTCCTCATTTAAGGTTAGAACATTTTGAGATAACCAGGATTTAACCTCATCTAAACAGGTTAAGAGAGCAGTCATGGCCAGTGGATCATTTTCCTAAAAGGTAAATAGCTTTGAGTGTCATCGGCGTAACAGTGGAATGACACCCCGTGTTTTCTAAAAATAGATCCAAGAGGTAAAATAAATAATGAAAAAAGGGAGGGAGATAAAATAGAACCTTGCGGGAAGCCACAGGGGAGAGAATCAGTGGAGATTAAAAATTCTCCTAGTCTAACCACATATTTGCAATCAGATAAAAAATGAATGGAACCACTTTAAAACTGTGCCACAGAGACCCACCCAAGATTTCAGTCTATTTTTTAAAACCGAGTGGTTATTGGTGTCAAAAGCAGCTGATAAATCTAAGAGTGCGAGATCCACAGAGTCACCTGTGTTGGTGACTAGAAAAAAATTTTGTTTAGCACTCTCAGAAGGGCAGATTCTGTACTGTGGCAGCCTTAAAACCAGTTTGAAAATGCTCAAACAGATTATATACAGCAAAGAAAGATGCTGGAACAATACAATCTTTTCCAAAACCTTGGAGATAAATGGCAAAACAGAAATGTTTTTATTGTTTTTAAACTGATATATCTAGTGACGGCTTCTTCAGGAGAGGTGTGACCGTAGCCACTTTCAGATAAGCAGGAACCACGCCAGTTTAGAAACACTTATTTAAAAAGGAAGCTAGACCTGGTCCAACCGAATCAACAGTTTGCTTTAAAAACCTAGGGTGGATGACGTCATATGAAGAAAAGGAGGGTTTCAGCTTGGCAATAATGTCATCGAGTGATTGAAAGGAGACAGGTTCAAAAACATCCCAAGATGCAGACAGTTGCGGGGGGAGAGGAAGCTCAATGAGTCGCCATTTCAAGTTTAACTACTTTTTCCTTAAAAAACCTTGAGAAGCTTTCACAAAGAGCAACAGAGGTAACAGATACAGTATTGACCGGGGGATTTACAACAGAATTTATGACCAAAAACAAGACTTTATGGTCTAGACGGATTTTTGAATTATGAAATTTGAAAAGTAGGTTGCCTTAGCCGATTTGGCGGCTCTCTGAAAACCCAATTAACTGTTTTTAAGCAAATGTAGTGAGATATAGATTGTCCTTCTTCCACTTACGCTCAGCCTTTCTAAAAGCTTGCCTTAGCAGTTTAGTCTCAGCAGTATACCACAGTTCAGATTTTTGTTTGTGCTTAATAGGCTTTAGAGGAACAGTCTCATTTAATACATCAAGCCCGGTGCTATTTAACAGACTCAGATGTTCGTCTGCATCCAGGTCCACTAACGGAGAGTCCATAAGTAGACGAGTACAGGACTTAGTGAAACACTGACTAAAACTTTCACTGAGTTGAAGAGAAAAAACCCTGGACATTTGATTTTTTAGTAAAGACATGAGGAAGACAATATTAAAGTATTAGGCAGGTTGCATGGCATCAAAGGGTGTGACGTGGGAGAGTTTGTGCAAGGAAGAGTGCCCACCAGGACTCTCTGCTCTACTGGTGGGCAGGATCTTTTAGTGGCAAGATTTCCCAGAGTAAAGACAAAGTCCTTGAACCAACCGCTGCTGTTTCTGGGCAGTAGTGAGGCTCTTGGAACCCAGCGGCATGGGCTCAGTGTCAAAGACTATGGAAGCTGCAGGAGACTTAAAAATAAATAACTCCTCCACGGTGAGAGCAGACACGGTCTGCAGAACCCTTCCGTCAACTTGCAAACAGCATGTCAAAATAAACAGGCACACAAAGTCATGAATTATTTATTAGGATGAACGAATTCCAAATATTTGCACAAAGTATTTAAATGTGACATAATATTGTACTGAATCAATGTTATATTAAAAGTATAGCCCTGGCACACATACAATCTTTACTCAAATGGTGGTAAATTACAATAATGTTTAAATCAGAACTGGCCCAGTCAATTCTCCAGTCATTTTCCAGTTTCCATGGAAGTTGTAACATTACAGGTAAATTGGTTATACTGGGATTGACAAGCGTTCCTAACAAACAAGTGAACAGGAGACTGTGTTTTATCTGAATAAAATGGCATTCAGACTTCTCAGCTTCTTTTAAAGGTTACGATCTAAATGTAACATAGAAACATTTTGTCTCCCCCAAGTTACTTAAAATCTGTTATTCTTTGGATGGGATGTATGACAAGTAATGATTTGGCTTAATTTTCTAATTGAATAATTTTGAAGACGTCCCCAATGTAATATATTATAATTATGTAATATTATATATTTATATATAGCAGACACTCCACCTACATCTTTTTAAACATCCACACTGTTTTAACACTCCAGCCTGTTCCCCGCCTGTGTACCCCATGTCTTTTGGCTTGTTCATTGTTTTCACCTATCCCTCGTCATTGTTAACAAGTCCTGCACCTGATTCTGTTTTCCCTGATTGTTTCCCCTTGTATTTAAGCCCTGTGTGTTTCTTAGTTCCTTGTTGGTTATTGTATTGTCTACCTGGTTGTGTCTTTTCTGTTCTCCTGCTCCTGTGTTTGTTTCATTAAACCTGTGGATTATACCTGTTGCGCCTCCGTTCGTCCTCATCCGTTGTGCCATTGTGACAACTGGAAAAACAACTGAATTTCACAGAAGTTTACATTTTTTTTAAATACGGTCAAAAAACGTAAAATTACAGCAAATTGAAAAGAAAAAAGGGGAAAAAGGCACTTTTTACAGGTTTTTTTTTTATCTATTTTGTGACATCAGAAAGTTTACTGTTATTATGATACTGATGTGCACTCTACGGAGGATAGGTTTTTTCCTACCAAATGCTGGTCAATTAAAACACAACTACTGGATGGTAAACTGCTGGGTTTGTTTCAACAAGAAATTATTTGTTGTTTTAATCCGTTGTGTGTCAAATATAAACATTTTCTGGGTTAATTTAACCCAACAGCTTGGTTTGTCCATTTTTGACTAAACACTGCATTGAAAATAAACCTGCATTTGTGTGTGAATGGTATTTTACTTGTAAAAAGATGGAACATGATTTGTGTGAACAGTTTGTGTATTTACAGGAAAGGCTATTCAGATTTGATGGAATTGAATTTTAGTAGCTTTTTTATTTGGTTAGCTTATAAAGGTAACAGGAACATTAAAGACTGACAGCTCTGATGAGAACTGTGTTGCTGTCTCTGCCAGGAATTAAATGAACCTTTCATAAAAGTTATTATGCATCACTCACCTGCATGAATACATGAACTGTCTTTTCCATCATTGTCTTTACACAGTCTGATTATTTTTATCTTTACTTCCTTGTATAGTCCATTGTCTTGTTGTTCATGTTATACTTGTTTTTACAGTTTACAACTTATTGCACCAAACGTACAAATTCTTCTTCATTTAACAATTTATTGTTTCTGAGTATTTTGATTCGCTCAACTCATCATACGACTCTGCATATATAAACTACTAAGGTATTTTTAATGGGATTAGTTTGTGTGTATAGCTGTAAAGAAACCCCTTGTAATGTTAAGAAAAGCAAGCAATTATTTGAACAAAAATTGCACAACATTAAAGTATTATGCAGTGGGGAGGGGTTAAAGGTTATGCAGTCCAGTTTTGACATCCTAGCACAAGGCACTTAATTACGGCTTGATTCGATTTACAAACTTGAAAGCTATTCTTGGTCACATTTTGTTTGATTTCCATTATTTTTTAATCTGCTTTGTTTTTTTTCCTTTGATAAATGAGAAAAAAAAATCAAATTGATTTTAGGATGACATGAGACTTATTCCAAAGCTGACATTCAGGATTCTTCATTCTTCATCATGCCGGATCTTGAGACATTGTAACGTCATCTTTAACAATGACCTTGGAAGATGAGAGAAGTTCAGCAGAGCCAGTCTGACCACATCTGAATCAGACAATCACCTGAAGCATCAAAGACATTCTTGACAATGTAAAGTAAACATTAGCTAAATCAACACAAAACCAATTTTCATAAATTCACATGTAAAACATTTCAAATCATCTTTAGGATAAAAGACTTTAATTATATCTTATAAAATATTTCAGTCAAAAATGTAATATAAATTTGTTTTCGAAAACATTTCTACCATACAGATGAATTATGCAATAAACACTCAGTTGAATGCAAAGTTTGGTATTCATTTGTGATTCATCCACAGTGGAACTTCCAACATGTTGTTAAAGTCTCTATCGGGACACAAATAATAGAAGTTACCGGCACAGCGTGTGAATTATGTTTTCTTGCCTAACGGCACCGTGTATGCCATTATTCATTACATAATGATCCCTTTGTGTATACACCATGGGGGTTGTTTTAAACAGTCAAACTACAACTTCAACCGTAGTTGTTTACTTCATTCTTGTAGAATTGTAAATGAGGGAAGTTGCACAAGAAAGTTTTGTTTACTGTTAACTTAGATTTGACTTTGAGAGTCATTAACAACAATTTCTCTTAATTTTCTTATTTTATTTTCCTCTGATTTTTTCTTTAATTTGACTTGGCATGTTTAGCAAGCTTCTCTAAATCTGCAAATAAATGTGAATATATCAAAAAAAATGTACTACTGTAACTTTACTTGCTTTTTTAAAGAAAACTCTATGACTTCCCTAATGATAATCGTTCTACATATAATAGAACAACAAAAACCAAAAGAAGACAAAAAAAACGAAATATGTGCTGGGTAAAAAGTGATTGATTTGTTTAGTCACCTGAACAGTTAAGAAGAATGTAGAGAATGATGTATGACAGAAACGGAGGAGGTGCATGGCAAACAATGCGACAGATTAGTCCTGTGACGCCATATGGAAAAGAACGAAAATATAAAAGGCACTGTAAGAGTCAGTCAAGAGGACAAAGTTACCATTCACAGTTATTCTGCGAATGAAAAGAGAGTTTCAGTGAAGATGTGGAGGTTCACGTGTACGACTTTAGTCCTGCTCATATGTGTCAAAGGTAAAGAATTCATTATATTCACTGTTTGCTTTAGATAGGCTATATGTGTGTCTTTGAATCGGAGTAAGAATATCAAAACCATAAAACTGCAGTTAAAATGTATTCATTATTGTAAAAAACTCTGTTCTTAAAGGCAATTTATAATATCTCTGTGTAAACAGGTTATTTTAGCAAAACTATGCAGTTTTCTATCCAGTATGCCTCTCTCTGAACAGGGATCATATGTAAGGCATGGGCAGTCATAATGTAAAAAAATGCCAAAGAAAAAAGTATAAAATTAAAATACATGGACAGGTTAAATTATTTTGCTTGCAAAAACTGAAGTAAGACGAGATGTAAAACACAGGTCCAACTATTTAATAATGATCTGTGCCAATAGGCCAATAAGAATCAAGTTTTCCCTAGAGCCGTCTTTTTATTGCTATGATCTTGTAAGATAATGTGAAGATTCAATCATTCCCAAAATAATGTTCCTTGGGGCATTTACAATACATTTAATTTTGCAGGGCATATTTAGTGTAACGAAGGTTGTGATTTGAATGATTGGAGGCTATGTATGCTTTAAATGTAACCGGTTTTTCCTGAAATGTCTGGCTCGTAGTTTTCCTGTAGCTCAGTGGTAAGAGCATTGCGTTAACATCGCATGGTTGTGGGTTCGATCCCAGGGGATTGCAAATACCTATATATAAATGTATAGTATAATACAATGTAAGTCGCTTTGGATAAAAGCGTCTGCTAAATGCATAAATGTAAATGTTCTCTCTCATAAGTGCAATGGTTTGCGGAAGAAACTTATTTAAACACAACTTGTTTGTAATATTCTTTCTTGTCACTTTTTAATGTAACGACACCAAATAATGTTTACTATTTTGTCTTTTCCAATGCAGGTTCACACTCTCAGACGAATGGTAAGATGCTCTCTCTATCATTAGATGTTATTAAGTCAAATTCTTTTCAAACAGAAATATTTCTATCATTTATTTCATTATGATCTCTCAAAATTGTTCAACAGTTTGTGGCCGTGCCCCTCTAAACACTCGTATTGTGGGTGGTGTAGATGCCACTGGAGGGTCGTGGCCGTGGCAGGTCAGTCTACACAGCTCCACTTACGGCGGCCATTTTTGCGGAGGCTCACT
Source organism: Triplophysa tibetana (assembly GCA_008369825.1). NCBI lineage: Eukaryota > Metazoa > Chordata > Actinopteri > Cypriniformes > Nemacheilidae > Triplophysa > Triplophysa tibetana. Next base: position 12,135,241 of record CM017905.1, on the reverse strand, counting down.
CATCAACAAAGAATGGGTTTTGACAGCAGCTCACTGTTTATCTTCGTAAGAACCACATAATAACTGCAAACTTTCAGCAATGTATTCAGTTAAATCCTTTTGTTATACTTTATGGTGGCCTTGGTTACCCCTGATACCCATAACATATAAACATCAATTTAGATGTATGTATTTTGCATATATCCATAGTTCACCTAAGGATATACTTTTCATGTTTTTTGTAGGATGTTTGTTCCCTGGACTCTTAAAGTAAAGATGGTTATAAGGATTTTTCGCAGCAATGTCATAGAACAACCATTTTTGGTTACACAAAGAACCATTCAGTCAAAGGTTCTTTAAATAACTATCTCTTTCAACACAAAGAAACTTTTGTGAAACATAAAGGTTGTTCAGTTGTTAGACGTTCTTTTATGAAACCAAAAGGTTCTTGTTTTCTATCCAAGTTGAAGTTTATATTGAAAGTTTTTAGCATTTTCTCATCTTGTATCCAGTGTCACCACATCCAGTATGCTCGTGTACTTGGGAAGAAAAACACAGCAGGGAGTTAATATCCATGAAGTCTCTAGAACCGTCAAAACCCGCATCATTCACTCTGCCTACGACAGCTCCACCGTTAACAATGACATCGCTCTCCTGCGTCTGTCCTCTCCAGTCACCTTTACTGACTATATCAGACCTGTGTGTCTGGCATCCCAGAACAGTGTCTTTGCTTCTGACACCAGCAGCTGGATCACAGGCTGGGGACAAATTTTAAACGGAGGTACAAACATTCAGAAAAATAGTTATCCATCGCCATGAAGACGTCTACTTGTAACAATACAGATTAATGATGTTTTGTGTTTGTGCACATGTATAGTGAATTTACCAGCTCTTGGAGCTCTTCAAGAAACTGTGGTCCCTGTGGTGACAAATAATCAATGCAATATTCTTCTGGGTGCTGGATCTGTCACCAACAATATGATGTGTGCTGGTTATGTGCTGGGTGGCAAAGATACTTGCCAGGTAAATCAACTACGAGATTGATATTTTGTGCCTTCAAAAACTTTCTTCAAAATCTGAAAGAATATAATAATAGAAACTTTACAAAATATGTACTTTTCATATTTGATATACACTCTAAAAAAATAGTCTCATATAGTACTAAAAGTGGTACATGGCTCGTAATCATAGGGGATCCACTTTTAGTGTTATACAGAACCATATTTTGGTACTTCAGTGGTTGTTCAGCAGTTTTTTGTGATGACTGAGGTTCTATATAGAATCGCTGAAGAATCATACAGGGGCTTAACATGTTCTTTACACAGATACTGTGCTTTAGGGCACATCGGTTACCCCAAAGAACCTCCGAAGAACCTCTGAAGAACCACTGAAGCACCAAGATATGGTGCTATATAGCACTAAAAGTGGTTGCCCTATGATCACATGCAAAGAACCACTTTTAGTGCAATATAGCACCAATTTTTTGAGAGTGAATATATAATAATTATTATACAATTATCTTTCATTTAAAATAATATAGTTGTTTGGGAGGTTGTTGTCCTGATAAGAATGTCCCATAAAGTTTAACTGAAACATGTAATTCCTCTGTCTTTTTCATTTTGTCACCCTTTCTGTAGGGGGACTCTGGAGGTCCAATGGTAAGCCAGTTGTGTTCAAAGTGGGTTCAGTCTGGTATCACTAGCTGGGGTTATGGCTGTGCTGATCCCAACTCACCCGGAGTGTACACCCGTGTGTCACAATACCAGAGCTGGATCACTAACAATATCAATCAGAATTTGCCGGGATTCATCAACTTCAATCCCCCAAGCTCTTGCTCTTCTTCCAGCCTAAGTAAAAATCTCAAAGATACAGCCATACACATTTAAACATCCTTAACAAAACTTGTATGATTTATTGTCTTTATATGTGTTTTCGGTATAGCCTCAACCTCTTGTTCTGGGAGATGCAATGAGAAGTTTGGTTTACTAAATCGCTGTAACTGCAACCGTGGATGCCTAATAAAATGCTGCAAAGATTTCACACAGCGATGTGGAAGTAAGCCAAACACACACGCACACCTCAGTACATGCACTCAAACACACAATCACACAAATAATTTTAACACACTGCAGTTCGAATTTTAGGTTATTTTAAATTTTCAAAAAAAAATTATATTGTGAATTCAAAGCTATATATATGGAAACACAAATGTAACTAGAGACAATGGGAATTTGATTTGCAATGTAAGAAAGTTAATATCGCAAAATTCTATTAACCTCAACATAACTAATTTTAGACATCCAGGCGTATGCTATTTAAGATCATGAAGAACACAGTAATGTGAAACCTTTTACTTTTAAGAAGGAGTGTGTATACACCGCGTGTATATGCTTGACATTGTGTAACATAACTTTGTTTTTCTTTCTCTGCAGTTTGAGGTATGCAGTAACTCTCAGGATGGTACCAGGAACTCTCAGGAGCTTGGTCAAACCAGTTCTCAGTCACATACTTTTAGTTTCATGTTGCACCACATGTGAAAATAGAACATTTCTTTATGTTCCAATGAAATCAAAAACGACAATATTTTATTTGTAAGTGCACATTGCTAGCTCTGCAGTGAGTACAATAAATAAAATTGTCATAAAATATCACTATTTCACTTGGTATGAAATGTACATATTTGTAGCTTTCAGTTTTACAAATAATAGTTTCGTATTAAGATGTATCCTATGAGATGGCAGTCTTCAAGACTTGTAGAGAAAACACTAGAGACTAGAATGTTTTGCTAGACTCTTATCTTTCTTTAAGTATATGCACAAATAGAAAATATACTGGGAAAATGTCAATGTACACAAAAAAAACCCACAACATCTTATTTACAGCGCTTTTTTAGCTTTTAAACTGAGATATTTTATTTTTGCCAGAAAATAACATGTCGGCATGTGGTTTACAGGAACTTTCCAAAGGCATGGTTTTTATACTGAGCTATTAAAATTCTCTCTCCCTATCCCCACCCCTAAACCTATCAGAAATCAAAAAGTGTCATCATAAACCATGTTTATGTTCTAATAACCTATGTTAATACTACCCATGTAAATTTGTGTCATCACAAACCGCACATTCAAACCCTTGCACACTCCCAACCGGTTGATATTATCACTTAAGTCATATAGTTTTATTTGAAGCAGCACTGAAAAATAAATTTTGACCTTCAATGCAAAGGTTCGAATTTAATTTAATTTTATGGAGAAAAATTCTGAAATATCTTTCCCCAAAACCCTTTTTTTTTGACTGAAGAAAGAAAGAAAGACATAAACACCTTGCATGATGTGGGGGTGAATAAATAAACAGAAAAGTTGTATTTTAAAATTAACTAGGGCACTTATTTTCTGTGGTGACTAGATGGCATTTGTTTTACATTTAAATTTGAATGCATTTAAATGCAACTGGTCTGTAGGGCTTCTGTCTCATCAGCTGCTGTCTCCTTTCTCTATTTCTGTCATTGTGATATGTATTAACATTGCACATTTGAGCTGATATTGTTTTCTATATGATTATCAACATATTCTGCCAACTAAGATTTTATCATTACATATTCAACTGTTATTTTTTATAAAGCAGCACTTTGTGGTTTTTCGAACCTTAAAACTATGTTTCTAAAATGACCTCATTGGTAGAACAACTCTTTACTGGAAGAATTCTACTACCGCTGCTACCTGAGCTGCCTCATAGCGGCTACAACCACACTTCTAGTTCTTTGTACACACAGCCCTGCCCATCCCATGACTGCGGAAGCGTTCTACATGGTTTCCAAACTATGTTTTTTAGTTAACAAATTTATGTGTATAGTGCTGCCCACAGGGAAGCTTATAGAGCGACATTATTTACCACATTGGCAAGCAACAAACAATTGCGCGAATCAACCACATGTGGGAACCGTGAGCAAACGTTTTCAAGTGTACACAAAAATGGTGATATATGTAGCACTAAAACTGGTTCTTGGATCGTAATCATAGGGGAACCACTTTAAGTGGTATAAAGAAGCATATCTTGATGCTTCAGTGGTTCTTCATAGGTTCTTCAGCGGTTCTTTAGGATGACTAAGGTGCTACATAGCACCACTTTCATATAAAGAACCCGTTTAGCCCTGTTTGGTTCTTTAGAGGTTGTATATGGCACATCAGGCATCCAAAGAACCCCTGAAGAACCACCAAAGTGCCAAGATATGGTTCTATAACGCACTTAAGTTCTTCCCATATTATTACGAGCCAAGAATCACTTTTAGTTTTATGTAGCACCATTTTTTAGAGTGTAGTGCACATATCTACACCTCCCAGATATAGGATTGACAACATACATGTTTTCCAGTTGCATTTGTTCTTCTTCTCTATTGTGGTGAGTATCGGAGTGTTAAAAAAATAAAGAGAAAAAAGAGATTATCTGGTTGCACAGTCATAGGGTGAACGTTAGTAAAGTGTAAGTTCACTGTCGTTGCCACAGACCGGGAAGAGGAGATAAGGCAGTGTGCCACAAAGAAGATGATCAGCAGTTACCCCAAACCCAGGTCACTGAAACTTTGTGATGACTGGCAGCTTTGTGGACTGGAAACTTTTTCAAACCGTTTCTTTCCAAAATCTCTGTCTCCCCAGTCCTGTCACGTGTTAGGCCTTAAAATAGGAGTTGGAGGCTCCTATTTTGATGGTGGCTTCTTTACACTTGCAGGCGTATGTTTTTAATCTTCTCCTGCACCTATGATCTTAAAGGAACAGTTCACCCCAAAATTTCTGTCATCTTTTACTCACTATTGAGTAGTTACAAATCTGTATTAAATTCATTGTTCTGATGAACACAGAGAAAGAAGAATGCTTGTAACCAAATAGTTCTTGCCCACACATTTTCACACCTTTTTTTGTTCTCTTGAACACAAAAAAAAATATTTTGAAGAATGAAGGAAAGCAAACATATCTGGGGCACTATTATCAACCATTGTCAATCCTCATACTCTGGTAGTAAATGGTGCCAATAACTGTTTAGTAACAAGCAGTCTTCCAAATATCTGTCACTGTGTTCATCAGAACAAAGAAATGTATTCAAATTTGAAACAATTTAAAGGTGAGTTAATGATGACCGAATTAAAACAATTTAGCGAACTGTCTCTGTGACAGTCCTTTTGTCCCTTTTTGAGGTAACTGTTGTAGTAATTGATGTCTCAAAACTGAATATTATTAACATTCTTACAAATATATTTCTTTCTGTTCCCAAGAATAAGAACTGCATACAGGTTTGAGGACAGCATTTTCATTTTTGGGTGAACTATCCCTTAAGGAATGACCTCTGCATTTGATCTTTGAAGCCACATGAAGGCTCAGCTTATATAAGGACTATTGTTTGTTCAAAATATGTATCTACTGCAACATCAAAATTATTAATTTATAACAAAACCACTGCTTGAAAAAAAACGTAATGCAATTGTTTTTGTGCAACTGATTTTTTTCATGAAACCGTGTGAAAAGTTGCTTTTAACAGCTTGTCCATGTGACTACTTTCCCTTTCTAAATTTTGTTTATGGATATTAAATCATAATAATTTGGCACATACTGAAACACATGATTTTGTCCAATATTTGTGTATGTTCTGTACTTGAACCCCGACTTCTCAGCTCTCTGTCACACCATCGTACGATAATGTTCTGTCACATAATAAACAAGGTGAGATAATATGAACAGTTTGCGGGAACCGTCTGTAAGGATAACGAAAGATAGACACTCCCAGTGACCTGCAGTGGATGATAGTTTAATAAAGCATGTTTGTGTGCATTTTAAGCAAACTGATGAAAGGTTAAGGGGAGAGTGTTTTGATATGCCTGGGTCGAAATCAGGGTGGGGTGTTGTGTTTCTTTAATGATAATGTATTGGGACAAAATTGAAAAATGAATGTCTCCTCTCTCTATTTCTGGGTGATATGTATTAATATTGCATGTGTTGTGTTTTCTTTGAGCTGATATTGTTTTGTTGGGGTAGATCAGCCCATGCCTACTGAGGATCTGCATCTTTATACTTTTAATTATTTTAGTTTTAAGGTAAAATGTGATTCATGACACCAAAGCGTCATCACCAAAGTTTTCCTGCAGCTCAGTGGTAAGAGCATTGCGTTAACAACGCAAGGTTGTGGGTTTGATCCCAGGGGATTGCAAATTCCTATGGAAAATGTGTAGGATAAAGCAATGTAAGTCGCTTTGGAAAAAAGCGTCTGCCAAATGCCTAAATGTAAATGTAAATATAAAACTCTGCAAAACACAGATTGGAGTTCTTAGAGCCTGAGCTACAAAGTCCTTAAATCATTTATTCATATTTCTAAGCAAACTTGATGTGTATACCGTGCTTTCCATGGTAAGAGGGATTGATTTCAGCATGGCTGTGCCACTTTATAGAACTGCATAATAAAAAAGTATCTAAAACTATTAAATACAGGTTAGAATCAAATTTAGAGTTGTTAAATAAATTCACGTATCCTCCCACGCATTAGTCAAGCGGAAAACCCCAATGCTCTGGGTCCCCGCAGTTTGGCTCTAGCTCAGAATGTCACTGTGTCAGCGAAATGTCATTTACACACAAGCACAGACATTTCTGCACATTTCTGGGCATATGGGACGGAAGTTTGGCATGTTATTTTAGAGAGGAAAAAATATATTTGTTTCCTTAGCATATGACCTAGGCTAGTTGGAGGATGGATGTTGCAGGTGGCTGTGCAAGCGGCCTGGGATGGCTCTTATGTGGGGAAGCCCGCTCATGTATGTTTCTGAGTAAAACCACATTGTCCTCGCTGCTGTCTTAGCAAACATGGACAGAGAGGAAGGCGACTGTTTGTTTCCTGTAAAGCAGGTGCAAAACCAAATACAAACACACACTTGAAAAGTGACACTGCTTGTATCAAACAGAAATATGAGCCATTGAATGTTTTGATATAAAGTCCTAATGGTAGACAAATAGTTCATAAAATGCACAGTTGAAGATTTAATAGACACTACTGTGCATTAAAGCCACAAGGCAGACTAAGCCACAGAATGATTAATTTCTAAAGTGGCTTAGACTGGCCCTTAACCTACTTACCTGGTAAGAGAGGGAAAGAGAGAGAGAAAGAGAGAGAGAGAGAGAGAATCACGATATGAACCTTTTACTAAGCAGCAAGTTGTTTGATACTTGCGCTATGATTTTAGGTTTTGTTCAGTGTTGAAATGTACAGTATATCCACAACCAGACTTGGACGACTAGCATAAAATAAGGGAGATTAGACAAGCAGGTAAGAAATCTGATTCCGGGATATAGCATAGGTCTAACCTGTGCATCTCTTTGAACTTAAACACCACATAATAATTTTAATATTTTCAATATAATATTCAATATAAATATATACTGTTAATATATACATCATAGCAAGCATGACACCAGTTATAACAAAACCTCCTATTTTTATCTTACAAACACACGTGCTTGTTTTACATGCCTCTGTGGGCAAATCCATCATTTGCACAAAGCCCAAAAAGAAAGATTGTTGTGTGAAATCATTAGATATTTTTGCTTGTTGATTTAATGAGATGACAGGGGTAGCAGGACACGTCAGTGTGGGCATTTGATGGCACTCAACGAAATCGCACATTAAAGGAAAAACGTACACTGATGTTAGTGCAAAAATAGGCCTATGTAACTTACGACTTTTAATTACATTTAAGTCTAATATAGGCTAAATATGGTTTAACAACGCATATTTGTCGGCTATTATACGGGTTTCATTTCTTCCAGATGTCATCTTCCATATTAAATCTCATATAGTTCAAATAAAGTTAGATGCTTTTATTAATAGCATTAAGAGCTCGTGACACTCACCGCACGTCCTGAGGGGTGTGCCCAGCGTAGCATCCTGTAAAGTGTAATCAACTGGTGCTTTGAATAGACAGATTGCTGTAACGTAACATCTGCACTGATGTAGGCAAGCAGATAGTGCAAAAACGTGTTGTTTGATTGGTTTAAATGTGTGGAAACGTATGAGACTTGGAAAAGCAATGTAGACGTGACAGGTAAGAGATTTACAAACTTTGTTCGAGTCGGGTACGAACTACAATTAAAAACACACTTGATCTTGTCAAAGGAACTAGTATTTATATAAATATATCATATTATGTGCAATACTAAAATCATATTTTATGAATATAGGACTACAACTGAATATACACCGTGTCTACACCGGACTGCAAAATGCTAAATTAAAATTAGAATAATATCTTTTGTCGTGTCGCGTCCGGTGTGTACGCGGTATAAGTATGGTTTAAAAAGAGCCGTAGTCTAGCCTTTAAGATTTTAGTAACCTGCATGGTGTGACATGGAATTTAAACCATGAATTTTGTACGTTTTTATTCCATAATCAGATAACATAGCCATATATTCTTAGTAGAGCAGTTTGAATGATAATGTTATTTGCAGGCATCCTTGCTCTTTTGCAGTTTGATTTGTTTTGACTTCTTGTTTTAACCAGATATATCATTCACCTTTGAGCGATAGCAAACGCTTAAAAATCGCAAACATATTTCACTTTTCTGCTCTTTGATGTTTTGAGTTTGTTCTGCTTTGGGTTGGTCTTCAACATTTCTGTTATATCTTAGCCCGCAAAACAAGTCAATAGATTAGGCAAATGTTGGATGAGAATAGGGTATCATACTTGCATAAATCACACCCAAATCAGACTAAAACATTCTAATTTTAGCTGTAGGAAGTGAATGGCTTTCTTCAATGCATGGTTTAAAACGGCACTTCCTCAGCTGGAGAGTTACCATAGCAATCAGCCCATATTGGGTGCAACAAGGTTTCTGCGGTAGCATACAACGAAATGTTGATGATGTTTCGCTATGTGCTGAGCACATAGTAAAACTACAGAGATGCAGACAGGTCCGTACCTTCGGATAATTCATTTATTAGGTTGTTTTCAAAACAGAAGAACGAATAAAACGTTATTTTTTTACATATTACACGATACGTATTCGAGACGACTTTGAGGTTTGTTTTCCACAAAATTTCTTTAAGTGCTTCAAATTAATATACAACAAAACCCCCCAAAAAAATCAAGTATTCTTCTTGTTAAAGCGCATTTTAGTCCATCAAAAGTTCAGCCTCTGGCGACGAGACTATCTTTAATTACATTTGTGTTCAGTGGTATGTGCCACTATAAACGTAAACAACAATATCTTAATATGTAGGTATACACTTCTGTGCAATGAGTGTACTGAAATAAAGAATGTGTGTGTGTGTGTGCGTGCGTGCGTTATGAATACATATATAAAAGCGTGCATACACACATATACATTTTTCACATATACATGTATACTATTGGATGTTCAAGCAAACACATATGAAAAACATGTGCTTACTGATCTGAAATCCATACCAATACATCTTATTTTAGTAATGCAGGCATGTACACTTTTACGCGCATACAAATAAACTCAATGCGTGCATACACTGAAACACTCGCACATACATACATACTCTGGTTTCAAACACATCTATAAAACACTCGCACATACATACAAAATATGACATTCTTCAGTTTGCATGCATAGTGATATCATATGTGGATGTGCGGGAACTTTTCAATGTAAGCGGAAGGCATGTCAGTGTGGAAGAGTTTTTCATTTAGATGAATCTGAGAGGGATAATACCCTTAATTTAAGGGCCTTAACGTTTATTAGTGAAATTGCTTGCTTGCGCAAGTTGCAATCAGGTCGCCTGGGATGTGTGTGGCTTGCAGGGAGCGGATCACCTTTTGACTCGACAGGGGGAGACGTCGGCGAGTCGTGTTAATTGCCACCCTACTGGTTGATATACACTACGGCAGTTCTGCTGTCCAACCGGTTCAGCACGTGCTTGTCCTGCACGAGAGGTTGTAGCCTCTTCAGTGCAAGTAGCACAGCCAACAACTCTGTGCAATTGATATGCCAGCACAGGCGGGCCCCGTCCATCACCCCGACCCTGCAATGAGGTCACCACGACGCTCTCCACCTCTTGACCTCCCCGAGACGGACCCCTGTCCGAAGAAAGGTAATTTAAGACCAAGGGGATAGGGTGTGTTGGCAGAGAGGCGTAATGACCATACGCCTGGTGCCGGTGTGCCACACTCTCCAGGGAACTTGACTCTGTAGCCAGTGTTGGACTGGTCTCATGTGCATCAACCCGAGGGGTATCACCCCCGCCGAAGATGCCATGTGTCCCAGGACCTTCTTAAATTGTTTCAGGGGCACCGCTGACTGCCTGAATTGTTTCAGGCAGTTCATCACAGACTGAGCGTGCACTGTAGTCAGTTGCGCTGTCATGGAGACAGAGTTGAGTTCCAGACCGAGAAAGGGGATGCTCTGCACAGGGAGAACTTGCTCTTTTCTCGGTTGACCTGAGGTCCCAATCAATCTAGGTGCTAGAGCTCTAGGTGTGTGTAACCAACCGAAGTGCGGGCAAAACATATCCACAATGGCTGCCCCAGCATGCTGGGAATCCAACACTTGAGGACGCCAGCGTGTACGTCCCCCTCCTTGATGAGTGTATTGCTTCCATGAGAACAGCGGGACATGCCACGCTGGAGAAATTTGCTCTTTTAGAGAAAACTTGAATACTTCTGGAACTGCCGAGACGCCCAGGGGAAGTCGCCGCGGGAAGGGACAGCCCACTGAATCACGTTGTAAGAATCCAGCAGTAATTCAGCGTAGAGTTTGAAGTCTCAAAGTCGATCATGTGTGAAGGCTCCGAAGAACAAAGGTGAATGAATGCAGCACGCTGTCTCCCTTTATACCCGGATATCCGGGGGCGGAGTTCGGCATGCAAATTTAATTCGCCAATTTCATTGGCCTTTTCTTAACTAGTCGAAGTTGATAGGTTCTCAAGTGCGAACCCCACTTGTCGGTCGACACAATATCCAGAGACCGACGGAAGGAATAACAATTATATGAATTTACACGGACCCAGACATCACAGAAAGTGAACAAAATGTCTTCCTACCAGAGAGGGACTGTTTTGAAAACATGGTCCTGGTTTATTAGTTTGTTCACTCGTGAACTATATTTTGAACAACATGTTGTCTATGCAGAAGATTGCTGTGTTAAGTATTTTTGTTGGAAGTCACATTTGAATGTTTTTAATCTGTTCTAATTATATAAAAATACTTATGAAGGTTTTGTACCTAGTAGAGACGCTACATTCAGACTTCAAGAACACTTGCTTGTGTGCTTCTGTAATATATAATGTGGTACTACAATTTTGTCTTAGTACTAAAGAACTATGCCTCTTACTTTGGCTTCTTACTCTGTCTTTATTTAGATGTCTCAACATCAAAACGGGAGACTGGAGAGAGGGCCGGAGACTAAACAGGAGAAAGAACAACCATTCAATCAACTTTTGAATAAAAAGAAAAGGGAACAGGGTACTTTCTTTTGATTGTTTTCACAAAGTTTGGTCCCTTAAACTAAGGGTTACTTCCATATAGTCTTTTGATACATTTATGTGGCTGAAAGTCACTGTACAACCAGACCATAAAACGTTTGTCCAATGATTGCATTCAATCCAAATGAAATGAAGTCATTCTGTCAACTTATTTATTTGCTTATCTCCATGCACCCTGGTAGCGCTGACATCATGTCATCAGCGTGTTCCATCCCTGCATTCGGAGTCACATACTGTGACAGTATGCAATGAATTTGATATAGCACCTACTTAGCGACCATTAGTTAAATTTGATATATTTCTTATACTTACAGCTATTTTCTAATAGACATTTATATGTTTTTGATAAACCTTCACAACAATAGAACAATATCCATACAATGCATATTGGTGCTATTGTTTTGCTTCTCAGAGAACACACTATTTACCCATATACTGATGCTCATGTATTGCATACTATGAAAGTATATTCTTTAATATTGTAATGTCCTTTGTATTAATGTTGACTAACGGGTAAATAAGAAATGAGGTCATTGGAAAGCATTGTGTTTCACCCTTCCCCTTCACAGACATAGCCTGAACATAAAACTTTGCAGTGTGCACAGTTTGGCATCAGAAAGAACACTGCTTTTAAAGCTAACCTTTCTAGTGACTTCAAAACTGGCTACCATTGCTATTTAAAGAGACGTGCTCCAAATTTATGCACTTTATTTACTTCTTTGGAACATAAAAGGAGATTTAAAGAGGCAGAACAGGGCGTCCCCATTCACTTCTATTCATTTGAAAAAAATGCACCTGTAACAGTCCTTCAGAGGAGGAACAATGCCACACAGGAAACTATTGATTACGTGATATATTTAATGAATCTAGGCAAGAAGATCAGAGTAATTGCAAACAGGTAAACATCCACGGGAACAAAAATCCAACTTAAAACATCCACGGAACAAAAACAGGCAAAATAGATAATCCACAGAGAATAGTTACAAAGAGAGCCAACGAGTGGTTTAAACCACAACGTCAAAATACAACAAGGCTGGACAATAATAAACATGACAAAACATAGGGATTAAATTGAGTTCATGGGATGGGGTTAAAAGTCCGATGATAGTGATCATGTGTGGCTTTTGTACAAGGGGACGTGGCTGACGGAGGCGATGCAAATGTTACAGTACCAACATTCTTTATTGTTTCTACTTCTGTTTTCCGTAGAAGAAATGACACCAGGTCAAGCGAACCAATCTAGTTACCATTGGTGTATTCGTTACATTAACTATGTTCCACAAAGTTAGTCAGTTGGAAAGTCTTCAAATGCATGAACTATGTTTCGATCTATAATTTCAAACCTAACAATGATCTTTTTTGTCAAATGTTTTGCTGATTAATTTGTTGTTGTGATTGACAGGTGCTATTGCCAGTCCCTGGGTGAAACAAAGGCTACAGCGGTTTATTCTTAATAGGCAGGACCAGGTTGCAATTCCAGATATTGTCCTGTCTGCATTTCCTAGGTTAGATACAGTGAACCTCATTATTAATCAATGGTCTCCATTATTAATCCAATAAATCTCATCATATTATATCTGTTTGTAAAATACAGCACACTCAGTAACTTAACCTATTTAGCCTAGCTACAAACACAAGCATATAAGTAGATGAAGTGGTTGCAGTTTCTGAACTCTTCTTCACAGTTAAAACTTTATGGCATTGCGTGTATAGACACCAGTGGGTAACCAGCTACGCTACTAAGAAATAAAAGATGTCTGAATGTAAATTTGTTAGTCTTCGAATCTGTTCATGTGATTGTTGATCAAATGTTGCTTTTTGATTGATGAATCTGTGCTGGGATTGTTAAGAGTTGTAGGGTTTTATTTTTCTTTTGTTCAGGAAACTAAAACTGGATTTGAATCAATCCGAGTCTATATCCAAGACATATTATTCTGATTGTTTTGGGGAGGACAATCCGTTAAGAAGAACAGGTGGCATACATATACATACACATACACACAAGTGCTTAAATAGACAAATAAACACGTTTTGTTTTACGTTGGTTGTCTCTATACTATTTTGTTTGCAGACCCACTAACTGAAAGGTTTATATGTTAAGCTCAAATTTGTGTGTGTGTCTGTCTGTAAAAAGTCTCTGAGCCAATTCTGAAAGTGAGACGAAAGAGGAGTTTAACCGGCAGACAGAATCCACTGCAGCGTAAGACCAGTGCGCCCCCTGCTGTCAGAGCACCTGACACTATGGGTGTGTGATGATTCCCTGTTCGTTCATTTAATATTATTCAGTCTTACCTATAATGAAGACAGCTCTAAATATAAGCTTAAGCCCAAATTTACAGTTTTTAGTATGACTTAACAAAGTCACAGATAATTCCTTAAAATTGTGCATTTCATAATTCAGCATATAAGCATTTAACATATTAAAATGATTGTGCTTTATGATCATCAGATTGTATATGTTTTGTAGGTGGAGCAGCCAGTTCTTCTACAGTACCTAACAGGAATTCGGCAGCAGATAATAAAACGCAGAACTACGGCCCGCCACAGTCACATGAGGTTTGTTATTAAATTGCTTTTCTCCGTCTTTCACACTTTTAGCATCCTCTTTTCCATCTTTTCAGATAAAAGTAGAAACATTATTTGTGTTCTTAATTATTTTAAATGAGAGAAATTTATACCAGTATGATTCATTTCACCGAATGGTTGGATTTTGCTGTATAAAAACACTTAATACCACACATATTTTACAATTCAGAATATGTACTGGGCAAACTCATAAAACTGTTTTACTTTTTGTTTGCTTTGTTTTTTAAACAGAAGATGGATGCATTTTTGTAACAGGACAATAGTTGACAAGTGCATGAAATAAAGCTGCCAGGCGAACATGCTAATAACAGCAGGACATTAAGCAAATGCTAGTGATTTGCAAAAGTATATATGTTTAAAATAATTTAATTTTCATGTATTTTCATAAAGCCAGGGGACATGAATGTTACCAATTTGGTGGAATGGCCATAGATCAGGGAATGAGAATGGCATTAGCATTTTCTGAAAAACAAAGCATCTTCAGAAACCTGACCAAATATGTTAATGTCAAATTGTTTTTAATCTGATAAAAATGTAGCGACAAATCTACAAAAAGTTTTTAATTCATGCTTTGTCATTATATTTCTTCATCTATATTTTTACTGTATCCACCATTTTCAGCTTTTTTGAAGCCTAATTAATAAAAAAAATTATTTAGAATCTAAAAACTTTTTGGATAAAACTATAAATACATTAAAGCGGGCGTAACACACAGGGTTTCTGCCAATCTCATATTAATCTTGAGTACCTATAGAGTAGTATTGCGTACTTCGTATCTTCGAAGAGTATTTAGTTTGATCGTATTGATCGTATATAAGATAGATACAGCTGTACGATTGTTTCCGAAAACATACGGCGCGTGCGGAGGGGAGGGATAGGCTGAACCAAAGCACATGCGCACCCATTGTCAACAAAACACAGACATCCGTTTCACTCACCGCATTTGGTTCATGTCCAGCATCTTTTAGCGCTGGGACAGCTCCATATATCAGTTTCAAACAATCTCCAAATCTAGCGTTATATCCACCGATCATATAACATTCATTACCCAAATGCAGTAAACAAACAAACACCTGAACTTTGCGAACGTTTGCTCTCTCTCTCTCCTGCTTACAAGTGAAACGTCTGCGCACGCTCCTTCTCCTGCTCTCCTGTGGCCCTGCCGCGTGATTTTCCGGGAGAATTGTCCAATAAGGGACTAAGAAAAATTGTTACAAAAAAGTTTTATATGTTCAAAAAAACTTTCAGAAACCTGTACAGAAATACTACGTAATACGCCCAACTCGTTTTTTTGACAAGTTGACCATGTTAAGCATGGGAAGACAGCACGTTTAACATTGTAAAGAAGTCAGAATGCATGATGCATAGTTGCAGGCCCGATTAACTCAATATAGAGGATTTGTCATTTAAAGTGATAGTTCACACAAAAATAAAAATTCTGTCATGAATCACCCTCTTGTAATTTTAAAACAAGTATGACATTCCTTCTGCAGAACACAAAAAATATATTTTGAAGAATATTGTAAACTGGCCCCCATGAACTTGCAAAAGTTACGTGTCCATACAATAGAAGTGAATGAGACCAGTGTTGTTCCGATACCAACTTCCTTCAGAATATCTTCTTTTGGGTTCTGCGGAAGAAAGTGGCAGTTGTTGCCTTGTGGTAAGAGAGTCGGACTCGTAACCAGAAGGTCAATGGTTTTATTCTCAGGGCCAGCAAGTAGCGATTGACGTGCCCTTGAGCAAGTCACCTAACCCCTGTTTGCTCCCCGGGTGCTGCAGTGATAACTGCTCTGGGTGGGTGTACAGGACTGGCAGTGTGTGTTTACAACTTTCAGTACCTGTATTCACTACTCACTGGATGGGTCACCATAGCTGACAAATAAGTCACTTTCACAGTTAATATCTCAAAAGGTATACAGAAGGTGTTGCTTTTCAAAAGGAGCTTCTACAACTCCTTGAATTTTTATAGTGTACAGCACTCTATGAGCGCTTTTTCATCATCATGTCAAATCATTCTTAATGCTTAATCATTGCCGATCCAGGCCATATGGAAATCGTTTCATTTTCCACTACGTGGCTGATAAAGGAACTCTGAAGAATGTAAACACGACCATGCCTTGGTTACGGAAGAGACTGAGCTATGACTTGAATAACATTTTGTTTCTCCTGGTACCCTCCTGCTCCACCTGTTAACCAGCTAAGAGAATCTGGTATCTAGCCAACCGACAAGTGACCAATCCTGAGTGGCTACATCACTACACACACAACAACTGTGCTAAAAATTCTGGTCCAAGAACAGGTTGTAATCGTGATGTACCAGGCTCACATGGAAACATAACCGTAACCATTTCAGACCGTGCTTAGAATATTAATAACTTGAATGAAGACTGCAACGGTGTCCTCCTGAATGATCAGGAGTGGTTGGAAACATTGATTCTGTAGCCATCTTTAAGATTCGGCTGAAAACACATCTATTCCTTCAACACCTGACTGATTACTACTGACTTCTGTTTGCTTCTGTTCACCTTATTACGAACAACAGTTGGATCTTAAGGATGAGCGCCCTCTAGCACCTGCAGCTTTTTACGAAGAGGGGTTATGACGTACAGTTACATGTATTGACGTGCAGGTAGGGATGGGAATCGAGAACCGGTTCTTCTTTAGAACCGGTTCCCAGTGAATCGATTCCTTGGAATCGTTAGCGTACCTGCTTATCAATTCCGCTTATCGGTTCCGCTCGCTGCAAATGTGTCATCATCAAAATCATACACACGTGCTGCGTTGTTTTGGTTACGCAGCAAACATGTCATCGAGGTAGAAGCGATCTAAAGCGTGATTATATTTCACTAGAAAAGACGCCAATGCGGTCATTTGCAACAACTGTAAAAGTTTAATTTCGGCAAAGAGAGGAACTACCTCCAATATGCAGAAACATTTGGCCACACAGCACGCAATTCATTTGCAGGACTGTCGCGTGTTTGATACACTCCTACTTAGCGACACAGCAACAACAAGTGAGTCAAGCAGCAGCGGCGCTAACGAGACGTCATCTGCTATTAATGCCGAAGGTAACTTCTCTATTTAGTTAATGTGAGCGCTGATAAGCTAATGTCACCCGCATCCGCTGCTTCAAATAAATGATCCACCCGCCCGCACGTATAATTTTCTCCGATATAGATATCCGGACCCGATCGTCACTTTAAATACTCAGGAAATGTTACTGATTTTTACGGTTTACTGTCTTTGACTTTGTAAATGCTTGCATCTAATCTTTCGATGTAGCACACACACGATGTAGCATATAAGATGTAGTAGTCTTATGGCTTTCATAAACATTGCCTCACAGTCGCTGCATATTACATGCTCAGCACTTGATTCATCCTAAACGCTACCACACGGTACTTTTCTTTCTTTACTATTTTTTGTTTTGTTTGTAATTCTCCCTTTTTAAATATCTCTCGGATCCGTTTTGACTCCATTTCGGCTTTAAGAAATAGACCCTCCCTACGCCACGCGCGCATTTCTTTTAAATTACTGCAAATTAGCGCCTGATTAAAAATGCATTTTAAACGTATTCGTATTTTTTGAGAAAATTTGTTAATATTGTATATGATATCATCCACCCGCAATTAATCAGAATGTATTTTTTTATTACCCGAGCGGATCATCCGCAGCGCCCGCGGATTTAACCGCCATCCGCGCATCACTAGTGAGCGCCATTTCATTGTGTATGTCAGTTGAGTTGAATTTTGTTTCTTCCTTGACTGTTTAGTCTGTGTTTTTAGTTTTTATGGCACTTAAAGGCACTTAAATGGTAGTTTTATTTCATTTTTTTGTCTGGACCAATGATGAATTTGAAAAATTCTATAGGTCCCTGGACTTTACTTTGTAGCCTACTTTTAGGTTTGTTCTGAGGTTGCTACACATAATTTGTGTATACTCTGAGTATGTGCTGTGTTCTTATCAGATATTAAAGCAAGTTAATACAAACAAACAAATTTATTCTTATTCCCTCACCCAATGAGAATCGATAAGAGAATCGATAAGGAATCGGATCGATAAGCAATATCGATAATGGAATCGGAATCGTTAAATTCTTATCAATTACCATCCCTACGTGCAGGATATTCCATTGCTTTTGGGTTGTTCACTTTTTTATGCATTTAATTCTTCGTTTTTGTTATAGTATCAATAATTTCACAAACATTAATAGTTTTAAAGATATTTTGGAACCACTTACCCAGCCCCCACCATAAACCTAAACATTTCTCAAACATACAAAACCCAACACATGAGTGAAAAGTACAGTCACAGGTATTTATTGCATAAATTGACCAACAAAAAGTATTTTACACAACATATTGCGTAAATAAATCTTACTTTACTCAAAATTCATAAATGGTGTAATGTGTAATGTAAATACAGTACTGACAGTGGACAAAAGCTTCTCCTCCTGCCGGTAGAGGAGGAAATTTGGGGAACAATCCAGAGCGTCATATTTGAGAAAACTGACAAACGACTTTTCTTATAATTCATTACATTTAAATAGTGCTTTTCTGGGTACTCAAAGCCCTTAACATCGAAGGGGGATATCACCTCGACCACCACCAATGTGCAGCATGCACCTGTATGATGCAACTGCAGCCATATTGTGGCAGAACGCCCACCACACACCAACTTATTTTGTTTTTATTTCCCCTATGCGTTTTTAGAAGAAATGTCTTAGATTAAATAGATACTTTAAAGGATAATGAAAATTCGGTCATCATTTACCCTATTGTCATTTTAAACCTGTATGACTTTTAGATATTTTAGAAAATATTTTAAAGAATGTTGGTAACGGAACAACAGCCGTAGCCATTTGCTACTATTGTATATACACAAAACCAATGCAAGTGAATGGATATGGCTGTTGATGAGTTCCCAACATTCTTTAAAATATCCTCTTTTATGTGAAAGGTGAACTATCCCTGTAAATTAAACTAAGAACTCCATAAAACCGGCGCTATGTATCAATAGCAACCTTTAAAAGCGTTGTACCTTTGTATTTTAACTGTTGTGGGTTGGCAGTTAATGATGTGTGAGGATAGCTGTGTTGTGTGGACACTGTTCATTATTCAGTTATTTCTTTGTTCCATTACACCAGGCAGAACAACAGCCGTGCATTGCCCTTCAGAACCCCATGTTCATGTCTATCATGACGCAGAGTTGGCCTGCCCCTCAGATGCATCTGTTACCAGTGCCTTCAAATTGTCATACAGGTAACACATGCATACATTTGAATCTTGAATCTAGTATATTAGCATTAACCTGAAATAGTTGTGTAAAATAAACAGTATGTTATTTCTATGTTATTTCTCAGTTACTGTGCCTCCAGTGATGTCTCATAGGCTATTGTATAAAACCAAGTCGGCGCCTTCTTACATCTCACACACATACACAGAGACTATTGCAGTTACACACCCCATAAATGACCAGCACCACAACTTTTGTCTACAGGACAGAATCCAGCAACACACTGTTCCTAAAAAGGTAAGACAAATAAAAGCACACATTTTGTATTTTTACATTGCGATCTGGAATACTTACAGATTCTGATTGGCTGGTCCTGACATTACAAAATATCCAATTCTCTGATAATAACGGTTCAAAACTAATAATACATGGTCATCTGAGTACTTTAAGTCATCTTGAAAGATGAAGTTTAATATTAATGTTACTTATAGATATACTGATGGTGGACCAGCTGGGCATTACTGCCTGACGCACCGCCTCCGGTGCCTTTGTGCAGGTTTGCTCCTCTGAACACCTCTCTGGGCATAAACGGTTCATCAGCTGTGGACCATCGCTCCTTTAACCTCAGTATATCTTCTGGTGCAGAGCGATGGCAGGGATCACTCCCTACCAACCCCTGCTGATGCCCTATGTGTTATTTCGACCCCACCCCCTATGCTTCCTCCTTAGGTACAGCCAAAAGCAGCCCTTCTCTGCGTCCTCTGCCAGTTCTTTAATGGCTTTTCAATACCCTGCTCCTGTACATCCCATGTCGTGGAGCAGGTGAACAGTTGAGGGGCAAATGAAGCCCCTGCATCCAACTTCGACGGGACACTTGGTGGCTTTATAGCCAGCCTCTCTGCAGTCTTCTGCCGGGTCTGCATACTTTGCACGCTTCCGCTCATTGGCACATGGGACAGTGAGCTCCCATGAGAAGAAGCTCTTGCATGACTCCACCAACAAGAAGCTCTTGCATGACTCTGACCACGTAATCAGGTCTGGCCAGAGCGGAGTTTCTACGATCTCCCTGGGGAATGGAGCTGCCTTCCCAGGTCGACCCTCATGCTCCACTCGCTGCAAGATGAGAGGACTCTAGATGTTGTTCCCTGGTGAGGGTGGTTGATGTTTTCTCCGGCCCTTGCAAACAGGATGGCTGGTCTGGTTGGCGCGGAAGGTCTACTATTAGCCTCCTGTCTACATGACTCTGCCACCTCTGATAGCTTCCTCGACATCAGATCTTGTCGCCACCTATCTCAGCCTTGGGACAATGCTGTCTTGCAGCCCGACAGGATTTGCTGGAGGCTTGCGTTGCTGGTATTGCAATGGGGGCAGAGTTCTTCAGTGCCGAACCACTGGTGGAGGTTTCTGGGACAAGGTAGGGTGTCATAGGTGGATCTGATCAGGAAGCTGAGCCTGCCTTGGGGGATCTTCCACAGGTCAGACCATGACAAATGCTTGTCTGTGACACCTTCCCATAGCATCTAGCCTCCCTGCCGGCTCTGAGACACCCCTTTGATGTTAAGGCGCTCCTGCTTGGTCCTTGTCATTCCTGCCACCATCATGGCTCTCCGCTCTTCCTTGGAGGCCTTTTACCAGAAGAGGGGTTCTCGCTCCTCCCAAGGCCTGCTCAACCCCCCTGGACTCTGCCGACTATTTCACAATTTTTCAGCCTGCTAATTGCCCTGTCGACCTCTTCCTGGGCTTTCCACTTCATCCCTGTCCGTGTGCTAGGGCCAGCTGCGCTCACCAGTTGGTTAGTGGATTCCTTCAGCTCCAGTACCATCCGAGCCTTCTCCTGCTGGTATCCCAGGCCAATGGATCGCAATGGCAGCTGTAGCACGTTCCTGCTGAAGAGGCCTACATCTGATAGGCATCTCTTTAGACCCAGCCAGTTGCTGATGAATGAGTTTGCCAGCCCATTCATCTTCTCTGCCACTGAGGAGGGGACTTCATAGGCCACATCACCCTTGGGTACAGTATGAACTGGTAGCTCCATACCTTATACTTGCCAGGGAGCTGGCTCCGATTAACCCTGGCCAGGCCATCTGCGAGATGCTTCCTTACTGTATCCCCCATCTGCCTATAAGAGAGGTCTGCTGTGTAGGTACGACCCAGGCTACGGACAGGTTGATTTGCCAGCAATGGGATTTCCTCACCGCCTGCGACAAAGATGGTATAGTCGCTTCTAACCCCTTTCCTGAGGGACAGGCTGCGTGATTTGGCGTGTTTGATCTTCATCCTCGCCCACCCCACAAGCTCGTCAAAACTCTTCAGAAGTCTTGTTGTACATGCTGCTGTCTGAAGAATGGAAATGTCATCCATATTAACTCTCACTGGTGGTAGCCTTTGGCCTGATGATAGTTTCATTCCTGGATTGTTACACGATCCAGGATGACCTCAAAGGCTACAACATCAGGATGGGAGAGATCGAGCATCCCATGGCACTGTCTACTTCCAGCTGTTGCCAGCCTATCGTGAAGTACTGATGGGTGCAACACATCTTGATGTCCTCAAAGTACTTGGCCACCAGGGCAGGAATGCTGATCAGGGATGTAGAAGAAGTCCAAGTCATACTCAATGAGTTGGCGGGGGACAGACCCGTATGCGTTGGCAAGATCCAGCCACACCACATGCAGGTCACCTCTCTTTCTTTTTGCTCTCTGCATCTGCTCCCATGTGACTGCAGAGTGTTCCACGCACCCTGGGAAGCCAGACACGCCTGCCTTCTGGCAGCTAGTGTCGATGTACCCATTGCTTATGAGGTAGGTGGTCAAATTCTTGGCCAGGATGGAGAAGAATATCTTGCCCTCAACATTCAGGAGTATAATGCTCCTCAAATGGCCAATGGTGGTGGAGTTTGTTTCATTCGGGAGGAACACTGTTACAGCTCCTACACATTACTGTGCCTAAATAATAACATACAGCCACGGAAAAAAATAAGAGACCATTTGAGATTTCATTCAATCACCATTTCTAGATTTATTGCGTCCATTTTAGTCCAGGATCTGTTATATGTAAACAAAATCAAACCTCAGGAGTGACATAAAGACACCACCAGTGATCTAATGATTTAAATTATATCTTTGCCAGAGACATTATTATAAATCACCGAGACCAAAAGCAATTCTGTATACATTTACATATTTTACACAGTTCCTGTCTGTCTCTTTGTAAGGTACCATTTCACAAAACGTGGCACAGTTGTTCAGAGGGGCTTTATGACAAAGAAAGACTGCTGGGCAGTGAGAATTACAGAGAGAGAGCAAAAGATGGAGGACACAATCTGTTTGAATCAACTGATAAAAGTTACTACTATCAGATGGGTCATGACGCTGAAGATGATAGTCATCGACCAATCAGATGGCCTCAGCGGCGCTTTAATAGATCTTTGCCCCCAGGCTTCAGCTGTCCCACAACCGTCACAAGCCTATCCCAGAGTATCATGAACAAACCAAACTATACCACAGGTAAGAATAAAGAGCTCACAATAAGATATGATTTCATGGGGACACGAGAGCCTTGCAGAATCTGAAAAATTTTGATAAAATAAGAGAAATTATGATTGTTCTGAACAAACCACTTCAAATAGAAAATGTTTATGTACTGTTCCCAACACAGAGTAAAGATGTTGTTAAACAACTGATTTCTAATTAAACAACTAATAAATAATACAAATTAATTTACAAAAATAATTTTAAAGGATTCTTAAAGGGATAGTTCACCCAACAGCAACATTTCATTTCATTTCATTTCATTTAGTCATTTAGCAGACGCTTCTATCCAAAGCGACTTACAAAGAGTTAAGAGCAACAAGCGATATGTCATACAGGAGCCAACACTCATGCTTAAGTTAATTTTATGGGGACTTTAGTTCCGATTTTCACCTTCCAACAATTAGGGGGCGTGCCAAGTTCAAGGCTTTTGACTTCATGTTTTTATTCTCCAGTGGTTCCGTTAGAAAAATATATTTTATCTCTTCCGATCAAGTCTGACTCTTCCAGATCCAAAATCGCAAATATCAAACATAACTTTTGTCTGCCTTCGACAGGATCATGCAGGAGACATCACACCGTAAAAAAATTGAAATACAGTTATTAGGATTATATGTGACTGTGTTTTGTGAAATAGCTTTTACAAAAAAATAACAAATTAATTATATAGTAAATAATACAATTACAAACAGACTCCTCTTATTGTTTTTATAACATTTTCCGTATTCTATTCTATAAGGTGTATGTAAATATATAAATACAATTCTGTGTGTGTGTGGGTGTGCGTGCATGTGTGTAGGCTTGGTGTATGACTCTCAGATGCTGAAACACGAGTGTGACTGTGGGGATATTAGCAAGCACCCTGAGCATGCTGGCAGAATTAAGAGTATCTGGTCAAGACTGCATGAGTGTGGTCTTCAGAAACAATGTGAGGTAAAGACTGAAACACTGAACACATAAAATATAGACGTTTCATTAGACGCACATGCTGGCCGGAAGTTACCTTCCAGACTGTTTGCTAATAACAATTTATTTTAGATTGAATTTAAATTAATTAATATAAATATTTTATTGTATAAAATATATTGTATTCCATATATTATTAAATTACATTTTAAACTACTCGACAGTTATTTATTATTTATTCTTTGCGGTGGTCTATTGGATGTTAAGTTTGGGCCACACAACATTTGTTTATGTTGTTGCTGCTGAAAGTGTCTTACTCACGATATGCAGATGTTTGTGACTGCAAAGAGACAAAATTATCTATAGCCATATCTGTTGTTATTGTCGAATGAATATACATCAAAATGTATGTTATACTTTGTTTTAGTTGGTTAGGGGCAGGATGGCCACTATTGAGGAACTACAGTCAGTCCATTCAAAGGATCACGTTATTCTTTTCACGGAGCGCTCAGACTGCATCGGTATGTAGCAGATACATGCACATACACCAATACAACATTGTGTATGTAAATGCATTTTAATGTTTTGTGTTTTTAATGTTTTGTGCCAATGTGTCGCCAACCCACATCAAGAGACGTTTCAGACACAACCATGTGGAGGATTGGGGGTAAGTTTGAACACTGTTACTATGTTTTTTTAAACACTGTGTCTTCTGTAATCTTTTTAATTGTTGCATGATCATGTCCTTGGATGTTTGCGCATGATTGACAGAGGCATCATGATATGGTATGGAACAGCTTGTCCAGTTCAGCAGCACTTAAAATGGCAGTCGGCAGTGTGATCGAGCTGGCCTTGCGTGTTGCTCAAGGAGAGCTGAGGGTGAGACTCCAATAGTATGGATTTCTTCTCCCACTAAACAGTGACCAAAATTTCATAATCTGTCCCTGACTTTCCCTCAGAATGGGTTTGCTGTGGTCAGACCTCCAGGACTCCACGCAGCACAATCTCAGACAGTGTGAGTTGCACGCAAGTGCATACAGAAACATCAATATTTTGTTTACCATCAAGTGAATAATGAAATGACAAAAAAAGAAAATGACAATAATGTTGGCTTTGTAATGTCATGATGGAAATCGTGTCACTTTTAATTTTAAATAGCACTTTATAAACTAATGTCTCTTGTTCTTTGTTATAGTGGCTTCAGTGTTTTTAACTCTATTGCTATTGCCGCTAAACAACTTCAGCACAGATTAAATATGAAAAAGATACTTATAGTGGATTGGGTAAGAAACACAAAAATGTAATGGTATTAGTCAATGAAATAAATCCACAATCGGTGATATGTTTTGAAGAACCCTGACTCTCAATTCTCATTGCACTCCTTTGCACTTTTATAAGGATATTCATCATGGTGTGGGAACTGAGGATATATTTTACACAGATCCTAGTGTGCTCTATATTTCTCTGCATCGGTACGACAACGGTACTTTCTTCCCTGGTACTGGAGGACCTAACCTGGTTAGTTCTGCTTAAATATGATCTGTGCTCACAAATATATAATATGTGTGTTCTTGATATTAGAGTCGATGTGTTTTGGCATGTAAGATGTGTGTATGTGTTGCAGGTAGGAGATGGGGAAGGGAAAGGCTTTAATGTCAATGTGGCTTGGTCTGGAGGGCTAAATCCTCCAATGGGAGATGCAGAATATTTAGCTGCATTCAGGTATGAACGAATTTGCGTGAAGCAACTTGCACATTTTCTTGAATTATTTTTCAATATCATTTCAGTTGTTAGTCCTGTAGAAATGATGCACCTTCATGCGTATTTTACAAAAACTAATAAACTAAATCTATCTCTGTCTTTACAGAACAATAGTTATGCCAATTGCTCGTGAATTTTCACCCAATGTGGTCCTGGTTTCAGCTGGTTTTGATGCTGCTGATGGTCATTCCCCTGCTCTAGGCGGCTACAAAGTGTCAGCTAAATGTATGTATTAGAAGTGCAGATTGTTCCCAGAGAGCACGTGTGAACAGTTGTGAGATTATTTGGTAACACTTTACAAAAATGTTGTATTTGTTAACATTAGTTAATGGGCTAGCTAATATTGAACATAATATATTACATAAATACAGCTGCAGAAAGAATTAAGAGACCAGTTCATACACCGTTTTCTGATTTTGAAATTTACATTTTACAGTTGCAATATGTGTTTGTTATGTATTGCTCCAAGACTTGTAGGGTTTTGGATCTAAATGCAGCTTCAATAGACAAAAGTTCAAGAAACAGACAAAGATCAGGGCAGGCAGCCAGGGGCGTGTTTACCATTTTTTTATTCATTTTATTTTACTTTGAACCGCATAACAGCACACAAAATTGTTGACAGTTTGGTATAAGAATAAACATTCTTTGTTTTGGAATCAAATATTTGATATGCACTATATACACTTCCCGAAAAAATGTGGGGCAAATTTTGATCATTTAAAATGAAATATTATTTTAGCTATCAATAATTGTTTCAACTAAATAGCATGAACACAAATCAAGTAAATGTTATAGCAATTCATTTCATTAAGTAACCCTCAAGATTTCATTGCTTGCTTTCTAGACTATGGTGGTTTTTATAGTGGATAACACCGCTACTGCAGGCAGCATAAATTCACAGACAAATTCACAGGCAATGGTCAGGGCAGTCAGCAGAGGTTTAGAATACAAAAATATAATCCAAATGTCATACACGATAATCCAACAATAAGAATGCTGAGAAATGCAGTGTGTAACACAAACAAGATTAAGCAATGAGTGAGTGAAAGAACTGGGTATACATACCTTGCGTTCCAACTGGGATATATCGCACTCCGAAGGGCCCTCCGGAGTGACAACAATCATTTAAGCCATACTGAAGGGTCGTTCCAAACCGAAGTGCTCTTAACTGTCCACTTCAAAGGACCCTTCAGAATGGAAGATTTCGAAGGGTACAGCTGATGGTCAATGTGGGCGCCAATGATTCTTTGCCTTGTGACGCCACCTCCTTATGAGTGCGGTATGATGACTCAGAAGGGCACTTCAAGAAACAGTTGTTTGGTCCCCTACACCATTTAAGGTTTTAAAGCTCTCACTCTGGAGGGTAAACCATTGGAAGGCCTAGGGCATAAGGCGGAGCCCTTCGAAATGGAGCGCAGGGATAGACAGACCAGCATAGGATGCCAAGATAGATACAGGGGAAAATGGCTGATGAGTCTAGGCAAGTATTAATGGAATTGTAGTGAAAACTAGAAGTGTGGGTAATATATGTAGTGCCCTCTGGTGGAGCTCGAGGTCACTCCCTCTGATGATCGTTACAGTGTTATTGTAAAATGAAAATTTTTGTTTCATTCTTTGAACTAGTAACTAGTAATATTTCTACAAAATTTCAAACAATAATTTTGTTTTTATTTGCATAAAATGAAAACTGGAGAAACAGGTCAAAATAACAGAATATAATCTTTTTTATTTTTTTTAGACCTCAAATATTGCAAAGAAAACAAGTTCATTTTCACTTTAAGCAATATAACAGTAATATTTGTACATGTATTTAGGTAATGTTCAAAAATATTTCTGATAAGTGATAACCTTTTTATCACAGTTTTCATGTGTCTTGTCATGCTGTCAGTCTGTTCGATGACTTTATGTCACTCCTGATGCCGTCTTTTGTTACAATTGAATAAACAATGGACTGGAATGGGCACAATACATCTAGAAATCCTTATTTGAAATTAATATTTGGAATGGACTCTTAATCTTTTCCGTGGCTGTACTATATATATCATAAAACATACAATAACAGCAGTGTGCCACTAAATATGTACATCTGTTTGTAACTAAAATACAAGTGTGTCCCAGGTTTTGGATTCTTGACCAGAAAGTTAATGGAGCTGGCTGAAGGTCGGGTTGTAATGGTCTTAGAGGGAGGTTATGACCTTTCAACTCTCTGTGATGCCTCACAGGCCTGTGTCGGTGCTCTTTTGGGAAATGAGGTACTTCTACAGATGCTAACCTCTTGTCTGAATATGACTGCTGTCCTTCTAAAACCTTGTACCTTGTGATATTTATTTTTTGCCATAAAACATTATTAGTCACCCTTTATGTTTGTTACTGGGTTTTGCTAATATTAAACCAATACAAAGTATTAAAAAAAAATTGTCAACTTTGACAACACTGTATTTAATCATTTAAAAGGGACGGTGTTTTTTCCATTTCCTGGACATAAGGTTTCGTTCGGAAGGACAGCTGCGATATTTATATTTTAATTTCTTAACAGCCTGAGCCTTTGACTGAGGAAGAGTTATTGAGAAGGCCCTGTGATAATGCGGTCAGGTCTCTTGAGGAGTCACTGCGTGTACAGAGTGAGAACTACTCAGTTATGAGTTTTAATAGCAATGTCTTTGAGCTCATTTTGGTGCATGTTCAAACAGTAAGCCTTTTTTATAATTTTGTCTCTTTTAGGCCGATTCTGGGGTTCAGTAAAATCTGTTTTTGAGTCTGTTGCCCTGCCATATGTTACAGAAGAACAGAAATACTCTGCAGACAGTGATGCCGCTTCTGCTATGGGTGGCCTCACTATGACTGTTCCAACCAGAAGATGGTAAGA
This sequence comes from Triplophysa tibetana, assembly GCA_008369825.1. Lineage (NCBI taxonomy): Eukaryota > Metazoa > Chordata > Actinopteri > Cypriniformes > Nemacheilidae > Triplophysa > Triplophysa tibetana. The sequence goes on along the minus strand of CM017905.1, from coordinate 12,106,898 downwards.
CAACAATATAACCACTACTTTCAACAGTTTGCATTTATTGGGAGGCTATTAGAATATACATTGTTAAAATACCTCACTAGTTCTATAATGTATGTTTTATATTGTGTGTTATACCATGGTCTGTTTGAATACTCGATTCCGAGTTGCTGGAAGGTTTGCAATAAGACCCTTTAAAGGTACAGTGTGTAGGAATTTGAAGGATTTATTCACCAAAATGTAATATATAATACAGAACTATGTTGTGAGTGGTGAAGAAATACCTTACAAAATTAACCGAAATGTTTATATTACCTAACAATGAGCCATTTTATGTATATATACCGCGGGCACACCCTTATATGTAATATATCAAATTGCACACCCATGTTTCTATAGTAGCACTACACAGACAAACTAAGCGCGTTTCGTAAAACGAAGGACGCACGGGACGATGTTCTTCTACGGCTGTGTTTTGAGGCAGCTTGCAAAGCCACTACATAGAAGGATTAGCAGAAGAAGAGGAAGAACAATAACAAAATTCACTCGTCATGTTTTTTATTAGATATAGAAGCGGTTCTTTTTTGCGGTTAGAAGTGAAATTTGCGCGAATGGCGGACCACACATACTCTTCACAAGAGCCGAGAGAGCGTCAAACTGTTTCGTCAAAAAAGAGAAAATATGATGCAGCAAGGCGAAGTCGATTACAAAAAACGAAAGAAAACCCGAATAAAGATCAGTGTGGCTTTTCCTAAATGGAGTGCACTGATGCAGGAAAAGGGTTTGCTAAGCCACGCCGCAGCTGCCAGCTCTCTGCTGGACCGATAAGTTTGTTTAATTTCCGCTATATACGTGAACTGTTTGTTTGATAGCTTTAGCTAATGGATGAGCCGATCATCAAGAGAAGTCGAGTTTTTCTTTTTAAAATTTTATCACTTTGTAATTGTACTATAAGTCCTTGTTGCATGGTCGTGTGCAAATCAATTTAGAAATCATGTGAACAATCATAATTTGCATAAATCGGGTGTAATTTATATTATAATACTGCTTAGCTTTCACATCCTCTCTTGTGCGGTCCTCCCGGGTAACGTTAGCTCCTCTGCCTCTCCTCGCCCTGCCTGCATCTCCAACACCCCTACCCCTCCACCCTCTTCCTCCCCCTTTTGTCCTGTGACGGCAACCGTAGCTTCTCTAATGAGAGGGAGAGGGGGGTGGCGGAGCTGTAGGTTGCAATTTCCAGCTACGCCAATAGTGGCCTCTGTTACTTACACACAGAACCTTTAATGCACGGGTAGCTCCTGTCAGTTTGATTACATTTAAAATAAAATGACGAAAATAACTGTCATTTTTACCTGTTTGATCTAAAATTACAGTGTAAGCATCCATAACAGCATTAACTTGGCAACTGACCATGGTATAAAGGGGATAATCCACAGCTTTTAGATTTTAAAGCATTTTAAAGCACCCTCCGGTTTTAAGGCCTCCATGTCGTGCATTGAAACCCATGGCTAGCTGTGGACTATACCTTATTTAGGCTGCATTTACATTTGTCATTTTTATGCGATCTGTATCTGGATGTTGTCCACATACACAAAGAAAAGTGTAAAAAATAGGAGGTAGAGCGCATAAACATGTGCTTTGGATGACATTGTGATGCCGTGACTGTTAAATTTCGTCATGAGGAGAGTGCGCATAACTGGAACCTACCTTATGTTGGACCATACCATTGGTTACAGCAAGAGGGTATATGATTGGAGATACTCATCCGCGAGAATGGTTTAATCCATCTTAGATTTGGCGGGAAGCCTATGTGTTTTAAACAGGCATTGTATAGTGCAGTGGGAGGCCATGTGAGAGGCTAGGTCTGCTACAAGACTGGCAGAGTCAAATCACGACTGGAAGGACATTGATTAGTGTCAGTGAGGTTTGCTGCTCATAGCAGTTTTTCTTTTTCTTGCATTGTTCAACTTATAATTGTTTGTTGAACATTCATTTTGTTATTTTTATTTGTTTAAACCATAATTTATGAAAACCAGCAACGAATAAATACCTTTAGTTAACTTACCTCTCAGTTTGTTTGTGGTTGTCTCCATTCTCCATTACAGTTTTACGGTCGAAGTCATACTATCTGACAGACATCAAGAATTACATCTGAAATGTCCTATCCGCAATAAAAATCAACTTGATGCCATGTTCATGAATATGAATTTAGTGGAAAAGACAAAAACATATGTATGAAATGTTGGACATTGATGATTAGTCATGTGCATGCATATTACTAACAGACATAAACATGGATATAGGCAAAAACATGCATTCAGAGTCCTTGTATATGACAGACAGGTATGTAAAGATCAGCAACCAGGGGTTATTACGTTGTGGGCAATTTCTGCGTAACCTCATTGTCTTACAAATGTGTACTCTGTTAATGAATAAGGTTTACAGAAATGGTATTTTCTGTAAAGCTTTGATTTTTCAACCTTTCCTGATACTGGGAACTCTAGCTTCTAACTTCGCATCGAATTGCGGTTAGCGGCTTTTGAAAACAAGTCCAGGATTTTTTCTGTAAGTCTTTCCAGACCGGTGAATGTTGGTTTGTCGATCCGAAAAAAGTGCTGCTTACCCGGATGCAGAGTTCTCGGTGGGACAAACCAGGGCTTTTTGGAAAGGTCTCCTCCCGACCTTCTTCCATTTTACATCCAACAACAGCACATATTTGTTGCTTCTTAGACATTTTTCAGCTGGCTGGTGATTACATCTGCTGTTGCCTGAAAATGGCTGACAGCGTGTCTCTGGGGGAAGGTGGAGCCACATGCTCATAAGGCGGAGTCTGTGAGTAGGCGTAAACAATGTGACATGAGATTGATAGGGAATCCCCAACAGCCTGTTTTGTGTCACTGTTGTGGTTTAAAGGAGATCACAAAAAGAAGAATAGATGGATTTGTATAATAGCAGGATGTTTCTGCACATACGCTGGTGACTCAATTTTTGGTAGATTAAAATTTAAAAGTGCATTTTCTGGGATAGCAGCCCTTTAAGGCGGGGGATTATGTCATGATTCTGACTATTCTGATCCTAGTTTCTGAGTCTTGTGTTCCGATTGTATGAAGATCCGATCTGCTTGTTCGGATCATCATCGCACGTGAATGACTAATATAAATGCAGCCTTAGATATCTGTTTATCTGCTTTATTAAATTATTTAATGAGTATTGACTTTTTCTATTATAGTTACCCAAATGAGCCAATGGAACACGATGAAGCTGATTCAATGTAAGCAGCCGTACTGTTATTACTGAGTAGAAAAGATAATTTATCTCTGTCAGTAGAAGCTGGAGACATAGCCTTAATTCATACTGAACCTTGTAGGGCTGAGGTGGTTGATTGCAGTGTTGTGGGAGACCGAAGACAATCCTAAGAAACTGTAACCAAATAATAATAAGCATTCCCTGAAAAGCTTCACTGAGCAGCAAGATTTTTATTTCACCGTCATGTCACATACTGTAAAATCTAATGTACTGAGAAATTGAGAATAACATCCATTTTAATCTAAACTGAGAGGATTTTGTAATAATAGCTTGTACATGATGCCCCTGGACAATGTCACACAAGGACAGAGAGGAAGTGAAAGTTTGTGGAACATTGAGAAATCTGTTTGTCCCACACAGATCTTAATATGATAGTCGCCCAAAAATAAAAACTGTCAATATTTACTCACCCTCTTGACATTTCAAATCTGTATGACTTTCTTTTTTTCTTCCTTCCACAGAACACAAAAGAAGATATTTTGTAAATGCTGTTAATTTGACCCCCACAATAGGTTTGAATTGACAAGAGGGTGATTAAATGATGACATAATTTTAAATAGTTGGTCATGCAGTTGTTTGATGCCTCTTGGGAAATTCATATTTACAAGTTTGTACGTTTTTTAAATCAGTATTTATGATATTAGCATACGGTGGACTTATTGAAGCATCAAAAACATTCAGTGCTGCATCCATGTATGTCTAAAGTAAGAGTGACTTTGTGGTTGCATTCATGTGCATTCATCTCAAATGTTATTTTATTTTTGACATGAATTTTGATCTTTATTTTCAAATTTTTTAAGGCATTTTAAAAATACATTATTCAGTACAATTGTGGAAAATATGTTATGTTGTGGGGAAGCTATTTTTCATTTATTTTCAATAACTGGACTTAAAAATGTATTTTAATGACAATCTCAAGGACAGAAATGAATAGTTGTTTTGAAAAGATGTAAAATTCTCATCTCAGGTCACTGAATTTTCTTCATCTCCAAACTATAATTTTGTTTGTGGAAAATAATATCAGTAAATGAATGTCTATTGCAGGGTTTTTCAAATCTTACCCTGGAGGGCCGGTGCTTCCCGGAGTTTAGCTCCAACCCTGATGGAACACACCTACCTGTGATTTTCTAGTGATCATGAAGACCATGATTAGCTTGCTCAGGTGGGTTTGATAAGGGTTGGAGGCTTGGAGCTTCTGCAGAGTATTGGGCCTGCAGGGTAAGATTTGAGGAACTCTGGTCTATTGCATAATTGTGATCGAGTTATTATATATTTTTGTCCTTATACAGAATAAATAATAATATTAATTCTAATATAATCCAAGATGTCATGTTATACAATGTTCTTGAATACGTTGACTGTTTTCAGAATTAAAAGTTTTTTAAATATATCAGTGTTCCACACAGAAAACCAGTCCATATATATCTTTTTATAAATGGGCTGCTCAGTACATACATACATACATATATACACACATAACATTATTGGGTTTTTAATAATATGATATAATGGTTACCTGAAAAGCTCAAATCACATTCTATTATGATGTGTTAATATAAAAAGAAAGAGACATGTTATATTCATGCAGTCTCTGATATTATATACTACAGTAAATTACACATACACCTGTTAAACTAATAACTGCCAGACATGTGATTGAAATAACACACTGACATTAAACCATCAAAGGGCTTAAAATTGTACAAACCTAAACTGTTAAAAGTGCTACAAAAATATGGAAATCATTTGGTTCAGATTATTGAATGTAAAGTGTGCCCATTGAAATCCTTATGTTGCTCCCATACTAATGCTCTGGGGTTATAAGCAAAAGATGAACAAAACTCTTTAATTCATAATGTGTCCCTTATTGGTCAAACCAATTCTTTATAAAGAAGCCATTAAAACTATTAATAGACAAAAAAAGTGGGTATTCCAAAATCAATAGAAACCCACCCTACCTCATACACTCTGTAACATGTAGTTTATAACGAAGACAATAGTTTATTTTGTGATACCTGACCTAGTCGACACTCTGAGACATAATCTGCCACTCATCTGACCCATTGTGAGATTGCAAGAAAACATTCAAGACGAAAACAACAGCAGCAAAGAGAGAGACAGAAGGTTCCTCTATCCTCTTAATAAGTATTGGTGTCTACAAACAATGTAAAAAGTCTCAGAAACAGTGATTTTGATCGTATGCTTGCAATAAGAATATTAAAGAGAGTTCAAAGTATATAACATCACTGATGGCATCCTTACGATCACTCACAGACATCGGAGCCTCTCACTCTAATGCTAAAACTCATAACCCATAATGCACTTTAAACCACCTGATATTCCCACAGGCCAAGGGAAAGAAAAGAGATCCACTTAAGTAAATTATTATAAACTAAAGGAACTAAAGCTTTCCCGTTATCCGCAGTAAGTTCTCCCGATGTATTTAAAATAGCCAAGCATGTTCCAAGTTTGTTCTTTTGTATGAGCTTGTTATTGTTGGTGTATATTTAAAAGTCACTGAGGATGGAGATGTCGGCAAATTCTTTGCGATATCGATAAGAATAGAGGGCGAGCAGAAATGCCCATTTTAAACTCATGACGCTCCAAATACATGAAAGGAACAGACTGGTAGGATCTGTAAGAGCTGTAAACACACACATATTGAATTTCAGTCAGTTTAATGTCCTAAAGGCCACTTTTCATTTGATACAAATGCAAATGAATTTCTTTAGTTCATACCTTAATCTTACCAAAACAATCTATGGTTGAAAGTAAACTCTGTATGACAGTCTGTTTTAAAATAGATGAACTCTACTCACATTCTTTGCGGGAGATGCCAACACACAGGAAGCAGATGAATGCTATGATTGATAGCACTGAGAAGAAGACACCTATGAAAAGGAAGAACTTCAGTCCTTTCAGCCACGTTCTCCAGAAGTCCTGGATGTACATGATGTGTGTGATCAAAGCCCACAGTGCCAGAACGCCTGTAGAATTATACATATACATACACATGAAGATTATTAAAGGAGCGCTATCATGCTATGTCATGCATTGTGACTTCTTTACACTGTTAAACATGCTGGCTTCTCATGATTAACATGATCAAATTGTTAAAAAACTAGTTGGACGTATGACGTAGTATTTCTATACTTGATACACTCCCCCAGCACTGTAACTTGTTTCGGAAAGTTTATTATAATTCTGGATTCCTGTGTCGTCAAAGGGATCCTATTCCTTTATTCACCATTGCGATGGTGAAGTTTGGGTGTGTCTGTTTGTGCACAGCATTTCAGTAATGGATGTTATATAAACGGTGGATATAATGCTGGATTTCTTGATCGTTTGAAACTGATAGATGGCGCGTCCCAGCGCTAAACGATGCCGGACAGGAACTGCACGCGGTAAGTCAAACTAACATCCGGGCCACACGTACACCCTATTATTTTACGTACCCATGTTAACGGATTGGATCATTCACACAGCACGCGTGTGCGGTACGGTCCGTCAGCTGCAGATGCGGTGCGTCAGTGCAGCGATCGTTTACGCATCGCGTCTATTTTTACTGTACAGCACGGAGTGTTTTAAAACGATAGCACACGTATCATGCTCAAAGTGAACAGGAATTGACACAGAAATCCAGTAATTTCCCCATAAATGCATATAAATGAAGTTTACTATCTTTTTTTATTTATGTCATTTGTTTAATTAAGCAATAAAAGCAAAACAGTTACCAGGAGTTGTAGGAACAATTAATCTGATTTTTTTACATACAAATATCCTACAGTGTTTATATTGCATGAGGAAGGTGCTTCTATGCAGAAAGTGACAAGCAAGTGGTCCAGAAAGTACAAGATGGCGGCGCGATAGAAACTCAATGCAGTTTTCCTGTAGCTAGGTGGTAAGAGCATTGCCTTAACACCGCGGGTTCGATCCCAGGGGATTGCAAATACCTTTGTAAAGAAAAATATAGGATAAAACAATGTAAGTCGCTTTGGATAAAAGCGTCTGCCAAATGCCTAAATGTAAATGTATTGTAGACAACACTCGGCTAATTATTGAGGTAGAGAAATAGAAAGTCATTTATGACTCCCAGGACAGTTTTTATAAAGACATGAATGCTTAAGAAAAGGCATGGGAGGCAGTTTCATCGGCCACTGGAATGGATGGTAAGTTATTTTTAAACTCTTTTAATATGCTACTCCAAAATAAATTCACGTCACCATCAAGTGTTTTGAAGTACCATACTAACATCAAAACTACGGATAAAATTGCATTTAAATAGTACATTATTTTCAGCTATTGCTTTTAGCCCTAAAACGGTTCATAATTGTATTTCTGTGTTGTCCTACACTTAATTCAAAATCATCAAAAATGAAAATCACAATGATGAAAGTACATTTCAATCAATCATATATGGAAAATACCCATTGTTGACTGAATCACACAGAATACCTGGACTGCTAGAGCGCTACGAACGAAGTATGTGTGGAAGCACAAGGGCGAAAGACGGATCTGTACTGCATACTTTTGCTCTACGCATCGCATAAATTTGATCAAACTAAGTACTCTTCGAATATGCGACGTATGCAATACTACTGTATAGGCACTCAAGATCTTCAACTCAAGTTAACTAAATTTTTAAATGTGCAAGACATCAGTGACTTTATCTGTTAAGACTCTGCAAATTTATTGCTTTGTCATTCCCACATGCATGTAAACTTGCTGTTTGACTGATGACAGTGCTATTTTCTTTCAGTTCTGCATGTGCTCTAAGAATTGCAGAAGAGATTTTTGTGATGTAAAACATTTAAGCAGAAAAAATCTAAATTAAGAAATGATGTATGGTGAATGGAGTTTTTGTAACTTTCATGAATAAAACAAAATTTTAAATATTGATAATGATCGCAATATTCATATTATACAAATATTATATGAAATATTTATACAATTCTAAACCATGTAAATAAACTTGAAAAAAATAAGCAATGGTTCAAAGTGGATCTCATGGACCTCGTTTGAAGGGCAAAGGTCACAGAGCAAAAGTGTAACACACCTGAAGTACAGATGTACTGAGAATGAAAGTGTCAATAAAGAGTTTGGAGTGTATTATGATTTGGTCAAAACGACTGACTTGGGACAAGAAAACAAAACTGTCCACTTTAAATATTTAACTGAGATACATTTAAATTGTAAATACTTTGTCAGTCACAGCCTGTTTTGTCAAAATGCTTATCGATTTACTAAATACATACACCAAGTAAAGTGACGACAAAATGATAAAGGCTCTAACGTTAGCCCTCGTGAGCGTTCCACCTAAAAGTCATTTTAGACATCATATACTGTTTGGTTCAGAGTCCGTATACGATGTCTAAAAACGCTGTGTAAGTAGTTTACAAGAATTTAAATCACAGCCTTAATCAAGTCTGTAAATTACCTGATAATCCACCCATCGCTGCAGTCCACGGCTGTTTGTAGGCTGTGTTCCACACTAGAAATGCAGAAAATCCAAAAAGGACCCCAACAAACGCGTATCCCACTTTTATGAACATCTTATTGATCGCCATAACTGCCGACAAATCTACACCAACATGAACAAGGAAAATATTACTGGGAAATCCCGAAACAACAAAGAACCAACCAGTTAACGTTACTAACATAGTTCCTATGGAAGATCGGAAGCTCTGACCTCGGTACAGCGAGCGCTGTTCCAGCTGCAGTGCACAGCACTAGTGTTGAAATGTCATTCACCGATAACAACAGTACTAATACCCATGTACTGTATTTTACAGCATCATATCCCCGATGGGGTTTTGTTGTTGCTTTCGTTGAGGGACGGGACCAAGATCAAAAGTAAAATATTATGTGACCGTTTAACAGAGAACAGCGACCACTACCGGTACGGAAGAAAAACGAATTTAAAGGTGATTTAATATAAGCCCTCACAAATAAGTTGAAAAAAATGCAATGTATTTATTTTAGCTAGTAAGTGTTTAACCACTGTCGTTGTTTTTATTCTCTTCAGTTTAAACACTATAAGTGGTAAATTGTGTAATAGTGACTTTTTAAACAGCGCTTTATTTGACAGTCTGTGCCGTGCATTTGTATGAAACTCCACTAGACATCACCACCATATTAAAGTGATAGTTCACACAAAAATGAAAATTCTCTCATCATTTACTCACCATCTTTTCATGTCAAACCTTTACATTACATTTAGTCAATTAGCAGACACTTTACTAACAAAGGTAAACGGCTCTCACTAAATCCTTGGTGTTTCGAGTCTGACGCCATCACAGAGCAGTGTTTTTTGGCATGTTTAAGAATCTAAGGTAGTTTAGTGGAATATTGCTCTTAAGGAGTAGTTATCTGTGTAGGAGATAGATTGCCTGGGGGAAGAAGCTGCTTCTGTATCTGGAAGTCCTGGTGTTTGGTGCTCTGAAGCACCGGCCAGAGGCAAACAGTTCAAAAAGTTTGTGTGCGGGGTGTGTGGAGTCAAGGATTCTTCCGCAGAACACATACGATTTCTTGATCAAAGTTGGTTACCAAATAGCACAGCACCATTCACTTCTATTGTAGGGACAAAAAAAACAATGCAAGTAAATGGGAGCCAACAAACAACATTCTTCAAAATAACGTTATTTGTGTTCTGCGGAAGAAAGTCATATGGGTTTGAAATTACTAAAGGGTGAATAAATGATGACAGAATTTTTGGGTGAACTATAACTTTACCCATTACCTTTTTCCATAATCACTCGATAAAATGTTGTTAAACTGTGGTAATAAGTGCAAGCCAAAAATATAAACATCTGGCATAATACATTGTAACAATGGTTACTGCTTTAGTTATAGCTGTAGCAACTTAGGCATAACTAAATTACATCAGTTCATATAGAATTGTAATTGTTCAGGTAATTCGTTGGAGTTCTTTATTGGTAGTGGTGATGTATAGCATACAAGTCAACTACCGGACAAAAACATTTTCATATGTCAACTTTATTGTAGATAAACGCACAAAATTTTATTTAATTTGTTCATATATGAAAACTTTTTCACAGTCATGAAATGCCTATACTCACATAAGCTATTTTTATCCTGTAAACATTCTACAAAGCTTGGTAATCACTTGCTGAGCATAAAACTTTAACACTGTGAATAATACGAGACACAACATACACACCATGATACTCTTGATGCATAGAAGCATTGGAATAGCTACAACTAATCATCCAATACACAACAGACAATACATTAATACTTATTTCTATAGAAAACATTTTCATTTTAAAATATTTTTTTGCATATACGCATCCGTGTACTCCTGACACATTCTTGCACATGAAATTGAAGATTCTAGTAAACGTTTTAACCACACATAAAGCACAAATGCAGTATTAAAGCACAAATGGGTGCAGTAGTAAACCATAAAAGCCAATAAGAAGAGAATCTAAATGTGCAGTTGTGCGTAGTCCTGAGACAAAAGAAAGCTGTAAGAACATTGTATAGGCCTACTACAGAAATCAAATCTGCTTGGATGTCTAGAACAAAAGGCAGACAGTGTTCATATTACAACATCTTGGGCACTCAAACAGGCAGTCTATAAGGACCTCTGGTCCATATAATGCCATCTTGTGTCCTAAACTGCATGAAGCGACTTCATGACATGTCTTAGTCAGAAGGGATTTGCCGGATCATAGTCTCCATGACAGTGCCTGATAGAAGTGTAAGGTCCTTGTACTGAATCCAGTCTTGCTCTCTCACACCCCAGACGGTGCCCTCTGGCTGCAATACAAAAATGTACTATAATTCTGTAGCTATAAACATCACAATGAAAAATTAATAAAATAATTCATAAAACAAATGATTCATAATAAATTGAAACACTAACAAACAGCGCCTACAGTGTTTAGATTGTATAGCTGCTCATGAGCTTATAGAAAACGTTAAACTTTAGGAAACATGTCTCACCTTTTCTTCATCGTCAACAAACGCAAGGATCACATCTTGCTTTTCAAACTGCAGAAGCATACCTTCATCCGAGTCCTGACATTCAAGAGCTACAGCCTAAAACAAAAGCAACAAATTCATATCCAAATACGCATAAATGATAGTAAACTTTCGATAGTAGATGCTTTACCTTGTAGAGGAAGCCAGGTGGGTTTTCATAATCTGTCTTTTGGCCTTTCACAACATCCACTTCCCCCACAGATTCGCTTCCTCCAATATTTTGATTTTCGTCTCCCTCAGTTTTCTTGGAGGTGCTGGATCGTCGAGGAGCAGGAACAGGTACGGATTCGTCTTCGTCACCCAATGAGATCTTAAACTCACTGTCTGCAACTGTAGATGCGTGTTGGGTGTCTTTTGGCACATATGGATCCTCAGAAGATGCTGCAGATTCTTCATCTTCACCTTGCTCACTGGACACCAAACTCTGAATAGAATGCTCCTGACCATTCGCATGCACAGTCTCCTCAGTTGTAGTTGTCATTGTGTGGTCAGCGGATGCTTCAGATTTGATGCCTTCACCCTCGGAGCACAATGATAGCCGTTTGGGTGAGTTGGGTTCGCTTGCAAATGAGTTAGACTCAGAGTCTGATATTTCAGATGTTGTGCTCCCTGTGCTCTTTGAGGGAGCGTTTGAATTATTGTCCATGTGCTTGAGAGTGTCAGGCATGCTAAGCTTGCTCATGGCTGGGTTATCCGACGGGAAGGCAGTGTTACATGGGATTGGAGCCGAAATGGTAACAGATTTTCTCTTTTTCGATTTCGAGCTAGTCACAAGAGAAAGATAAACAGAGCAAATAAAAAAATTACATCTTACTGTTTTACGTACTAGGCAGTGCAATACATAGTGGCCCCAAAAGGTATTTGGGCAGTTAACCAAACATAAAATTCCCCAACGAAGTGGAATCCGGATAATATGGTGAGTCTATATTATGAGATGGTGGTCTAGTGGGTTAAACCACTGAACTGGTAATCAGAAGGTTGCTGGTTTGATCCCAGCAGCCACCACCAGTGTGTTCTTGAGCAAGACACTTTACTCCATGTTGCTCCAGGGGGATTGTCCCTGTAATAAGTGCACTGTAAGTCGCTTTGGATAAAAGCGTCTGCCAAATGACTAAATGTAAATGTAAATGGTGGATCTTTTCACAGAATTAGCATTTTTGGGCTGTTTTTCAATTACTGCTAATATGTTGTGTCATATGTTGTGATTTTTTGGTGAAAGTGTAAAATCTATATAAAGTTCACACAGATGCCCTAACACTTGAAGAGAACCCACGTGTGTATTTCACCACATTAAGTCAACAGCAAAAGCAACACTTTGTTTTGAACCTTAAAAATCGTATACGTCAGAGGAGATCGGGCCCTACCGGCTGAGCCTAGTTTCTCCCCAGATTTTTTCTCTTCATTAATTCATCATTGGAGTTTGGGTTCCTCGCCACAGCAGGGCAGTGTTGGCTTGCTCACCAGAAGACTGCATTTATTTATTTATTAGATATTATTTATAAGAATGATCTTGCTTGGTCTATAAACACCATGCACTGTGATCTGTTTTACCTATCTATTTTTATTATTTGCTCCTGTAAAGCTGCATTGGAACAATGCGCATTGAGAAAACTCTATAGAAATAAATTGAATTAAAATGATGTGTCTAAAATTGTTTCACTGGAAGAACAACTGACTAACCTCTTCGAACAGAGCAGCCTGATTGCGGCTACAACCACAATCTGTAAATCTGTGTTCGGGTTGGCACACACAGCCCCGACTTTTCTGCATTCTTTCTGTCGTATACGGAGACAGATTTAACTACACTAGTAACAGACAATTGTGCTTATCAACCACATGGGGCAACCACTGAGCAAATGTTCCAAAGGGTTGCTTTAACATTAGTTACCATTACAAGTAATGAACACATCATTTCTGAATTCTTTTGTCCTTAGCTATTGTTTTTTTTACAAACCAAAAAACCCAAACTATTTAAACTAAACAAAGTTGTTATACCTATGCGGTGTTTCTTGAAAATAACGCTCACTTAAGCACATCTTTTGTAATACCATTGTTTTTTTTTGTACTCTAATATTATATATATATATAATATAATGCCTATATGTATGCAGACAGTACATGTTTGCATGTCTTTGTCTTTGATTTGATTTTTCTATTTCATATCACTTTTAAGGTTAGGGGTGGGTTGCACCAACAAGGATTAAAGTAAACAGAGTTTTGAGCTTATCTAGAGTTTGTTAATTCCGTTGCACCACTTTCTTTTAAACAGAGATTAACAAATTGTGGATTTAAACTTTAACCTGCATTTAAACCGTCATATGCAATACATTTTTGTCTGCCGTGATGGATTTGCCGGTGTAACTTAACAGCAACAGTGTTGCACTGTCATGTAAATGGAAATACTCGTGCATATAAATTAAATTTTGGCTAATTTTACTATTTGAAACCTGTCTCTTGATAATTCGTTGATCATTCATAAACACATTTCACAAGCCTTGAGGTGTATGACTGTGCACGGATATTGCCCGCATCATTATCCAGCAGCTCGCGAGTGAAGCAGAGTAGCAGACAGAGAGAAGCGCGCAGTACGGGAATCACGAGCGTGTGGATCTCTGCCGTTGACATGTGCTGGTTTTTGTGTGCTTTTTCTTGTAAAGTTGATTTGGTACAATTCAAATAGTAAAAACAGTATAAAAATTATACATCATTTTATAATAATATACAAAAAAAATAAACTATAACTACATAAGTGTCGCTTAAACATAAGTGTGGTCTAAGTGTCCAAATATTTTTTGGGGGCTACTCAGTAAATGTACTGAATGTATAAAAGTGTGCATGAGCAGAAATCTAAAAATGTATAAATGTAGATTTTACCTGTTAAGGTCTTTCATGAAGAAGGGCTTTGTGGAATGCTGATTCTCAAGCTTCTTCATTATATCATAAATGTTGTGATTCAACTAAAACATAAATCTTATATCCATCAATCAGCTACATTCACCTCTTAGCTACTCAATATATTTATTAGTCTAACTAGGACAAATACAGTAAGGAACTTGAAGTTAAGATCTAAAATGAAGTATAACAGTGTTACACAAAAAGTGATTCACATTTCCAGCCTCAATATTTGCTTAGTATGCCTGCAGGTGGTCCTCATAGACATAATATAGAGTGCTCCATTGTTAGAGAGTTTTTCCAACAGAAGAGAAACATTGCACATATTATATATCTATAACCGCAATGCACACACTAAATATACATAATTCACCCAGATAGAAAAGGCATTCTTACCGAACTCATTTCCTTGTAAAAGACATCCCGCAGGTTTGAGATGTTCTGGAACATTGTGACATAACAGCTTATACGGCTAAAAGCAGCAAAAACAAATCATTAGAAGGAACCACCATTACAAAATGGTGCATTTTACACATGTACAGAAAACATATTCATACCATTTATTATGGTAACACCACTTCATTTTCTGATATACTTGATGTACGTATTTCAGTATAGAGAGCATTCAATAGTACCACAGTATATATTAAAAGCATCCATCGCAATACTACAGCTATATCTTTTGGTGAGAAAGTTCAAGAACTGGATCCTAAATTGTGGCTTTTAAAAAATTTGTAAAAAATTATTATTTCTTAGGATTTTCAAAACTGGGATTTTTCTTAACTTGAACACAGTTATCCTTATGTTGTACCAACCTTTGATAGAGAACAGGCAATTCCTCTCTCAACTCTTTGTTAATGTCTTCAAATACCTCCTGTGCTTTATAGAACTCCTCCTCAGCCTGAATGGACCAAAAATACCAAATATCAACACCGATTTAATTAAACTACAACTATAAACTGTAAAGATATTTGGACAAATGCTTGTAACCGAACAGTTCTTGGACCCCATTGACTACCATTAAAGGAAAAGTTACAATGGTAAGTCAAAAGTGCCGCAGAACTGTTTGCTGACCTACATTCTATAAAATATCTTCTTTTGTGTTCAACAGAACAAACAAAATATAAAGAAAATGTACCTACTATCAATGGGGAACTGTTTGGTCATAAGCATTCTTCCAAATATCATTCTCTGTGTTCAGCAGAACAAAGAAATGTATACCGATTTGGAACAACTCAAACGTGAGTAAATGATGTTAGCTAACCTTGGCTACTTTGGCCTCGTCTTTCTTCTTTGTGTTCTGTAGGGCCTCCAGATGATGGCGAGCTGAATCATAATCCACCAGCTTCCTTCCCCGTTTGGCTACTCTTTCCTGCAAGAGCCCAACATGCTTAAACACATTCTAAAGAAAATGCTTCCACAAACAGATACATTTTCAACATTTAAAAAAAACTCCCATCCCTCTGTATGCTGTGCTAGCTAGCAAGTAGCATTTTGAATCAATGAAATCATCATGTGATAACACTTCATGCAATATATTTTCGAATAGGGTATTGAATAAATAACTGCAATAAACGCTTAAAGTTACAGGAATGCTTGTGATAAGGAAACGCGGTTTGTGTAATGTTATGATTTGCAATTCGGGAATATATTATATATATTTAATGTACAAACTTTGACATCTTGGAACTGCCCAGTGTAATTTTCCATTGTCCTAACAACTTGATCGTTCATCTTTTCCTCATAGTCATTCCAAAGAAGATCCTCACACTGTAATTTAACCCAGAGAAATGCTGAACACAGGAAATGAAGAGGGATCATATCTATGAAATCTACATTAAAAGAAATCTTACCTCCATAATGGAAGTCAGGTTTTCTACACCATCCCAGTCTGGTTCATATATATCTTTAAGTGTCTGGGAAAGGCGTTTGGACGATTCATGCATTGCTGAAAAGCAAAGAGTGGACAACAATACATCATGGTGACTGTATATTCTTTTGAAATCAAAATTCAATTTGCAAATAGTCCCAAATGTCTATATATATTCCCGCATGTCATTACAAGAAACAGAGATGTGACTGTATCAACATGAAATTATGAAATCCTCTCTTGAGCATTATGAAGTAATACAGTATTCACAACAAGCAATAAAAATGTCTCATTCTAGATCAGAAACGGAATCTATAACATAAATAAATATTGTGTAAACCAAAAAAAATGATTAGACAGTCAAACATGGAGATGTAGTTTAGATACAGATAGTCATGACATTATTAAATCCTATTTGAATGCCAATACAGGTGAAACGACAAAAATACAAACAGGTCTGGTCAATTTTATTTCCATCAAAATTGTATATATGGGTAGTCCACCCCCTGTAAGAGGTATAGTTGGCTATTTTTGTAGGGTTTACACAATGACCATTTTCACTTCCAATAATAACCCACATTCAGTTCCCAAAAACCTGAACCAGAGAAACACAGTTAGGACCATCTGTGTCCTTTAATCTCATGATCGCACCAACCCACTTACTCTCACCTCGCAGCTTACAGACCAACTAATGTGAAAGTGTTAAAAGGTGTAATTTCCTCTTGACATCTGATAACTTGTATTTGCGTTATTTTCAGCTTTTAAAACAATAAAACTTTTTCGGATCTTTTTCTCCAGATCTGAATAAAGTTTAATAAATCAACATTTCTGTTATTAACTCAGTAATATTTAACTAAAAATGCTAAAAAGACTTTAAGTTCAACATTTATATATATAAGAATAGCTATATATATGCTTGCTTATATTAAAAGTGTACCTTTAACTGCATTGTGGTAAGCCTTAACATCCTTATGGAGCTTGATTCCATCTGCCTGTTCAGAAAAAGAAAACAGTCACACGTTGTCCAAAAACAAAATGTGTCCTTGAAGCTCATTGTTTAAAAAATGTTACCTTTATACTCAAGGGCATTCTGAAGATTTTTGAGAAAGAGTGTTAATTCTACTCTGCTTCGATAGGCATCTTATAGGAAATGGAAAACGTTCAGTTTTCATGATCGGTTTGAAAATAGAAAATGAGTAGAGAAGTAAATGAAAGTAGCTACCTTATGTGCTTACTGCTTACAAACAATAATGCCCAGTTTCACAGACAAGGCTTAAGGATACAGTACTCCCAGACTAAACTGAATGTTTGAGCTGTCTTAACTGAAAATAAATTGACCTCAAACTGCCATTGTTTTGTCTCAAGATGCACACCGATAATGTTTTGTTTCTAAGGCATTTTTAAAGCAACTTCAATGTCCTTATTTAACTAATGCATAGTATTGGCTAAAAGGAGTGATATGTCAGGAACACGTGTATTAGACACGTAAAATTCTAAAAAATAAAGTGTCGGAACAAAAGATGCATTCTATTTAAAACCGAATGCTCACCCAGAACTGCCCGAAACACCTCGTGTTACCACAACCCCCACAAATCCACGTCAGTTTGTGGTTTGAGCTGACTGAGACCGCCCAAATATATACGCATGTAAGTTGGGTGTACATGCCAGAGCAATTTCTTTGGAACCTGATAAGAAGCGTTACATTTCTGTCACTAGCTTGCAGTATTCGACCAATCACTACGCACTGGTTATCTGGCCAATCATAGCATACCTCGCTTTTCAGAGCGATGAGCTCTGTAAAAAAACCTGCGTGTTTCAGAGAGGCGGGGCAAAGAGGAGATACAAACATGAACGGTATGTAGAAAATACTGCGTTTTTAACCTGAATCGTGTATAGAATTTGCATCACAATTAAAACAAACCATAATATTCGTTTTAGCCATGTCATATGACCCCTTTAAGAAAAGCCTTGTCTGTGAAACAAGGCCTAAGGATTTAAGTAATGCTTTAGCACCAGGGGTCCATGGCTCAGATATTTTTATTATCATATGTCAACCCATATTTATCATAATAATGTTATTTCAGGAAATTATTATACATTGTTAATAATAAAATGAAACTTTAGGGTATCCCTGGGTTGGCCGAGCAGGTCCCTGGACAGAAAAGGTTGACTACCCAAGCTTAAAGAATAGAGTAGACTAAAGAAAGACTGAAAGAAAGAATTCACGTCCGAGTCACATCGAAACATTTTCTTAAGGTGGAGTTTCCTATGATACGGCAAGTCCAATAATGATTCTATCAGTGTACAAACAATACACCTAACCCAGTAAAGTCCCTTTAAATAACAGCGGTGTCATTTTACAGACTTGTCATGTACAGCCAACTGTGATATGCTTAAGGGAAAATTCCATCTCCTCTTTAATGACACTGTCACAACATGTACCTGCTGTTTGTTCAGATTGGTAGCGCAATCTTCAAACTGCTCATCTTTCGTCTCCATGGTTTTCCCCAACTTCTGCATAACCTGTAGGCAAACACACACAAATGATGAAATGATTTTAGATAGAGGATCAGGAGCTGTAACTGTATGCCCCTAAAATATGCCTCAACAGGCAGTTTCACATTTGCTATTTAAAGTATTGCAGCAATTCCTCATGACAGGATTGTTTGCGGTGGGATGTTCCACTGAATTCTCAACAACTAAAACACAAGGACATTATTCGTGTAAGTTTATAAACAGTAGGCTTCTACAAGACTAAACACTAAAATCAAGAAGAAAGGACAGAGACAAGGGAGGAAGTTGTTGAGGGCAGGAAGTGGCAGTATGTGTGCTCTTAAAACTGCATTTCAAACAGCTCTACCCAACTCAAACTTAACTGTAGCAAACCCCGCGTACTAGGCAGCGTTTATCTTTGGGAATAAAATATATTATATTCAAGCATCAGTATGCACGCACAAACACATAACTCACACCGGACAGCGTGCTGAACTTAATTACCACACCTACCTTCTCCTGAGCGCGGTTCATTGATTTCTGAAAGCGTTTGGCCAGGATGCCAGCTCCCGTGCCGAGGTTACCCCCAATGTTTGCACCTAGTTTTCCTTCTGACATCTTCACTCTGATCAATTGGCACACACAAGCGCGTTTCTCTTAAATGTCTAAGCTCTTCCTTCTAAAAAAAACACGGTTCCTGGGCGGAGTGAGTGAGAAGATAGAGGGGTGTGATGGCAAAGCGTGACACATACACTCGTTTCCACTTCGATCAAGAGAAGTTGCGTAGGCTATAAGTGTAACTCGGGGACTCACCGATCGAGCAACATTCCCCTGTCTTGCCCAAACGTGTTTGGATTTCAGCTGATATAGAGACATGTGACGTATCACCCAGTCAACTAGTGGTACTAAGTGCTTTACTTTTACTTAACAATGATAAGTGCGACGGTTGTTTGACGGTTTCAACGAGGCTGCGTCGTTTATAAAGCCACGTAACTGATGTCAGTTGGACACCACTCTCGAAACTCTGAATGTTATAAAACGCTTGATTTGTAAGCAAGGGGTTTTCCACGGGACAAGGACTCGTGTTTTTTAAAACAAACGTATTTTCACCCAAAATATATGATTTCGATTTTTTTTTTAAATACCCCCACTTCAATTTCAACAGCTCAGATACACAGCATAGTGACATGTGTCAATGGCTTCTGTTCGTCAGATGCCATGTCACGTAAAGGTTAAAACCGCTACTGAAATTTGACCCACATTGACAAATGCAGTTCCCACATCACCACAAGGGGGCAGTGCCGCCTAGATTTAATTGAACAATTTATTTATAATCACAATGAAAACATTGTTTTGTTCAGTTTTCAGTCTTGGATGTCCAATCTTGTTAATGTTTCACTGGCTGCGTGTTCAGTTTGTTTATACAGTTACAGTAAAGTTCAAATCACAATTTTTGTATCTGTTTAAAGTTCCATTTTAATTAGATAGTCCGTCTTAAATATTTAGAAACTTTCAATTTGAGACAGAGATGAAAAGAGGGAACCAAATATTTGACTTGTAAATTCTCAAGCAGTGAATCACAAATCAATATTTCCCAAGGAATAAAATATCCATATAAAAGAGAATGTATTAGTTCCTCCAAACAAGACATTTTGTTTGTGCAACATTTCTTTTTAACATTTTTCATTATTTCTTAAGCATGTCATCTAACTTTCTTTTATAAAAAAATATTATAATCAACACCAGTTGTTGGTAAATATATAGTAGCTATTGTCATTATTATTTTACATCTAACCATCCCAGTGTTAATGATCTTAACCTGTTTCTTACTCTACTGTCACTCTATGACGCAGACGCACCTCACTTGGAGTGACCTTAATCCACTGAAGCATCATTCATGATGCTGCATCGTACTGCAAGCTTCTAGAAATATTTTGGACAGATCAGATCTGAAAAAAATAGGTTGTGCTGTGTCTTTCCTTTTGCTTATGTGGCACTAGCAATGCCAAAACCATAGGATTGATCCCAGGAAACAAATATAACAAATATTTTGTCAATATATTACGCAAGAGCTGAGCAAACTAAAAGTCTATGCTGAATATAGTGTTTTATGTGGCTAATTTAACCAGAATGTTAATTTGAAATTATATTACAAAAAAGTATAACCACAATATGACTGTTAACTACATCCATTAAATAGTTTAAAGATGATGATATATATACACATCAGTTTCTTGTTTATTAAACAATGGCACCCTTTTGTTATAACCTGACAATGTTCAAACGATATTCAGAAATAAAATAGGGACCATTTGGATTTGTGCATTACCAACCACCAAACCATCAGTCTCTACTACACACTCATACTGTTATGTAATGGCCTCCATTGTAAAGCAGCTTTCCTCGGGGTCATTGAGTACGAAGACTCCCCCACACATTACCGTCCCACTAACACTCAAACCAAGACCTCCCCCAGTACACACCATATCCATAGACTGAACATTACCCAACCCCCAGTATCTCCTTGCGCATTTCAAGACTGTTTGTCTGTCACCTCATTCTGAGCTCAAGTATGTAGCAATCATGAAGCAATTAGAACGGTTTGCTTTATTAGATAGAGAATATCTATCTAACAATTATTTAGACACCAGTGCTGGGAAACTAACAATTGGTTAAGGCCATAAAACAAGAGTTTTGATATTGTTGGTATTTGGACACAAGCAGGTGTTTGTGTCCTGTGAACGAGAACAAAATGTTCCCTTACACATGACTTCCTGATACAACGGATAACAGTAGTCTACAGGGGTGATCACTTTGTTTTAACAAGGGATTTATCTTGTCTCAACCGATTAGTTTAAAATGCCTTTTTTGGTGCTGCTGTTTTGGCATAGGGCAGAAGCATACGTGTTACACTATGTTTAGTATTGCTAAACTGCACAACAAAACCGTTCAAATTGAGTGCTTATAAACATACTCATCGACTTGCAATACATTACCGTTTGAATGGCTCGGCTTGACGGAACTAATGCTGACTATAAGGATCTTTAGGAAACATCTTTATTTTTGTAATTCTACTTGACGCCACTAGTGGTGCAGACATTACATACAATACACACAGCAATTTTCTTAATTCTTGCACTATGGAAGTGTTCTGTGAAATATGTCATATCATGAAACATTAAAACACAGAGTCATTTTACACATTTACATGGTTTATTAAACAAAAACAGCATCAAAACAAAAGGGTTTGTTACACCAAAGCTTCCCACAGTTTTAGTGTGCTTAGCAAAAAAGCCTTACAAAAACCATCCAATTTTCAAAAACGAATTGCATAAAGTGCCCCACAAAAAACGGTCATAATATGAACCAAAAATCAAAGACAGAATATTCTGAGGAGGCTAGTTTAGCAGAGCAGCATCACAGAGTCGGGGATTAAGAAGTTGCATAGACATGTTTACAGTCAAACAACAAGAAATACTAAGAAAAACATGGAAGTGGGTAAAAGGAGTTCAAACAAGATGTGAGCTTGTATTGTTCTTTGTTTACGTTTAGTGAGAGAGACACTCAGTGCAAGAGCAGTCTAATACTGTGGTTATTTTGACTGGTGACAAAAATTCCATTTAGGCTTTCCAAAAAAAATTAAAAAAAGGAAAATAAATATATGTCAGGACTCTCTCCAACTTTAGTTTTCAGGTCTGAGAACCACTGCAGTTTTTAAATACCACGCTATATTTGATCCTCATAAGAGATACAATCATTTAAAATGCCTTTCGGGAGAAGAAATAACAGACGTTGATTAAAAGAAATACAGACAATGAACCAGTCATTTGAAAACAAACATTTCCTGACAGACGGATGAACTGTCAAACGCCAAAACATTTCGTCCCTTAATGAAGAACAATGCAGTCCCAAAAGTTCCAACTTAACACACTGAACTTGAGAGTGAATAAAAAGGACCTCGAAAGCTCTGTTTTTCTTCCACAGCAGACAGTGATTCAGGGAAGTAAAGTTGAAAATATTTGTCAAATAGTTTGAAACTCTATATTTATTATTCAAAAACAAAACATATAATAAATAAAAACTTCTGAAAACATGAGCTTATTGTCTCTCTTAAAAACAACGCACACAAAATCACTGCTAGTAAATTTAGTGAATTAGTTACTAAAACACAAGAGTGCTGAGGTAGGACTAGCACACACAAACTTTCAGGCAAAAATCAACCCATAAACAGTCAAACACACTCCAATTTATTCTCTATGATGTTTAGTTTAGGTCAGGAAATTATAAAAATAAAAGCAAATTCCTCCTATCCTTCAAGGAACAATACCAACTTGAACATAAAGTAAAAATCTAATAAAAAAACAGATATTGTTAAAATTAAAATCAATCAATATAACACTGTTCAATATTGGAAATGCATTCTGAAAAAAAAAAATCTCACTTCTAAATGGTTCACTAATTCATACTTCGGGAAAAAAACAACCTAATGTGTAACTTCCAAAACAAAACTGTACAATTGGGTGTGTCTGTGTGGAAGGGATTTTTACACTGCTCGTTCGTGAATGCCAGGGGCTCTTTTCTTTTTGGCCAAATAATCTCACACAACTGGTACTGAAAGCGTTCAACTGCACACAAGTGTTCCACTATTAAAACCTTAAAGAATGTACTGCATGTCAAAAAGTTAGAGCTGTAAATTAAAAAAAGAACTCTCAGGTTAAATCTCAGTTATACGATTAGACATCAAGGCACCAGGTTCAATCTGCAATCATGAACAAAAATCTCAATATTGGGCTTCTTTCAAGATCATGGGAATTTTTATAGCCAATTAATAAACAAGGCTTAAAAATGCTTAGATGTTAAAATTTCAGCTATGGGGTATAACTGAAGGAAGCTAAAGTTCAAGTTTTGAAGATTTACTCAAGTAAAATCAACTAAATGGACCCAAGTATAAAACCGTGAGCATGTTGACACAGATGACATTGACTGTACCATTTGATAAGCATGCATAAATACAGCAAAAATGTAGTCAAGTCCTTATTTGTGTACAGTCAATATTCTTTGTTTTAGAAACCGAGCTCAAGTATTTGTCAACATCTGATATTGAATCTGTATGTTTTTGTTTAACAGCAGCAACCATTAATAAAAGGTTACAAAGAAGCGAATGACATCTGATTTAATCAAAATGTTATTTTCTTGTGAAAAAAGCATTCTGCAGTAACTTTACTAAATAACTGAAAGACGTCTGTTTTTGTGACTAAAGATGTTTTGAGAATGTGCAACTAGGAAATCTCCAAATAGAGAAGTTGGAAATTTTATTAAGACTAATAAAAGCGCTTGCTTGATTTGGTTTGATTGTAATCACTGTATCAAAACATTGTTTCACACCACTCTTTGTGACATTACTGACGATTCTACCCAAGTCACTACCGTAAACAAAAAAAGCTATGGTCAGTTGAAAAATCTATTTGTTGCAAAATGTGTTCAATTGGTGTTGAAGTTGAGCACTTTGTACTCTTCACATTTAACCAGCGATGGAAGGTTCACAGTTTTCCAAGCATCACGGTCCCTTCTGTTCTGTTCAGGGAAAGCCTACAAAAAAACAAGTAAATAGATCACATATCAATACTGACAAAACAGCCCCATAAATAATTACTCAGAAAATGATCAAAAATGTATGCAATCAAACATCAGAAAAAAGCCCACGAACCAAAATAATTGATGTTCTAGCACTGTATAACTGAATATGTCTTTGGTTAATTTAAATTTCTAAGTTTAAGATTATACATTTTTATTAGGGGAGGCCACAAAGTGATGCACTCTTCACAAAGGGGGCCTTACAAAGAAAACCTTTGAGAATCACTGGCTTAGACTTTAAAGCTTAAGCAATACCAGCTAAAAGTCCAACACAACTATAATAAAAGAACATAGAATAAACAGAGAAGAAAATACAGAAAAAAGTATTCCAGGATTGTGAGGGCTCTGGCTAAAAGCGTGCACAGTGGTGACGTGATGTCGGCGTGTTGCGTAATGCTCTCAAATGGGTCAGAATCCCATCAGATTGCTGATCGAGAAATAGATTTGCACGCATTTAAAAAGCATTCAAAAATCCCCAAATCTCTGCTTGTTATCTTCCATTACTCAGCACGGCAAAAACTACCACTTGATCTTTAAGCCTCTCAAAAGAATACAGTACAGCACATTGCCCCTCGCCCGTCCCCCTCCATGTATCCTGCAGCTCAAACAATGTGCTGACTCAGAAATAGCTACTGAATGCCCCGCTGCAGTCACTCTGAACAAACACCCGCCGTTTCGGGATTGAACCTAACCTCTCTCTCACGTCCCGCACATACAGTCTGAGAGCAAATTATCCTCACAGTATTCTTTTCCTGTTTGAGCGCAGCAATGTTAGGAGAGGGGGATGGTGAACAAAAGACTAGAGTAGCAGACAGCTGTAATGTCCTCATAATGCCTGAAACATAGCAACCCCCATCTAATTGATGACCCCCCATTACATACATTCAGACCATCATCCCCAAAGCTTACATGCCTTCTACACAAATACTTGATGAGCAACCAGAATAGCTGTTCAAATACAAAATGATCTATAGTCGTATAAACCACTGTGGAGGAGATCCAGTACAGTTTAAATCTTGAAAATCACTTCGTTCTGGATCTTAAAGTATTTTTCCCCCTACATACGGGAGTGCTGAAAGGTGAAAGATTGGACAGAATTCTGGTCTCTGTTTAATTGAAAGTTATCTCTTCAGTTCCTTGCAGTCAAAGCAGCATTTCACTTTAGGACTAGGAGCAAATCTCACCTGAAGCGACAGGCACGACGCAACATGACAACCTGCATCCAGTGTGGACAAAATTTGAAATTAAAATGGGTTCTAATGCGTTTCTAATGTCTTTCGTCGTGTCGTGTCTGGTGTGGAGTCACCTGGTCTGCCGGATGAGAATTGTCCCTAAAGGCAAAGAACCAAGGAAAGAGGGAGAGAAAGAGCGCAAGGGAGATATGTAGAGTGTTAGAGGTGGGGTGGTGGTGAACGGGTGCGGTTGTGTAACAGCTTTCCCAGCATGCACTTATAAAAACAACAGAGGCTCTTTAGAGCAGGCGAGCAGGATTTCTCATAAAGAAGTCATGTAGTAAAATGAGTCATATCGAACACTGTCTGTATGGATTGGAATATGAATGTTCATAATTTTTGAAAAACCAGGCCAACATGTTTTGAGACAGCAGGAGAGCTGTCAGAACCATAGAGAAATTAAAAGGTTGAATTAGATGACACTTTTACAGAGAAGCGAGATAAATACGAACTATTCCCATAAAAACAATGTGCAGTATTCAAATCTCAATATGCTGAGCCACCTACACAACAGAACTTTCTATATTGCTGTGGGCACGTCTAAAACAAAGACGACATTATACAACACTCACACCTTCCAGAAACATGTTCTTGTGTTGATGCTGGTGCTTATAGAAGTATAGATGGACTTAGAATCAAAAAGACCATAAAGCGAGATGGAAATTCCATGCAAATGTCAACATTAATATTTTTAACAAATAGGTTCTTAACCAAGACCATACTGATGTATTAGTGGGTTTAAATTCCCCTGGGATGTTTCCAAAATTTTTAAAGCACAGTTTTCTATAGTCAGATAAGTGAACTGTCACATCCATAACAGAATTGTCATATCCATAAAGGTCATAATTGCTCATAAATGGGCACATTTAAATAAAGTTTTGTGGTCTGTAAAAGATATTGCTTCTTCATTTGTTGAGTAGTATTGATTTATTCACAGAAATCCTACTAAGTAGGTTAAGGCTCTTTTATGTCACATTAATAATAATGCATTCATTTTTCTCTCTCTAAAGAGGAAAACTTGTACATGGACTGAAATTTTTTTGAGGTCTGGACTGGATTTAGTAAAATTAAGACAGTTGATTCAATATATTGGTAATAAATACATTCTCTGAGAATTTATATTAAACGTTTTGACTGAAATGGTCACATCCATGACTCTGGAATTGGCCAAGACGTAAACCGATTTTTATTTTAAAATACCTATTCTAACCAACTAAATGCTCTGCTATTTGTATTATGTTCTAACATTTGTCTTTTGTCTGGAAGATTTTCGGGTCCTGTGTTGTTTACGTCTTGAAGTTCGAATGATCATTTAATCATAAATTTGTTTCTTGTGGCACAACGGGTAAAACTAAATTGGATTAACTCCGAGAACAGAGAAAAAACAGCAGCATTTTCGGTTGACGTAAAGAATTTTCAATGGAAAAAGCGCACCTGTGTGTGTTTGTGTGTGAGTTGGTCAAAGTTCACGCAGCACAGGTGACCTGCCCCATCCTACTGTGCAGCTCCAACGCGTCTGGTCGGTCCTGAGGATTCACAGCCAACATGTCCTGCAAAAGTTTCCGGAGAGCCTCCGACATATGCGAGCGCCTGCGCTGAGGAATACTCAGCACCATCTTTGGGTTCTCCAACAGCGCCTCTCCAACAGGCACAATATCAGAACCCTGTCGCACGTAGGTACCGAGCAGTTCCCGCTTGGACTCCGCGTCAATGAACGTGATCCTTTCTATCATGGCCCAGATGATAATCCCTAGAGCGAAAATGTCCGCTTTGGCTGTGTAGTGTCCTTCCCAGACCTCTGGTGCCATGTAGAAGTCCGAACCACATGCAGACGACAGCCAGAATTTGTTAATGTTAATACTGTTCTTATTTTTTTCCCGGCCCCCCTCCGAGTCCCGTACCCCTGCGGCCAGACCCGCGCACACTTTGCTCAGGCCGAAGTCAGCCACTTTTAACACGGGCTCACCGGACCGCTCCGAGATGAGGATGTTATCCGGTTTAAGGTCTCTGTGGACGATGTTATTCTCATGCAGGAACGCCACAGCACTGCTTAACTGCATCATGAAGCTGGAATTGGTGTGTGGATCGGGACGACGGGACAGGATAAATTGATTTAGGTCCCCTCCCTCGCAGAACTCCATAACAAACCACAGGTAGCATGGTTCGTCTGGACACGACAATACACGCTCACCTAAAAGTGAACAATAACATTAGAGATATGAAGTTGCAAAAAGATATACATTCATTTATGAAGTGTTGGCTTTTGTATAAGCAGCCATTTTGAACTGCAGTGTTACAATCATTTTGACCAAATTTTTATTGGAGACCGTGAAAATCATAACACTCAATGAAAAAACTTTCTGGATCATCAAAATCTCAAAGCAGTACTTAAATAAAAATTTTAATACAAGCAATAGCTGCTTATTTTCAGGGTTGGTTAAGGCAAGAGTTGCTTTGTCATCAGATTCAGAAGCTGAATTGCTGCTCAACCAGTTTGGACAAGTTTCTCATTTCACGGGACTTTCATTCATACAGGCAAAAACCTTTAAAAAAAACTTTATGTATAACGCTGATACAGAAGTAGAGGATTTAAAGAGGATAGTTCAGCCAAAAAGAAAGCATTCTGTCACCATTTATTCTCACTCATGTCATTCAAAACCTGTATATGTGTGGAACACAAAAGAATATATTTTAAGAAATGTCTTCATGGTTTTGGGTCCATACAGAAGATAATGGTTCTAATATTATTTTTGAGTTCTGCACAAGAATGAGGGTCACACAAGTTTGGAATGACATAAAGGTGAGGAAATTATGAAAGAATTGTCTAACTTGAGTGAACTATCAATTTAATGTCATTAATTAAAGTGGCCTGGTCTTTGTTGATGTTCTCCAATTGTGATGGACACAAAGTAAAGACAACTGGTAGGAAACCATTTAAATACACCCTACAGCAGTTCCCTTTTTAACAGAGACCAACACCTGTTATTTTAGTCTAAACATTAAAGTGTTTTAATTTAAAAGACGCAAGACGTTAAACCACTTTGTCGTGCCATTGAAGGGTTTTTCCAAATCTGAATGACTTTTACCGACACCTAAGCAAATGCATTTTCAGACATGCAAAGTCACCTATGGGGTTTAAACAGAAATCCTCAACCACAGAAAAACCTGTCAGTCTTCACAACTTGAAAACCACTTTGTAGTAAGTACCCTTTTATCTTAAATGAAGACAACGTCTGCCCCTCTAAGAGGAAAGCTATGTCTTGGTCCTATAAGGATATTAGGCCATTGCATATTATTCCATAATATTTTCCAGTGCTCATGATGAAGATCCCACCTATTCCTGCTTAGACTGCTATGTTTACTTTTAAAGAACAACAGGAGGAATATTGTGCTGTGTCCTTTAGCAACACTTTGCATATCACACAGTAAGACATCCTAAAAGATCTGCATCTGACAACAATCAAGAAACGAGACATGCCATGTTTCACATGCAAGATTTGTGTCATCCAGTGAGTCTCACTTATCTGTACTTAAAGTCTCACTTTTTTTAATATGAGAGAGCAAATACGAGATTTGTAATTTAGAAAAATTACACTTTCTTTGCACAAATATGGTGTCCAGAGGCTCTGACCCTTCCCACCCCCAACCTCAAGAGTTTCATAACCGAAAAAGGAAGGTGGGGGATGGCAAATGTGGCCGACATAGACGACTTCCTTATATAAAATGTAAACAATCTTAATGTAGCACACGGACATGCGCAATACGAAGGCACAAAGGCCTAGTGTCATCTATGAAACGTGACGCATACAATTTACTGACAAACAATGGTCTTTCGGTTATTTTTCATTCCAGAACGCAAAGAAATATCACTAGTCGTTGGAATTTTCATATATCAATAAGTTGTATCTCAGCTACTAAATGAGTGCACTGTCACACAACAAAAACAACTTCAATTCAAACAAAAGCAATTGATCACAGTCTTAACCACGACAAACGCACTCTTAGCCATCCATAATACAATTCAAACGTGTAACATGTAAAGCATGAAATGACAGAACTATTACCTTTCAAAGATGTCTCCACCAATCTTAAGTACTGCCTGGATCGCTTATTGCCATGGCTCATTTTCTGAGCCATACCGTTTCTCTGCAGCACACACTCCTCCAGTTGCACCACATTCTCATGGCGTTTCTCCAAACTGGTGAGAGCCCAAAACTCCGCCAACGCCAGCTCCACATTCTCGGGCGCGTCGCAGCGCAGTTTCTTTACCGCCACTTTCGCTCCAGATTTGCGGGCAATGGCTTCATAGACGACGCCATAGCTACCCCTACCAACTTCACGAAGTAAGCTGTACCGCGGTGCCATTAACCGCTGATCAAGATTGCCATGTTTCACATTGTCCAAATCGTCCACCATTGTCTCATCGTCAATGTTGGCTGCGCTGAGCGAGCGCAGGACATTGGCGCTTTCACTTTGCGCACTGCTTCTCTTGCAAGCGTTCCGTGTCCGGTGCCGCTCTCTGTCCATCGCGTCTCCTCACGTTTTGTGCGTGCAATTGGAAATATCTTCCGCGTTCATCTTTCTGCGTCACGGGTTACAGTTTAAGGAAGTTGTAGCCAATCCTCAAATATTAGCGGACATCTTCATTAGTTACCATACTGTGGTGCATAGTGATTCAATCACTGTCAAGCTTCTAGTCTATGACTCTGCTTGTGCCGAACAAACCTTGAATGAACTGAGTTCTTGACTGGAACGTCCCACTTCCGTGGGCAGGGGGGATTCTGACCTATGAGGACACGAACAACGTAAACGCCTCTCAAAGTGACGTATGAAATTTGGGAATTATTAAAATGACAATAAATTAATTAATTAAATGGTGAGTAAACCAAAACGCCTCGTGTATTGTTGTTTGGGGTACACGTTTCTTTTACTGATCTACCTAATGTTTAGGTATTATGAACATACGTACAATGGACATATCACAATAGTAGTTAGCTCAATAAGACATTGCGTAATCAGCGCAAAAGTCGGGTGTTTCAAAAGAGTGGGTTTTGCTTTTTTTTATCAAAGGTAACGTACAAGATTTAAAACAGGAAGTGCTTCAATGTTGTTTACATTTGCGTAGCTTGAATGCACTGACGCTGTGGGCTCTGCCTAATGCACAAATGTAATAACCAGGACATGTTTCAATCATCATAATTGACAACTCCTTCACAAGAATGTGTTGCTTTCACCTATTGAAGAAAATGATCAGGCCATGTCACAAAGAAAAACATGTGTTGTCACCCATGTTGTGGTCACAAATGGTTTCGTCTTTCTAGCATGAGCGTGCATTTGCACACGTCTCAGTCACATGACGCACGTGTTCTTCTGACATGATGAAGGTTGAATTCGCCGGGGTATGCCAGTGTGCCCATCATAAATTCATAAGTGATAAATATTTTCACGTGTTTTTATATGTAAAAAATGTACCCCCTTTTTTGCTATATACATCAGCTCATAATGGAACGCGACCCCCCCCCCCCCCCCCGCAGATTAAGCTGGAAATATATTAAAAAATAAATTACTTATGAATTTCTGGAGAAAATTCTAAAACACTGCACCCCCAATATATTCTGAAAACGCCTCTAAACATCAGGTTGAACAATGCATAATTGGAAGTCAACAGTATCTGATAACATAGAACAGCTTTAGGTTGACATCTGTTTAGGACCTAGTCATTTGATGAAAATCAAAAAGAGCTTTTCCAGAACAAAGTTTAATTGCTTAAAATGTCATCAATCGCATTCAGGAACATGAATCTCGGCCAACGTTAGCGTTAGCTCATAGGCTACACGGATACATGATATGTTTGTTTCCATTCTGTTGAAAGTCAACGTTATAACCCTAGCTAAAATGCTTCATATGAATGTGTGCATTCATTTTAAACGTTAACATCTTAAAAGTTGTATTAGTTTGGTGATTATAGCTTGAACTATACATTTCGAAGGCTGGTTGAAGAGTTTCAAGGGCGCAGTCAATAACTAATCTCTTGCTCCACCTACTGGTATGGCTTAAATACTACAGTAGTTGCCAACTGTTAGGGTCAACTTTGCTCTTTATTAAAATATTATTAAAGGTACAAAATTTATATTTATAAAAAATACCCTTGGAGATATGAAATCTCTTCCATAGAGTCCTATCCAAAATGACAATATCCAAGTTTCACATGAAATAATAGAATACATAAAATACAAAACCTACACATAGGTTATTCTCAAATTTCTCCGGTTTGTTCACTTCCGGGTACAAATGTGTCTCAAAAATATAGTAATGTGGGTTCGGTACTCACAACATATACATTTGTTACTCTTGACCATACGCTTGTAGTTTATATTTTTAGGATATGCCTATAAATACTGATGATATTAATTCTTTTTCTAATGCTTTTCGGATCTAAATCGGATCTAAGCTTTATTTTTCTGCTAAATTATACATTTTATATTAAAATTGCGTAGACTACAGCTGTCATGTTTACTATTGTATGTTATTGTATACATTTTTAAATAATTATAATAAATATTTGATATAATTATATGATATAAGTAAATATGTTAATTATATTATAAAAAATATTTTATAACACAATATAACTTAATATTCTAATAAGGTTTTGAAATTTCACACAAAAATATCTTTAAAATGTTTTATTTTGTGGAGTATCCTATAAGGAGCAGAGATATTATAGTTGTTCATTTAGAAATGCCAATTAAAAGATAATGACCATCTGCTGAGCCATAAAACCATAAAAAGCTATTCCTTCAGTAAAATTAACCACATAATGCACCGTCACCTGTAACTTTTGGTTGGAGTCTGCTGGCCTGCAAATGAATGAATGGCACTAATCTTCACCTAATCAAAGATTGCTGTTTGGTGATGTAGAATTAGACAGAGACGCAGACCAGAGCAGACCTAAAAGATGTTAGAATAAAGTTGCAGACTTTTCTATACCGTTCATGAACCTCTTAGACGGTTGTCCTTTTATGCAAAAGCTAAAATTATAAAAAGATTTTAAAGTGTACGAAAAACAGACCACAACTAGTACTTTGTATATTTATGGGGTATATTGTAACACATTAATGTGTGAGTCATTATAATGCAGAGACAGTGCAAACATCTGGCTATTATCTGTAGTGCAGAAGACAGAGACCGCTAAGAACAAGTAGCCTAGAAAATGAGTGTGTGGTACAATAGACCGGTGTATGTCGCTCTGAAGTGGGCAGTGGGACACAGCGCTCTATGCTTTCGTGGTGCTGCCATAGCAACCTCATAATTATAAAGGCCAGCTACATTTTTATATGTCTTTTGTGAACACTAACCTTTTGAGTCAAATCTAATAAAACAACAAAAATAAGTGTTTTCATATGAAATATTTATGGCAAAGTACTGCTTTACGAAAAATACTTCCTCATAAATATTAATTTGATTTAATTTGGATTATTGTTGTTGTGGAAAGGGGTTACTTACCCTCGTCTTTGAGCTTTTTACAATCTGTTTATTGTTTACGCTCAGTAGGTACATGGGGTACAGATCGTTATCAGGAGATACCCACTCTAACAGATGTGACTTTCTACACTGATTTACAAAGGGCTTCTTTTTTTCACTTATTATTAAGATGTTAGCTATAAAGTCAAGAAAACAGTCGCCTAAAGATTTTTCATTGTCCCTCTTGTGTCTCATTTCAGCATTTGTTTTGAATGTTCGGGTCTTCAGGATGTAAAACACTCACAGTCATAATGGAATGAGGGCGCTGTACAGGATCTGACCGACTCCTCTGTGTACCACTTCAGTCGTCCTCTGAGAGATTCTTCAAAAAACCAATCACTCCAGGGGTAATCAGTACACAAGAAGAGACAATCTCCCGACAGTGATTGGCAGAATTGAGGTTACACACCCACACCTACATCACTTTACCGCAATTACCATCTCCTTGAATTTGAAATGCCAAGTGATTTGTATCATTACACAAATCTCTCCATTATTTTTATAAAGACATTTACAGAAGGAGTGCGGATACAGAGTGGTGTCAAAAAGTGTAAACAAGGCATTTTAATGGGTGTCCAAAAAGCAAAGTTGTGTTCAGTTTGTGTGTTTCTATCTGAAAAAAGTCTGCAAGTGAATGATGTCTAGTTAAAAAAAAATCAGATTTTGTAGTGTATTCATGCCAGTATGTTGCAGTTCATTGGTGCTCAGATCCATCTTCTGCTAAATCTCATTAAATTCTTAATGTTGTGAAATCCAATGTCTTCATAGTCTTGGCTGTCTTCTTCCATTCTGCTGAAATGAACTCCTGTGATGGGTTCTGTTTTGTTGCTGTGAAGGCTAAAGCAGGAGAGGGTGCATCCTTATAGCTGTCATGACAACCTCTTCACCCTAATAACACTGTTCTGATAATGAAGGAGGAGAGCCTTTACATGTTAACATGTGAAACACATTTACAATTTGTATCAGACATATCTGTGCAATGTTAACTATTACATCGTGATTCAATAAAAGTTCCAAAACAAAAGATAGAAAATTAATGATAGACATTAGATATAAAATCATCAAGCTTACTTTTACATTTTTCTGAGAAGTTTTTATTTAATTAAAAGTATCTTTTCCTATGTCATAGAAAAATACATATTTGTATGTTTCACATAAACATATTTGCCTGATCAAGCCAATCGTCAACATTTAATATGATCAAGAAGTGGAATATGATGTAAAAGTGGCCTAGATTGGGTTGAAGTGTTTCTTGGAGGCTGGTTGAGAACCATCTAAGAAGAACAGGCTAATGGATGACATGTAACGGTATAGAGCAAATGAGGTAATACTATTTAATGGTCTGGGTCAAATCTGTGCTCTTCAAAGGAGCAGCAGCATTGAGGCAGGTGATGAACAGGGTTTTAGATGTGCATTTAAAAGCCCGATGCAATAGTCTTAACGTAAATTCAGGTTCAGTTGTGGTTTCAGAGTAAAAGTTGCAGACTGTTATTAACAGTTTTCAACACACTGCAATTCTAATTAATGTTGTTTGTGTTGAGTCATGCTGAAAAGTAAGGATCAAAACACTTGTGAAGTTTTCATTCTTGACACTAGATTGAGCTGGAAGGGGGGAGCTAAGTGTTTAGATACTGTATACTGATTACCTTTACCTTCTGGCTGCCTTTGCTAAGAGGCTTTTAATTGATCCAAATGTTTCTGGACATGATTCCAAACAAACAGTGTTAGATTGTGTGAGAGTGTCTGCATCATCTTCAGTTGTTCCGCTAACTGTCCTATAGATGGTTTTATAGGACAAACGTCTATAGGACAAACGTTAAGATTTGCGGAGGTCTACCAGCAGTTAAGTTTGGGCCCCACAATGTTTGTTCATGCTGTTGCCGCTGAAATGGTCTATTGGTTAGGTTAATCACCGGAAACCACCTAACACCGGAAACCACCTTGGTTAGGTGGATTGCATTGCTGCCGGCGGCTAGTTTGTTTCCTCTTACACTTGTTTCACCTCACATTTGTTCTTGGTCTTATTATAAGTGTATTTTACTATCGTTACCTATCACTGTCGTTGCCGAATTATTTATAACTTTATATTCTAAACCTTTATTAATTGAAACTTAACGCCGCTAACAT
Source organism: Triplophysa tibetana (assembly GCA_008369825.1). NCBI lineage: Eukaryota > Metazoa > Chordata > Actinopteri > Cypriniformes > Nemacheilidae > Triplophysa > Triplophysa tibetana. The sequence goes on along the minus strand of CM017905.1, from coordinate 12,071,837 downwards.
AGTATTAGCGTGTTAGCTTGCCTTCTGTTTACACTGTGGAATATCATCTCCCCCTATTTGTCTTGTGTGCTAACTTTTTCTCTTTATATAAGCTTATATACGTAGACTCATCAAGCAACCTTGGTAAGTTAGGATTGCACTTCATACCGGATGAGTCATGGCTTCTATTCCTATTGTTGTTACTTGCACCTCATGTCATATGTTTAGCTTTGCCTTCTCTGTCAGCGGCGAGGGTTTTACATGCGATAAATGCAGGGAAGTAGTTAGGCTGACGGAGAAGATTTTAGAATTAGAGTCTCGCATCCAATCTTTATTTGAGGATAGTAAGAGTGTTAGGACCGTAGAAAACACTTCGGATGCGAGCAATGTTAGGGCACACAGCTCGGTTCCGGTTGAAAATCCCCTGCAGCTGGGAAACTTTGTGACGGTGAGACGGTATAGTCGAAAGACAAAACATCACTCAACCGCTCCGATTAAAGTCTAGAACAGGTTTGCCCCACTCAGTGACGCACCGACTGAGAAACCTTCTCAAAGTGCCCTAGTGATCGGTGATTCTATTGTCCGGAACATTTACATGGAGGCACCAGCCACCATAGTCAAAATTTTTTCGGGAGCCAGAGCGCCTGACATCAAGTCAAATTTAAATGTGCTGACTAAGGCTCCTCGTAAATTTAGTAAGATTGTTCTTCACGTCGGCACAAAAGATGTTAGTGTCACGATTCCACCTCTTTTTGTTAGGTAATTCTTGGTCTTGAGGTGGAATCATACAGGATCCTTTGTTTCATGTGAGAGAGAGAGACGATTTGTCTCCATACTCTCTCTCTCCGGTCTGCGTCATCGTTCCTACCCTCCTACCCATCCTCGTGTTCATTGTCCTGTGCTGGTTCATTGTATGTCTTACCTCGTTTGTAAGCTGTGTTTACCTTGTACCTTGTTCCTGGGGCCCGTTTCAATAAGGAAGTTCAACCAACACCGAGATAAAATCTGAACTCTGAGTTGATTTACTCAGAGAATCGTTACTCTGAGTTTTCAGTTTCAGACCAGCTGATTTGAGTAAGTTCAATCCACTCTGAGTTATTTCACTCTATGTTATGCTGGTGCAGCATGGCGATGAAAAGCCATCATCAATTGAGTGAAGATAGCACGATTCACCATGGCAACGGCACGTGACAAAAGCACGTGTTCATTTGTCGCCAATCGAAATGAAGGTACTGTTACAAACTTACGGTGAATATGAGCACATATTTAGAAAATGCAGCAAGTTTATATGTCAATCACTTTTATATTTATTTTGTTGAAACTGTGAAAATGGGAATTATATTTAACGCTCCCTCTCTCTTTCTCTCTCTCTCTCTCTCTCTCGCTCTCTATTTCTCGCTCTCATGTAGGTGCGATCCTTCTGCAATAAAAAGATCTCGGCAGAAGCTGAATATGAAATACGAGAACATCTTTCAGGAAAGATTTAAAGAAATAAAATGCTCCTGCTAGTAGGATGCCTGTTTGGGAAATGTTAAATATACGACTTAAACTGGCCTTAAAAGTTAAGATAAAACGTCCAAACGGGGACTCACAATTCTCTCCCGACATAAATGTAACTCTCTGCGAATTAATCCAGCTTCCTCATCTATGGGTTCCTGAATAAACGGACATGACATTTTAAGGTCTGTGTGACTAAATTGAGTGCGATTAGCAAGATGAATCAATAAACAAATGGCGCATGCAATTTTAACACCGCTCGCGCTTCGAAAAGCGGGCGGAGATTTAACAAACCCTAGGTTTGTGGAATAAAACCTGCTTCCGACCAGGTTAGGTTCACGGAGTATTTTACTCTGGTTACTCACTCTGAGTATAAGATACCTCGATTTCTGAAATGGGCTTGACTTACCCCGCGGTCGCGGGTTTGACATACGTCGCTTTCTGAAACCAAAACCCTGTGTATTCCGTTTTCTGGGGTTGACTTACTCTGAGTTTGCATTTACCCTGCTTTCTGAAACGGGCCCCTGGTCACTGTCTGAAAGTTCCTTGTCTCCTAAGTTCCTGTTTCCTCGAGTCCTAGTAAGTGTTAGTTTAGTGTTTGTTTCAAGTGTTATTGTTCTAGTCTAGTTAGTCACTGTCCTTGTTTATTTATATATTATCCAGTCTTGTTTTCCCCCTCGTGGGTTTGGTTTTGCCTCTTTATCTTGTTTTTGTGTAAACAAATATCTGTTTAACCCCTTCATCATCTGTCTCTGCCTGCAATTGGGTTCTACCTTGTCATACCGTGCCAAACCCTGACAGTTAGACTCCGTCAATCGGAGATCACTTAAGATAATTTTAAAGAGGTGTGTGAGCTCGCAAGCACGATGTCAGACACTGTAATATTCTCTGGCCCCCTCACTGCAACCGTGGTGATGAGATTTATAGCAGATTATCATCACTAAATGGCTGGTTGTCTGAGTGGTGCCTGCAGAAAAATATAGATTTTATAAATAACTAGAAGAGTTTTGAGGGCAGACCTGACCTGTTGAAACGAGATGGTCTCCATCCCTCCTGGGATGGGTTTCCCTCCTCTCTACAAATTTGGAACACAGTCTTAATAATGCTAAAGGGTGACTACCTAGGGCCCAGGTCAGGAAGGAGACAGAATGGCTTAATCAACTGTCTGCTCGCAGTCTCACGTTACAAAATACACAAAATATACAACATGTAATAATCCCTTCTCACAAACAACATAAAATAGAGACTGTCTGTCCCCCGGATTAGCAAACATAAGATAATGCGTAAACCTCTCGAAAGTAATTTAATAAACGTTAAACAAATCAAACATGAACAAAATACAGATAATCACCTGTTACGACTCAGATTGCTTATATTAGATCTCTCTCAAATAAAGCACTTTTTGTTAACGATATGATAACCGATCATAAAATAGATCTGCTCTGTTTGACAGAAACATGGCTTAAACCAGATGATTATATTACTCTAAATGAATCCGTTCCCCAAGATTATTACTATAAACACGAGCCTCGTCTAAAAGGTAGAGGGGGAGGTGTCGCTGCACTTTGCAATAATTGTTTTATCATCTCTAAGAAGTCTAATTTTAAATACATTTCTTTTGAAGTCATGGTACTTCATGTATCAACACCTCATACTAAGGAAAAAACATTTTTTAAACGTATTGTAGCTATTGTATATTGGCCTCCAGGGCACCACACAGATTTTATTAAAGAATTTGCTGGGTTCTTATAAGAACTAGTACTGGCCGCAGATAGAAGCCTTGTCATTGGTGACTTTAAAATCCATGTAGATAATGATACAGATGCCTTGGGAAGGGCTTTCAAGACACTCTTAACTCCATGGACGTTAGTCAACATGTTTCAGGACCCACTCACCTTCGTAATCATACTTTAGATTTAAGCGCAACTTTAAGAAATTTAGAGATATTTCGTATAGCATAGAAGGATAGTATTTGAAAATATAGGAATGCCATAAAAACGTCTAGATCCGCCTACTTTTCATCACTTATAGAGGAAAACCATCACAACCCAAGGTTTTTATTTAACACCGTGGCTAAATTAACAAAAAATAAGTCGTTGCAACTTCAGATTCTGATTATCAGCATAACAGTGATGAATTTATAAACTACTTCACTAGTAAAATCCAAGATATTAGAGAAAAAATTATAACAATGCAACCAGAAGTGAAACCCGCTGAACAAACTAACTACAGCACCCCTAAGGAGAAATAGGTTGGTTTCACGTGACGTCAGGCTGCTGCATTGCGAGAGCGCGAAATTCAGATGGAGGGCAGGAAGTGGAATAGCTGAGAATCTGCAAGTGCCGTCAGAAAAAATGCCAAATTTTTTTGTGTAGTTTATGGCTGCTCCAATCGTTCAAACCGAGAAAAGGGAAAGGGATTTTACAGAGTACCAAAGATTGTGACTCGTAAATGTGATAAATGTAAAAAGCTCGCAGAACAACGCCGTAAAAAGTGGATTTAAACGTACGTCTGCGGTCGGGGACGCAGAGTCTGTTAATGACCGTGTCTGCAGCGACCACTTCGTCGGAGGTTATGTTAGTTAGCCAACTTTTTTTTGGTTCTGTATTTATAAAGCATTAGGTTTTCGTTAAATGCTCATTTTCTTAGTAATGATTATTAAGTTACCGGTAGTCTAATATGGACTTCATTTATGGCTTTTTAGGCTGCCCTAGTGCTTTGGGTGACGTTGAGTCTGTAGATTGGGCTCCGACGGTCAACCTAGGGTCCCAGAAAACTAAACCCAAATCAGAGGCATCTCTTAAATGAGTGCAGAGGGTGAAGCTCAATGAAGACCAACAAAGACGGTCGGAATGTGCAGAGGCTCCAACAGACAGATGAGAGCCCGGATCTGACACACACAGCCGAAATCTCCCAACTGAAGCAGCGTGACTAGTGGATAAAAGTATTACACTTGGTTAATGCTAGTGACTAGTCCAATTGTACTGGCTACATGTATTATATGTAATGAAATGGTTTCTAATGTTATTGCACACCATGTTCTTATTATAACAATTGTTAAAAAATCGAATATTGTAAATAAACCACCATTTATAATTCTGTCTTCTCAATGGTATTTAATGTTTTCATTTATATTACACAACAGCCAGAACTCACAGAGACCACACTAATAACAATAGTCAAAATGATAGCCTGCACTGTCGGCAAATCTTCAAGTTCGACCGAAAACTCACTCATCTTCATGCGGAACGGGTCACGTCCAACATATCTGTTTACTAACTCCTTGTATCTATTTCTTGAAACTGGTTCTAAATTCATACAACACGGACTCCCCACAACAATTTCCTCCATAGATGTATTGTCCATGTTTACTTCCTGCCCTCCATCTGAAATCGCCCCCCGCTTTCGCGCGTCATCATAATCACGTGACTGAAACCCAGCTATTGCAATTATTTTCTACAGTAGATCACGATGAACTGTCTAAAATCATTAGATCATCTAAATCAACAACATGCATGCTAGACCCTATACCTACAAACTACTGAAAGAAATGATCCCAGAAATTATAGATCCTCTTCTTAGTATTATTAACTTATCTCTGACATTAGGACATGTGCCTAAAGCATTTAAGGTTGCTGTTATAAGGCCCCTTGTCAAAAAACCCAAGCTCGACCCTAAAGAACTAGGGAATTACAGGCCTACATCAAATTTACCTTGAAAAAGTAGTTTCAACTCAATTATGCTCCTTCCTCCAAAGGAGTGACATTAATGAAGAATTCCAAGCATGTCACAGTACAGAGACTGGTTTGATCAGAGTTACAAATTATCTGCTTTTAGCGTCTGACCGTGGCTGTATTTCGTTATTGGTGCTGCTAGACCTTTGTGCTGCATTTGACACCATTGACCACAGCATACATCTACATAGACTCGAAAATGACGTCGGCATTAACGGAATAGCATTGAAATGGTTTAAGTCTTATTTATCCGGCCGTTTTCAATTTGTAGCAATAAACAATGAGGTGTCCCTCAAATCACAAGTACAGTACGGTGTACCACAGGGCTCAGTCTTGGGGCCTCTGCTCTTAGCATTATACATGCTACCTCTAGGAGATATAATAAAGCGACACGGAATTAGCTTTCACTTTTATGCTGATGATACTCAACTTTATATTTCCTCGAAGCCTCATGAAACCCAGCAGTTCCATCGAATAAAGGAATGCATAGTTGATTTAAAAAACTGGGTAACAATTTTTTACTACTGAACTCGGACAAAACAGAAGTGTTACTTACTGGCCCGAAAACCGCCATACGTAACAACCAAGAATACTGCTTAACTATTGACGGATGCTCCATAAAATCCTCGTCGTCAGCTAAGAATCTTGCCGTTGTATTCGATAGTACTCTGTCATTTGAGAGCCATGTCGCCAACACCTGTAAAACGGCATTTTTCCATCTCAAGAATATATCTAAACTACGTCAAATGCTGTCTCTGTCAGATGCAGAGAAATTAATTCATGCATTCATGACATCAAGACTAGATTACTGTAATGCATTTCTAGGTGGTTGCCCTGCAGGCCTATTACAAAAACTGGCAACTTAAAAAATTGTCGCCAAATATTCTTGTTGTCGAGTAGTTGTTTGATTACGTGACTTAATTTAAGGGCCTGCAATATCATCTAGAGCTAACTAACTAACTTAGCGGTAATTTAAAGTCCGTTTAATATTTGACCTGTAGTTCTCTCTCCTTTATCGCAAATGTGTGCTATCACTGTGTGTGTGTGTGTATGTGTACGAGTGTGTTTGTGTGTGTGCGTCTAAGTCACTGTGTGTAAGTTTGTATCCATATTGTGTGTGTGGAGCATTTGTATGTCGGTCTTTTGTTGTTTTCACCTTTTTCTTGTTTTTACAGGTACATGCCTTTAGTTGTTTAACTTATATTCAATGTGTCTCATGTACAGCTGCTTTGTGACAATGAAAATTGTAAATAGCGCTATATAAATAAAGTTGAGTTGAGTTAATGACCATTTAATGTGTGGTTGTTCATGGTCCACAGTTGTCTAACAGTAATCTAAAATGTTAATGGTTTAAAATAAAATCAGTCGAATGTAGATTTATAGAATTTTTTTTTAAATCTGAGTGAAAATGGAAAGTTTAGTACTATATTTGGCTAGAGCAGATCTGCTGCAGTAGCCGAAAAGTTACGCCCAAACAGTACACTGGTCTGATGAGCGTGCTTTAAGCATCCCCAGAAAAGATTTCAGCCAAGAGACTATTTTGAGACATAATGCAGAGTAGGCAATTAGCCGGCTATTTATGGAAACTGAAAAGTTGATCTGCGCCTGCCCATCAAACGCATCATGTTGTCCAAATTGAAGACATTCTTATTGGTAGGTATTTATCTATAAGGTCTTCAGGGTCTGGATTACACATTGTGGCTTTTCACCAAAAGCTGCACAGCATGCTGTCTCTGTCACTTCATGTCCTTCTCGTGGCATCAAAAGCTTCAGAGCAGTTGAACTGAAAGTGGTTGGCCTTCCTTTTGATGAACGGAAGAGAGAATGTGAATACACACTGCATATTTTGTAGAATTTATAGTTATGAATTGCAAGAAACTGTGGTGCTGTTCTTAACACACCCGATAAAGTCAAAAATCTTCAGTGTTAAGGTGAGACAAAAATGTGACCAAAGCAAAGTGAAGTGTTTTTTGTTATGTGACAGATTGCAGATGTTAAAAGGCTCAACACTTATTGGGGAAATCTTAATATATTTCCATGTGACATGCAGTTGATGTCATGACATGGTAAATTATGTTGTGATTCATCTTTTGTTCTTTTGTATCTCTCTCTCTTTTCCCATAACATACCATCCTTTTTCAGTCGCGTTTTTATTCATTATGTTCTTACTCCATTCATGACATGTCCATCTTTTTTGGTGACTGAAGAAATTATTTTTGTAACAATATTTTTGACTTTCCCTAAAAACAAATGTTCCTGAAGGGTTCTTTGTCAGGCTGTGTAGTTCCATAAATAACTTTTGACACCCACTGAAGATTCGACACAAGGTACTGCAGACAACGGGGCGTAAATAAGTGGTTCATTAGAATTTATGACCGAAAGGTATTTTGACATTGCTGCCTGTTCCTATGATGTTTCTGGTCCTGCTCCCTCTCACAAACACACACAAAGAGCTCGATTTAAGATCAGAATTGAAATGTAATGCTGACATTGGTCTATTGTTTTATTTGGTAACTGTCCAGATTTAAAAAAAAATGCACAGCCTTGATCAGAACATGTGGTACGTGAGGTCAGCCTAATTTAACTGGTACACACACAGTATTTTAAGGACTGAGGCCAAGAAAGAGTATTAGGTGGCTCAGATAGGTGCTCAGGCCTAATCTGGGATTAATGGTGCTTCTCCGCAGATTGCTTTAGGGATTTCTCAGGTCTCTTTAGGATGCCTTGAAGAACCATGTTAATGTCAGAGCTGGTGATATCGTTATGGTGCCATCGTTTTTTGTCCTTCGATCTCTAACATCTCTGAGTGCTGGTATATCAAGAAAAAAACACTGTCTGACCTTTTTTCACATATCAAAAATATGTTATACAATGCAAAATAGTTTTCTTTTTAATACAGTGGCAACATTATAACTTAAATATTGAAGCTGTTTTTGTGCTATTAAGAAATATAAAATCCGTAAAATAAAGAAAAAGTCTTTTTTTCTAGTATACGATGTTTCAAACTGTCAAAAGCACAAGGCAAAGAACTGAGCATCGCCAATGAATAATAATGAGAAGACGAGGTTTAAGCTCCGCCCACCTCTACAGTTCTAGCACGGAGCTGTCCGTCATCGGAGGTGCTGAAGACTCCTCAACGCATCTTTGGAAGTACATGAAATCAGGACATTTATACATATATGGACAGTGGATTAGTTCAGTAAAATGGAGATAAAACACCCAATATAGTGGGAAGAAATTGACGGCAAAAATGAAAACTCGAGTTTTTTCTTTAAAGATGGGATTTTGCAACATAACATTGAATAGGATCACTAGCAGCGTCGATCAAAGAGCAACTTGAATGAACGGGAAAGATACAATCTGCTGCATTAAATCTGTTAAATTTCTCATTTTTGTCGCTCCACAGGTAAGTTTCTACTATTATTATTTTATTTAGGAAAATTTTGAATAAAAGTTTTATACAAAGCCATTTTTAGTTTCCGCTAACACTTATATTGCTAGTCGATTCATTTTTTTTTACAGAATTAAAATGACATATCGTAACAAACTGCTTTCAAATGAGTTGACATGATTAGGTTTACCGATTGAACGTTGGTGCACGTATAGCAGTGCTCAGGTTTCCAACTAAACCGTTTAGTGACATAATAAACCAGTTCAGATTTTCACTTAAGAGAGCGATTGGCCAATGAATCACAGAAAACGAATCCAAACGAATTATTGCAGTAATAACAAAAAAGTGTCATCAACATCTGCTTTAGTTAAAACATTTTAAAAAAACAATAAAAACATGGTACATATTTCATAAGAGTTGTAGTGTGAAGTGTGACTGAAGCAACTTGTTTGCGGCTTTGAAGTGGCAGAATATACTGGTCCCGTATTCTTAAAGCTTCTAAGAATCCTCTAAGAAAACTATTAATTTAGCAGAAAACATCTACGAAGGAGTCTTATCTTAAAAAACGATTCAGGGCCGATCTGAGAGCATCTCTGCGCAAGGAAAAGACAAAAACTGTAATCTTAACGAGGAGGCAGGACTGACCCCGTTGCTATGTATGATACAGTCTTTGAAAGACTGTGAGTGGTTGTTTGGCAAAGAAGAAAAAAAGAGCGCTTTTAAGTATAAGGGCATTAGTTTTTCCGGTTTTACCGTACTCACGCAAACACACGCGCGCACGCGTTATTTACCATGCTGTTAACGTTAACCTATTTGATAGAAAATAAACAGTGAGACAATACGTTACTGTTATTGTTTGTGTGGTCACTATAGAAGAATATGACAGAACCAAATCACCTCTGCAGCTGCATTTCTCCAGTTGCTAAATATGTTAATGTAGTGATTTCTCATATTTCTTATTTTCTATCTCTTGGAGATGTTGTTGTGTCCCTAAAAGAACCGGTCACAAACACGAACCCTGCACGATCTAATGTGTTGTGTCTTATTAACTCACTGTCAATATATTATTAACTCAATTCAATGTAGGCTAATTTTATTTTATAGAGTTTTTACAACTTTTATGCATCATAGCAGTTTTACACGAAAACCAAAACCAAGATAAACAAAAGTTTAACACAGAAAAAGCAATACAAAATCATATAAACCTTTATAGTAAAATGGAAATTGTCATGTATTGCAACACATTTCTTCTCACTTTTCGTGTTTCGTCCATTTTCTTTGATGCTAAAAAGAAAGAGGTCATATGGCGCGAATACGTGTTTTCCTGTGTCTTTGGGGTGTTATAAGTTCCCCATGCATGTATTAGACATGTTTAATTGCAAAAATAAAGGGTTGGAACAAAAGCTGCATTCTATCTAAAAGAGAATGCTCACACAGGTCTGGGTGAGTCTCGTGAAACCACAGCCTCAAAAATCTACGTCAGTTCGTGGTACCAAATGTATAAGCAAGTAAGTTGGGCATACCTGTCAGTATATAATCTTATGTTTGACGTCTCATTTTACTTTTAGATATGGAAAAAGTCTGTGCTTCGCAGTAGCGTTAAGAGAACGGGTTTAGGTTGCAACCATTTGACGTCACAGATTTTGACGCAAAAAAATTGCGTCCCAAAGTAAAATTATTCTTTCCAGTTCATGAATACTTTGACAGAAACACAGTTTTTTCAATGCAATTGTTCATATATTAAGCCATACATCTCTCTGTACCAAAGGTTCCTTTTAAGATGCTTATTAATTTTTTTTTTAAGGATCTTTTCTGTAAGTTTGAGGAAGAACTCCAACACTTCTAAGAATTTTCATGGAATTTTGTCACTATGCGCAACTCTTTGCACTATGATATTTCATGAATACGGGCCCTGAATTTCAATAGATCACCCTTGTTAGTCAAAGTTTTGATGTATTATTTCTGATGGCCACTGCAGAGTTTTTCTCAAATGAAATGAACCCTGGTTGGTGAAAATCAGGGCCGCTGACAAGAAGTTGGGTTTTGTGTTCCCTGCATTAGTATCACTCTGGATTTGGAATAGATTACACACATAGCATTGATGGTGTTAATCTAATTTCAGTAATCTCTGCTCAACAATACAATAAAACTAAACATCATTATATGGAGAAAGTTTTTTGGTGAAAAACTCACATTCAAATGCAGTGTTGTTTAGAAAATGTACATGTATTCTTTTCAATAACAACACATTTTGAATCAATATACAACAACAAAATTATAATTATTAATTGATTCTATCAGAACTACTCTCCAAGATTTCTATATAGGCTAGCTTGACTTGGTTAGCTGACAAATACAAATACACTCACCTTAAGGATTATTAGGAACACCATACTAAGACTGTGTTTGACCCCCTTTCGCCTTCAGAACTGCCTTAATTCTACGTGGCATTGATTCAACGAGGTGCTGAAAGCATTCTTTAGAAATGTTGGCCCATATTGATAGGATAGCATCTTGCAGTTGATGGAGATTTGTGGGAAGCACGAAGGTCCCGTTCCACCACATCCCAAAGATGCTCTATTGGGTTGAGATCTGGTGACTGTGGGGGCCATTTTAGTACAGTGAACTCATTGTCATGTTCAAGAAACCAATTTGAAATGATTCGAGCTTTGTGACATGGTGCACTATCCTGCTGGAAGTAGCCATCAGAGGATGGGTTCATGGTGGTCATAAGGGATTGACATGGTCAGAAACAATGCTCAGGTAGGCCGTGGCATTTAATTGATGCTCATGTGGCACTAAGGGGCCTAAAGTGTGCCAAGAAAACATCCCCCACACCATTACATCACCACCATAATTTCATTAATGAGAATTTGAACAGGTGTTCCTAATAATCCTTAAGGTGAGTGATATTGATCTTCCCGTGGGTGGCTGATCTTAGTTTTTTAGTATGTATTTTTAGGTGTAATGTATAAATGGCAATGTTGTTGATGTGAAATTGGTTCAAACAAGTCAACAGGACATATGATTTTTCAGATATTTCACTTTTAAATACAACATACATCGTCACTTAACTTTCATTAGACCAGTCGGGATGATAAAATCATTCAAACCGTTCAGTGAACTTCTAAATTAAGCTCTTTGTAAATAGACTACAGCAATGAATAGTGTACTTTGTAAGTATCAGACACAATACTATCTGCAATAGCTTCATTAATGGTAACCGATTAGACACTGCATGGATGAAATGATTCATATTCCTGTATTTTGTCACACTTGTTGTTCTATCAAGCACTGGATGAATAGGCAAAAAGACAAGAGAGAATGGCAAAGATTTGTACAGAGCACTCCTACCCATCCCGGCACCGGTTCACGGTTCAAGCTTCTGATGATGAACTGAACATGACTGAAAATGGAGCCACCAGGTTAGAGGAACAAGACTATAAACACCAACATAGAGGTCATATCATTTTTCCCAAAGGTCACCTCGTTTAATCAAATTGGTCAAAACATTAATAATGTGGAATGTTTACATCAAAATGAAATTTCAGTCGAATGGGAGTACATTATGACTTCAATGCCTAATAAAGTACTCAAGACTATCAGCGATCTATATTTAATAATAAAAGATAAAGGACAATGATATGACATTTTAACCAGATTAAACATCACTCTCACTTATCTATTCTGCATCGAAAGTCAATTGATGGTGACACTAAATTAACCAATATAGCTCAAGTTTTTCTCCCACTGTTTCTTAGGGCACATTCGCTCTGTGAGGACACCCCCTCTGACATGCAGGGAATTGTTTCTACTGGAACAAGCCAGCTTCTGGAATCCAGGAGAAGTTCTTTCACAGGTGCAGGGGCTTTGGCAAGGTAACATCTAAGTGATCCCTTGTGTATTGTTGAGCACGTGGACCCTTACTTTCACTAACCTAAACCAAATGCATACTTAGCAGTCCAGAATCCCGACCAGCGCAGACATGTATTACACATTATCTAACTTAACATGATTTTTCAAACAAGCTTCATGGAAGAACTTAAGGAAAAATAGATTTTGTGGAAGTGTGCATTTGATTTGGTTGGAACACAAGGCATACTGTACAAAGAGCGTGTACTGTATGTGTATTACTTGATTCCCGCCGATTTTCCAGACTTACTCACTTCCTGGTTATGCTGCGGAACTGGGCATCTCATAGGCTTCACAGAGAGGTCGAGCGTCCTGACTCCTTCTTGGAGCGTTTCCGAGGACCAGACCTCAAAGACTTATCTAGCCGAGGAAGTAATGCCCATTCCTCTGTAGGTCTTCCTGACAGGCCTCATAAGAGGATGTAAGTAAAGAAAAAGTGAGATTTCAGCACATATCCTTCAGCAGAAGGTGCGTTTTGCAAAGAACCAAAAATTCATACAAAGCACGAGGTTGGGTTGGGCCAGAAAATAAAATCTGAAAACAGTATACAGTATGTAGATTTAATACCTGTAGTCTTCCTTTAGGTTAGACAACATAGCACCCACTAGTAATGTAGCATAGAAACAAATACAAATATATGTTCCCTATAGATAAATAGATAGTTTTTGATGTAAAAAGAAGTAAATATCAACAGATAAAATAAAAGAATAGTAGTGAAAGTATAGTCAATAGTCCTAGAATGATCAGAATTCTATAATAGTGACATTAAAATGAATGCTTTTTGCTTCCTAAGAAAAGCCAAACATTGGCCTTTGGCACCTTACAACATGAACAACTGCAACAATACTGATGAGTAAGTAAGCTCAAGTGTTATCTTTCACGGATAATAACCCCTAAAAATGAACATTTTATAGCTCATTTTAAAAAAATATCGATATTTGAAATCGAGCTTTAAATAAGAAAGTTTATCATTTATAATTTAAAATCGAATATTTTAATAACAGATGATGTTTGTTTGATATTATTAATAAGTGACTATTGCTAGTTGGTCAATGCTGCCACCTGCAGGTAAACATGATAACTGCATGATGATTTTTAAAGTAGAGACCCGTAGTACCCTGATAGAAACCAGACCAGCAGTTAAAAAGGAATAAAAAATAGATTCAACAATATAAAAAATCAAAAACATTACCTTTAGCAAAAAGGAAGAGAAAAAGGAGGAAATAAAAAAAGATGGTGACAAGGAGGAGAAAAAAGATGAAAAAAAGGAAGAGAAAAAAGAGGAGAATAAAGATGAGAAAAAGGAAGAGAAAAAAGAGGAGAATAAAGATGAGAAAAAGGAAGAGAAAAAAGACGAGAAAAAGGAGGAGAAAAAAGACGAAAAGAAAGATGATAAAAAGAAAGATGCTCCTCCTCCACCGTGAGTATCACACAAATGACAATTAAACAGTAGCAATTGCAATTTTAATAACACTAATCAGATAAAAACTTTGATTATTGATAAATTATAGTAAAGTTAATATCGAAAGACAAATGTGGTAATTTAGTGAATGTGTTCCATCTTGAAAGAGGCCAGAAAATAATCTTCTATGTTTTTTAGGAAAGAGGTTTGGATCATGGATCCAGCCTCAGACAAATATTACAGATGGCTCACAATCATAGCAGCGCCAGTGTTTTACAACCTCATTATGCTTGTTACAAGGTTTGTTTGCATTGCTTATGAAATGATTAAGTTTGTGTGCATGAATGTGGTTAAAAGCTGCATTGCCTATATTTCTATAGGGCTTGTTTCAATGAGCTTCAGAACTCATATACGATTCTTTGGATCATCCTGGACTACACATCAGATGTGATCTACTACATGGACACGTTTGTCAGATCAAGAACTGGTATGGCCATTTTTTATTTTAACCACTTGGAATTAACATGACAGTAAATGTAAATACAACTTCTGTTATGCTAATACAAGATATATAACTACTTTAAAGGTTTCTTGGAGCAGGGCCTTCTTGTTAAAGATGGCAAGAAGCTGCGAGACCATTACAAAACAATCCCGCAGTTCAAATACGACATGATTTCGATGATCCCCACAGATTTAATAATGTTGAAAGTGGGATTCAACAATCCTGAACTTCGCTTCAACCGTCTCTTCAAAATGGCACGATTATTTGAGTTCTTCGACCGCACGGAAACCAGAACGAACTTTCCGAACATGTTCCGTATCAGCAACCTTGTGCTCTACATCATCATCATTATTCACTGGAACGCTTGCATATTCTTTGCCATTTCTAAAACTATCGGCTTTGGGACTGACACATGGGTATATCCAAACATAAGCCACCCTGAATATGGCCGCTTAGCCAGAAAATACATCTACTGTCTGTATTGGTCCACTCTCACTCTAACCACCATCGGAGAAACTCCTCCACCAGTTAAAGACTTTGAATATTTGTTTGTCGTTGCCGACTTTCTCATCGGAGTGTTGATTTTTGCAACCATCGTCGGTAACGTAGGTGCAATGATCTCCAACATGAACGCTTCTCGTGCTGAGTTCCAGGCCAAGATCGATTCAATCAAGCAGTACATGCAGTTCCGTAAAGTCAGCAAAGATCTGGAGGCTCGGGTCATCAAATGGTTTGACTACCTCTGGACGGAGAAGAAAACGTGCGATGAGAAGGAAGTCTTGAAGAACCTTCCAGATAAGCTCAAAGCGGAGATAGCCATCAACGTCCATCTGGACACGTTGAAGAAGGTTCGGATCTTCCAGGATTGCGAAGCCGGACTGCTTATTGAGTTGGTGCTGAAGTTGCAGCCACAGGTTTTCAGTCCTGGAGATTACATATGTAAAAAGGGCGACATTGGACGAGAAATGTACATCATCAAGGAAGGGAAGCTTGCTGTAGTGGCTGATGACGGCGTCACGCAATTTGTGGTGCTCAGTGACGGTGCCTACTTCGGAGAAATCAGCATTCTTGGAATTAAGGGCAGTAAGGCCGGAAACAGGAGAACGGCAAACATTCGTAGCGTTGGCTATTCAGATCTTTTCGCCCTTTCGAAAGACGACCTGATGGAAGCGATGACTGAGTACCCGGATGCCAAAAAAGCCCTGGAGGAGAAAGGTAAGGCCATCTTGAGGAAGGACAACCTTCTTGATGAGGCTGTGGCAAGCGCAGGTGCTGATCCCAAAGATCTGGAAGAGAAGATTCAACGTCTAGAGGGAAGTCTTGATATCATGACCTCTAAATTTGCCAAGCTGATGGCAGAGTACACGTCTTACCAGAGCAAGATCAAGCAGAGGATCACCAACATGGAGAGTAAAGTTCAAACACTACGAGTTGAGGATCTGTCTGAGGTGGTCGAGGACAAGAAAGATGATGACAAGAAGGCAAAATAGTCCAAGCAGAGACATTGGGGATGATGGGGTTGTATGGTCCATGTACATATTTCGTATAGCACATTACTTTGAAAAGGTTTATACTTATCTATTTATACATTTTACATATGACATTATATTCATTTCCACATGTGTAAAAATTTAATTTCAATGCCGTATGTTATTCAATATGATATATTGAAGAGCTCAGATGATAATTATTAACATACGATGCAGGATCTTTGATGCTTCTTTTTCATCTTTATTATAAAAAAGTATCACTGGTACCTTCTTGCATGATGTAAGAATGTATTCTTTGTTGACGCATGACTAAGTCTAAACTTTAGACAGAAGTTGATAAAGAGCAAACACAATTTGTTAACTCTTCTCACATGGTATCCACATTTCAGGCTTCTATAATAAACATTCTAACAAAAGTGCCATGTTTGTTAAATAGTTCTTGGTTTATATGAAAATGCTTTTGAATGACACAATTTAAACTTTGTGGGGTGTGTCTATGTTGCTCAAGGGATCCAAATTTAGATGTTAATGGGTCATGGCATGAATTTTTATTTTATTCTATGAGAATTAATGAATTGATAATTAATTTAATGATCATTTTTGCCCAAAAACTTACTAAATTAAATTTTACACCAAGGTAACTTTAAAATGATTTCCGTTACTGAGATTCTTGAATTAATCTTAGTCTTTTGTGTTTTAAAATAATTTTTCAGACAAATTGTAATTGTGCCAACAAATAAAGTTCATTTATTAGAAAACTTAAACAAAATATATAGTCATATATATATTTTTAAATGGATTACGTGGACCAAATGTGTGTATAACCAGTGTATGAAAACTAAAGACTGAACGCATCAGTTACAAATAGTATTTTAATGCAATACAGTTTGTAGGATTCTTTCTTGTCCCATAACAATTACCATGCAAGTCAGTACTGACATGAATTGGGCATTGGTTAAAAATGTACATATTCCAGTAAGGAAGAGCAAAACATTTGTGTGACATCGCAATCTTACTTGTATTTCAAGCCTGTAAACCAGTCCTCCTTCCGATCCACTTGCTGCTCAGCCTGAACGCCAGTGGAAGGAGCCGATGATGCAATGATGTAAAAGTAGTAAGTGTTGTTACCTTTGCTGTACGTATGTCATATGAAAATGACTCTACCTTGTGATGTCACAGATCCAGAGATTGTGCATTAGAATTTTCCAGAGAATGACAACATATATGCTTTTCTTATTGATGAGGAGGACTTGAAACTAGCAGGTAAGATTAAGGTGTTTTTAAATATAATATATCTGTAGATGCTCATTATTGCTTGAGAATGTGGAGAAACGTAACTTCTTAAAACCAGCTGTTTCATCTTTTCTGACAAATGATATCCGTAATTCATTCATTTTTTGACACAATGGGATTTTGTAACACGTTTGCAAACATCTGGATTTGATAACAACAAAAGACAACCAACATTTGCATCACACTTCCACACAGTCGTTTGTTTTTCAGTTTTGAATTTATTTAAGAATAATCTGAAACAATCAAATGTTTTCATTCTCAATATCAAGTTCCGTTTCCCCTTTTATGTTAGCGCCATCAGCAGTGGAACAACCCACAGTGACATTTAATATGCAAGAGGGTAAACAAAAAGGACATTGCTAAAGTGGGTTTCCAGCTATGCCTGGACAAACTGGTGCGGCGATTCTCAGCTTAAATTTTGGCACAACGAGACAGTGGTACGATTTGTGCCATTTTCCCCTCATTTTCATCCAACAGTATAGCAATTCGGACCAGACACTGTGCAGAGCGAAAAACAAAGCAACTAAAATATAAACACAGTTTCTTCAATGGGGCACTGTCAATTTAGTATACTAAAAAGTCCACAATTTTTAATTAAAACAAGACAGGAAACAAAATAACAAAACCGTTTTAGAAAAGCTTTGCAAAAGATGGGAAGATGAATTTTTTCTTGTAACACTTCTTGTTTTGTCAGGAGTGGACCGTGAGATTGATATCAATTGAAAGAGACAATGTAAGAAAGTGAAATGTGGAACACTGGCCGAAAAAAGCAGCACAATTAGCCAAGCGGCATTACAAACAATGCAGTTCTTCAATAAATACAGGTTCCTGGACAAAACGGAGACTGGAGCTTCTCTGTACCTTTGAAAACATTGCCGTGAGTGTGAATAAACTAGGGAAGACATGTGAACCATTATTAAAGAAAGGGCAGAAAAACTAAAGAAAGGACCTAAAAGACATTTTGAATATTGAGTTAAGTGCACTTTCACAGTTCAACCATTACACACCAATAAACCTCCGCTTTCTCCCTTTGATCTCATTGTTCTATTAAGTATACATGGTGATCAGTCCTGCAGGTGTTGGATAACTTCTAACCTCTAAATGAAGAAAAAATGAGACAATTTTCTGGCAGACGTAAGAGACATTACCCCTTAAAATAAATAATGCTATATCTCAGTGCATACAAAAAGGGAGCCATAACACTTACATAAGAGGGAGAGAGCCAAGAGTCCAGTGTGGTTTAATTAACCTTTTTTTAGGCACAGGCGCACGGTCACCAGAATGTTCCCATTTAAACCCATTTCACGTTGCCTTACATTTAAACTTGATATTTACTTTAAGTTGTCGATGTAAAAGATTTCTCCTTTAACGGACAAACGAGCGACTTCTTTCGCGGATCCTGGTGTCTCAGAGCATGCCGAAGCCTTTGGCGTAAGTGATGGCTTTAAGGAGTCTCTCTCTAAGTTTCTCCTTGGTGGAGTATTCAGGGAGGAGCAGCACGTTGAAGCAAGTATGAGAGGTGGGTAACCTGGTCAGATGAAGAGAAAACCAGTATTATACTTGAATTATGTCATGGTTGGCCTGTGACAAGTATAAATGTAAACGCTAGTTGAAGACCATTTGAATTCACCAGAAATTCTCTCACAATTTACTCATACGCCATTCAAGATATCCCAGAGCCTTCCTTTCTTCAGGCAACGTTTTTACATGCATGTTAAGAAAGTTAAAAATTATATTTGATGGAACAAGCCAAATTTTTATCACATTTAGACATGTAACTTGGCATGCTGTGTTTCACATCACTGTTGGGTGACTTTTTCCCTCATGAGATTTCCTTTTGTTGAAATTCAACAAGACACTGGTCTAAAGAAAAATGCAGTTTTGGAAAACATAAAGAGTATTTGACCTCTTAACTGGTACAGAATGTAAAGAGGTTGAATATTAAGTGGTCTCTTTGTTTTCTAAAGCCGTATTTTCTCAGAATACCAATTTGTATTTTCATGGGTTTGTCTCGCTTCAAGTTTTGCTTCAGAAGGTATTTATAAACACCCTGGAGTCATATGCATTACTTTCATGATGGTAGCACATGCTTTTTCGAGCTTCAACAAGTTGGGACGTGAACATTATCTGATATTTATATTTATAAAATAATATTTCTGCTCGACTGAAGAAAGGAAAGCACATACTCTACATGCTACTAGACAATTGTCATTTTTCAACAAACTATTCCTGTAATCGCTATCCAACAACAGTAGTGTTGAAAAATGGTTCTCTAAACATTCAATTGCACTAGAACCCCTATTGAGAATTTCCATATAAAGAAATACAATTTTCTTGCCATCAGGAATCAAGTTTATTCTGCGTTTTCACTACAGCGAAGTCTTATTTCCCATAACTGACACAATTTAAGAAATGAATTTTCAAACGCAGTTGCCTGTATGTAGAAGCTCTAATAAACCGTTACTTTAATTTAACACAGAATATTAATTTAAACTGATACTAGGCATGACAGCTTTCTCTCTCTCTATCACTAGGAGTTTCTGCAGAGCTACAAACAAGTGACGGAACATATTTTACATCGTACAGAGGCAGTTCTTAAGTTTACCTGTCTGAGTCGGGGCCATTTTTGGCAATGATCATCTTGAGTTTGCCCAAACCTCCAACTGGAGCTCTATCTGTGCCAGTGGTGAACTGTAGAAACAGCCTCTTCTGTTCCTGCCCAAACGAGTGCACAGTCTCCCAAAAATCTCTGAGAACATGCAAAAAGTAAAGCCTCTTGACATCTTCTTACATCATAAATCAGTCTATTATTTGATTCTATGAGGTTGGTAGTAAACTAATCACAAAAATGAACAAAAGAACATGAATGCAAGGATGCACATACTTAATAATGTGGCAGTCTTTGTTGTATCCACCATCATACTCTGAACTATCTTCAAGTGCTTGAAAGTCAAGATTCTGTATGGGAAGAACACAATGTTAGTTGTGCACGCTTCACACGTGTGATAATATCCCGGGATGTGTGTTCGACTCACCCTGCTGCCACATATAAGCAGCTCAATTTCTTCCGATCGAAACAGATACTTCAATGGGGATTCATTCGTGACCATGTGGAATCCTCTTCTGAAGGCCTTGAACTGCTTCTCTACACTTTTGTTTAGCATGTACTCTGCATAAAGGGCCACAAACTCCTGCAGATAGCCGCCACATGTTATATTGGCACAAAAAGAAACTAGTTTAATAGTAAGGCTAGTTGCTTCAAAAGTGGACTGACCTTTCTGCTTTCATTGGTGACTGGGATTTTGTCGCCACCTTCCTTTAAATCATACATTAGTGGGTTTCCAAACAGGTCTGTCTGTGAGATCTGGTAGGTAATCATCATATCTTCCTCCACATTACCCTCATACTGCAGGAGATCATTCAGACTCTGATAAAGAACCTGCAGAAACAGACCTCAGATCATTTAATAAAATCACAAAGGCCTTTTTAAAGGAGTCATTTGACACTACCAAACAGATATTATTGTTAGTTTAGATATAATTCAATGTGTATACACGATATAAGGTTAAAAAACGCTGCATTTTCATCATAGCGTGGATGTTTGTATCTCCTCTTTGCCCTGCCACTATGAATTGCGCGGATATTTTACATACCTCATCGCTCTGAAAAGCGAGGTGTGCTATGATTTGCCAGTTAACCAGTGCGTAGTGATTGGTCGAATACTGCAAGCATGTGACAAAAATGTAACAACTCTTACCATATTTGGAAAATCAGGTGCCAAAGCAATTGTGCTGACAGGCAGCCCATCTTACATACCTATATTGCATGTATACACTCGTCTTGGTCAAATCATACCACGAACTGGCGTAGATTTGTGAGGGTATGGTTACGCGAGGCATTTCAGGCAGGTTTGGGTAAGCATTCGCTTTGAGATAGAATGCATCTTTTGCCCTAATACTTACATTTTTGAAATTTTACTTGTCTAATACATGCACGGGCAACTAATAACACACCAAAGACACAGAAAAACACGTATTCGTGCCATACGACCCCTTTAGATAAACTTTCAGTCATCATTCGGCAAAGTTATATTATTTTTTCTCCGTGAAATACACAACAGGAGACATTTATTAGACTGTCCTTTTTATCCACAAAGTAAAATAAAAAAATGTATAAAATCAAACTTTTCTTTTGGGAAAAAAATTCCTTTGTCCATTTGTCTACTCTAGTGATTAGTGGTATAATTACATCTCAACTCACTTTTGTGATCCATTTAACCTGAGAAACGTGTTTTTTTGCTCTAAGTGCACAAAACAGGTTTTATTTAGCTAGGCCTGCCCATCAAATTTGCCACGAAAGTAGGCAAGCATCAACTAGTCCCAAATATTTGGATTAGCAGTCAGCATGTGTTGTTTTACAGGATTTGCTTAAGAGCTAGTTTGGGAAAAATGTGTGGGGAAAAAATGGATTATAAAAAAGGTGAAGCTTTACCGGATGGGAGTCTGCAAGGTCTCGAAACGTTCCTTTCTTTCCCATCAGTTTTCTGTAAACCACCATAGGGAAGTGGACATCAAGAATGCAGTTATTATAGATAGCTAGGCCCAATACAATGCCTATCAAGGTGAACTGGCCATCATTTTCAAAGGATGAAGGGTTGAACCAGAAAAGTTTTGTGCTTTCATCATAGGTAAACATGCCTGTAGGAAACAAAGCACAAGATTGCATGATTTCAAACCATCTCACTATTACTGAATCAAGCTGATATGAACAAACAACGACAATAACAATATCGTCACTTATTTGAACGTTTGTCATGAAAATAAATCAGTTCTCTAAAAACCTGATCAAAACAAAGTTCAAAAACACATGCATTAAAGGGATAGTTCACGCAAATATAAAAATTCGGTCATTATTTACTCACCCTAATGTCATTCCAAACCTGTATGACTTTCCTCTGCAGAACACAAAAGAAGATATTTTGAAGAAAGTTGGTAACCGAACAAGCTCTTTGACTTCTACTGTATGAATACAAAACCACTGAGACATTTCTCAAAAATATCTTCTTTTTTGTTCCTTAGAAGGAAGTCAGTGATACATATTTGGAATGACATGAGGGTGAATAAAGGACAAAACTATAATTGGGTGAAGTCTAAATTAGGTATACTATCTAGTTGCTGCGTCATCCAATCAATTGAGCCAAACATTAAAATTGTATCCATTTAACAATTTAAAGGGCCCAAAATGCAAATGCAGAATAATAAATAAAAATAAGACAACCTCTAGAAGTTACATTTTTCTTATTAACTAACAACAAGCTTTCATTCCATTTTGGAAAGCATTTTCATTCAAAGTGCTATTTTTTAAACCATCAGTTTGTTTTAATCGGCCTTCCTGGTGCTATAGCTGATGTGCCAATAGTTTTAATCCGATAAAAAAATCACCTACAAGCACATACAAGTGCAATATCAGTGACCTTATTGAACAGACTAAACTTACACAAAAGGTACAATGCATAACTTAAAGGGATAGTTCACCGAATAATGAAAAATCTGTTCTGTAACCTTTTGTTATTTCAAGTCCTGTAAGACTTTCTTTTTTCCACCAAACCCAAAAGAACCTACTTAAAAAAAGAGGTAAACGAACATTGACAGGACCCATTCACTTCTACTGTATGGACACAAAACCAATACAACTCTATGGGTGCAGCCGTTGTTCGGTTACCAACATTCTTCAAAATATGTTGTTTTGTGTTCTGCAAAAGAACGAAAGGCTTGAAATTACATTTTGGAGCACACTATCCCTTTAAACAAAAAGCAATTGTCAATACCTATATCTGGGTTAAAGATCTCCTCTACAACCAGTTGAAAGAACTCTTTAGAAACTCCTCCTTCATCAACTCCCTGCTCTCCTTCAAACTCTACATACAGCTGCTTCTTCAGGTCTGCTGGGTTTTCCATGGCAATCATCTCCAGCTAAAAATCAAAGCACAAAAACTCATCAATACAAACTTTAAACAGCATTTAACACAAAATCCATATTTTTAAGCTCCTACCCTGACAAGAGCATCATCTATGATGTGGTCTCTGCGCACTTTGAGTCGCAGATAGGGGTTGAGTTGCTGTCCCTGCACCAGACTGTAGAGGGCAGTAATCCTGCGCTCACTGTACATGCGGATTCGGTTGTCATAGTACAGCCCTAGATTCTTTGTCACAGCGTTAAGAATGAACGGACACGTCATAAAGGAGAACTTGCTTTCTGTCTCCACCTTGAAGAAGGTGTAATCTTTGTCCATTTCCAGCACCTCATTAAGAGGTTCATTGATGAACTCCTCAAAGGGGATAAGGGGTTTTCGACAGTCCGAGGTACGGATGCCCAGTTCCGTCTCCAGCGGGTCGACGCGTGGGCCTTTCTTATTGCGTCTTTCCTCCCCCAGCAGCTCTTGAAGGGTCAGCTCGCTGGACTCTGGGATGGGTTCATCGTCCTCCTCCTCGTTGTGATCCATGTCCAGGTCGCCGCCTAGAACGTTTGCATAGTAGACGATTTTCAAGCACTTGTTAGCCGCCACCACACCATCGTCCTCGTTGACCAGGTTGTCGCTGCTGAACTCGTTGCTGATGACCGTGTATGTTATTAGCTGCTGGAAGGTCTCCACCAGTCGTCGTATCTGATCAACTCCGTACTGCGACCACAACCGCGCCAGCTTGGCCAGAGCGGGTAGAGGTAGCTTGCTCATGGCCTTGCAGAACTGCGGCAGGGCGATCTCCAGATACTCCGGACTGTGGAGGTTACTGTTTTCCATGATGATGATGAAGACGTTCAGGTAATTGGGGTCGGCTGCGTACACATTGTGATAGGTGAGGTCACATTCTACATTGGGCGACAAGTAGACTAATGCGTTGAGGAATGCTGCTTCGATCTTCTCGTTCGATAACAGTCTGTCATACACTCTTCTTACCGCTTCGATGTCTACAGAAACTTCTACGGGGCCCAACCTTTGCACGTTGTTCTCCCCGTGAGACGACCCCTCCCCAGCTGACGCTGAGGCATCGGCTTCCACCTCCATGGCTGCGGATGAACCGGAAGCCGTCTCTTTCTCATCTTCATCCTTGTCTTCATCCTTGGCCTGGAGGGACTTTAGCTCCTCCTTGGTGTGCTGCTTTGCCTTGCGGAAACTCTGGACCAGACTCTCCGCGCTGGAGAAAACCCTACCGATGACACGGATTAAAGGAGAATAGTCCCCAGACTCACTACAGAGGCTCAGAATTTCATACACCTTCTCCTCCGTCAAGTCATTCAGATCTGCCAAAGAACATGGAAAAGCAAATACAAACATGTATGAGTTTCTTTACATGAATGGTTTAAAGGACAGCAAAAAAGTCTTTCCCTGAAATTCCACAATCATTTATTAACCAATTTTTCATTCCAAACTCTAATGTATGGTTGTTCAACGATGAATCGCTAATAATCACATCCAGAATATAATTTTGTGTTAAAATTATAATGTCTGTACACGTTGCATATTTACTTTGTTTTTATAAACACATACACATACACACATGTAAATATTTTGAAAATGTGAATGTATATATTAATATTTAACATGTAATTAAAACATGTAATTAAGCATTTATTTATTTTTCTCAAATACATACATGTATGTGTATGCGTATATATAAACAAAAATAAACAAATCTTAGCCCCCATTGACTCCCATAGTATTTATTTTCCCAACTATGTCAGTAAGTGGAGGATGAGATTTGTTGGTTACTGACATTCTTCCAAATATATTCCTTTGCGTTTAGTAGAACAAAGAAATGTATACCGTTTGGAACAACCTGAGGGTGAGTAAATGATGGCAGAATTTTCACTTTTGGTTGAACTATCCCTTTAAGCAGACTTTTTGAAAACAACAACAAAATGAAATATCATAGTGAGGCAAATAGATGGATATCTTCTAACGTTTGCAGAACATCTAGACAAGCGCCTAATGCTCATACATTTCAGAACGCTCACCTCTAAAGTCCTCCCGTGTGGGTTGCAGTTCCTTATGGTTCATCTTCCCGTTACTGTGAGCTCCTTTGGCACTGTTCTCTGGGAAGGCTGAACTGGCTCCTTTCTTAGAGGGATGAGGATCACACAGTTTGGCATTATTCTTATACAACTCCAGGGCCTTGATGGCCGCTGCATTGTTATCCATGCGCTGGAAAACCGGTGAAGAGCCACAAGCCTCATTCGTGCAGGCCTCATTTCCACAGCCCTCTGTTAACTGGTGGTAGTAGCGCTCGATTAAATGCTTTGCAGCCGCTCGCTTCCTGTATCGGACATTCAGACAGGACGGCAGGTGGATTAGTATGGTTGAATCACAAAATGAGTTCACAACAGAGCAAATAAAATGCAACTTATAACAGTGCGTTGTCCATTTGACTTCAATACAACATGACCGTTGCATGTGCACACAAAAGACAGAATAAAGGATCAAGCATTATAACTTAAGGCAACAGTTCACCCAAAAATAAAAATTTTGTCATCATTTATTCATCTTCGAGTTGTTCTTATCTGCATACATTTCTTTGTTCTGATGAACGCAGAGAAAGATATTTGGAAGAATGCTAATAACCAAACAGCTCTTGTACCCCATTGACTACCATAGTAGGAAAATTACTTTTTAAAAATCACACAAGAGAAGATATTTTGAAGAACGTAGGACAGCAAACCGTTGTGGAGCACTTTTGACTACAATTGTCATTTTCCTACTATGGTAGTCAATGGCGTCCAAGAACTGTTTGGTCACAAGAATTTGTCTAAATATCCTTTGTGTTTTCAACCGACCAAAGAAATATATAAAGATTTGGAACATCTAGAGACTGATAGAATTTTTTATTTGGGCAGAACTTTCCCTTTAATAAGTGTTCTAACAAAAGAAAAATTGTAAAAACATGAACATTCTCCTTAACTCAGCTGAATGATCAGAAAAACAAGCTTAAAATGTAATAATATATTTGTTTTTAAAGTTGGATCCATAATGCAGTTGACTCATGCAAAATGCCTTAGGACCGGAACAACAATACTCAAGCAGTATTCTTGATTCCTATGCATCATTCAACAAAACTTTCATGCACATTGATTTCCTTGCTTCAGACAGAAGAAATTATTAAGGAACCTTACAGACTTTCATATTTTATTTTTGAATAACCGACTAGTAGACAACTTACATTAGAATTGCTTGAGGTGGCCAATATCACACTCTTCTACAGCTCTGAACTCAAGAAGACCAAAAGGTGGTCACGCAGCAATCCTTAAAATGAACAGAAAACACTTTGCTGTCAGTGACAGACATCAATACTTTAACTGCTGTA
Organism: Triplophysa tibetana; assembly: GCA_008369825.1. NCBI lineage: Eukaryota > Metazoa > Chordata > Actinopteri > Cypriniformes > Nemacheilidae > Triplophysa > Triplophysa tibetana. The sequence continues at coordinate 12,045,281 of CM017905.1, read as the reverse complement.
CAATACCCAGATGACAAATGATCAACACTTTTTTTTCGATTGAGAAGACTGTACTGTTGGTAAACATGAATGTGTCAACATATTGCGTCTTAAAGCATTGCGAGCTGCCTATCTAGACAGAATTTCGTTCGATGGGTTCCAAGCGTCTGTGACGTCCAAAACTGTGTCTAGGTAGACAGCTCAGTTGATTTTAATCTCAGACCCACGTGTCTGCAATACCAACAGTAGTATAAACGTAAACACAGTTCAGGACTAAATACACATGTCAACGTTTCGCAATGTTAACATCCGCTACACCGGTAAACCGTCGTTAACCCCGAAGAGTAACGTTATAAGTAGAGGCCGCAGAGGGGCAGGCAGGGGGTATGACAGTGCACAAACGCCTTTATCCGTGCACACACTGTCAATCTCAACAGAAAACACATATGCACATAAGAAACAGTCAGGCATTGACTAGGTAAACCGTAAACAGTGCGTTTATTGAAAACTGAAAGCAGAAACATTGCAGTAACTGCCATAGAGAATAATAGCAGGAAGAAGCTGACTAACTACTTAACTTAGCCTAGCTAGAACCAATCGCCGTCTGACATTTCAAAGACACCGCATGGTTTTGTTTACGCAGTCTAACGTTAGTTGCATAACCGAGCGCGACTGAAACGCGGGAACGTACTCTCGCAACGGCTATTATACACATTTCGTTTGTTACCAGAAAGCCCCCGTCCCTCCCGGAGCGCGTTAGCCGCGCGGCTAAATGGCCTACTAGCCCTCGTTTCGGCAGCGGTAGCGAGCGATGTGGCCGGGAGATGCGCGTTTAATGTTTTGACAGCTTACTTCGGCAGGTGTTTTGAGGCGGGCGTACGAATCGGGACTCTCAACATCACAATCGCTCCGAGTGTGGCGTGAATTCAGCTCAAGCCCCTCCACAAATTATTCGCGGCCATCTTGATCAACTGAGGCAAACACGGAAAGCGATCCCACAATGCAAAGCGAAACGAGGACGACCATCAGGATAAAAGAACACCACAGCGCTTTGGCAGTCTGCTACAAGCTACATGTCAGTCAGTTCATGTCGTGGGTCTTAAACATATAGAAACGTTTTTATTAAGCACAGAAACCTCATTTGAAGGCTGAATTTCTTGAATTTTTAACAAAAAGTTGTTTGAGTAGTATTTTATTTCATTCTTAAAAAGCAGTGAATCGAATTAGTTTGAAAATGGTATAGCAGGAAGTCATCAGGTAATTTGAATAAGGAAACAATCCTAAAAGCGCATCCTTGAAAAATCATAAAAACTGCAATTTCAGGGGTTCGTCAGCAGATGGCACAATTCGAAAGGAAACCTGGAGAAATTAAATCAATGCAAGAATCCCCAAATAACTCTAATAACGCCTAAATAATGAAAACACAAACTGATTATCTTACCATGTTTAGGTTTCCAAGAAGCTGTTGCCTGTTTTATTAAACCCTACTGTACATCAACCCATCCTATTCACATATCATAAAATCCTTTCACAACGGTAAAAAAAAGATCTGCTTTTTTTGTCTTGACATTTTTAAAACGTTCCAGTCCTGTAATGCATCATCTTCAAATGTGGAAATATTACAAGTATACACAATCAGAAAGAAATCAAAATAACATAATCATATACAGAGAGTCTATCATACTATCCTTTCAAACATATTGCAGAGATTGCCTCATGCAGTACCATACAGTAACAGTAGCCTACATACAGTACAGTAAAGGTTTTGCCATGATATTAAAAAACCCAATACTGTGGAAGAACTATAAATGTGTGTAAAAAGTTTATTATTGATTGTATTGATTATTGTCAATAAAGCACACAATAAAAGACCACTGTCAGATAAAACCCAACGATCTTATCTCACACTTGCAAAAAAAAATCTGTGAGAAAAAAAAAGACATTTTGTTAACATTGAGGAAGCTCTCGAAGGACTGAATAATGGAAAAGGTGAGTGTGCGTGCGTATCATGATGCAGCTGTGGAGAATGAGGAGCTCATGAATATAGACAGCTGTTTAGCCCGGAGTCAACAGGGTTTGAGATTCCACCCCACTCATACAAATCTGCTGCAGCGTTATTAGATGGAAAGACACAACTTAATGTAATTAGACTTAATGGTACTATGTGGTTACAAACATTTTCTGGGTGGAAGATTGCTTACATGACCAGTTTGTCCATTGGTTGGAGAGAAAAACTGGAGAAGACTTTGTTTCGGCTTTTCCACCACAAGTACTCGGTCAGGTAAATGACATCCTGCGGGAGAATGTGGCAAACCCAGAACACCCCAGGCTCTTCTTGAGATTATAAACTGCAAAAGCAATAGGGAGTCTGGGGACAGTCGCTGCAGGACATACTGTAAATAACCAACCAGTAAAAGAGACGGTCATGTAACACACAAACAATCTAGTTCACATTCTCTCAAAGACTATCAAAGAGTCTAATGCATCAAAGAGTGAGCACACAGTTTTCCACTGGGACTCGGATCTTTACAAATGTTGCCTTACCACAGAGCTTGCCTAGATGTCAGCTGTGTCATTCTTTGTTCTTTTACTAGACAAGGGGATTTACAGATTTAGGGCATAAAGTGATGTATAGAATACAAAAAATGACAATACTGAAACACAATAAACAGCAATAAACTATTTAATACATTTAAATTATAATTATTACACTGAGATCTGAAGATCATAATATGGGAGATTTTCTCTAATACTTAACAACATTTGCAAATGCTTTAATCAACAGAATGACTGAAGACATCAAACTGAAGGGAAAATATCGATTATTAATGCAGCTCTGTCCTTGATCCATTGATTTAGTTTTCATCCCTGCGGCCTTTTCAAATATCAGAAGACTTGAAAATTCTGAAATGCGGAATTGGATTTTTAAAAAGTGTTTTTCATAGCGAAATGGAATGTTGAGATACAAACCTTTATAAAATTGAACATAGACTTAATGCCACCATACAAGGGCTACATATATCTTGTAAAACATTATATCTCCCACAAACCAATAAGCAAACAGTAAGGGATTTTATTATGTCCGAGGGGTACTTTACTATATCTCTTAATGTGTAAACAATGAATGACACCATCAATCTTACAAAAACAATAATGAGGCCAAAGTTTATTTGTAGCAAGTGTGATTGCTGAAGAAATGGAAAAATTAAATATAGTGGGAACAGTTGATATTGCTATATATATATATATATGTCAAACTATAAAAACTTTTGCCCTCTGTGAGAGAAGATAGAAAACATTTGTCACACACCATTGTGAAATATTTCATGAATGTATTTATATTATAATACATTTGTTATCGTAATCTGACAATAAACTGTTTTTAAACAATATATTTAACTGACTTAATGCTAATTTATAAATAAACATTTGATCATTGTTAATTCATTTTCATATTTATTTATATTTAAAAATATTTTTGCATTTATTTCATTTTTATTTAGTTTTTTTGCTGAAAATTCTGTCATCATTTACTCACCCTTGAGTTGTTCCAGATCTGTATCTTTCTTTGTTCTGATGAACAGAGTGAAAGAAATTAGGAAGAATGCTTCTAATCAAACAGTTCTTGGTAACCATTGACTAATAGAAAAAATATATAAAATATTTTGAAGAATAGGAAAGCAAACAGTTCTGGGACGCTTTTAACTACCATTGTAAATTTTCCTACTATGGTAGTCAATGGTGGCCATGAACAGTTACGTTAAAAGCATTCTTACAAATATCTTTCTCTATCTACATAAAAAAAATGTTTATACAGATGTGGAACAACTCGAGGGTGCATAAATGAAGACTGAATTTTCAGTTTCTTTAAAATATAAAAACTAAATAAAAATGTAATAAATGCAAAACGATGACAGATTCTTTATTTTTGGGTGAGTTGTCCTTTAAATTCATGCAAATCAAAGCATATATTAAACAACTTTTTCCAAAAAAAGTAACTTCGCTATTTTCTGTTGATGATAATGATACTGTGAGGTATAAGAGTAATGAACCTGTCAGAGTTTGAAAAGGGAGAGAACCCAAACGCAGGCAGACAGATGGTTGAGGGGTTAACACAGGTATTTATTTACAAACAGAACAAACAAGACCGGGTGGACAGGGCTTGACGCCGGTCGGAAGGCCGGCTGGACAGGGCTTGACGCCGGTCAGAAGGCCGGCTGGACAGGGCTTGGTTCCTTGTCCTGGACCGGGCTTGGTTCCGGCTCCTGGACCGGCCTTGGTTCCGGCTCCTGGACCGGCCTTGGTTCCGGCTCCTGGACCGGCCTTGGTTCCGGCTCCTGGACCGGCCTTGGTGCCGGCTCCTGGACCGGCCTTGGTGCCGGCTCCTGGACCGGGCTTGGTTCCGGCTCCTGGACCGGCCTTGGTTCCGGCTCCTGGACCGGCCTTGGTTCCGGCTCCTGGAAGGAATCTGCGGCCGGGCTGGCCGCTCGGACCATCACCTCCCCATGGCGCCCCCCCAAAAAATGTTTGGGGCTTGACACCTCCGGACTCGGGACCTCCGGACTCGGGACCTCTAGAACAGAAACCAGCCCCCTCTTCGGCTTCTTCTTCGTTGACCGACCCACCGAACGTGGGGTCGGCTGCGGAGAAGAAATGGGAAGACTGACCAGTTCGGACCCGGAGGAATCGGACGGGGAGTCCCACGACTCCCTCCTTCCTCGTCTGCAGAGCAGGTTCGCCGTAGGAGAGGCAGCTGTGGACGGAACGGAGTGTGTGGAGAGGCCCAGAATCCCGAGCTGTAGGACCCCATCCTCTGGGATAGAGGCTAGGCCCGTGGAGACCTCCGCTGGGGAGGATAACTTGGACCACTCACGATTCAATAAAAGTTCGAGCTGGTCCATGAATCCCAGCGGTTTCAACCGCCGCATCTCAGCGAGTCCTGAGGGTTCATCAAGGCAGCTGCTAAAAATAACCTTGACCTCGATCTGATTGAACCCCGAGGAGCGGGCTGTCGCCAGAAAGTCCATGGCGAACTCTTAAAGGGGCGTCCCCTTCTGTTTAAGACCGAGCAAAACGTGGGCATGGTGGCTTCGGAACGCCACGCTCGACTAGGTCGTTGATGACTGCTGGGTTCCTTTTGGCTTGCTCATTATGTCAGGGTTTGACAAGGGAGAGAACCCAAACGCAGGCAGACAGATGGTTGAGGGGTTAACACAGGTATTTATTTACAAACAGAACAAACAAGACTATACAAAAGGCAAAACAAAACCCACGAGAGGGAAAACAAGACAGGATAAATAATAAACTTTAACAAGGACACTGACTAACTAGAATATAAAACAAACACTTGATATGAACACTGACTACACCTACTAAGACAGGGGAACAGGAACAATGACTTGGCATAGAGGTACAGGTACACTGAACAGCTACAACACGACAGCTTACAACAGCGTACATCAAACAATGAACGAGCACTGGACAATGAAACATGAGGATGTCTTATAGGGAACAAACTTAAGAGGGAACAGGTGCAGGGGATTAACACTCAAGGGAAGCTAATTAACACAAACTAGAAACAGGAGGGTAGGAACGATGATGCAGACTAGAGAGAGAAGAAATCGTCTCTCCCACATGAAGCAGAGGATCCTGTATGATTCCACCTCTAGAACAAGACATACCTGACAAGATGAAGTGGAATCATGACAGAACCACAACGACAAAACTGCCCCCTCCCATTGTACCATTCTAGAAAATGCCTCAGGACTCAATCCAATCTTACCATGTTGAAATGCAAGAGGATGTTACCATTGACCTTTAGAGGAGCAGAAGGTCCAGTTACATTTGTCATATAGCCCTCTCCTCAGCGCCCTTATCCCAATGACCTTTTCAACGGGCTATTTAATAGTATGATAAACTGCAGCATTAGAATTACTGGTGGCTGTAGAATCAATTAAAAATGATTAAGAGGGGGTCAAATAAAAGCTGTATGATCTTCACAGTGTGACACCCAAACCTTTATTTAGTTCCCATCGCTTAAAATAGATACATGCTTGTAAATGTTATTACTCAGTTGACTTGTACATTGTAAAATTGACATTGATCATTTATACACTTCATTAACAACACTCTGTCTGATCTTGCAAAAAAAAGGAAATGATGAAGGATCTGCTTGTCTTTTTTAAATATATGAGCAGAGGAGTTTTATTGACATTCATGCCAGCATACATTCACAAAAAATCCTGTTTGTCTCTTTTGTAAGAAATAAAGACATTGCTGCAAGTTACTGTGTTTTGACTACAAATCACCCAGTTCCTTTCTTATTACCTAAATGGGTTCTGTCTTCCAGAGTAAATCCATAAATAAGCCCTCTTGTTTTGGTTGTAAATGTTGCTACTAAAAATGTACAAGGAAATTGCTTGAGTGATCACAGTGATTTGAAGTAAAGACAATTTGTCCAGCCTCAGAACGAATATGCTTGTAGACATCCTTGTAATTCATTTGTCGAGGTACTTAAAGGTGCTTTACAGTATCGTTGGTTGAAAGCACGGCTTAATTGACATTTGTTGCCTGAACATGAGAAATTATACGTCACTTCTAAAGCAACATCTATCTAAAGCCCAAGCATATAATTGACGTCTACCTTTATCGTCTTACTCTCTGTTCTGGTTGAGGAATAGTTGACTCAAAAATGAAACCTTTTTCATCATACTCACCCACTTGCCAACCCAAACCTGTATGACTTACTTTTGCAGAACACAAAAGAAGATATTTAGAAGAACGTTGGTACCCGTGCAACACTGGTCCCTATTGACTTCCACTGTATAAACACATCAGAAAAGGACCAAGTTCTAGGTGATATCTTTAATCTTGTGAATGTAAATGCGGTAAGTTCGGTAAACACACTGTAAAGTTTGAATCATCAGAATCAGATGTTAATTCATGATCCGAGTTGGTGACTTATCTTCAGCGGAGAAGTGACTCCAACCTACAGACGAAGTTTTCAGTATGCAAATGACAGCTCATCGCTCAATGCTTTCCTTCTCATCAGTTTTAGAATCTGTTTAACTGGCACTGATGAAGAAGCGCTCATCAATCAGGCAGCCCCTGAGCCTTTCTGTCTTAACAATTCATTTTAATCTTGGACAGAAGCCATCAAAGTCACTTTCTTAGAGGCCTAATGGGCAAACAACTTTGCTTAGATCGGCACAGGTCCTTTTCACAGGTAGAAGTGTTCTGATGTCATCGCAGCAAGATGATTGAGAACCAAATTTCTTTCAAGGGCATATATGCTGTCTAAAAAAATCTGAGATCACATCAAAAATGTAGTAAGCAATTTCTGTGACATTTTTAATGGTCCAGTGTATAAAATTGTGCAGCATCTTGTGGTTGGTTCTAACATTATGATTAAAAATCAGAAAACCTGCCTCATATTCATATGGTTAAAAATATTTTGACTCTAATTTTCAGAACAAATTGACATAATTATGTATAACCTCGTTTACTATGCGATGTTTTGTTTAAAGCACTCGGGTAAAGGTTAGCGATTTCACAAAGTTAATGCATGTCGTGTCACAAGCTGCATGATTTAGCTCCTTTCAAGAATATATTTGTAAATCCAAACTCTTCACCGGTACACTGCCATAGATTATTCATATCCATCCAAGGTACTGTAGCCTGAATTATGTTTATCTTCTCTGAAAGCTCATTGAGCGGAACATACTGGCTCGAGTCAGACTCTGAAATAGATTTTTGTAAATAATGCATGTTTTCATCTAGCTGATGTACGCAGTTCTCATACAGACCTGAGTGTGTTACTTTTCTGTAATTGTATTGGATCGAAAATGAAGTCGTTCATTCTCTCTGGCATTCAGCTAAGGCAGCTGTCATTTGAATTTGTGGCAGAAATGCTCAGGTTTTTAAATCAAACACTTAATTATCATTTTTGAGTTGCAGAAGACAAATAAAGCATGATGTGAATATACAAAGAGATTTTTATATAACATGATATAAACATTAAATCACTTATTATAGATATATACGCAATAGATTAAATATATATTACACACGGCATGACTGATTTTAAAGTGAACGTATGAATAGATGTATAGACAGACAAATATGGAATGGAACACAGCTGAAACACAATGAGTTTAAAGAGTGAAGTCATACTTAGGCATAATTGATCAAACTGCAGAATGTTGATGTTTCTGTTATTGCTCAGATGAACACAAGGAGTCTCTGTAATATCACTGATGCGTTTTAACGCTTACTTTCATTTACTCAGAGAATCCTTAACATCAGAAGATATTGCCGTTCACACTTTTTTATATTTAAAGTTTTGCAATGGGGATAATTTATTACTTTTACATATAGTGGGAAAATTTCATTTCTGGTTGAAATATGCCTTTAAATTGAACTAAACTAACTATATTTCTATATAAAAGTCATTAACAGATGGTATCACAACTTATGTGTAAATATACACAGGCTTAGTTTGTAAAAAAAACACAAGACTTGCAAGTGGAAGCATATGTTAACCTGGAGTTACACTTCCGGCAAAATAAGATGGTATATTATGCTGTTAGTACAAAGTCTGTCCTTCAAAAAATTGATTTCGCCAACATGAGAAGAATGCGGCTGGCAATTGCACAATATGTATGGTATTACAAAATAAGGAATGTTTGGTCACAAAAGCCATCAAGGTGCAAACAGATGGGAAAAAGTACAGAAATTGACAATCATTTTCTTGAAACTCGAAACTGCTTGTACTGTTCCTCATGTGTAAATGTATTTAGAATCTGCTAAAAACGTAATACAATGTACGATTGCCAGATTTGGCAAAGCAAACTTAGTTTTAAGATTTGTTTGTAAGTTATAGTGCCCCCTTCAACCAAAATAAATTAAATAAATCAGATTCATAGGTTTTAGCCTTTAAATGCCATGAAAATAACTTTTTATACCAAACTATGCAATGGACTTTTTGTCAGTGGTGCTATCATCTCTTTTATCTGATCTGTATCATGTCTTCAAGCTGATGAGTTGTGTTTGATTGGCGTAACATCTAAAATATGAAGCGCTGCTGTGGCTCCAGGAACATGGTTGTGGAACGCTGAGATAAATGATACACAACAAATTTGATCTTCAGATAGCTGGAAGTGTAATTGTCAGTGTGCAAGGGCAGATTTCAAATAACAGATAGCACAATTCCCACCCGCCAGACTGCTACTTTCATGTTTTATTTACGGGGAATGTCCAACAGCTATGGCAAGACCTGATGCATCAACCTTCCAGGCTCGGGTGCACATTAAACATTCTAATGCACTAAAGAGCCAAATATCCCTGCGTGGATCTAATGAATATTCATGAACTGTTCATCATGCTCCGCCCGCCAGGGGGTGGGGTGCGGTACAGGAGCATTAATGGAGGTTGTGGAAAATTATATTGTATCTTTTTGACAATAAGCAAATTTTTTTAAATGTGCTAAAGTTACTGAGAGTGTGTGCGCGTGTGTGCGTCTGGTGAGGGACAGGGAGGCAATTAAGTGAGCATCAGTGTGTGTCATGGCCTTAATGAGACCTTCCCTTTTATATTCCTGAGGCAAGCTGTCACTCCGCGGGTATCCTGTCTCATTTGTCTAATTGCACTCTTGTGTTAAGCTTAAAAACAGACTCATCGTTGCATTCCTAGGAATGGACGAATGTTTATCATTCTTGCTTTTTTACTTTTGATTTTATCAAGATTGATTAAATATGAAAAAATATGATTTTCATTCGTGGAAGCTGCGATTGACTGAAAGATTATGAGGGCAGATGAATAAAAATACGACATGCACAGATACATCAATTATAAAAACACTACAATATTCTTTAAAAATTACATTTTCGTTTTCTTGTGTCATCATCATATTTGTGTGAGATAATAATGTGTGTTTGTCTGTACCGGTCCATAGCACCCCCAAGTCTTTGCAATTCTGGTACATTCAATCCAAAGTAATAGCAGACTTCTTTTCAACAAACTGCATGAATTTAGGTGAGGGCAGTCATTTCTTACTGTGAAAATCGGGTTGAGTCCTACATGAGCTCCCAAGAGGGCTATTCCTATAGGCAGCCTGAAGGGAAAGTGTGAGGAAGTCACACTGATGGAGAAACTTGTTTTGTGTGCCTGCATAAGTAAGTGAAAATGTACACCTGTAATCGACACGGATAATGAATGGCACTGCATTTAAACACAGCAACAGAATAAGCTTTATATAACTTCTAGAATAGAAGAACCTCAACTTCTGTTTTCTTCAGATATTTTCCTCTGTATTTGCTAGGTTGGATGTTTAGGAAGCGAGAGATGATATTTTATAACAATGCATTTTTACACAACTGGAAAACTTGACACAGATATTTTGCCATAATGGCCACCGCACTGTTTTTCTCTTGTCTTGTCAACCTGTACCAATTTCTCGTTTTTGCATTACTCCAAGCTCTCTGTTCATCTTCAGGTACATTTCAGGTCAAATTAATGGTTTGTGTGCATTTATTTACTTATTTAGCAGGGGGAAGTGCATTAAGGGGGATAATATGTAGCCAGCAAAACTACTTGTCCACGACTAGCTGACTGTACATTTTCTCCGTAACATTTTAAAATAAGGTTGTGCTTTAGTTGAACATTAGTAAATGCATTAGCTAACAGCATTTATTATTCTTTAGTAATGTCAACACAGCTATTTATGTTAGGCCGTGTTCACACTTGACTTCTTTTTTGATGCTGCTAGTGTCTGTCTTACATTATAATCCTATGGAGTAAAGGAGCGTTTTTTTTAATACCAGCGCCAGTGTCTTTTTCTGCAGGTCAGAGTGTCTTTTTATTTTGAAAAAAGTTCAACTTTTCTGAAAAAAGCTACGTAAAGCACCTTTTTCACAGCTAGCCAATTTCCATAACAACATGCTAGGAACGTGATTGGTCGAGAAGGCTCAAGCTTTAAAAAATATAATGGCAGCCGAAATGCCCTTTGAAGCATAGTTTTGTATAAATGTGAGTTTCATTTTCACTTTCAATAACTTCTGATTGTATTTCTAGCGATAAATTAGTATTGTCATTTTAAAATATGTGATTGGTTATTGCAGAGACACTCGCTGGTTATAGTTCAAATAGACTTCTGTTACACTGTCTATGAAGCCAGTCTCTCTAAACTGCCTTCGTGACCATAAGGTATTTTTGAACCAATTTATTGACTCCCCCCACTACCCTCCAACATTAGGATTAGGATTAGCTAATCCCCCGTTAAAATCAATGACCGGAGTTGTTATCTGGCGGGGAGTAAAAATTCGGCACAACAATTCCTGCTATTTGTAACCACAACACTGCGAGCGTTTTTTTTATTAATAAGCGCCATTGTCAACTTTTTCCCTGACAAAAAAGAAGTCAAGTGTGAGCACAGCCTCAGTTTACTTTGCATTATCAGGGGTGTCCAATGTCGGTCCTGGAGGGCCGCAGTCCTGCAGAGTTTAGCTCCAACTTGGCTAAACACACCTGTTTGGAAGATTCTAGTCTGCTTTGTGAGACCTTGATTAGCTTTTCAGGTGTGTTTGATTAGGGTTGAAGCTAAACTTTGCAGGACATAGGCCCTCCAGGACTGACTTTGGACACCCCTGCATTAACTGATGTTAACAGACACAATGGCTGATTAAAAACAAATATTATTAGTTGCGAACATTAATGTTCATGTTAGCATATGCATAAACTAATTTTAATAATTACAACCATATTGTTTAGTGTTACCACGGGTACCGTTCATCTCAGCATATCTCTACAAACATACATCACAGAAGACTTGAGAACACAAGAAAGAAACGGAAAAGGTTCTTCACTGTGCTGTGCTAACATCAGAAAAGAGAAAACACCAGCAAGAAAAGATCATTATCTTCTTGTCAGGATGAAGGAAGTAGATTTTGAAAAGTGCAAAGCAGGCGGTCAGTAGTTTGGCAGCGGCTGGGGCCGGAGGGATGATCTGTATGGCCGTATCAGCACAACCTCTTTCTGTTCTGCGCTTTAAGGGAAATTCATTAATAATCCTTTTCCTGCCTACTGAAACCAGATCACAGGTGTTTAACATAGCACCCAACGACCAGCACCAGCGTCTCCAGGCCAGATATCATCCATCTTCCATGTTCAGTTCTGAAGGCCTTGCCAACCCCCCACTAAGGATAATGAAAAGTGCTGCTTTAAAGATACCAAAAATTGCATATTTTGATAAAAGGACAGTTGTCCAGCAAAAGTAAGAAGTAATAAGATGAAAAAGAATAAGAAAGTAGTTTGGTATTAACATAGACTGCTAAGCAAAGGCCATTTAGCACCTGAAGAACTAGGGCCTGATCTTTCCAAATGACGGTTAAATAAGTAATCATGTATTTTGAAATTCTACCTCTAATATTTTATTATAGCTTTTGAGATCAAATGAACACTTATATTAAAATAGAATATTGACTAAACCGTCACAATATACCAGCGAGCATTGACAATAATTTATATTAAAAACCATTATAATTGACAAAAGAAAACAAAAAAACAAAACAACTGAAAGCATTATTTATTTACGAAACAACAATAGGTATCAAATCTTTACCGTGGACTGTTTTGGCAATAATACTAATTTGAAAATCTGGTATCGTGGCCACTCTATATTGACAATATTATTTAACATGATGAGACATGTGTCCATGCGTCAAAGCCTCCAAAAATACCAATCCATAGTAATATATGTGTACTACAGACAAATATAATCAAATATCACTGTAAAAACACTTAAGGAATGATATCTCTTTTGGGTGTTGTTTATTAAGCCTAGATAACCTGGATTAACTTCAGGTTCACTCACGGGGTAAAATATCAATTTAGTATCATTTCCCACCTTTGTGGTACGCCAAACCTGTATGACACAAATTTGAGTATTAATCATGGCACCTGTGGTTAATATAATATCAGTTTAATAATACAAACTTTCCAGCCTCATCTCACAGAAATTCGTAACAATTTTACAAGGTGGCGAATTCGTATTAAAACGTACGATGTGAGTCGTACACAAATGTATGATCATTAGAAAAACACCACAGTGAAGCCCCTCCCCTAACCCCACCTGTGTGAAAGCAAATTGACCAAAGACATGTAGCCCGCTAGTAGAATAGTTGCAAATTTACGAGATTGTTAAAATTTCCAGTCCAGTACTGATTTTTAGTATATTTTCAATATTTAGTGCATGTTTACTCTCTATACATGTATAGAATAATTCTCTTGAGTTACACATTTATTAACATACTGTATGATTTGAGTGTAAACATGGCAAAGGCACAGAAGAAAAGATAATAGTAGCACTGGAGGGTCAAGAAACTTTGTTTTTATTTCAGATTGACAAATATCGTTCTCGTCTAAATAAACAGCATAAGTGAACGAGTAAACAAATTCTCCCAAAATGTCACAGAACCATTCGAAAAACTTCTTTTAAAGAAGAATGAAGTGAACCTCTACTGAAATGTAGTGAATGATACTGAACCTTGGTGTGACAAGTAAAACGCATGCAATGAACCAGAAATAGTCATGGACGTGACAGTGACATGTGTTATTTTAAGTATTTACAAAAATAAAACCACCCAATAGTAGCAAGCGTGTACTGTGACAGGCCATGAGACCACATGCCTGTTATTTGCCCTCAACTTTAGGAAAAACTTTGGAATGCAACTGTGAATGGATTTTATTACAGAATGTTATACTTGGTCAAAACCTAAACAAATCTGGTATCCAAGAACTGAAAACAAAAATTTTTTTAGAAAAAAAGCAGAATCTTGTAAATGATACATTTAAAAAATATTCATTTAACGTAATTTATTAATATAAATTTACACATACTGTACGTATACAAATTCACTGTATGTATCAACGTCTACATGTGATTTCCAGTGTTAAGGCACATAACATGTATTCCACAACGTATAAAACTGTTCTTCGGGTTTAGCTTTATCGCCTACAAATGTTGCTTATTATCGGACTCTGAATATAAAACTATAAATAATTTCAGCATACCTCCAAGATGCTTAGAACATTTAAATTCAGACTAGACAAGAAATATTACTCCCTCCTATCGCGCGCCTCGCAGCTAAAACACGAGCTGTGCAAAAGTTCAACAAGGCACAAAAAGACAAAGTACATTTGTGCTTTATATTAGCGTCTTCAGGGTTTTACTGTAGTATTCAGGCACATTCTGAGACACACCAAGCTTAATACTGTATCGCCCTCTCCGTCACCCGATACACAACTCCGGCCAATAAGTTTGAGGTTTTATGTGTTTATTTATAAACATCACAAGCTATGGAAGAAAACCGAGCGGAGGTGATCTCATATTGTACACCTTTGATTTTTTTGGTCAGATAAAATTCTGCTTGCCCCATTCATTGTTTAATGAGAACAGTGGATCTCATAATCCTCCGGGCAGGCTGTTCATAAATCAGCGATTTCAATAGCGACTACCCAAATGAGATTCCCGAACGAACAGATTGGCGAAGCCTCAAGGTTACGCGAGTACAGCATGACAAATCTTCTCATAAAAACTATTTTAGCATCTCTCTAGGGAACTCTACAGTACGCAAGACCCCGGACATTTACACGATCGTGGAATATTCTCGCGCTGAACAGAAGCATGAACGCCCACGTGCTCGCATGAAACATTCATTACACATATATTACCGCTTAAAAGTAATGAGAAATCGCACAGTCACGCTTTCGTCCATTAACTCCCTTCATTGCCTCGGAATAGACAGTAATCAAAACGGAATGTTTTCATGAAACTATTCTGGTGTTTCCTGAGGGCCACTCATAAACGCATACCATACGTAATGCTTCCTGTAATGAAAAAAATAGGACCAATTTGGGTACAGTAACAACACAGGCGGTGACGGCACAAAGAGAATGAATAATGAAGCAACAGCCCTGCAGCAAATTATCACTGAATGATGAAATCAGCCCAAGCTGCTGGTTACAGTACAAACGCTCTAGAAGAGATTCCAGCAATCTTTGGTCAAGGAATAGTCAACAGATATTGTAAACGGAGCAGAAAAATTCACTCTTAGAAGATAACAGGAGATGCATATACATATAAACAAAAGAGAACTTAAATAGGCCAGGAGCAATAAACCAGATGGGGTCAAGTAGAGTTATCAGCATTTCCCAGAATCCCCCATAATCTCCATGTAGCATATAGACATATAGACTGTTTTTATCTAAAGCACTCTTAAGTGTGAATGAATATAACTTAAAAAGGCAAAAAGTAAACTCCTATCCTGCAGGAATGCTTAGAAAACAAAAGCAGCACAAAAAACTACACACACAAATTATATCTAAACAGGCAAATGCAGCAAGCACCATACATATCATAAACGAAAAGGTAGAACCAGCTGTGCTTTAAGGCGCTAAAGACAACTGCGCAGGAACGCAGATCTGTAATCTTGCATATGTCTGAATGGGAGATCTTTAACCTAATCTGGACATTAGGTTAAAGCAGCGGAGTGCCATGTGTCAGCGGAGTAATGCAGCGGAGTGCCATGTGTCGTCCTAAGAAAACCAAACATCTCTGTATTCACCCAATAAACTTGCTAGGCACTAACGCAAGTCCCTTAGGGTGGGTAACGTAAAGGCAAATGTGAGGAATTTTTACGGTTACACTTTAATAAGTGTAATAAATTTCACATACAAATGCCTTAACTAATACTTAATGTGATCTAATGGTCAATAGAGGCAAAAACTACAAGGTGAGTCATGCGTAAGGGATAGTCCTCCAAAAATAAAAATTCTGTCCTCATTTATCTAACCTCATGTCACCACCTTTATATGACTCATTCTTCTGTCGAACACATTTGAAAAATGTCCATGGGAATGGACGACTTCCAATGGAAGTCAATGGGGGCCTATGTTGTTTGATAAGTAACTTTTTCCAAAATATCTTCTATTGTGTTCTGCCGAAGAAAGCAAGTCAGACAGGTTTTTAATGATGATGTTGAGTCAATGATGACAGTTTGTATTTTTGGATAAACAATCCCTTTAAATAACAGCCATCTTAACTCAGTATGTTGTATAATGTAGAAATGAACACTAATATCAAATAGATCTGTGAAGTTTCAAACTCTACAATGACTAATTTAACAAAATGTTAAAACATTATCTTGCTGGATTATCTGTGTACATGACATATAGATGACACCAAAAGATTCAAATTACACGTGAGTCAGTGTTGGATTGGCCACTTTAAATTCTTCGCAATGGGAATGTTTTTAATGAAGTTGTTTTTTTATTATTCTGTATATGTGAATTGATACATTAACTATCAAACCTGTAGTTAAGGTAGCTTATATTCGCAAATGACTCGATATGACTGCAGTTAAAAAAATTATTTGACTTTACTGTAAAAATAATTCCCCACTGACATTTAAGGGTACTGTTTTGGGATACGGAACTCAAAAAACACTGATATGAACGTAGTGCTATCAGAGATGTATGATGGTAGGGAGGGGAATGCTCTTTAAAGTCCGCCAGGACATCCAGGTCCAAATAAACAAAAAACGGAATGTCTCTGCACTGCGTCTGCCTCGATAAAAACAAACCTCCTCCACTTCTGAGATGTTTTATAAAAAACTAAATTACAAAACAATCATAGCACAACAGAAGACCAACCAGTTTGCATATGCTGGCCACTCTCGAAAAAAACCTTTATTCTAAACTTTATACATCTAAAATATATATATATATGTAGTACCAACCTATATCTTTATAAAACCATCATGAAAATAATATTATATCTTAAAGCTAACGTGCAAATTTGAAACAGCGTAACGGGTAGAAAGTATCATAGAAATGTTGTTTTGACTGAATGTTCTTGGTTGTGTTGTGTGTCCCCACCCCCTTTCGGCAGGAGGGGACTTTGGTTTGAACTGTCCTCGTCCTCCACCTTCTGTTCTAACAGACAGCTGCTGGGTGGCAACACGAGCTGTATGCTCTCAGTTTGACAAAGCAGCGGTGTGGAAGTGAGCAGACGAACCTGACAGAGGTCAACTGGGCTCAGCGTGGCCTCCAAAACTGTCCTGGAGGTTGGAGGATCTTTGGTGTACGACGCTTCCATCGCACAGTCTAAATTTCCAGATAGGGGGCAGTCTGAGCCCGGTCTGCAGGTCTCTGCTATATCCTGCGTTTTTATGTTGAGTATGACATGGTTCCCAGAGGTCTTTGAGCTTAAAGGTGTGTCCCACATCTCCACAGTCTTTGATGGGATAGGGCTGGCTATAGCTTTCTCCTTCTGTTTGTTGCCACTCACGTGGGCTGGCTTCATCCTAGGCCTGTAGTCTTTCTGGAAAGGACTGCAAAGAGGAAAGAATAGGGCCCGGGGAGTAAAAAGTGATCCGAGCGAGCCCAGCTTCATCCTGCTTTGGCTTAGAAGGAGCCTGCGCATGTCTGCTGGCAGCTTGTCTAGTTGTCTTCCCACTTGGACTGGGTTTGGGAATAAAGAACCTTGACAGGCTCTATAAAAGTATCTGAAATAAACACGTACAATGTAAATATCATTTCCATTTGCATACGGATAATTCATGACCTGCGGCATTGCACGCATCATGGTCCTTTAAAACCATTTTGGAGGCCTCAGTATAGTTAAATGTCCAGTGTATGAAATTAAGCAACATCTAATGGTGAAGTTGCGAAATGCAACCAACGGCTGCCTCCACCCCTCTTCCCTCCCTTTCGAAGCACTATGACGGCTGACACAGAACTAAGATATCTTTACGTTTTCGCATTCTTAGAAGGAGATAAAGTATATTTGAAATGAGCTCTGTAGAGCAGTTTGTCCATTTAGGGCTACTGTAGAAACAATATGGAGAATTCCATGTTAGGGGAACCGCAATGTATGTAAATAGAAATAGCTCACTCTTAACTAATAAAAATACAATGCTTCATTATGTAAGGTGTTTATACATCTCTGATGACAGTTATGTTTATTGCATTTCTGTCAATAGATCATCCAAAAAAGTTCAAAATGTGAAAAAACCTGAATTGGATCAAAATGTTTCTAAAGTCTACTAATGGTTCTACATACCTGGGAAGAAGAGCAGCCATAGGTGTGACAACACACAGCAGGTAGAACATAGGATCTCCCAGCAGCCTCTGCATGGTCCAGTAAGCGTTCGATGGAGAGAAACAAGTTGGGCAGGACGCATTGTAGCACAGAGCGACAGTAAAGAAGAGAGATATACTGAAGCCAATCGAGACCCAGTTTATCCATGTCTGTGAAAAAAATAATAATAGAGTAAACCCAGAGCTGCTCAAATGCAAGGTTTATTTCTACAATTGAAATTGCACAATAAAACGATACCCCTTTCTCAAATCTGTATACATTTTTTTCTTCTGATGAAAACATAGAATGATATTTAAAGGGTATTTTGAAGTTTGTAGGAAAGCAAAATGTTCTGGGCCACTTTTGACTACCATCGTCATTTGTCCTCCTACAGTAGTCAGTGGGTTCCAAGAACAGTTCGGTTACAACATTCGTCCAAATACAGATTTGGAACAACTCGTTACAGATGACAGAATTTTTTTTTCTGGGTGAACTGTCCCTTTAACAACGCACAGAGCTCCACGTTGGCCTCACCCCAGACGACCTAGAAGAAGTTTTACACCCTTTCCTCTACAATGTGTTCATTTTCCTTAGCAGCATGTGGAACGTTGAACCTGCCAGTCCAACTATTGGAAACGTTTACTCTCTACTTGAGCCATTTAGCGTGAAGAACAGCCTCTTCCACACCAGAAGCCATCATCGTGTCCGGAAAGACAGTGGGGTTGCTGAGGGTATTTTTCATGCGGCGAAACTTGTCAGCTGAAAATTTACAGTGCCGGTATAATGGAAAAAGCTCTAATCCAATTCGCCGTCATAAATCTAAAACAGCGTCTCTCGGGAATGAAGGGAAGGAGAGAAGGAACACAGCAGCGCACACACATAACCGCAAATAGTGTGGCCTGCAGTGCAACACCACTGCACGGGACATGGACACAGTCAGCATCAACTATCAGCTTTGGGCACACTGAGTGTGTCGGCGGCGTGATCGCAACCGTGGTGCGCGAGGGGCATGAGAACGGTGAGCCAAGCCGGCCTTCACATCCTGTCAGTCTGATGTATGGCCCCCGACGGTGCAGTGTCTACCGATTCAGGCCAATCAGCCTGACTCCCCTTGCAAGTCTCTCCAGCCTTGTCTTTGGGTTCATTTTACAACATAAGAAAGAGGAACTGCTCACAAATATATGAGAAATGGGTTTCTGATTTGAAGAAAGTCCCAGCATTTCATCATTTCCGACATCAAACCTTGTCAGTCGGATTGTGTGCTCGACATATATTTACTGATACGTGATGTGACATTTTAGGAGATTGTTTCAGCGGACGTTAAATGACATATAAAATGGGTTTGCTATACAGAATAGAGTAAACAACCACACCATAGTCTGTATGCTGAAATATGACTGTGCTATGCAGGTAATAGCAATACAACAGACTTGCCTAACATATTATTAGTCAAGCAGCCATTTATCATCCTATTACATCATATTTTATTTCTGGCAAATGTATCTCTCACCATGCTTCAGAGGTCCCGAAACTTCCCCATTATTTATTTTGATTTATGTGCGCTTTCGTATTTCCTATAGTTCAAGTCTGACACTGACATTTTCGAGACAATGATGCTTCGTATGTATAGAATCGTGACATGTATAAGTCAGTTAAACTTTACTTTATCAGATCACATAAGATTTCAATCTTTAAAATGGCAATTATTCAGTCAATGTTTAAGATTTTGTTGTTACCGTTATTTTCACAGAATATTCTTTCTGTTGGATGATTTCGTGTAGAAAACAGACTTTGCTGGGTTTGCACAAGCCGGTCTCATTTTATAAAGAACAACTTTCCAATTGAAAAATTATCTAAATATAGAAGTAGACTAGTTATGGTATGAATGTCACGGAAAGGATTATTTAGTAAGTGACTTTGTTTTCTGGTTATTATGAGAGCATTTTTTGTTTGTATGTTGTCAGTAGCTTTTTTATTTACCAATATTAATTATCAGTCTTGATAAGTGGATGTCAAAACACAAAACAAACGGCCTGATAAAATATCCTATCTTATATATATATATATATATATATCCATGTGGGCTAAATTGATTAAATGTTTATTATTTTTAAGCAAATGTAAAGACTGGACGTCTTGGAACTTTAATTGAATACCCCTGCTATAGACTATGCACAATGGGCTGTTTACACTATAAGCAGCACAATCAGAATTTGCCAAACAACATGAACCGGTTATCGTTCAACAGCTGGAAAAAAAATGGGCTGAAAATGATTACTATACTAACTATACTATACTAACTATATCTTAACTATATTAACAACAGTTCTGTTTTTTTTAAACTTGCTTTTATATAGTTATCGTCTATCATATGAACGACACTTTACTTACCCAGGTTTTGGTCTCGATGCCCAAATGGATCAGAATGGTGAACAGGGCCAATGTGGTGATTGGAGTTCCCCATGTAAACAAATCCACATCAGAGTCTACATAAGCCTGAGAATGTGTAACATACAGACAACTCTTAAGTTACAGTAAATGATTGCATAACATTGCCATTAAATTTGGTTATCAACAAGGGTTTCAACAAAAATGAGACTTGTTCATCAATTCTGCAGTATCATCCTATAATTACTCCATAATAAGCAGTACCATAACTTAGAACAATAACATATCCGTATCAAATGATCTTCGCATAAGTCAATTGTTGGCGTTTTACTACAAATATGGATAAATGCAAATAGCAGCATGCAAAATGAATACAATGAAACCTGTTATTCTAAATAAGAAGATAAAGAGCTAAAATATAGTGTTTGTTAAAATGCTGTACGGGTTTAGATGTGGGTCAATAACTTGTGCAGTAACCCATCCGTGTCTTGTATCCTGCTTTAAATTTGAATAAATGCACAAAAGGATCAAATCAGACTTACAAAGTAAGGAATGAAGAAACAGATGAGGCTTTGGTAACATGCATCAATCATGTTCATCCAGAACATGTAGGGTTTATATTCCTGTAAAGCAATTCAAAAAAATGCTCAGTCGACTCTTCCACGCAGAGCACAGAAGAATTTAACACTTTGTTTTATTAAATCGTCATTAGATGTCATTAGATGCTGTGCTTTATGACTAGCTCAAAATAAAAAGTCCCTTGTAAAGCATGTAGTTAGAAAGCAGAAGCAAGTGCTTCAGTTTAATTTCCGCGCTCTGATTTCTTCGCTCTGTGGATGATTAGTGTTTTTTATCAAATGCTTGCTCTGGTTCGTGCCGTATTCCCACTCATGAAACTCAGCGCAGAATAAAAGAGCCATTTTAGTACGGATCAGCAAAAAAACAATCAAAGCAATAACCGTGGCAACCGCGCCTCTGGTAATATACTTTACTTATCGAGGAACTGCTGATGCGGCACTCCAGGGGCAATTCATGTGTGAAAACATGTGAATGAACATTTTTCAAGGCTTTTTATTTACCATTTACATTTCACTACCCACAATCTTTCTTGTCTCAATTATAATACCGTTTACGCATTTTATTTACAGTGCGATTTATGTTCTGTCCAATCAGCGGCCGAGAAAGTTCCTGCAGCTCTCAGCGCTAGCAACTCCAAGGCCATGGGTTTGATTCACATGGGAACATGTGTGCTTATCAAATGCGAATCACTGCATGATCAAGTGATGCATATCATCAGTTTGCGTGCTCCCAGAAAATTGCTTGCTTTTGCTAGCATGTTGCTTCGGATAAAAACAGCCAAATGCATAAATGTATATAAATAAGAAACGTACCTCTGAGTTTTGCCCGTTCATGTAGAGCTGAGGAAGCTCCTGAAGGGTATCTGCTGACACATCTTTGTCAAGGGTGCCAGTGATGAGCTGAGGGAATGCGGAGAACATCAGGTTGAAGAAGATGAGATACCACTGATCGACCATGGCTGACCCAGAGAAGCCACAGTAGAACTGATACCAGAAGATGAGAGCGACAAACATCTAGAAGGAGAGACAAGAGAAAACGTAAGGGTAAGAAGTTCATGGACTAAAGTTGCTCTTACAAAACATGTGTGCTTATCAGGTTCGAGGCTCTTCTGTAACGTTCTAACAGATCTTCAATAGCTAAATTTACACACTTAAAGAAACCAAACCAATAACACTGATGCAGTTTTAAGACAATTTATTCATAATGATAAATCGAAAATCAAACTAGGGACTCACAGCATTCTTGTAGAAGAAGTAGAGGATCATGTTAGCTAGACGAGAGTAACACCAATGACCATGAACCAAGAGAAGCTTCTGCAGGTATCGAAACCGTGGCAGGGCAAAATCACTGGCCATCACAGCCTATGAAAAAAAATGGAGAAACTTGGTTGATGTCTCTCATAACTTCTGCGCAATCAAAACAATGTTTCTTCAAACCAATAAAACATAAAATTGTTTAAAATAGGTCCTTCTCATAGCAATTTTTTAAACAATTATACATATAAAAAATATATTTTGCATAAAAATATCATTGGGCACATAAAAAATTAAAACAAATATGAATACATTTATTTATCCATAAATACATATTAACATACAAAAAATTAAAACAAATATAAATACATTTATTTATATCTAAATACATATTTACATATACAAATATAAACAATCCTTATCAGAATCAATAAACAACTGCAGTTTACTATTGTTATACATACACAAATGATCAAAAGCTTTTTTTATAATAGCTTTTTCAGAAGAGTGGGTGGGGTCAGGATGGTGGTGTACATGCGTGTACAAATACTTTTATATATTTTGACAAGCTGGCACATTGAGGAACTGCTAAAAACATTCACAGATGCTTTCGATCAAATGCCTTTAGGCCCCAGATCCATCATAAGAGACGTGGATACATGTTGCCACGACACCATCATACATTCAGGGGACATATGAAAGATTAACATGAGCCTGGTGAAAACACTCATTTAAAAAAGTAAAGAAAATGAGAACATTTTTGCATAAATTAATTAAAATGTCTCTCTAGCTGCAGAAAACAACTCCCCATCCATCACCGATCTATTCTTTATAATACATTTGTGACAGCTGCGTGCATCAGGCTAACATATCATCTATCAGCATGACAGATACGGCTTGTCACCTCTAATGGTGGCCGGGATTTTATTCAGTGACGTTTGGCCTGACACCATCATTAGCCATCTTCTCCACCCTTGCTGTCATTCTTTCGACATCAAGGACTAAAGCATGTTTAGGACATCATGGCTGTGTTTACAACTGTGCCCCTCCTCTGGTAGTTTATACATAAATATTTTGTTTGGGAAAAATTAGTTTATAAAATTACTTCTCATAGGAATATGTACAACTGTACACTTTTAGCAACACCACTAAACACGTACCATCACATACATATTTCTATAGTTTTGAGACATACAAGTCCTCTGGGGGCGTTAAAGA
Organism: Triplophysa tibetana; assembly: GCA_008369825.1. NCBI lineage: Eukaryota > Metazoa > Chordata > Actinopteri > Cypriniformes > Nemacheilidae > Triplophysa > Triplophysa tibetana. Next base: position 12,021,728 of record CM017905.1, on the reverse strand, counting down.
GAACAACTGTATTGTCCGCTAGAGAATGCGTGTCAGCGTCAAAATTTGTCTCTAAAACAATTTTATAAATACGTATTATTTGTAATTTAATGACAATCAGCATCAGCATCACCATTCCCCACTCCTACCCTAAACCAACTTCCCAACCCATGGCAGCCAACTCTAAAGCACTCACCGTGAGACTCACGCAATTGACTGTTTTTTTCAAGCACTCACACCACAAATCCATTGACACACTTTTTCTGTGTTATGTTATATAAAATTTATGAAAAAAATGCCTAAAAGCCTATTTTGTTGCTACAAACTTTTTTCCTCCGCAGTCAGGGGACCTCAATGTCAAAATAAGGCAAGGTGGCCATTGGCCAATCAAATGTAAGAAGGCGGGAGTTACGTTTTACAGAGTCGCCGTGGTGACCAATCAAATCAAAGACAATAGTTAACGTTCGAGTGCAACCATAGGAGAACAACACACAAGGTTAGTGGCTAAACGTTCAATATTTAAATTTTTTTAACAAAAGAAATGTTGAGCGAAAGGATCCACTGATGCAAACTTCAAAACACTGTTTTACATGGAAAATATGTAATTTACGTGATTCATGTAATGTAATTCGCAACTATCAGTGTGACGAGACGAGAACAACAGAGTTTATAAGGGATGAGATTAGGAATAAATGCGTACCAATTAAACTGTGTTGCTTTTAAAGTCTGTTTATAGGTTGTGGTAAGCCTATAAAAATGAAAAACGTATTTCCAAATGCATAATTTAACAATAAATTCTGACAAGAAAAACTGATTTTTTTGTCAGTTTCTTTATTCCTTTGACAAGACCTCTCAAGACATGTGTCTACAGCCTTTATAAGTCCACAGCTGGGTCTCAATTCGAAGGCTGCGTTTGTTGGGCACAAAAGTCATTATTTCAGATTTTATTTCAGAAAGGCAACTGTAACATTTCAAGGTAAGAATGAAACAACAATGATTATGTCTAAAGTGAAACAAAATGTTAATTTCAAAATATTAATTTTAAATGAGACAATCTCGATGATGTATGCGAACTCGGTGCATCCAAACAGGATATATCGCTCTTCCGAAGGGCCCTTCGGGAAGGAGGCACAACACAAAACGTTGCTCCGAATAAAGAGAAAACTATGTTGTTTTTATTCCTCCTTCTTCCAAGTGAATTTTAAACGGACACTTTAAGAGACACAGTTGCGTTTTTCCTTCTACAGTTTACACATCAAAAGCTATACTCTTCGAAGGAAGTAAGGCATAGGGATGATCACTTCTGAATGGAACGCAGGGGTGACCTCTGGAGAACGAGACGCAGCTCTTGTCTGGTCTGTGCTCCATATTTAAAGGGACAGTTCACCTAAAATTAATGAAAGTAATGAAATTATGTTATCAACTCTTTTGAAAATCACAATCCTTCGTATTTATCAGAGTGTACGCTCAAGGTTAGCTGGAAGATGGAATCGGAGCCATTTTCATGTAGACGCCACCTAACAGTTAACACCCTAGCGGGAATTTTATGGCGGACGGAGAAGGGGGTGGCTTTCGTTCTTTGACCTCAGACCTTATTCGCTTGGAATGATTGCACTTTTTGAATAAACAGAATATGAAGCTGTAGCTTGCCGTTACGTGTTGTGTTTAATAGTGTGATCGGGTTACGTGCTAAAATACGACTAAATTGTGCATACAAATAAATAAACATGAACAAAATACCACGTCTGATAAAATAAAAAATCATTACACCCCGATATAATATAATATAATACGTTGTTAACGTTACTGTTGTTGGAAATTTTGAAATTTCGAACTATTTCCAAACGCAGAGATAGCAACAGAAGCAACATTGGAACCGCTGCTCCATATTGTGAGTCATAAACAGATTCTCATTATAGTTGGGTTTTTAATGCTGAACATGGACCTCGGATGAGAGGAGCACTTCAGTACGCTGCAGAGAGCGTTGCTTCGATACGCCAGGATCTTCCACTGAATTAATGAATCCGCATGACGCACAAGACAAAGCGTCAAACTGATGAGCTCATGGTTGCTCCCATGTGTCTCTTCTCACCTCATCAGGATGAGCGCTCTCCAGGCCACTGTAAACAGGGCTGATGGGGTCAGGTTGATGGTTTTGGTGTGAAAGCAGAGTTTCTGAGAAGCAAGATCGCTAGCGATCGCTGGAAGCCATTCCCAAAGATGGACTTTTATAAATGAGCATTTAAAACGAGCATATGCTGTGTATCATCCAAACACAGCTCATCTGCTTCCGCTGGACTTAAATGCAATTCAGCATGGCGCAGGTCAATGTAGCACCCGTAGAGTTAATTTAATGTTAAGGTTGTGTAAGGTTTCATTTATCAACTGTCGGAACATGGAGCGCCTCCGTATCCTTGCCAAAAAAATTCATAAAACATGAATTATGCATATCCAGTATCTTGGCACATTAACTCTGCAGTCCTGCTTTGCAATGTTCATTCCTCTTTTGCTTTGTACCCAAGGAAGAACGGTATATAAAGTGTGGCCATGTTGCAATCTGGTGCATGTGCTGGATATCACCAGAAGGCAATCATCTTCTCTGCTCCGCTTTATACAACACCACGTTTTGCCACACATTGCATTATTAAATTCAGAGCAAATAGTTTCTGCAACGCTACAAAGTGATTGTTTTGAAAACCGGTTTGTTATTTCAGATTGCTAGTCTTTCCCCAAATTTATGCTATTGGAAAAGTCAGGGTTGTCAGGGTATTCAAACAAACAGAACATTGCACCCAATTCCCATACATTTTCCCATTTCTTCATACCTGCATGCCCTCCTGGCCAGAGATCCCCACCCCGACATCGGCCACCTGGATCATGCTGACATCATTAGCCCCATCACCTAAAATGAATGAGAAAATCAGAGAGAGAGTCAGAAAGAGAATCCGTTTCACTTTGCACAATGCAACCATGCATTAATGAAAACATTGCATCAAACAAAACAACATAAAAATGTTCCTGTAGCTCAGTGGTAAGAGCGTTGCGTTAACAACGCAAGGTTGTGGGTTCGATCCCAGGGGATTGCAAATACCTATGTAAAATGTATAGGATAAAGCTATGCAAGTCGCTTTGGATAAAAGCGTCTGCCAAATGCCTGAATGTAAATGTAAAATTCACAAAATTTCAATGTAACTCAACAGAAACAGCAGTGTTTGAACTCAGTCAACCGTAAGGGGACACTTCTTTAACATTGTGACCTTACATCAATGTCTTACACCGATATTCTATTGAAAAAAACTGTAAAATAGGATCCAAGTATAAGAATAATAGCAGACAGCAGAACATGATTGCAAGCATGCCTTTGGTTTTCCACTAGAAGTCTGACAAAATATAATAACTAAAAGAAACTTAAAAGCAACAGATCTAAACTCTAACATTTCTCGCCAACTCTTGACTCTTTTCCTTATAAGACACTTGTTCCACTTTTTGCAACCCAATCAATTCTCAAAAGGCAAAATCAGGCTCATTTAAAGGTCCAGTGCATAAAAGAATGATACGGCATGTAGCGGTAAGGTTGCGAATTGCAAAAACGGCAACACCGCTCACTCCTCTCTTTCGAAGCACAAAAGTGGCTGACACAGGACAAAGATGAGGTCACTTTTCGGCCATGTTGTTTCTACAGTAGCACTATACGGACAAACTGCTCTACAAAGCGTGTTTCGTAAACGCTACATTATGTAAGGTCTTTATAAACCTCTGAAGACATAGTTATGTCTTTTATATTGGAATTCTGTCTGATCCTCTACATTTTTTACATTGGAACTTTATTAAGTAAAAAGAGTTGTGAACACCATTTCATGGTGACTTCAAAATCTAGTGTCTCTAACCCTTCGTTCCATATTTCTGAAAGGTGCGGCTGTTTTGTAAAAAGCCTGTGTGACTGATCATTATAAACCATAAGCGCAATTAAAAAAATATAATCTGTAAATCGACTGTACGTGACACCAGTGAGAGGCAGGCTGTTCTGTCAACACATACTTAAGTGTTTGAAGATATTTGGCTTGGACCTCCGAAAAGACCGAAAAGTTGTTTTCCAAAGCAACTCTGCCGCTGCCTCAGGAAGAGAGCACAATGCTAACTCAACCCCTAGCTATCATCAGAAGCGCACTTTTGAGCTAATAACCTAGCAGCCTTTGAAGTATAAAAGCCTACTGAGACCATTGGTTGCCTGTCCAAACTGAAACAAACAAACATGGCAGCCAAATTCAACAAGACCACCTTTATTTGAAGTACAGCATCAAAGCAAACATATTAGAGATGGTAACTGCGGCGAACGCTTCTCCCCCGGCCACCCGAAATATCTGTTCGCCGAAGCCACACAGCGAGTGAGACGTTTCTCAGATTCATGCTTTAACGGAGCCTGTCTATTTTTTGGAAGAAAGGCTTATTTACAGCACCTCCTAGGGCTGTTGGAGCGCTCCCTTCCTCCTTACCTTTGGAAACGGCGGTGTTAATGTTACAAAAAATCTGCTTTTGTATTTTCTCAAGCCAGATATGAATAACAAAACCTTTTTTAAGAAGAAAATGGGAAAGAGTGACCTGAGGTAACCTACAATTCTTTCTTCCTCCCTCTACAGGCAGGTGGCTCGGTCCTGATGCACCTTGAATGGGTCTCTCTCTCTCCCTAAAGCCATCTGGGTAATTAACCGGAGTGCTGCGTAGGCTTGTAAATGTGGCATTCTGCAGCGGGGAAAGGACAGACACGTGCTGTCCAGTCATCACCGAAATGTTTACTCTGCAACACTGGGGACCATTAATCTCCGAATTCGACTTGGCAAGCAAAAAAGTATGAGAAACAAGCAACAATAACAAAGAATCTAGCCTGCCCATTTTGGGCTTTTTTATGAAGATACAATCATTCACTGCTAAAAGCGCCACTAGCGTTAGCTCTGCGGGACACGGGGGAGTTTATTTCTGGCTATTGTCTTAGTCTGCAGTTGATGTTTACAGCCACTAAGGGCCCATCAGCTGCAAATTGGACTTTTTGCAACAAAGGCATATTAACTGAACATTATTAAACCAAAAACCTACTTGAGAAAACCGCTTGGAACAAACGTTGGATAAAATATGGAAATTGAACAAAAAAGTTGGAAAAACACTGCAAGTAATGTTATTTTTAAAGTTGCAATTTGTCACGTTGTCTCTATAGATGGTTCCAGCGGCACCAATAACTTAACTTCTTGTAGACCCTTGCAAAGAATCAATAACTTGAATACTTTTAATTTAATTTAATACAACCATTATACAAGAAAATATTAATATAAATAAATATGAAATAATAAAAAATAAACTGTTATAGTTTAACAAAACACAGAAGTTAAAGGGATAATGCACCCTCACTCACCCTCGAGTTGTTCCTGAATACATTTCTTTGTTCTGTTGAACAGATATTTAGAAGAATTTTGGGAACTGAGATTTCTGGGGTAGTCAAAGGTGCCCCAGAGAACTGTTTGTTTTCCTAAATTCATCAAAATATCTTCTTTCGAGGTTAAAGCCACAGTTTGGAATTTTTAGTAGATAAAAAAAAACACCACAGTACATAAAGATACCAAACCAAACTCAATAAGCAGTAAGGGCATGTCTGCTCAGGTTGACGGAGGGGAGAGAGCAAGTGGGCATTAGAAGACTGTAGAAAGAGCAATGTCTTATTTATTACATAAAAGTTATGGTCCTTTTGATTTTGAGGCAGGAGCTATTACCTGTGTTAATATTATAAATACTTTCCAGCGGAGACGTGTTAGGAACTGCAGTACTATTGTGAAGGCGTTTAGCGACGATACGCTATCACCCACGATACTATGGCAAAGGCTTTCTGTTAGAGGGAAAGATAGTCTAAAAACGGCCCCAGGAGGTTGCTTTGATTCGGATCATTATCTGAGTAGCATTGGTTTTGCTGTTTGTCAGAACCATGATATGTTGTTTTAATATGAGCAGTGTAACGGAAAAGTTTTGAGCTTCATTGATTATCTGAAACCAGTGTGCTGCTTGTATACACTAATGCCAGCTTTGCTTACTGCATTATTATTTGCGTGGACTACCAATGATAAAGCTCAGCATTTCATGCTTGCATTGCACAGCACGTATGAGGGCAGAGCTAGCTAACGATAAATAGCAACGCTGTTCAAGGCGTTTAATCTGACAGCGAGATAGCAGTTAGGAGTAAGTTAGTAGATGTTTTTCTCCACCTTTGTAAAGTCAGGGACAACCTGACTACGTACCGCAGGGTAGAGGAAGAGGAAACAGGCTTTGTAGAGCTGTTTGTCCGTTTAGGTCTACTGTACAAAATATGGCGAATTCCATGACGTAGGCCCGCTCTGTATGTAGATATAAACAGCTTATTCTAAGTTAATAAAACATAACAGTTCATTACGTAAGGTTTTTCTTTATACAGCTCTGAAGACATAGTTTGATATATTCTATTGCATTTCTGTCAATAGATCTCTCTAAAAAAGCCACACTGCTCCTTTAATTGAAGAAAAAAACACAATCAGTGTGCATCCAATAAAAACATCAATATTGCCCTATCTGTTTAAACCAGGAAGTTGAAGGTTACTTTACATATTTAAGATTTTTATGCCTGGTTCAGACTACTAGATTTTTTACTTGTACTCAAAGATGTGCAATTTTGACTAGTAAATTTCTGTTGAGTCATGGTTAGGAAACAATGTCATACTATATGTAGTATACCTAAGCGTAATCATATTTCATCTTTTAAAACGTGCATGATGTCATCAAGGTGTAAACTAGCGACTTCCTTCAACAAACAAACTTTTCGTCAGAATAAATACTAAACTAGCTTGTGCTAATGCTATATATAATATATATTTATATATCTTTATAATCTTACTGTTGTGATTCGAGGAGCCAGTACGGAACACTACTTAGTCACTGGCTCAAAAACAATTTTTGTTTATATATCCAAAAATTTTATGGATTGCAACTTTAAATATAAATCCCCAATACACTCTCAATTCACCATTTATTGGCATTTTTGGCAAACATTTAAATCCAGCAGCTCTTACCTATGGCTAGCGTCATGACCTTGAGCTTGTTACGGACCAACTTGACCACCATACTCTTCTGCAGGGGCGTCGATCGGCAGCACAGAACGGACCTGCAGCTCCGAGCCACCGCCAGGAACTTGTCTTCAAGACTCTTATCAAGCGCGTAGGCCAGCGTCCGGCCATCAATCACCAGTCCGAGTCGGTGCACCAGGAAAGGACTGGTATGGGCGGAGGAGGCTAGAGAACAGACCGGTGAAGAGAAGTGAAAACTGCTGTAGTGTTTGGCCGCTTGAGGATCTGGTGGAGGGTTGCAAAGGAATTTCGTCTGGATGTAGTGCAGGCTGTTCTCGAGCAACACAGCACAGGCCTCCTGGTTAATTCAAACACACAAACAGAGAAAAAGAAGGAAGGTCACGAAAGGATATGATGGATAGCTCACGTGGACTGACAACATCTGGCAAACAGATAAGTTTGAGTCAAGACGAATGACTCAGAAATGCAACTTTTAGCTCTGTGAACATGGACATCACTTACAGTAAAGCCAAATTATATAACAAACACATTCACTAGACACACGAATGGAAAAATGATGACTAATATAGCTAGTCAGTGATGAAGGCCTTTTTATGAGAGAAGTCTTTTCCTTTCTGTTAGCCAGGTATGACAATTCTGTCATTATTTAGTCATGCCAGTCTTATTTAGTCTACAGGTTCATACAAAACTGTAGAAATGAAGTTTTGCAAACTGTTATGCTGCTCTTGCTGTATAATGATTAATGGTCAGCATTAAATCAATGGTCCTGTCCACAGAGGATCACGTTTTTTTTAACTCCTGCAGATACTTTATATACATGAGAGGAAAGAGTTATGATGAGACATCATATGTCTTATTCAAGTCAGTCCAACTGTTCTGTGTGGAAAACATCTATAATTTACCAGTGCAAAATGCCATGCAGGGGCAAACAGATATAATTTGGTATTCAAGAGATATGTGCGAGAAAGCAGGATGGGAGAAATGGAGCTACGTTTGTGTTCTCAAATGGGACAATCAAGCCTACAAGTTACAGACTATACCTTCATACATTCTGCCATTCCTCGAAGCAAAAAGCAAAACAAGGAAAAAAATCATATCAGTCAAATAATAATTAAATACAAGATCAAATATAAACTACTCAAGAGATAAAATGGAACTATAAACTGGCTTTTCACACTTTCTGTTAGGAATATTGTGAGGATACGGTTTAAACAATGGCCTGCATAAAGGGAAATCCGTACAATCTCAAGATAAACCTTCAACAGCGCCTTTTGTTTTCGACATTTTAAATTGGTTTAAATGTGACCTTTACAAAAGAAGAAAAAGTTGTGTAACAGAAGAAAGGGGTTATTTGTAATAGTAACAATAATCACCTGAGAAATGCTTAAACTACACATATTTGGAGAAACGGCCCATTATAAATTGTAAACTTCCATATGTAAGCATTTAGAGGGAGAAGGAAATCCTGAGGAAGAATACAGGCAGCAAGTAGAAACTGAAGCAGTGCATGATGGGTATTACCTGTGAGTCAGCATTAAGCGTGATGATCTCCTCCTCTGGGTCCAGCAGTTTGCAGGCATATGCGATGTTAATGGCAGTCTCCTGTTTATCTCCAGTCAGCACCCAGATCTGAAGTCCAGCTTTCCTCAGAGAGGCGATGGTCTCAGGAACCCCATCCTGAAGCCTGTCCTCAATCCCTGTAGCTCCTGTTGACACAGAAACAAAGATTTGATGCGTGCAACCCTGTCTTTGGATAACAGTTTGTCAATAGCGTTCCAATTTGTGTTTCTGCTATTCTCAGGTTACCTGATTTGATCTTTTACATAATTATTAAAGATTGAAAATTCTACTATAAATCAAAATGAATATTTGGTGTGTGCACAGGCCAGTTTGCCAAGGACTAATATTTACACCAAGTGTAAACAAGTCTTAGTAGACAGACTAAGAATCCTGCTCTTACCCAGAAGGTGGAGGTTGGTCTCTAGTCGCAATGCAGACTCGAAAAGCAACTCCTCCCTTTTCTGTATAGCCGTCTCGGCCTCCAGGTGATGCTGTAGCCAACTGGCATACTCCTCCTTACTGAGCACCTGAACCAAAGATACACAAACACTGAACACTCCTCCAGATTCTGTTCTTAGTGAAAAATAAGTTGCCTAAACTCAATAGACTCCCCTCGGGGAACCCAGAAGTGTTGTAAGGACAGACAAGACTCTAGTTGTCAAATATTGTTTACTTATTCTCAACTTCCGCCTGGCGATACACGCAAGAAACGCATGTTTAATTAATGTACCAGGTTTGAATCCCAGAGGGATTTTCAGCAACTTGAATTTGGGTCTGTTTAACACAACAATATTCTCCCTAAAAGTTTCATGTATTTTATAAAAGTTGATTTATAAGATTTAAGCATTTCGAAATTACAAAAAGCTGTGCCAACATGCACGCCAACAAGTTTATACAGTTATTTTCTCAACTTTGAGCACTGCTAATATTGTTGGCTCCTATGATAAATTGCTTGTTGTTCAAAAATTGTACTAAAGTAACTATAGACAAAAGGATATTCTGATTACATAATGGTAAATGATGTGAATGTTTTTCTTATTATTCAAAATTTGGCAACAGTACTTCTAAATATTATTATTGGGGGGGGGCATTTAAGCCTTTTAGTATAAAAGGGGGTCGTGACTTGCAAAGTATTACATAGTTTAAAAAAAGGAAAAAAAATCCACAACACGACTGCAGAAAGGTGTGAAAAATAATTGTCTCCAAGCTGTTGAAAGTTTCCACGCTGTTAAGGTGACTATATAGCAACAGCGGTAATGAATCTTGCTCATATTTTCATTTAAATGTATAGAAAGCGTGAAATAGAGGAGGGAGAGCGAGCCAGATAGAGAGGGCGAGAGTTGTCAATGAGTCAATAGAAAAAAAAAATTGTAATCCATCTGTGCAAAAAACATTCACAAATCACCTCCCAACAATGTAAATATCCTAAACAATTAATTGTTACTAAAAGTCCATTCATCACTTACCTTTTTGGCAATACAGAGTGTTCGGAGACCATCTGCAGCATAGAGATTTAAATAGTTTTGAGTTTTATACAAAATTTTTCTTTGCCGTTTTCCTTTGACGTTATCTGCATTATAAAAACAATGACATCAGAATCAGAAAACGACAACATTTTTGTTAAGACTAAGACTGAAAACCAACATTACACACATTTGATCTCTCATTTTGGTCAACAAAGCAATTAGATTTAATCAAGATGGCAGACTGTTTGACAGGCTGACTGGATAATCTGACTGCACAGCATTGTGAGCTTTATCGCTCCTGTGTTATTGCTCACTGCTTTGCTTTCTGGCAAGAATAGCCGAACGAACAGTTTGGGAAGATCACTTTCCAACATGGACGACCGTGAGCCAAGACGAGGGGGCGATAGCACCAACTTCACATCATCACCAAATGATTCACCGCAACTGTGGGGCGACTGGAGGAGCGTATCCAAAGACTTATGCAGTGACTCTCATGACTTATGTATGATTTATGAAACGGTTAAAATAAGTTTTCAAAGTCTTGGGTCAATAGAAGCAGCATTATTAAAAGATGAAGCGAGCCAAGTCTCCAGCAATAGTGGGCCTAAAACAAATAGCAAAAAGAGCAGGATAATGTAGTGTTCCTGTAAATAAACTCATCTCCACTATGCCAAGGCGTTGCCATGATGTTCTGAGTGGTTGCTCAAGGGCTGGTCAAAGGTCAAAAGTATACATTTATACTATACATTTACAATATTCTTTAGATATGACTCCTATCCCTCCTTCCAATAAATGTTTTTATGACTTTTCAGAAATCTGCCAAGTCTCCAAATATTCATTGACTTAGAAACAAAAAGCTTGCCTCAGAACAAATGTTTTGTCTTCAGAAATTAACCCTCAAATGGTTTCTAGTGTTTGTAGTTAGTTCTTCTCTGAACATTACAATGAATTAAGATTTTCAATTTTTTTTTAAATTACTTAACTTTATGGGGCTAAAAATACAAAGCACACAAAAACTATTTTGAAAATGTTACAAACTGTCTTCCTCACACTGATTTGCAACTGTACGCCTAAAAATAATGGTTTATCATTTGAGATGTCGTTCTGATTTTGCAGGATATGTCAGTTTGAATTATTCATCTTCAACGTAAAGATGTGCTTGTGGGTAGTTGACAAATAAACCGTAAATGTGTCCTATGGTGCGACGGCAAAATGTAGAAGACAAAATATAGACGGTTTCAGTGGAAACAACATAGGTCATGTGGCTCAAACTTAACTTCCGGTAGACCTCCCCAAAGAATCAGCAACTGTTGAGTAGATTTAATTTAAATATTAAATTATACAATTAATACACATAATAATATTACTATAAATTAATGTTTGTGACCCTGGACAACAAAACTTGAAATTAAGATTTTTACATCTAAAGCTAAATGATTAAGGGTTTGTTAGGATAGGACAATGACTGACGGAGATACAATTGTTTAAAAATCTGCATCTGAGGGTGCAAAAATCTAAATATTGAGAAAATTGCCTTTGAAGTTGTTAATCAGCACCGTAACAGGCCATCTCCTCACAAAATAAAAAGTTATCATACATTTAGGGTAGGAAATTTACAATATATCTTCATGGAGCATACATTTTACTTTATATCCTAATGATTTTTGCATAAAAGAAAAAATTATAAATTTAACCCATGGAAGTATTTTTGGCTTTTGCTAAAAATGTTTCCATGCTACTTAAGACTGATATTTTGATCCAGGGTCACATTTATATAAAATAGCTATTAAATACATTTTCGTATATTTTAACAAAACAAAGAATAGAAGTTAACTTCAGGCCAGGTGTGTGTATGCATGTGAAACCGTCTATTAATAATATATTCGGCGCTATCAAATGTTAAATTGTGATAAATCGCATCCAGTAAAAAATTTGGGTTTGCATGATATATGTCTGTGTACTGTGCATATTAATTTTATATTTATATAAAAAATAAACATACATTTATATATTTAAGAAAAATAGAGAAATGAATAAACTTTAAATAAAAGTGTCTGCTAAACGACAAAATTTAAACATTTATATATCATTTAAATTAAAATAATAAATAAAAATACATGTAATTGTCTCCTAAATATGTATACATGTTTGTGTATGCGTTTATAAATAAAAAATGTATATGCACACTACACAAGACATATATTGTGTAAACACAAACTTTAATTCTGGATGCGATTAATCACGATTAATCGTTTGACAGCCCTAAATATTTTCATGTTAATAATACGTATATTGAGGATATAAAACTGCTTTTAGTGAAATTTATTTTCATAGTAAGTTACTTTTTAAAAGTTTGCTAAGTCACACCATAGGACATGACACATGTGAAGTGCAAAACAATAAATGCCATTTCCCCAAGTAAGACCAAAAGATTGGAAATTCCTTCCAACGTAAGTATTCATCTGCATCTAGGAACATTCTTGTTTTTGTCTCTCCTCTTCCACAATGTTACATAACGCCTGGAGACGCAACACTGCCACCCATGTTTGTTTTCCAAATCTTTGTGGCTGGTGAAGGCAGCATTATGTCATAACTTCATGGTCACAGTTTTGAAAGCTGTGTCTGATTTTGTGCATTGTGTCATCAGATGAGCACACGCACCTCCCACCGCCTCTGAAAGGAGCCATTGTATCTTTGGTGGGTCTGCTGTGCTAATTGCAAGTCCACACCCAAAGGTGGCAAACAGTGCAGGAATATTCACAGAGCATATGTGTAATCCACTGTAGCGAACTACAGTCTGGCTGTGTGCTTGCGTTGTGTAGGAGTTTAACATCTCTTTCTTGCTTATATACCCCGGCAGAGGCCAGACATTAATAAATCAGAGGTTTCTAAACATAATTTTAGGCTGCCATCAACACACATGGTAGAAAGAGGAAATGACACTAGAACCGACACCACTTAAAGTGGGCTTGTGCAATTTTTAGATGAATACTTTCTTCTTTCCTAGTTTAATATGCAGAGACAACTGTAAGCAAACCATTTGCAGGTCCAAAAGAGTAAGCGCTTACTTTTAAGCTTGGCACAGTAACAGTGGTTAACCAATGGTGTGAGTCTGGGGCGGGACTATGTGATTGCTGTAAAATAACACTTCCTAGTGCAAATGTTACTTCTAACTTCCTACCAAGGTGCTATAAATATGCATGGTCTCTAACTTTATTAAAAATGCAAAGTCAGCAAATATAAAAACGATTATCCCCGAACACAAATTGCCCTCTAAACAACCAATCAACAGAATTCAAGGTAACTAACCTGTCAACGTTGACGGCTGAAAGGGACAAAAAGTGAGATGATTTATCTCCAAGGAGAGGGCCGATAGGCCTTTTTGAGCTGATTAAATTATGAAAGGTTTCTTCCAATGAGAACATCATGCAACAGCCCCAGTTCAAAACAATCTCAGACATGTCAATCATTTAAAGCAAAGATTTGTAAAAAAAAAACTAATGGAAAAGAGCTACAGCGATAAACCCTTTTGCGCCAACGTTACAGCATTAGCTGCAGTCCGAACAAAGGGAAAACTGAAGGCGACCAATAGAAACCAATACAAAGTTGTTTAGTGCCACAATCGACAGAATACAGTGTCCAATTTTAGTATTTTTACACGTACCTGCTGCCATTGCCAAACAAAAACACTGATGACAGCTGTAGTTAAACACAATAAAACAAGCGGAATGAACAATAATACTCAGCAAAAATGTTCGTGTGTAACACTTAAGATGTTGGTGTGGATTATGATTTGGTTATGCGTCTAAAAATATCTTACTTATGCCCGAATCTGAAACTGAGGAAAAAGGTTATTTTTCACGTAGCGTTAACTTTTAAACGCATAGGGTATGCTAGCTAACTTTGTTAGCTATACGACTAGCAGTTAACTGTCGGCTAGAAACTAAACAAAGGAAACTGTTTGTCATCTCTTTTTCTTTAGTTGTCACAAGTGCAAGCGTCACAGCCACTGTAGATGTATATGCTCTCAGTTTATCTTTGCTATGCACGCTTGGTTTCTCTGTCTTGTAGGTGTGGATGTCAGGCCACTTAACTGGAGGTAATCCAGTCAGATCTGGATCCATTGAGTGAGCACGTACAGGTTCCTGGCGTTAAAGTGCCGTTAACTTTTTCATTAACAATCGCAGTCCTAGACAGTGGTCCTAGACCTAACCCAGCTAAATTTAGTCCGATTTTTTCTAGTCATAATGAAAAATCAAGCAAACGAAAACGTTCTACCTAGCATTAGTCATGTGGTCAGGGGGATCATTTTGCATCCACCTAAGCTCTGCCCACAAAAACGGAGTAAAACAGTTAAGGTGTCTATAAATAAATTATTTTGTTGTGTTTTCATATTTCCCAATCAATTATTAGTTGGTTATAATTTAGAAAGCATAATATAATGCACTTCATTTTGGTTATTTTTCGAATTATTTAATACTGGGGTTGGCGACAGAGAGTCTGAATTGTCAGCCCCTGGTTCTGTAAAAATGAAACCTTAATTGCAAGTAATGTTATGGACCCAAAAAATCTTTTTATTGACAGCATCAGTATCATGCTGTTGAGTCCCAGAGGGAATAGTAAAAGCCTTACTGTATGTATTTTTGTTTATCATGACAAACTGCAGGACATGTCAAAATGCTGCTCTTTTCACAATACAGCAAAAAAATGCTCTTTCTCCAATAACATGAGCAACTAGATAGATGGTGAACTATAAAAAGCCATACATTTAAATCATGTTTTTGGCTGTTTACATGACATTTAGATGTAAAGAGCAGGGCTGTGTAAGCAGTACTTTGTTTCAGTCATTTATGTACACAGCATTAGAGAAAACTGCCACAGTGGCTATTATCGTGCCTGGAATACTAACAAGCCAGATTACCTTTGCCATTAAGATACTTTATTACTGCTAAGACCTTTGGCTACATCAAGAACCAAGACAAATCTGGAACATGTCCAATCGATGTTTGGGGGAGGGGATATACCACCCTGACCCTGTGAAATAAGGTTGTGGCAATATTAACATTTAGTCATTTAGCTGACTCTTTTATCCAACGCGACTTACAAATGAGGTAAACAATGCAAGCAAATGGAACAACAAAAGAACAACATAAAGCATAAGCTAAGTAAAACTGGTCTCATATAGCCTAGCACAGTACACAAAGCTAAGTTAAGGATAGAAAGTGTAGAAAAGAGATAGAAGTCAAAGCTAAACGGGTCAGATGCTCACTGAAGGGATGTGTTTTCAGCCGATTCTTAAAGGGATCATATGGCGCGAATACGTGTTTTTTTGTGTCTTTGGTGTGTTATAAAATGCCCATGCATGTATTAAACACGTAAAATTGCTAAAATTAAGGTGTCGGAACAAAAGCCGCATTCTATCTAAAAGCGAATGCAAACCCAGACCTTGTTTGCCAAGCCAAAAGATGAGACAACTAAAAACAAACCAAAAACTTTCAAGTTTGTGCAGCGCATTTCACTGACGATTGCTTCACGAACGTCGGAGAGAGATGAAGACCGGCTATGAGTGAAAGCTTTGGTTAAAAAGTAGGGCCATTCTAACCATTAAAACTTTGCTGCCGCTTCAGATTCGCAGCCTGTAAGTATATTTTCATTGTTAAAGACTTTGTTACGGACAAACGCATCATACGTCCCAATAATCAGTAATAAGGTACTAGAGGCAACAAATGTCGTGTTTATAATGTCTTTTTGTTTAGTATTTATTTAGGGTTCATTGTCTCTGTTGAGTTGAAACGAGACGTGGCGTAACACTGGTTGATCAAGAAAGACCAAAGCGTTCCCGTTATTTATTATGTTACTTTTCCCTGCTGTTATGCAAGCTTGTTTCTATCTCACACAAACTCTGTATGATGTATATTGTTGTTTGTTTATAGTCTTTATAACATCGTATATAAAAGGTAAAACAGTTAGCTTTAGTTTTTAACTATTTAACAATATATTTGTTTAATAAAACCTTACCCATCCTTTACATCCTGCTCAAGTTGCGCTGGCAAAGTTGATGTATGGGCTTGATCATCTTCATTTTCCATATTAGATTAGGGCTCTAATTGATATAAGGAAGTACGGATGACATTTTAACCCCTGTCCGTACAATTGCTTGGGATCCCTTGTCCGTACAATTGCTTCCGAATATGGCAAGATGCGTTATATTTCCCAATCATCCAATTTATGTTGTTTATGTTTGTTTTATTAAATAGTTGGTTAAATGTTCGCCGGTTCCTGCCTCCTTCTTCCCAATCCTTGAAGTTGTTACACACTTCAATAAGCCGAGTTCATAGCTATAAAAACAAAATGTAATACCCCAGAAATAACGCCACATGTAAACGTTAGTGTTATATGCATGAGCTAAACACAGACATAAGGTACACAAATATTTCTTGAAATTAAGACAAAAATAAATATTCAGACTTAAAGGTTGTGATTCGTTGGACCTTACAGATCCAAATAAAGTTGGAATTGCCCCCTCTTTCAAGGAGAGTCGTTTAACATATCCTGCAGTGAATGCGGCAAGATTATGGATGCAATCTTCGCTGAAATGACTCGCGCTGTAAAATCCTGGGGTTATACTCCTTTGGTGTCGTTTGACATTGTAACCATTGTTTCCTAAGTAGTTCTTCCTTTGGTAGTTTAAGTAAAACAGACTTAGTTTCAAAACGTAGTACACAGGTTGCACACGCATCACAAAGGAGCGACAGTGTTTGGGGAAGCAGAGTGAAGTTTTTGCGGCAGTCCCAGCAAAACGTAGGTGGGGATTATTTCTAGTGATGTAGATACGCGCCAGTTATAGAATCGGACTAGCTGACGCCTCGTTTGCGTGATTCAGAGTCGACTCCATTTTTACAATGCAATACCTTTGTTATTCATTCACCTTTGAACTTACAACTTGGCAAACTGCTTACTTTTTGAAACACGGCAACATAACAGACTGCATAAAATTCAATTTTCATGATCTAATGTTACTTACTCTTACAGATGCCTACATAATCCGCAAACCTGGAACGGATCAAGAGAAGGTACGTGAGAGTGATATTTTCTCCTTTTGGGATGGCACTACAAGACACTACAAGTTCATTTTCAGAGCGTAGGGATCTTGCGGGTACATAAGTCTGTATTAGCAAGAGAGATATGTGGATCCCGAACCAGTGGTGGTCTTATAGGCCAAGAGCAGAATTTGATGCTAGCAACTATAGGGAGCAAATGTAACTTAATGAAGAAAGGAGTGACGTGTGCTCTTATCGGTTCATTGAAGACCACTCTTGCCGCTGCATTCTGGATCATGTGTAGAGGTTTTGTTGTGCAAGCAGGAAGTCCAGCCGGTAGCGTATTGCAATAGTCCAGTCTGGACAGGACAAGAGCCTGGACTAGGATTTGTTTAGCATGCTCGGACAGTAAAGGTCATTTTTTTTATGAATTTACAGGACCGGGTGGTGCTGGCAACATGATCACTGAAGTTTACCTGATCATCGATTACCACTCCCAAAGCTTCTGGCAGTTATGGAAAGTGTGATGGTTGATGAGCCTAGTTAATTGGAGAAGTTGTTCTGAATCATTGGGTCGGCAGGGATTACAAGCAGATCTGTTTTTGCAAGATTCAGCTGCAAGTGATCCAGATCGAAATGTCACTCAGGAATACTGAAATGTGTGCAGAAACAGTCGGATTGTCAGGCTGCAATGATGATCCGAATGATAGAACCTAGGGATGTCATGTATATGGAAAAGAGCAACTTCCCAAGGATTGAGCCCTGAGGCACCCCTGTATTGAGATGCTGAGACTCAGATACCTCACCTTTCCATGATACTGTACAAATGAACTACCTGAAAGGAAAGTATCATTGAAGCACTATTCCAGAGACAGCCTTGAGGGTCGACAGAAAAATGTGGTGGTTAACGGTGACAAAGGCAGCATTATGGATCCAGTAGAATGAGTACGGATGAGTTAGAGGCTGCTCTTCCCAGTCTTAGGGCTTCAATGAGCGAGAGCAGCACAGTCTCGGGGGAATGACCTCTCTTGAAACCATACTGGTTGCAGTAGATTTTACCTGCCTGAGAAAGTAAGAGAGCAGGTTAAATACAACACACTCAAAAGTTGTTTTGGCAAGAAAGGGTAAGGAGAGATACCGGTCTGTAGTTATCTAACAGTGCAGGATTAAGAGTGGATTTCTTCAGTAGCGGAGTAATACGGGCCTTTGTGGGAAATGTACCATTGGTGAGAGACGAGTTAATAATGTGGGTGAGAGCAGGAACAACCGATGGAGAGATGCCCTGGAGGAGATGAGTGAGGATGGAATCCAGCTGGCAGGTAGTTGGTTGGTTAGAAGAAATTACATTGGAAACGTAATCTTCAGATAGGGGTGAGAAAGAGGGGATAGAGCATATGTCGGGGGTTTGGCGTGTTCAAGAGGCGGCGTCGCTGATAATTGACTGCTGATGGTGGCCGTTTTCTTTTTGAAGAAAGATGCAAAATTATCAGCTGTTAAGTCCGATGAGGGTGAGGGGGCAGACGGGCAAAGAAGAGCAGAGAAATACAGAGTCCGAGAGTCAGGTGAGTTGATGATTTTAGCATGGTATTACAGGGTTTTCGCAGAGGAGACATTAGCAGAGGAAGAGGTTAGTGTGGAGCAAAGAGTGTCAGTGGCGCTGAAAGTATCCAACAGAGAGACGTGTTAAGAGGGAGGAAGCATGGCGGGACTGCATAGGATAATCGTGAGGGAGAGAGTTGCGCCGGAATGTGATCAGTGGGGAAGCAAGTATAGTGTCTGGAGAGAGTAGGGCGAGATCAAGAGTAATGCGGAAACGATCAGATGTGTGCAGCTGGGTTTCCTTAGAGTGATGATTGGAGCAGTAGGGTTGATTACCAGACTTATGGGTTGCTGAAGTGGGATCTCGCTTGGGGTCAAACAAGGCAGTAAGGTTGTTAAAGTCTGCAGCCTGTGGTTTTTCAAGGTGGATGTTGAAGTCTCCAAGTAACACCAGAGGAGTATCATCCTCAGGGAACGATGACAGAAGTGCATCCGACTTCTCCAAGAAATGTCCAAGCACTCTAGGAGACAATTGATAACTACAACATGAGTTTTAAAAGGGTGAATGACAGTAACAGCATGTGACTCGAAGGAGATGTCACAAGAGGGTGCTAGTTGTTGGAATTGTAGTTGTATTGAAAGTTGGGATCTGAAAACACATAGTCAAAGCGGAGAGTAAGGAATATACAAGACAAAATAAAAATAAGAGTATAAATAGAAGTGCAAAAAGTTAATACTTAAGTGTAGGGCTGTGCGATTTGGGGAAAATATTGAATTGCGATTTGTTTGACAGACATTGCGATTGTGATTTGAGATTTAATGTTTCTAAATCAAGCTTCAACTCTATATTCTCAATAGTGTGCTGCACAGTATGGGTATAGTTAACCTTCTGAAAAATACCAACAAAACCAATTAGAGAAATTCTAATTGCTTCCATTAAAAAAAACATTTTCCTGTTTTGGGTATTATTGATATAGGAATTACTGTTTCTTCTTTTATTACACCACACCAATAGAATCCAAATACCAGTGTACACTTTTATAGTTTTCATTAAAACAAATACAACACCCATTATAACCTTTAAATCGATAAAATGTTCTATTGTATCATTGAATTACTTAAATGGTAAATAGGATACACAGTTTGATTTATTAATCTTTAAGTAGGCCTAGGCCTATTTGGGATTTTAAAAACATGTAGAAAATTTCATTTCATCCGTAGTTTACATAGTTCGCCGTGCTAATTGGGCATAACTGAGGATGGCTCACTCAGTTGGTTAGCAAGAATGCCACTCAAAGTGGGCTTGGTAAAGACGTCCACATCGCAGCTTCTTGCGATTAGCAAATCGCAATGTCTTAAATCGCGATTCGCACAGCCCTACTGAAGTCCAGTACTCAAGTGCCTTGTCGGTGTTCTTGCTCGGTGGAGTCGCTCAGGTAGAGTCGATGGTCTATACACTTTGCGGTCTTCACGCGATGGGGGCTACCACGACTGCTGCCATGGTGGTTAATCACACTTATATACCCTTCGAAATCACGCAATTGCATTCAGCAGGACACGCCTTACAATATCCCACAAAAAACAAGCGAAACCAGCACGAGACTAGATGAGAAAAACACAGCTTCAAAACGTTACAAGGCGGTAGTAAACAAAAAAACTTTCCTAGCAACGACACTGCGTTAAACTCAATAAGACAAGAATCAATACACTTGCGTGCTTCTGTTGACTTCTGCTGCTAAACTGCTTCTACCACTGACTTGACCGGGTGCACCATTTAAATTCTTAACCTGGCGATGGACACGCCTTATAATATCCCACAGTAAACAAGCAAAACCAGCACGAGACTAGACATGACTAGATATGATTAAATGTGATATAAATTCACATCCCATAGATCAACAGCCACCATCAAAGTGCAAAGGCTTTACCATATATTTAAATGTTTCTTTATAAATAACACTTATATTCTTACGCTAGAAATAGATAACAGCTATTTGCATTTTGAAGAAAAGCATGTTGGCCAATCGGCCAAGAGCCATTATTCATTCATTCTATTGGAATAGGTCTCATGTGCTGATCTTACTGTGGTGTGGAAAAGAAAAACAGACCTAAGCAAGATCTCAGCATGACCCAAAAGTGTTTTAAAACATAATCAACACTAAAGTTCAAAATATACTTGACGTTTAAGATTCAGTTCATATGGGGAGAGGTTTTAAAGCATGCCAGGTGTCAAGGGGATAGTTCACACAAAAAGATCTGTCAGTATATATTCATCCTCATGTAGCTTAAAACCTGTACATGACTCTTTCGTCTGAGGTAATACAAAAAAAAGATATTTTGAGAAATGTGTCAATGACTTTGTCCATACAATGCAAGTCAAAGGGGGCCAATGTAGTTTGGTTACAAAGGATCTTCAAAATATCAAGATGCAATTAAGTCATAGGTTTGGGATGACTTGGGGGTGACAAAATTCAAATATATTTTTTGTTTGGATGAACTACCCCTCTATCATTTTGTGCAAATCTGATCTTTACATGCAATGGGGTACTTATTACTGCAATCATACCTGTAACCGGTCTGATCAAATCCATGATGACTGAATCGGCACCCTTAGTATACACTGTGATTTGATCAGTCAGCGGGTGCTTGACAACCACCGACATACGTTTTCTTGTGGAGTCAAACCCCAGCGTGTGCAGCAGCTCGAAAGTCAGTCTCCCCAAGTGAGGAAGCTCCACGGTCACCTGATCCGGCAAACGACCCACAAGGGAGCACTTGTACGCCCGGGCCGCATACACAAGAGCAGCCTCGTCCGGCGACTCCGCCTCATATCTGAGCTCGCACTCGTCTTTAGCCAAAGCCTTAGTTTTATCGTAGTTGGGTGGGACAGGACTGAAGGCATGCTGAAGGTCGTGATCTGGAGGCTTCTCTTCGTTCAGCTTGGTGAGCGTGCTCTCGGCCGAGGACAGCATGCTAGAGCCCACTCTGTGGGAAGAGCGGTTGGTTGCCAAGCTTGAGGAACTGCTGCTGTTGGAACCAGAGGTCAGGCGGCTCGGAGTGAAGCGTTTGATGAAGTCCTCTATCGTCTTCACTGGAGACTTCAGCTCGTAGCGACGCACCTTAATGAGATCAAGAAGTTATGAAAACACAAATCCTCCGAAATATTTCCACTTGATAGGGGAGTTACTTTGATAAGTCACAGAGCAGTTGTTTTAATACTGGAGCCAAATTGGAAGGTAGTTTTGCAATTTTCCATAAAAGAAGACAAATAATTGAGATAACCCATACAGTGCTTCCAAAAATATTTTGGAATCTGCATGTAGTCAACACTTCTTGCAAACAGTGTGTCCTTTGCAGCATCACAAACAGAAAAAACCCAACATGGCTAGCATAAAATGTAAGACACAAGTGATTTGGATTCTCTTTTATTTATATTAATGGCTTTATGGCGAGAACATTCCACGTGTCTCCACATGGACTTCTGGAGAAAAACCTTTGGTTATTCTGATGATAAGTTTCCACTGAAGTAAAAGTTTAGAAGACACGTAAGACATGTTTTTGATGTGAATCATGTACGATGCTTGGATAAGCGAGGACCAAACTGGTATTGTCATAAATGGACTTTAACATGTTTTCAGCAACAATTCCAAATTAAGACACTAGCCAATAATAGGGATGGGCATTTAAAGCAAAAATAATATTCGAAGATCGATGAGAACTATTTGAAAATTATTCGAAATTCGCACCCCTCCCCCACATGGACTCATTTACAGTATTACACACACACAAACGGAGAGAGAGAGAGAACATTTACGCTTCAAATCCGTATGACGACACACTGCTTTATGTATTATGGAATAGGCAATCTTAGATCAAGCAATACATTAAGATAACGCGCTGAAACATTAATATATGAACAACCGAATGACGGCACTTATTAACAGTACGTCAATCAGAATCGACCGCTCATAATGCTAGGACATTTCCTTGTAAAATATGAGCATGAACATTTATACCAACTAAAAAACAATCTGATTGATCAGGAAAATATATTAAAGCCATAAAGATTTTAGGCCAGACTTAACACGCGTAAAACATATTGTAGACGCGGGTCTACAGTATGCGTAACTTCGTTACCAATTATTGTAGGAAAATGTTTTCCTCTACTGTCTCTTGATTGACAGCCTTTAGGTTTTAGGTGAGTCGTTATTGGCAGCGCCACCCTTTGGTTACATGAACACGTTACACGTGAAAAGACGGCAAGTTTTTTAAGATCGCACACACTATTCGAAATTCTATAATTTAATATACTATTCGAATATTCGAAATTCGTGACTCATCCCTAGCCAATAGGCGAATAGTTCAGCAATACTTGCCTGTCAACACATTTGATATATACATTTTTAACACTTTCGACAAAGTATGACATCACAGAACCAGAACTAAACTATTGCTGCCATTGAGAACTGGTCTGTACCAGTCTCAAGCTGCTTACCTTCTGTCTGGGCTGATTCGGCGAGGACACAACGACAGTGTTGCAGATAGTGAGAGCGATGAAGAAGTCAAAGATGTCACAGAGGTCAGGGGGAATCTGTTTAATGGACTGACTGTGAAAACGCATAAACTCCATCTGACTGCTGCACTCATTGACTTTATCCATAAGCTGAGGATCTGGAGTGATGTCCTTCTCCTGTTAGACCAATAACACACATTTACCACCACAAATATCACTACAGGAATTAAAAATGGTGTCAGTTTTAAGGAATCTTGTCCTTGGTATTATACTTTTAGGAGCTTGACAGGCACTGTCACTATGAACTTTGTGAATCTTTTGAGGAGGTTTGGATCCAAAATAACGACAATTATATATATCCTAAGAAGGACCAGCGTCCCATACAAAGCTGTTACTAACCATGGGACTGCTGAAGGCAGTGTGTTTGGACAGAATGCTGGCCCTCTTGGCTTCGGCTCGGCTTCCTGTGCGACGGTGAGATTTGGTGCTCATTGAACGCAATACCACTTTTCCGCTCTGGTGACTGGCAACACTGTCCCTTCGTGGGAGAGTCCCACCATGAGATGTGCAATCCTCCTCCTCTGAATCCATCTCCTGGTACATAGCAAGCCTCCTCGCTGTGGGCAACACAGTCAGATTAAAAAAAAAATTCTGCGGCATATTTGGATACCCAATGTTTGGGAACCCAAAGTTGTATTATTTGTAAAACATGACGCTCATTTACAGATGATGTGGGCATACGAGTATAGGACTAGGACTAGAACTAGGAATCCTAACCGTTGGCATCATGCGAGTATTCCACTCCTGCCACAGTACAGCGGCGAAAAACCATCTTGTTTTCTGTGAGTGTGCCGGTCTTATCAGAGAATATATACTGCATCTGTCCCAGGTCTTCAGTGATGTTCAGAGCCCTGCACTGCAGGTGAGAGTCCGTCTCCTCATCATAAAGCTCAGCGTCCTGATGAATAAAGTACACCTGGCATATCTTCACTATTTCAATGGAAACAAAGAGCGAGATTGGGATCAGGATCTGGAGAGAGAGAAAAAGTATGTAAGAGATTTATTCCCTTAGGGTCATTATTCATTCAGGGTCTAGGACCAAATGTTAATTTAATCTATAATATCTGAAAATCTAAATAGATTTTAGTCTAAAGCCATAGTCTAAATACACAGTGTTACGTTCACACTTGCTTCACCTGGAACACTATGATCATGGTGAGGAAGAGATAAATGGCCGAAACCACTGGAGATAAATCTGTTCCTTCCGGACTCAGGACGTCAAAGACAGGCCTCTTATCTCCATACTGAAACATCCAAAGACCGTGACCTGGAGAGGTTTTAGAGAAAGTCAATGATAATTCAAGAGACACTGAAGATGAAAGGACTGCAAAAAATCTGCAGGGAAACCAAAAATATTAAGCCACATCTTTCTCTAGAATTCCTTCTCATATCAGATTCTATCATAAAACACAATGAAATGCATTCGATTGAGACAAGACAACGTTCAATGACTTCAGCATGGATTCCTATTTGTGGTGCTAGTCATCAATATATGGTAAAAAAAAGGTTTAAACAACCTGCATAAAAAAATGAGGCTACAGGAACACAGCTCTTAATGCTTGACCTTGAACTGTTGTATATTCAGTGTAAATCAGGTTTTTTGTAACTGTAGGCACCCACACACACATACATTTACATTAATGACACAACACCTTTGTAATTTTGGAAATTATGTGAAGACAAAAAAAAGATCCAAATTGTTACACTGTATCTTCATTGGATACGACAAGACATGACAGACGGCTTGTTCTTAATGGGTTTGTCGTGTTGCTGCACACCGCATCCAGTGTAAAATTAAAATGGGTTCTAATGCATTCTACTGTCTTTTGTCATAACGCGTCTGGTGTAGACACAGTGCTATTTTTAAGCATCTTTTGTCTCCCTTTGCCTAAAATTTCTAAAAAAAGTACTTTCATCAACCAGCTTCTTGTGGGCACACGGTGATACTTTTCAAATTGTATTAACAAGTATTGTATTGTATTTAAAAAAGCTGTCTTGATATTGTACGTACCAATGGCAGAAAAGAGGCACATGACCAGCAGTATTATGACACACCAGAACACATCTACATTCATCTGCCGCTCCAGTTTGCTTCGTTTATAACGCGGCCCATTGTTGTTCAGCATAGCTTTCGTCTCATGACCTGAAAATCAACAAAGTAGAACTCACTTTTTGAATTATTAAGGATAATAATCGTGAAATTACATGTATGCATTTGGCAGCAGATTTTACTTTTTAAAA
Source organism: Triplophysa tibetana (assembly GCA_008369825.1). NCBI lineage: Eukaryota > Metazoa > Chordata > Actinopteri > Cypriniformes > Nemacheilidae > Triplophysa > Triplophysa tibetana. The sequence continues at coordinate 11,996,233 of CM017905.1, read as the reverse complement.
GCGACAAGGCAATCAGGCCTACATTAAATTATTTATTATGGCGATTCTATTGGAATCTAAGCCATGACTTTGCAATTGCTTGTGCCATTATCATGTCCCGTTGCTAACATTTAGAGATGTACAGTATCTCACCTCACATTTCGGTAAATATTTTATTATATCTTTTCATGTGACAACACTGAAGAAATGACACTTTGCTACAACGAAAAGTACTGACTGTACAGCTTGTATAACAGTGTAAATTTGCTAACCCCTCAAAATAACTTGACACAGCCATTAATGTCTACACTGCTGGCAACAAAAGTGAGTACACCCCTAAGGGAAAATGTCCAAATTGGGCCCAAAGTGTCAATATTTTGTGTGGCCACCATTATTTTCCAGCACTGCCTTAACCCTCTTGGGCATGCAATTCACCAGAGCTTCACAGGTTGCCACTGGAGTCCTCTTCCACTCTTCCATGAAGACATCACAGAGCATCTGTGGGGCATCCTCAAATGAAAGGCGGAGGTCTCTAACATCCACCTTTCGTTTGAGGATGCCCCAGAGATGCTCAATAGCGTTTAGGTCTGGAGACATGTTTGGCTAGTTTATCACCTTAACCCTTAGCTTCTTTTGGGATTGTTTTGTTCGAATACTGCCCTGCGGCCCAGTCTCAGAAGGGAGGGGATCATGCTCTGCTTCAGTATGTCACAGTACATGTTGGGATTCATGGTACCCTCAATGAAATGTAGCTCCCCAGTGCCGGCAGCACTCATGCAGCCCCAGACAATGACACTCCCACCAACATACTTGACTGTAGGCAAGACAAATTTGTCTTTGTTCTCCTCAGCTCATTGCCGCGACACGCTTGACACCATCTGAATCAAATAAGTTTATCTTGGTCTCATCAGACCACAGGACATGGTTCCAGTTATCCATGTCATTAGTCTGCTTGTCTTCAGCTAACTGTTGGCCGGCTTTATTGTGCATTATCTTTGGAAGAGGCCTCCATCTGGGACGACAGCCATGGAGAACAATTTGATGCAGGCTTACCCACAACCCCATCAACCTCTGCAGCACTAATATGTCTATTTCCAAAGGCAACCTCTGGATTTGACCCTGTGCATGTGCGCTGTTCTGAGTGGAAACTGTCCTGTTAAACATCTGTATGGTCTTGGCCACCGTGCTACTGCCTTATGTAGAGCAACAATTCTTTTTTTCAGATCCTCAGAGATTCTTTGTCATGGGGTGCCATGTTGAACTTCCAGGGACCAGTATGTGAGAGTGAGAGCGATAACACCAAATTCAACACACCTGCTCCCAATTCACACCCGAGACGTTGTAACACTAAAGAATCACATGACACCGGGGACCGAAAATGGCCATTTGGGCCCAATTTGGACATTTTCACTAATTTTTGTTGCCAGCGGTTTAGACATTAATGGCTGTGTCATGTTATTTTGAGGTGACAGCAAATTTACACTGTTATACAAGCTGTACACTCACTTCTTTACACTATAGCAAAGTTTCATTTCTTCAGTGTTATCACATGAAAAGTTATAATAAAATATTTACAAAAACGTGAGGGGTGTACTCATTTCTGTGAGATACTGTATAAAATTGTGCATAATCTCACCACAAACTAGAGCCACCAGCATTTCCAAACAGAACTGTTAATACAGTTGGGATGCTCAAACAAACGGAGCAGAGCTGATGTTATTAGTATAGTATTTAGTCGACATCAGTATAAGAATACAGTTCTTGTATTTATTTGTTTCTTTTAGTTAAATGACTGAGAATTGTTGTTTGAAGTCCTAACTGGTAAAGAGAGCAGCACACCTGCATAGATGATGATTCCCACAGCCTCCTCTGTGTTGCGGATGGTGCAGCCCCTGAGCAGCAGATTGTCTTTGTACAGCCCGTCTCTCCTCCCACTGCAATGGATTCTGTCACACACACAGCACAGCCTCATTCATCACACTTGTAATACAACAAATCAATAAGGACCAGACATAATCTGGCTTCAATCTGAATTTCTCTATACCCATTTGCTACAACTACGTAAGATTGGTTTTAGGACGGAAGTTAGCAACGCTCTTGTGTTCCATGTTGTTGACCACATCAGTCCATCACTGCCGACCGTCTGCAGGGTTCCCCAGAGCTACTCTTTCTCTGAACAAAATCAATAGCAAAGCCAAGACCTCACTAAAACGGCTCTGTGCAGGTAAAGCCCCGAGGCCAACTCAACTTTCATTCAGTCAAGGCAGCACTTTTGCTAAAACCTCAAAGATCTGTCATAAAATTACCGTAGCAGGGATTCTCATGGCAAATGAGTTTGGGGATGACTAAACCCCAGATCTGAATGGGGTGTGTAAACACCATCGAGATTCAAGCCCAGGGGCTAGAGTTCTTAAAAAAAAGGAGGCAAATGCAAATTGATCTCGGATTGAATGTGGCGTGAATGTTAAAGACCTGGTGGAAGTCTTGTTATCTATTAATGCAAACTCTAAATCCTGTTCTTAATTCAGGATTAGATGTGTTGGTTAAAAAGCTATTCTCTGAACATTTCCTGTAATCATAATCCAATATGGCGCCTAGAAAGGGTCCGGTGCCCTCCACTTTTCAAGAAGTGGACTAGTGGTTAAAAATACACATAATATAAAATAAAGTCAGATATACTGAAGTGTATAAAATATATAATAAAAAAGTCATTTTGCAGAATTAAATTATTCAAATTAGATTATTAGCAAGTTTGTATGCAATGTTAGAAATATGCAGTAGTAAGGCCAGTGCTGGAAGTAATTTTATGAAGATTGACCTGGGTTCAATTCCCATACTGAAATAAACATAAATATTTAATAAATTGTATGTTTAAAATTGCATCTTTTTGCCAGAGGATATATCAACAAGAGCAGCATCTCATTTGGTTCCATTTCAGTTTTGATTTCACTTAAAGGAATAATTCACTCACAGACAAATAACTTTATATTAAAATACCATCATGTCACCTTCGTAAATGGGACTCTGAAAAGCAACCACGTTCATCATTTAAGTAATCCAAAAGACTCTAGTGGATTCATGTTTGTCTTCTAAAGCAAAACAATTATTGTTTTGAGCATATTTAGCGATGCTAAACCAAAACAAGCATATCCAAGAGCTAAATTTATTTGAATAAACAGATAAATCAGAAAAACATGATGGAAACGACTATTTTTTAAACTCGCTTGAGTTCAGAATCAGAAGGAGCCTTATTACCAAGTATGTTTACACACACAAGGAATTTGACTTGGCGACAGGAGCTTAGCGCAGAAGAAAGTGTACACATGGTGCCAACAAAGTGCAAACATAGATGAAATATACATGAGGTTAAGAAAAAAAAAACGTATTTAATAAAAACAACAATGCACTTTATACAAAAAGTGAAAAAATATAGACAAAAAAACAACATAACATATTATGCCGATGTGTTATTTACAGGTTTAACATATTGTTTTTAAGTTGTGCAGTTGAGTTGGGTTTTAACTTGTACGAAAAAGAGTTTGCACATTGCTAAATAAACTCTGACATAGCGCATAAATCCATGCGATTTAGCCCTGCAAACTCGGAAGAGGTAAAAAAAGGTGTACGACCGGGGGGTGGACTGGTTGTGGGGGGATGGGTTGGATTGGTTGTCGGGTGCTGTGTGATTGGCCTCCTCGTCATAAGTATCTGTTGTTGCTTTTTTACATGTAAATTATGCATTCTGGCACACCCCGACCAGAAAAAAGACAATATTCGCTTCAATTAAAAGAACTGTCACAACTATTTGCTCGTTGAAATGTATTTGTAGTGGAGTAGGCGGGGCGAGACCATGGTTCTAGACCGGTGAGTAATTGTTAATGGGCGCCAGCTGTGCACGAACCGGTCTTGAATCACGTAGGAGATTGGGAGTATATAAGAGAACGAGCGACCGGACCGTCGAAGAGAGAGGACCGGGCCCGGACATGTTTTACGTTTGTATTTGTATTTAGGTTTTATTCGCCGACCGTGAGGGGCTTTTAATGAGCTTCTCTACAGTATTGCTTCAGTTTTTTGGTCTGCACAAGGTTTTTTAAGCGTACCACAACATGACAACATGAGCAGCAGCTAATCACATGACGTATGACCTAGGTGAAGCTTACACGCAAATGAGACCAGTGCTGCTGGTCTAATTTTGAGCTACAGGGAAAAGAAGTGAAAAATATGGATTTGGTTAAATTTGGTTATTTTATTAAAATAAGTACATTGCCCTCGTCTCGCGATCCAAATGCTCCAAGTCGTAATTGAACATCTTAAATTATGTTTATTTGCCTATGTTTTCTGAGAGGTGTCCTTTCCTACGTCTTTCCTAATACAAAGGATCCATGGAAGCAAAGCGCTTGCCCGTCTGACGTTTTGGTTTCGGGGTTATAAAACAGGATTGAGAAAATAAAGTGCAGGACTGATGTTAAAAGAGTTATTAAGAGAGATAAAGTGCAGGACCTGGTTGATGGGAGTTAACTTATAAGAGCTCAAAAAGAAAAATATTTATTAAGTTATTAACAGCTTTCATAGAAAAGAAAGTTCAAAGAGCTGATTAAAGCAAAACAAATACATTTTCTCTTCATCCAAGACGACACTTTGGGTTTGTGTTCAAAATATGGCACCCGAGGACTTACGTTTTACAAATCACCAAGGACCCCCCACCCCCTCCGGGTAAAAACTCTTTGGATCTTTACGAATCACAAGAATGCCATATTTGGATTCAAAACGGCAAATTTCGTCGAAAAGAGCCGAGTTTGCAGGTATGGAGACTGATCGGCTGTCTCCGCAAATGTCTTCATAGTTTCTGGGTCTTGTTTTATTAACTGCCCTTTACTAGTTTACCAACACACCCATCGTCAACTTGAACTTGCAAACTTTGAAAAGATTTTCTTTTAAATGGAATCCCAGCTATTGATAACTCTGAATCCCACTGGCTTGCAAAAGATAAAATTATTTTTTTATGTACTACTTCAAGTGGGAGTCCACCTGAACATTTAAAAATCTGTAATCATTTACTCACCCTCTTGTCATTTCACACCTGTGTGACTTTCCTTCTTCCGCAGAAGGCAAAATAAGATATTTTGAAGAATGTTGAAGAATATTTTCCATATGACTTCTATCATATATGAAGTAATATTTACCGGCGTGCGACTGCAAAAACACAGTCAAGAACAACGTCAAGGTAACAGTAAAATGTTTCTCTTTGATAGCTTTCACTACACACATTTGCCAGCTGGGCTAATACCTTAATGTAATAAGCTTCCGTTTCAACAAGACTCAATCCCTGCCCGTCATCAAGCAGTATGTTCTCCCCTTTGCTCCTGTAACACACTCTGTGGTAACTTGGCAAAAAACGCTGGCAGCACACCAAGAGCATCTGTTCTCCATCACCCGGGAAATAAATGTCATAATTGTTCTGTTTTGTGTCAGCTGACTCGCTGGCAATACTGTCATTACCATCCAAACACCAGACATATACTTCAACCTAGACAAGCCTGACTGGTCTCAAATTCGACTACTGTGCGCAAGTTGTAGAACTACATTACCGCATTTAGCAGACACTTTATCCAAAGCGTTTTATAATGTTTGTACTCATTCAAACTCCTGACCTATGTTGGTGGAAATGTTCGACCAGTTAAGATCCTGGAACTACTGTTACAGCCATCCTGTCACAAATAAAATGCTAATCCTGAGCCCGTGTGCATTAACCACAATTTGAGACATTAAATCCATACCTTAAAACTTCAGAACCTTAAAAATGAATGGAGATACAAAATAATATAAACATTGCAACAAAGGGGTCAAATTTTGAGAGATCAAGGCCCTGATGCTAGTCGTAATATCACATGGATGCAAAAAGCATATTTTTCTATTGACAGCTTCTTAAAAGTAGGTTTGTATTAAACTAAATATTTTTTTAATTCTGCAGAGATTGTATAAATTGGTCTATGGTCATGAGCTGTGGGTCATGACCGAAAGGACAAGATCCCGGATACAGGCGGCCGAAATGAGCTTTCTCCGCAGGGTGGCCGGGTGATCCCTTCGAGATAGGGTGAGAAGCTCGGTCACTCGGGAGGAGCTCAGAGTAGAGGTGGCTCGGGCATCTTTTCCGGATGCCCCCTGGACGCCTTCCCGGGAAGGTGTTCCGGGCATGTCCCACCGGGAGAAGACCTCGGGGAAGACCTAGGACACGCTGGAGGGACTATGTCTCCCGGCTGGCCTGCGAACGCCTCCGTGTCCCCCCGGAAGAGCTGGAGGAAGTGTCTAGGGAGAGGGAAGTCTGGGCATCCCTGCTTAGACTGCTGCCCCCGCGACCCGGCGGAAGAAAATGGATGGATTGGATGGATGGATGGATGGATTGTAGGGATATGCACGAATATTCGAAAATTCGAATATTCGATCTGCAATAACTATTCGAATATTCATATTTTTCATAAGAATAAAACTGCGTCACCACAAGGTTAAGTTACCCCTAAAGAAGACCAGAGTTGTCACTTCTTTTGAACGTTTCTTCACTTCATCTGTAATGATTTTATAATATACAGAAAATATAGAAAATAATTTGTATGTGTCCCTATATCTTTGTTCACTCAGATCGCAAGCTAGTTTAAATATTTTAAGTTAACACACCGGACGCCAGGACATATCAACATATTAATATTTAAAAAAACTGGTGAGCCAGAATTCGTTAAAATACTTATAGGTATAAAAATGCCAACGTCATATTAAATGATTAACAATAATTCATTTATTACCATAACTTGTTCGGAGCGGTTGTTGTTAATAAATTCATATTCCTTCGTTTAAATATATTAAGTAATGCTAATTTCAACAATTAGAAACATGAAAATGTACATTTCACTGCAACAAATGTTAATGAATTTGGCCTTAACATAAGACTGGCACCTTTTTCCAAACCTAAAAGCAAGGATTTTCCTTCTAGAAGTTGAAGTAGTGCCGTGGCCTTCAAGTTACAGCCGATAAATAAAGTCGCACGGATGTTTTTTTGATGTTTTAAAACGCGCTGTGATTCTCACGTTAGTCAAAATAAATAGGCCTACCTCATTTAATGATGCAAATCCAATTAAAGCTTAACAACCCAAACACTGTCCGTGAACGACAAAGAAAACAATATTTTTGCGGTGCTGATCAGAATATCTTCCACAGACGACCATCATAGGAAAGAGAATACGGCTCCGTCTTTGTTGTGGGGTATATTTTAGGATCTTAACAAAGTGATCAGGCCCGTTTACTTTATCAATATTAGAAACAATTCTTGTCAGATCTAAGTTTTGTTACCGGGAGTTAGAGAAGAGCAGCGCGTTTTCTCCGCTGTCGGCTTGTAGAACAGACTTTTTCACTAGAGTAAAATAGACCTATATCCTTGCTTTCCTTATCTAGAAAATGTAAAACAAAATAAACAAGATAACCATATGTCAAAGACGGTCAATATATGTTGCGTTTTGTTTGCTTTGATTTGTCTGTTTTTTGTGTATTATACTGTTTTGCGCAGGTTTGAATGCAGTTTTTATTTTACATTTTTTTCCAAATTAAAAAAACCTATATACAGCATATAATTTCGATGCATTATGATTATGTAATGATAATTATACGCTTGATGTGAAAATTTGACTAAATAAAAACGTAACAAATGACGTCATTATTAACTTAATTTAAATAAACCAATATTCGAATATTCGTTTTTTATGAGCTTAAATATTCAAATAATAAATTATTGAAAAATGCACATCCCTAATGGTTTGTATAAATTGCAAGTAAATATACTTATATTTACTCTCTTTTTGCATCATGGTAATCATTAAAAATCATCAGGCTTCCAATGTTGTGTTGCCAGTACACTGCAAGTGTGTCTTCTCAGCTCCACTCACTGTCTAACACGAACTTGGCTGCTGTTATTTATTATCAACATTCTAGTTGGTAATGACACATTTGCCAAGATGATTGAATGATTAAAAAATTATTGCTTTGACAGAAATAACTTACTGGGCAAATTTCAATTAAATTAAATAGGAGTACATCATCTGACCTTGAAGGTTCCCAATAAAGATTTAAAGCGATAGTTAAGCCCAAAAATTTAAATTATTCGCTGACCCTTGTGTCATTGCAAACATCTATGATTTTATTTCTTCTACAACACACAAAAGATATTTTGAAAAACACTAGTAACCAAACAACACTGGCACCCATTGACTTCCATTGTCTAACCACAAAACCACTGAGACATTTCTCAAAATGTCATCTTTTGTGTTCTTCAGAAAAAAAGTGTCATGTATATGTTTTCAACAACATGAGGGTGAATAATGATGATAGATTATTTTATTTTCGGGTGAACTATGCAACATTTCCATGAAATTTAGATTTTTGTTTTAATAATTAGGTGGGCAAAAAATAAAATAATAATGATAAATGACTGAATTGCACTTACATGTATCCTCGAAATCTGTTGAGGTCGTTGTTGGGCTTCTCACATTCAATAACACTGTTGTATTTTAAGGGATCAAACTCACAGTCCTGCAACAAACAGAAAAATATGACCATTTGTGTTTTGCTCTCATGCCATTCAAAATGATTAAACACCGAGTAGAAGATTAAATGAATTATTAATGGCTGGTTTCCCAATCATGAAAAATTCTAATCACCCACATCCCCCAACTAAAATGCTGTTTCTCAAAAAAGCTTTAGATAACTTGAAATACTCCATTCAGTTGTACAGACTTTCATGTTTTGATAATTGATAGCCACCGAGTACCATACACTTTATTCAGTGAAAAAAGCACTTTGTTCTTTTTTGTTTTATTAATTATTTTGTGTAAAATGTGTTGTGTGCTTAACGTTAATTCCATTGTTATTCCCTTAAGAATTAGTATATTACTGCATTCTTATTTTTGGGCAAATTGTGTCCTTAAATTCAGTTGTCAGAATTCAGGGTGAGAGGAACTGAATAGATTAACATTTGACTTTGGAAACTGGTGTGAAAGGACTCTTATCTTCGTGGGCAAACGAAGACCAGCTGAATACATTCACAAAAAGCAGCACCATCACATTAACAATTCTGGACAGTAAGATGCTTCTATTTAGTTCTTTACCCACCCTGTGAGCTTTCACAGCAATACTCTGCATTACTAAGAACTCACCAGGTCGATGAAGCTGCGCACCACCTGCCTCTGTTTAAGGTTGGTCTCTCCATCCAGCGTGGCCGTCTCGATGTGACACAGGCGGTCCGGGTCACTGGAGCTGAGCAGCAGAACGTCAGCAGGCAAAATCTCATTGCAGCGCAAACGGATGAAATCTCCAACCCGAACCTCTTTCCAGTATTTCTCCAGATATTTCTTTTCATTCCTACAGAGGGCACAAAAACAATTTGAACCATAGTGATAATACTACATGGCATTCTATAAACATAATACTAAATGGGTACTGTCGGTGTTAAGCTACCAACATTCTCCAATTATTATCTTTTGTGTTCTGGTCTTTAAGAATGGGCCTTTATACTTTCACAAGTTGCTTTTTTCTCATAACTCTACTTTTCTATATTGCCCCATTCACTATTCATATTTCATAAGCACCAAACAAACTACACATAGAACTAAATAATAAATAGAACACATTCGTGGTGTGTTCACAACTGGGAGGGTAGTGTAGTGTTCATAGAGCTGGTTTAACATGACGGGAAACGTGAAGGCGACTTCAGGAGGACAAAAAATAATATTACAAGGCTTTAGCAAACACGGCTGGAGAGAGGCTTGGACTCTACAGAGGTATGGGAAACAAGCCTTCCCTCTATTTCTTTTCCCGCCCTTCCACAAGGGTGCTTTTTTTACTGCCACGCGGGAAGGTAAAGCGACCTCTTCGAGAAGGGAGTAGAAACTAGAGAAAGAACAAATTCACCATGGTTTAAAGGGGGTGGAGAAAGTGGTGGTTCACCTCCAGGAAGTTTGAGTCACCTGTTGGCAGTCTGAAAAGAAGTGACAGAATATAGAACCTCGGGGAAGACAAAGCTGATCCATACTTATGTTTCAAGTCAAACGCCAATGATTCTTGTGGCTATAAAATCTGGAGATGCACCGATTGCAATTTTCTTTGCCGATTCAGGTTTCCAATTTTATAATAAGTGATACAATAACTCAATGGACCCTTTTCTATTTTGTACCCATATCAAAAAAAAGTCCAAGATGGGGAAGTGGTGGCCTAATGGATAGAGACTCGGACTTGTTACCCAAACGTTGCCGGTTTGAGCCTCAATACCAGCAGGTATTTTAGGTGGGGGGAGTGAATGATCAGCGCTCTTCAATACCACGGCTGAGGCGAGACCCTTGAGCAAGGCATCGATCCCCCCAACTGCTCCCCGGGCGCCAGAGCAATAGATGCTCACTGCTCTGGGTGTGTGTGTTACTCGCTGCTGTTGTGTGTGCACTTGGATGTGTTAAACGCAGAGCACAAATTCTGTGTATGGAACACCATACTTGGCCTCACATCACATCACTTTCAAAGTCTAATATTACAAGACTGTAAATAAAATAGTACTTTCACTTTATTCTTGTCTGTTCCTGTTCATGAAACTAACATTGCTTTATTTTGCTTAAATGTAAAATAAATTGTTGTTATCTTGGGTCTATGGTATTAAAAGAAGTGGTTTGGTTCATTTTAGCTGCAACTTCAAAAAAAGTAAAAAATCTTATAAATGAATTCTATTCTAAAGATTTATATCCATCATCACATCTTTGTGTTGTTAAAGAACTGAATCGGAATATCACATATATTGAATGTCATTTTACCTAAGTGAAATTTCCATAGTTGTACATAAGGCAAGCAATCAGGCTAAATGGAATTTTACGTTTGTTTTACACCGAGTGAACGACTTGAACATGAGTTTAGCGTGTGTCAGAGTTTAGCATCACTGTAAGCATACATACCCCAAGTATACAGAGCAACGAGAGATGAACTACAGTGCACCTTTTTGTCTGTACTGTATATGACCCATGGTCGCACGTGTGCAGTCAGCAGATATGAGAGATGGGTGTCAGTCTGCGGTGACTCCCGGTACGCCGGTGGGCTGACATGCAAAACGAGCTGTGAAAGAGACACTGTTAACGTGGACTTTACACGTCTTTGAGTGTGATCACGGTTGTGACACATCCAGTGAAGTGTCAGAACTGATAACGCTCGTTACTAAAATTACAACTATTATTGACACCAGGCCCAGCGAACGGCAGGTCCTGGAATGGACCTATCATAGATAGGCTGAACACTGCCTCCACAGAAGAATATCAACGGCTATTTCTCTAGCCCCGCCCACTGGTTCCTGCATGACAGCACTGAAGTAACACAAATTGCACGGAACCAGATAGAGCATGCCAGCAATAAACTTGCTGTTAAAGATCACAAAATATTGTGCAGTGCCTGGTTGTGGAAGAACAGAGTCGCTGCATTACCTTTCTTCGGATTCCAAGATTAGTAATGCGTGGTTGAAGTTTATTTTTAAAGACATTCCAGCTCACGTGGGTAAAACATTGAGCGTTTGTTCGATTCATTTCACAACTGATTCCTTTGTGAACAAGGGACAGGTCGACGGCGGATTTGCAGAGAGACTAAAATAAAAAATCTGTGCTGTGCCGTCAATATTGAATCCGACAGGAATGCCGCAGCAATCTTATGCGAGTAAAACATTTTTGTATTATGCGTAAGGGTGGGCGATCTAGAAAAAAATTCTAATCACGATATTTTCTGGGTAGATCAAGATTCACGATTTTATCCCGGTTCTTCTTCAAGTTGGTTTTAAGACCATTTAGCCAATTACAGAGCTACAAAACAGCCAAACTAATGTCCCCATATAAAAATACACTTGAATATTTTAATCAAGTTATTATTTAATGCAAGTGCAAGACCATATATCAGCTGTTGTAGCAAAAAAATTTACATTTTGAATTTTGTTTTGCATCTCTTTGCGCTACTCGGAGTAAAGCTGTGGAATGGCCGTGGAGGAAAAATATTTGCAGCTCGGTATTTCTTAAGTGGATCTACGACTTTGAGTAGACTTTTAAAGCCATCATTTTCCACAGTCTTTATTGTAATCATGTATTTGGTCATGTAAAATGCGACCGCATCAGTTACATCTTTCCAGCGCTTGCTCGTTCTGTCATACGGAATTCCTTTCTCAAATGCCTCTTTCGTTACAGTCATTTGTTTAAGCCTTGTATATACCCGATTTACTCGCGTGAGGTGCCTTTATAGTTTGACTGTTGGCCTACTCTTACAGTTGCTTTCTTTTGAGGTGGTTAAAAAGGTTTGATGTGTTCCCATCCTATCTGCGAATCTTATCATTGCTACATTTGCAAATAACTGTTGTTTGGGCCGTGTCCGTTGGGGAAAACCCAAACCATTTCAAAATTACTTATTTAGAATTTATTTTAGGGACCAACTCCTTCGTGTTTCCCTCCATCTTCACTGACTGCGTCACTTAATCTTACGGAGTTCACAAGCAACGTATACGAGCTTGTTAACTTGGCGCAATCTATCGCAAGGATGTTGAAGAATTCAACAGAACAGCAACGGATATAACGTGTCTTGCACTATATAGGACGATGTAACGATTCTTACGCTAAAGTGGATCGTGAAGTCATTTTAATCGTTCGCGATCAAATATAGTCATATATTGCAGAGGTTGTCTGTGATCTAAATCCCTTGCGAATCGGTAATGTTGGTAGTTTGTAAAAATTCGATCACAAATTCGATCACACCATTACCATATCTTAACACCGATGTCCTGTGATAATATTAGTCCCGTGCGAATCGGCGTCTCTGGGATTTGGTGGGTTAATATATCATATAAGTCAGTAAATTTGAGTAAAATCACAGCCTTCACTTATCCCGTGGGAATGCACCACATGAAATACAGATGTGGTGAGGTAATTTATAAAACACAGGAGGTCTCCAGATTATACTAATCCCATGCAGTTATTATCACACATCCCAGTGCTAATGTGTAACCGAATGTTATGTTTCTAATAGGGCTGTCAAAATTAACGCGTTAACGCGAGATGATTAATTTCTGGAATTAACGGCGATAATTTTATTAACGCATTAACTCATTCCCGCCATGTTTTACCCCCAATTCAACCCCCGCCGCGTTCATTCCTCGTCGCGTAAATAGCATGGGTGACACGAGCAAGCTGGAGGTGTCGGAAGAACCCGTTGGCCCTCTGGATGGACAAGAAATGTAAACTGATTAATATTGTCGAGGACACGGTCCTCGCAGAATTTTTGAAAGCGGTTTAGATGCATTCTACAAGCTACCGTCGAGAGGCACAGTGATGACAAAAATCAACTGACGCTGAAAAGAAAACGAAGGAATAGGATTTGGCTTCAGCGGATATGTTGCTTTGACAGGAGACCACTGGACCTCCGTTACTAACAACAATTATCTGGGTGTGACAGCGCATCACATCACTAAAACCTGGAAAGTAATGTCGTTTGCTTTAACCTTAATGAAAACAGAAGAGCATCACTCTGTAGAGGTATGTGCTCAACAGTTTCAAATCATGGCACACAAGAGGGAAATTGAAGAAAAAAATAGATTTCTCGAAAAGAAAAACGTTCCATTCACTTATTTGCTAAGAGCAATGGCTAAATTGCCAAAATTGTTTAGAATTAAAATAGTTATTTGGATTTGTCAATAATAAAAAAGAAGAGACAAATGTAATAGGCTATCCGCTTCTTGTCATTTATCTTTCTGTGAATTTTTCAATCATATTTAGTATTGTGATTAATCGAAATTAATTCAAGAAACCTTGTGATTAATTAGATTAAAAATTTTAATCGTTTGACAGCCCTAGTTTCTAACCAAATTCACAGAAGGCTCCAACTAAGTTTACTATGCAAACTGCTATCCAAATATAGCAGTGGGCGTTTACTTCCAAGTCTTCAATGCGGAACAGCCATTGAAACGGAGCGTTTTGCGAGCTGGCCTCAAAACTATGGAGCGATTTTAGTCTCATTAATTATTCACGCGTAAAACAAGATACACACATGCGTAAACAGTTTCGCATGCATAAAATCTAATTTACGTGCACATAGTATATATTTACATTTACAAAAAGCAATTCACGTGCGTAAAACAAAACTATTTTCTCACAAAGTACGTTTCGCAAACATACAACTGTGCACAAAACTTTCGAAAGGTTAAAATGTACACGTGTGTCGTGTTATGCGAATTTGCAAATCGTCACTCACGTGTGAATCACCTTGGACGTGTGTGTGTGTTTTTTGAGACTCTCCTGGCAACGCAACCCCTCCCAAGTGGGTTGTCGTACTCTTTAGCCAATCAGATTCAAGCTTACCATTCAACCAATCACAACCCGCTGAGGGCGCAGGAAGCAAATCGGCTCTGCGCAGAGCGATTGTACTTTTCCAAGTTTTAATAAAGGTGTTCAAGCTTGTTCCTTGCACAACAACGGTGCACATACATGAATTACACCATTATTTTAGACTTTATTTCACTTAATAAAGTCACTTTATTTCACGTGCATCCCTCTCATCTTCTGCCATGCTTGATTGTGGTGTGATTAACGTGCGGTGAGGGTTAATGCTCCATTTCCGTTCTATTTTAGCCAAACTGCACCAAAGATGCACAGAGCCGTTTTCCTTGAGTCCTGGGCCCTCAGCGGATTGTGATTGGTTGAATGGTAAGCTTGAATCTGATTGGCTAAAGAGTACGACAACCCACTTGGGAGGGGTTGCGTTGCCAGGAGAGTCTCAAAAAACACACACACACGTCCAAGGTGATTCACACGTGAGTGACGATTTGCAAATTCGCATAACACGACACACGTGTACATTTTAACCTTTCGAAAGTATTATGCACAGTTGTATGTTTGCGAAACGTACTTTGTGAGAAAATAGTTTTGTTTTACGCACGTGAATTGCTTTTTGTAAATGTAAATATATACTATGTGCACATAAATTAGATTTTATGCATGCGAAACTGTTTACGCATGTGTGTATCTTGTTTTACGCGTAAATAATTAATGAGACTAAAATCGCTCCATACAAAACCTGGGTAGAAAATAGCCTTTTACTTGTTGATTTTGATGTTTTTGAATGTAAAACCCAAGCGAACGTCATAAGTAGACCTCTTCTTAAAGTATAAAACAATAATCAAGGCCATTTCATAACACCTTTAAAATTAAAACTCTGTAGATAAAGGACTCAGACGAGGAGTTCAAGAACTCCCACCATCCGAATGGGTTTCTCACTGTCATACTTGTGTGGCGGTCTGAGGGAAGACATTTTGCAGTCTGCAACTATGTGTAACCCCACTGCTGAAAACAAGAACATGACTTTGAAGTCGTAAAGCAGCATCTGTACAGCATCCAACTGCAATTTCATAAAAAAACAAGATAAGGACACGGCTGGTCATGAGGATGTTACACTGATGGCGCCCTGTGATTGCACCTCCCAATTCACAATCTAGCTTATTTCATAAACAATTCTGGTCATTGTAAAAACTTTGGAAGCATTTGGTGAGAGGCTTGTAAAATGTCTAAAGCTTTGACAGTAAACAAAAAAGATTGATATCTGATGGAGTCTGGTATTCGGTTGTTCAGACTGAGCTGGCATTGCCAAACATCAAAACACAAAAACCTAGAATCACATATGAAAGTGGCTCAAATCAGAATTGAAAAGATCGGATTCCATGTGGTTTGTATTGTTAACTGTGCCGAGCAGAAAACTAATTTGGGACACATATGAGCGAAAAAAAATCTGATTTTTGAGGCAATGTGAACAATCTTAATCTTCAGAAATACTCCATAAAGGGAAAGTTCACCAACTTTCTATGTACTGTTTTATGCACAGTTCTTCCGTAGAACTAGTGCTGTTGCTCAATAGGAAGTAGTGCTGGATCTCAAATCACTACGACATCGAGTCGTCTTTAACGTGTATTTGAAAAAGCTTCATTCGTCTATCATCATTACTATAAATACTTTATTATCATGAAAATACCTGAAAAGGTTTGAAGAACAGCGATAGAATATTACCGCAGGCATTTCCTGGAATTAATTGTTCTTCTTCGGTTTCCCATATCCGGAGTTTATGTGCAAGAACGCCCTCTGGCTTTCGGATGTGGGGGCATTTAACCGCAAGTCATTGAGAAACTGAGAACATAAGAATCGTACGATATATCGCCCAGCCCTATCACCCCCCAAAAATTCATCATCATGTTGAAAAGCAACACACAAAAAACAATTCTGGAAATGAGGTTTTGTATTTATACAATGGAAGTCTATACGGTCTAATATTGTTTGGTTACCAACATTTTTCATTTTCCATTCAATTATCTTCAGCAGGAGGAACGTCACACAGGTTTAAACAGGCACAAGGGTGGGTAAATAAAATTGAAATTTGTGGATGACCTATCCCTTTAATTGATGCACTCCTTTTAAAAATGTTGTACAAAAATCTGTGGGTTATGTGGAGTCATCAATATGTTGCAGTTTTTATGTTAAAAGATTTTTTAATAACGAACATGTTATTCGGTTAATAGGTTAATTTTGCCATCTTAAAGTACTCTAGCAAACAGATGACATTAAAATGATCTCAATAGCCCTTTTCACAATTTTGATAGTTGCAAAGTAAACCTACAGAAAATAGATTTTAGAACAAACAGTAGAGACTAAATAAAAAGGTTCTGGAAAGTAGAAATTAAAAAGATTAATAAAAATATGCAGATTACAACATACAACCCAAACAACTAATTTCCATTTTTTAACCCGACACCATCTGAAACATTTTACTGACTTGCGAGTATTTATAAGTGATCTGCCCTTCTCTGTGTCCTATGTAATGACTCACTGAAATAGATCAGATCATCAGATCCATAATTTCAGCTTGAGTCACATTAGAATTTGTAGCTTAAGCTGAGCGTTCAACTGCTAGTGTGTGTGTGCGTAAAAGGGCATGGACTTAAATAATGTCTCTAAAGCTGTGAAATGCTTTGATTCATGCTCAGGCAGTTACAGCACATATACACTGTAGATGAGCCAGGACTCCAGACTAACTTTTTTTATTAGGAGCACTGTAGCCCCTGCTTGATTGTTGCTAAATAAGACTGAAATCTTAATTCATTTGAACCTACAAAAATTGCGCTTCTCCAAAAGTATGTAATTTAATTGGTTACAGTGTTACAAATTAAAGCAAAATGGAAGGCTCCGTGTTATTCTCCTACGATGATTTTATTGTGTATTAAGGGCACTTTCGCTCATGTTCACAACACGTAACGTCAAATAAAGCGTAACAAAATATCCGCCTGTTGTTCGTTCTTGCTGTGAACGGATTTGAAATGATTTAGCAACATCATAAGTAATCCACAGATAAGTGACGTTTCCTGAACTCCTCCATGGTAAGTTTCATTTGAAACGTCTCCTATATTAAATCGTTCGTCTGCGGGCTCAAGAAATAAGTAACAGCAAACAGAAACTCGTAGTAATGCGCTCATGTTGTGTGTGTAAACTTGTCAATGAGGATCTGGATTGTGCACGTCCGCGGGAAACATCAGTGACATATAAGTGATCCACGCACTGACGGGCAGTTGACTATCACACACAGCCTGCACTGGTGGCGGGCTGGCATTTCTTCTAGTCTTAAACTGGCCTTAAAAGTATCATTAAAAAAATGGCGTATGCAATTTCAAAACCGCTCGCGCTTTGAAAAGGGGGCGGAGATTGTAACAAACACTGGGTTTGCGGAAATAAAACCTGCTCCCGACCAGATTAGGTTCACGGAGTATGTTACTCTGGTTACTCACTCGGAGTATAAGATACCTCGATTTCTGAAATGGGCTTGACTTACCCCACGGTTGCGGGTTTGACATACCTCGCGTTCTGAAACCAAAAACCCTGAGTGTTCCGTTTTCTTGGGTTGACTTACTCTGAGTTTGCACTAACCCTGCTTTCTGAAACGGGCCCCAGGAGCAGGAAAGCTATTCTTTTATATACAACAAGGATATTAACACAGAAGTGGCAAAACGTTTCACTTTTGATAGCACTGGAGCTGGTAAACTCTGTTCAGAGTAGATATCCACCGATACATCGTT
Organism: Triplophysa tibetana; assembly: GCA_008369825.1. NCBI lineage: Eukaryota > Metazoa > Chordata > Actinopteri > Cypriniformes > Nemacheilidae > Triplophysa > Triplophysa tibetana. The sequence goes on along the minus strand of CM017905.1, from coordinate 11,978,103 downwards.
TTCCCGATAATTTTCCAAATATTTAAAAAAATTCCCACCATGGGGTATCCGTTTTCTAATATCGGATTCACCGATATGCTCCGCCATCTTGTGGCCGTTTAGAGAATTCCGTGCAGGACCGTCACTGCAGCAGAGCCTCTGAGGGGAGACGTGACAGAAATGAAAGCGTGCACAGTTTATATACTCATAGGCCTGTAGCGACGCGTCGATGACGTCGACGTCACGTCATATTTTTGCGTTGACGCTTCGCAGCAGCACGCCCCCCACACACGTGGGAGACCGAAACATGGGTATTGGAATACCTCAAATTTAGTCCCAAACGTAAATGTGTCGTTATTTGCGCTCTTTGACAAATGGAGTTGGCATACCACGGCAGCACAACAGAAATGTTGCAGCATCTGAAACGAAGGCACCCCATTGTCACTCGTGTGGGAGACAATAACAAGTACTAACGTTGGCTAAATTAATTACATGTTTGTGTAGTTTACACAAACTACACAAACTCTGCGCCTTTCGGTGGTGATAGCTAAAATATCTTGGCCTTCCGTGCAGTTTGTTTGTGCAAGGTAGCTACTGGCGTCTAGACAGCGATGTTTAGCTAACGTTAGTTATCATCTAATGTTGGCTTGAATTAAAGCTAGCTTACGGCTGCAGAACACCGCTATCTATAGTAGCTAACGTGAACGTTAGCAACTAACCTAGCACGAACAAACTGCACAGATACGTTGGTTAATTGGTTAGCCTAGCATCTAGTGCACAGCTGCTAGATAGCCACGTTAGCATTCAAATAAACTAATCATAGCATAGCTGTTGTTCTAATATGCAATGCTTTCGTGTTTTTCAGGACATTGCAAACAACCTTGGTGTCCTATCTTGGGAAAGCGATGCAATTCACGAAAAATATACGCAAAAACAGGAATTTTATATTGTGTTAAACACTCTCATGAATGTCTAAACTGTGCACTGCTCAGTGTTTCCCATACAATGCATTTACTTATTCGGCCACACATTTTGTAATGTTTTTAACCATCTGTGATAGTGATTGTATCTGTAATCGATTAACTAGAAGATAAACAGTGCTTTCGCGTCTTCTCTCTTTCCTGATCGGTCTGATGCGAGTTGACGCTCTTTCTCAATGAGCTCTACGTGTGTGCGCGAGTTTGATGCACTGTTTGCATTTGTGTTTCAGACCCCTCTACTTATTTTTTAAATTAGTTAGAATAATTTATTTTGCAACAGAGACACTTTAGTAACAGTGCACTTTATTTTCACTCATTCAGACCCCTCTATTTATTGGTGTATAGATGCAAATGTTTTGCTTTGTATGCAAGGAGGGCGAGATTGTTCTAAAATAATCGGCATCTGTATCGGTTTTAAAGAAAACAATATCGGTCGATCACTAGTTTAGAGGATAAAAGCAAGCGTTAAGTTTGAATGTTTTAGTCCAGGAAACCTTGGTGAAGCTTGGCAAAGTGGACCTCAGAGATTTTACTCTCATTAAACTGTGATGTGCCAAAATGTTCCTTCAATAAACACAATGGCTACTGCAACAACTATTGAAAAACAAACCGGTGCGGAGTAAAGTTATAAAAAGTTGTCTCCTCTTAAAACACTTGTTAGTTTGAACAATGATCATGCTTGATAACCATGAACAAAACATGCAACCGTCAACCAACAGAAAAGGCCTCTAGCCATCACATTAAGAAGCATCGCAGAAATTTACAAGCTCGCATCCGAGGTGAACCTAATGTTTGAGGGTGCGTGAACCATCTCCCAATGCGAAAGCTCAAACTTCCTAAATTCCTGTCTCTTAGAACTCTCGGCGAAGGAAACAAGTCGGTATCAGAACCCTACAGGAAACTATGTCATACTTAGGGATGCACTGAAACGAAAACACTTTGCCGATTATTAAAAATTTTTTTTTGCATTTCTTCTATTTATGAGGCCATTTTTAGTCAAAATGTGCTTTTTCATAATTTTCAATAAAATACAATATAAGTTAATATAAAATTGAGAAAAACAAAATTAATTAAAAAAATATATAATTTAGGCCGATATTAATTAGGCCTTTAGCTGACTGCTAAAAGAACGTTATGTAAATTACTCTGTACCCCTACAACAAAATAGTTCATTAAAAAGTGTCATTCCACATTAGGCCTATAAGCTAAAAACACAAATAAACGAAAACTGTTGGATTATTAAAGGCTATATTGCAAAATGATTTTAAAGAAAAAAATCATCCAATGCAAGCAATTCTGACTGATGCTGACTGACAACCATATCACTTCTCTCCTCCTAACTCCGACCACAAAAGCTGACTGTTCTCTCAGAAGGTGCACTTGTGGCCGGGATGAACAGAACATACTTTGTCCAGTCATTTAGTACAGGGAACTGCTACTGTCAGACAGCCCACTTCCGTATGAAGTAAAGTTACCGACAGTTAAAGATGCTTTCATTCTGAAATTTACTTCCGTGCGGCAAGTCCCGTGCTGTATCTTTCTCTGACACTTTAAAACGCTCCACATACACACACTGCCAAAAAGTGTGTGGCAGTAATAAAGTGAACGTGTGTCTCTCTCTCTCTTTCTGTCTCTCTCTGCGCTGGTTGCTACTTGATCGTATTACAAGTCATGGTCGGTAAAAGTTATTTGGCCATTTCACATATTCGTTATGTATGTCTTTTTTTGCTATGTTCGTCCGGACATCTTGGTGCCCGAATATTCGGTGCATCCCTAGTCATACTAGACACAGATTATAAAATGCTGTCACAGTTTTGTCGTGAGAACTAGTGTTTCATGCTGCTCTTTTTATATATATATTTATTTATAAAAATGAAAAAAACTGTGCTTTTTAAAATAAAAACACAATAGAAAGGTCTTTTGATCCAGCTGCTCCCCGCCGAACACAGGAAAGGAGGAGACGCAAGCTCTTTTTTTAAGACATTTCTATTGTTTTCCTGATCCCTCGGTCTGCCTTGGAAAATTACCTCCATTATGAGTTACATTTTATATTATTCTCAAACTCACAACAGTCCATGTCAAATTGTCAGGAAGGTGACAGAACAAGATTTTGAAGGCTTCCAATTTCCAGAACAAAAACAAAAGAAAACCACACTGATGTGATGTTGCAAACACAATGTGTCTTTGCTGCTTCATGAAAAGCACATGAATTTTTCAGGCATTCAATAGAGCAACTCGAGAAGAGTGTGTAGTGCAGACACCTCGGAGACCCTGAAACATTAACAAATCATTGATTTGCCTCCAAGTTGATTTTACCCCAAAGCTAAATTGGAACTCAACGTGTAGGTGTCCACAAAATAGCTCTCGCTATTTGAACAGGATGACTCGGAGACCACCCACATGAACTTCTAAGTTCACTGCAGATCAGAAAGAAGTTAAGGCTTGACGGACAAACTTCTATGTAGATGTAGAAAAAACATGTCTGTGGTGACATTCCTAAGAAAGAGAAAGTGCATACAGTAAATCTAGGCAGCAGCGACATCCTTAACTTATAACAAATACAGACAAACCATTCTATTGACTTCATGGTTTCTATATACACCTAGTTGTAAGCACTATAAACCTAACTGAAAACAAAATTAAGAGGTTGGACAAAATGATAGAAACATTGTAAAAAGAGTACAATAGTTCATACTATTGTAAAGGCGACTGTTAAAAAACAAAAATTGAGGTTATGTTTTATATGTATTGTTGTACACTGATGTCTCCAAGATGTATATATATACTTTTTTGATCGTTTGCTTATCTACAATAGATGGTGACATGGGAGGATTTTTTCAAAACTTTCCCGCCCCCAACTACAAAAAAACGAAGCGCGCTTGGCGCTAAATAAAGATATTAGAGGATATGGTAGCAAGATCATCAACATAAATGTCCCTGAGTGCATGTAATGTGTGTAGAGCTCTGCTATGTAGACGCGCTGCTCAATTTAAACAATATGAAATGGCTCGCTGTCCGGAAAGAACGAAGCCGAGGTCCAGATCTGGATTTGGTACATTACCGCCATCGACGCAACTTCGTCTCTAGTCTCCTCATTTCTTGTACCCACAATATTGTTGTTACGATTCCCAGTCCTGCCCACTCCCACTTGACATTATTTCTTTGTCCGTCCCATTATGATTATGATTCTTGCATTCATCCTTGAAATAGCAACAGACAAATAGCATTATTTAGTTTTCGATTAACTAACGTACATAAATTACTCCCTTAACTATATTTGTTTTTATAGGCAAATTATTTACAATTTACAATGGTTTGTGTGCCTGTGTGTGTATGAGAGCCCGCGACGAAAGGCAGATGAACGACAGATGTACGCTTTGAAGAATCAGATCCAGAAACAACACCATAAACATAATATAACATTTCTGCGCATTGAATTTATAATACGCAAAAATAATATATTGATCAGTTTCTCAGTCACCCCGGCGTGACCATGAAGAAAAACGGGTCGCGCTGGTAGTTAAAATAGTCGTGAAATGCGACCATTATTCGCAGTCTAGAGCCTTGATTTATGTGTGTGATCAGCTGGATTACGAATTCTTCTTTGATTTTTAATGCAAGTGACAGTTAAATACGAGAGGCTGTGGGCTCCTGCACACACATGGAGCTCATCGGAAGACAGTTCATGCAAACACACAATAAGAGGACTCGGCCACTTTCCTCTCACACCAGAGCATGTGAGCAAAGCGGAGCGTTGTGTCTCAATATTTCTCTTCATGACTGTGCGCGTCGCTCAGTTGATCATGGTCCTCTCACATCACGCTCACCGATAAACCAGATCTATTTCAATTTTTTCTTTTGCTAATCTTTTCAACATGATAAAAACGAAATACATCATATAATAATATTGGAATATGAAAATTTAAAAAAAGAAATCATACGCTTGATGTGAAATTGTGACTAAATGATAACGTAAAAATTGCCTTTAAGTTAGGATTGCTCATATTGACCATTTAACCGTTTAATCGATAGAAAATTGACCGGTTAATAATATCAGTTAAACGATTGAAAAGGTATAATTATTTTAAATGTAATAATATTAATCATCTTTTTTATATTTAAAATAATGTAATAATACGTTTTTCGGTGCTAGCCATCAATTTATCCTTTACATAAACTGATCTCATGTATGCCGAGCGATGCTATTATGGCTGAAACAATAATTCGACATTGTCGACAATAAAAAATTGTCGACAAATATTCTTGTTGTTGAGTAGTCGTTTGATTATGTGACTTAATTTAAGGGCCTGCAATATCACGATTTGACCGCTACGGCACTGTAGCGCTAGAGCATAATGCAGCCTTCCCGAATGCTATCACGAAGGACACACAGCGAGAATTATGGCGGAGTACAGACGAATTCGAACACATTAAAGTGTGGGAAAGCAAAATCAAATTGAAAACAAAAAAATGCGGTTGTGTGCAATGCAAGCAAGGCGGAACTTGCCTTTCACGGCAGCAAAACCTGCATGCTGGAGCATTTAAAAAGGAAACATCCCGGAGAATGAGTAGAAGAGAGGCGTGTGTTCTCTATCTAGACCAAACTAACTAATTTAGCTGTAAATCTTTTTATGAGAGAATGCAATGATAACAGTAATGATAATAACAACGATAATCATATAATTACAGTTATGTTATTATTTGCTTTGCAAAGTAAAAAGTTTTGAAAAGTCAAGCCTGTTTTGATTATTATAACACTATTAGGTATTACATGAGAGGAAAATGATTATAAGACAGGGTTGTTAAGTGATAGGAGTCTAAGATCTTGACTTTATTTTTAAAATATTTTCTTCTGTTACTTGCTCTTTTTCATTAACTCTTTCACCGACATGATTGATGATTTATCTCTTCATTTAAAAAAAAAACGCTTCCCCGCCAAACGAGTTATAACGGCAATCAGTGTTTATACTGTTGTACAGCAGGTGGCGCTGTTACACACCTTTGGGGAAAATACAGAATCCTATAACCTAGAACGTTTATTTCTTATCGGTTTTTAATGATTGTTCTGAGTATAATCTGTGCGGAATCTTTGACAAAAAACCTATTATCTCAAAATTATCTTTTAATCAAAGTGATGCATTTTTGAAGAAACATACCCACATCTAAGGAGTGATAAAAAAGATTAAATCAAGATTGAAGAATACGGTTTCCTTTGATTAAAAGCAGAGACTCTGTTCTTCCATTGGACATATTGTTTGTCCATATATTCTTTACAGAAAATGTAGTGTGAGCCATTACATTTTGGTCAAAATGTAAAAAAACGGTGGCGTAGGCTGGCAACTTTTTTTTTAAAGGCTGACAGGAAAGAGTTATAGAAATGCTGCTTATAGGTTCTGTCAAGAGATTTGTTTACATTTAAAAAAAATTGGCCTTTAATGTACCGGATATTATTTATTTGTGTGATTCGAGTTGGACAGATCAGCAAACTTAAAGAGAGTTGGAACCTGTAGGAGCCGCATTTGAGTTTGTTTTTGGTTCCATAATTTACTTATAGTTTTCTTTTCTATTGCATTTGGGTAGTACACCTTCTAAAAAGCCAGGGGGCGCGCCACCCTATAAGTTGGAGCAGGTAGCGCATGGTGGGGAAGAAGAAGTGCCAGCAGATACAGTCTTTGACCTCGGCCTGGATCTGTGATACCGGAAAGCTTGGCTTATACGAGAAAGCGCTACAAAGGAATATTTAAAAGACATTTAAAACAGTTCTCATTTTTGTTTAGTCTTTTACTCCATCTATTTTACAATAAACACCGACAAACATTCAACTACAAACACTCTTGGAATTTCTTGGATTCGGGCTGTGAGTCTGACCCTGCACTTGCATTCTCCCGGTGGTCGAAAACAGTAACAGGGGGTTACAGGAAAAACCCAACATTGTTTTTGCCACTACATTTCGTCAAAGACTCGCTGTGAATTCGTCAAAGATTTGTTTGTGAATTCGTCAAAGGAGGATTTCTGTTGGAACCACGCGATATGAAGATGAAGGAAACGTCGATCTTGTGGCAAGCCAAATAAAGAAACACATCAGTGGAGGTATGTGCTTTCAAAGTGAATATTATTAGAAGGATATAGGAATGAATTTCACTGCAGATTTTGGAGTTGATGAACTGTGACAAACAATCAAGAGCGGTGAAAGCACAGCCTAATTGGAACAAAAGAAATGCAACGATATGTTGATCTTTGGAAAGAATAGGAACTGTTTTCTACATTTTTGAAAACTTTTTTGAAGCAAGGTAAATACTTCTGTGATTTTTTGGAATTTTTTGTTTTGTTGAGAATAATGGCTGATTCCAACGAAGAAGAAACAACTCCTGTTAAAGACATGAGTGAAGTTGTCGCGCAATTGCGCTCATCTAGAGGAGGAAAAATGTCACATGTAACAAGGAGAATGAACATTGTGAAAGATTTAATGACTGATCCGGAATTTCTTGATGAAGTTAAACAAAACATGATTAAGTTTTATGAATTTCTTGAAGAGTTCAAAGCCTTGCATGCCTCCTATAGTGAAATGTTGGATGAAGAAGCAAATCAAGAAGACCACGAGACATGGTATCAGCCTAGATGTGTACAGATAACGGCTTTTATGGATAACGTTGAAAATTGGATTTCAGTCATAGAAAACCCAGGTTCCCAAGCCACAGTTGAAGTCTCCTCTTCTGTCACCCAAGTAGAAGATGAAGATACTGATACCGATGCACAATCATTTAGATCACAGACATCGTCTGTAGCATTGCGCATTAGTGCAGAGGCAGAGAGAGTAGCTTTAATGGCTAAAGCTGCAAGAAAGGCATGCAATTGAGGAGCAGGAGCATATTCTAAGAAAAAGGAGAGAATCTTTAGAGTTGCATTCTGAAATTGAAGCCACTACTGCAAAAATTAATTATCTGAAAGAAGCTGAACAAGGAATGTATAAACCTGCTCATTCTGATGTAACAGTTCAGATGCCTTCATTAGGAGCAGAAGCAGATGAAGCAGATGAAGTGAAGACCAAATCAACAGTGACACATTTACCATTGGATGAAAGGCTTGATAGCTCTCTTTATTTACATGACAGGACTTCCCCAGTAGTTAAAAGCAAGCCAGGTGTTCAGGTTCAATTTCCTCTTCTCAATTTAGGCCCAGATAGGCATCACAGCAGATCTGTCTTCCAGCCCAGGGCTAGCAGTGATATCCGGCAACAACTACGACAGACTTCAGCATACAGGATTCCCCCTGTCATTCCCCAGTCGCTTGCAAGTGCAGCCACAGCCATTCAGTCCACTCTACCTCAACGGCAAATTCCTACAGCCACAGCACAGGAAAGCCATATGATCAAAATTCTGGAAAAGCAGAATGAATTAACAAGGATTCTTATGAAACAGCAACTTCTCTCTACACTACCGCAAGGTAGCATTCAACTCTTTGATGGACAAGTTCTTGAGTACAAGTCATTCATTCACTCCTTTGAAAATATGGTTGAAAGCAAAACTAATAACAATAAGGATAGATTGCAGTTTCTTATTCAATATACTAGAGGCCCGGCACAAAGGCTTGTCAAGAGCTGTGAGTACTTGTCACAAGATAGAGGCTATCAGAGAGCAAAGGAGTTGCTAAAGGAAAACTTTGGAAAGGAATACAAGATCTCTTGTGCTTACTTGGAAAAAGCCCTATCCTGGTCCCAAATAAAATCTGAGGATTTTAAATCACTACAGGATTATGCCATGTTTCTTAGGAGCTGCTGCAATGCTATGGAGGAAATGGAATATATGGAGGAGCTGGATACAGTATCCAATATGAGAAGCATTGTGCTCAAGGTACCATACAAGCTTCGGGAAAGATGGCGTAACAAGGCCTATGAGCTACAGGAACAACGTAGAGGAAGGGTAAGAATTTTAGATTTAGTCTGCTTTATTGAACGACAAGCTCGCATAGCAGCTGATCCAGTATTTGGTGATCTTCAAGATCAGTCGGCCAGTAGAGGAAAGGCTAGATCGCTAGTCAAATCACAGGCCTCGAAGTCATCTGGTAGTAGTTTCGCCACTAGTATAGCTATTGCCCAAAATCAGATGAAGTTTGATCTTTCTTGCCCCTTCTGTAGCTCAAGACACACCTTGGACTTGTGTAAAGATTTTTTAAAGATAACACATAGAGACAAGCTCAGTTTTATACGGACCAAAGGCATATGCTTTGGATGTCTCTCCAAAGGCCACATTAGCAAAGACTGCAAAAACCGTCTGAGCTGTAAAGTATGTAAACAAGCTCACCCTAGTGTCCTACATATTGAGGCCAAAGATAGTATCATCAAAAGGGCAGAAAGATCCTCTGATGTTACAGGCAGTGCATCAGCAGAGTTATGTGGTCATATAGGGGCCGGAGACCAAGAGAGTGTGCTGTCCATTGTCCCAGTTCAGGTTAAGGCAGCAAAGGGCAGCCAAGTCTTACAAGTGTATGCTCTCCTGGACCCTGGATCCTCCGCCACCTTCTGCTCGGAGGATCTTATGTTTCGGAAAAACTCAAATTCTTCTACGCACAATGAATCAAGAAAAAACTGTTCCAACTCATGTCGTATCTGAAATGGAAGTTGCAGCACTGGACAGCAATAACTTCTTACCTCTACCAGATCTCTTCACTCAAAAAGAAATGGCAGTTACCACAAACAGCATTCCAAAGCAGAAAGACTTAGCACAATGGAAGTATCTAAGTCGAGTAAAACTTCCCAACATTAATTCAAAGGTGGAGCTGTTGATTGGCACAAATGCTCCAAAGTGTATAGAACCGTGGGAGGTTGTTAATAGTCAAGGTGGGGGCCCCTACGCAGTTAGAACCTTATTGGGATGGGTTGTAAACGGGCCACTGAGAAGTGCTGATGGCAGTGCAGAGAGTGTGACTGTGAATAGGATATCGGTTGCAAGTCTAGAACAGCTTCTGATCACACAGTATAATCAGGATTTCAGTGAGTTAGCATCTGAGGAGAAGACCGAAACGTCAATTGAGGACAGAAGGTTTTTAGAGATAGCCAATGAGGCGTTCTTACAAGATGGACATTTCTATCTGAAGTTGCCCTTTAGGAAAACTGATGTCAGTATGCCTAACAATCGGCAAGTAGCAGAACAGCGCCTCCAAACTCTAAAAAGGAAAATGAAAAAAGATGGACAATACAAACAAGAATATGTTACTTTTCTCAATGACATCTTTGAAAATCATTATGCAGAGGAGGTCCCAGAGGAAGAACTCACACAGGTACCTGGAAAGGTATGGTATATACCACACCACGGAGTGTACCACCCCAAAAAAAGGAAACTTAGAGTGGTGTTTGATTGTGCAGCTACTTACAAAGGTGTATCCCTCAACACAGAGCTACTACAGGGTCCTGATCTGACCAATTCTCTTGTTGGAGTCATTTGGAGATTCCGCAAAGAACCCATTGGAATTCTGGCTGACGTTAAGTCAATGTTCCATCAGGTGGGAGTAGAGAAATCAGGTGTGGACTACTTGCGCTTCCTGTGGTGGCCACAGGGTGACACCAGTCAAACCCCAAAGGAATACCGTATGCTTGTGCACATATTTGGTGCAGTGTCCTCCCCAAGTTGCGCAAGTTTTGCATTACGAAAAACTGCTGATGACAATGAAAGCTGTTTTCCCCTTCATGTTGCTGAAACAATCCAGCACAACTTTTATGTGGATGATTGTGTTAAGTCCGTGGCTGAAGAGTCTGAAGCCATCCAGCTAGTAAAAGACCTCACCGCACTATGTTACAAAGGTGGATTCCAGCTGACTCAATGGGTTAGCAATAATCGGGCAGTTCTAGCATCCATTCCAAAAGAAAAATGGGCAAAAGAAATTAAAACACTGGATCTTGACAAAGACAGCCTACCAATAGAAAGAGCCCTGGGATTGCAGTGGTGTGTGGACTCTGACCATTTCCAGTTTAACATCAATTTAAACCAGAAGCCACATACCCGCAGAGGCATACTTTCTGTTGTAAGTTCCATTTTTGATCCCCTCGGTTTTCTTGCTCCTCTCATTCTCCCAGCCAAGCAATTGCTACAGGAGCTCTGCCAGAGAGGCTTTGGATGGGACGAACCTTTGCCCCAAGCTGTAGTAGACAGGTGGGAAGGATGGACAAACAGTTTAGAAAGAATAAAAGGCTTCAGTGTTGCACGTTGTTTGAAACCAAAAGACTATGGAACAACAAAGTGTGCAGAACTACACCACTTTTCTGATGCCAGTGAAAATGGCTATGGCTCAGTGAGCTACATAAGACAAGCTAATGAACAGGACATTGTACATGTCACTTTTCTCATGGGATGGTCCAGAGTCCTTCCTTTAAAGAACATCACAATACCACGTCTGGAGCTAGCCGCTGCAGCATTGTTGGTAAAAGTGGACAAAATGCTAAGGAGAGAACTACATCTAACATTAAAGCCCTCCGTTTTCTGGACCGACAGCCAAACCGTACTTAAGTACATTAGAAGTGACACTGCAAGATTTAAAACGTATGTAGCAAACAGGGTCTCGCTGATTCGGGATAACTCGGAGCTGTCTCAATGGAGATACGCAAGAAGTAAAGACAATCCAGCTGATGATTCCTCAAGAGGATTGAGTGCTGGCAAATTCATGGAGCAAAGGAGGTGGATGCATGGCCCAGAGTTCCTATGGAAACCTGAGGAAAGTTGGTTAAAGGTGGAGGCATTGGGCTCAGTGTTACAGGATGATCCAGAGGTCAGGAGAAACACTACTTTGTTTACAACAGTGGTGAACACTGAAACACCCACAGACCAGCTTATTTCATACTTTTCAAATTGGATTAGGCTACTTAAAGCAGTGGCATGGTACATCAAACTAGAAAAGGCCTTGATATTGAGAATCAAAAAACAAAAGGACTTTCCATCGTATCAAGTTATTACCTGCTCCCACAGACAAAAGGTGAGCCCAGAACTTGAGGTTCTCAGAACCAAACCCGGTGGACAGCACCTCTCAGTGGAAGATCTCTTACAGGCAGAAAGGTCAGTTATCTCTTATGTTCAGAGGCAAGCATTCCCAGCTGAAATAACAACACTACAAATGACACCACCTAAAGTGAAAAGAAGCAGCAGGATCTGTAGGCTTGATCCTGTACTAGATGAAGGCATCTTAAGAGTAGGTGGCCGGATGCATAAATCTGCCATGCCTGATGAAACTAAACACCCCTGTATCTTGCCCAAAGATGCACACATTTCAATTCTTCTTTTAAGACACATTCATGAACGCTGTGGTCACAGTGGTAGGAACCACATGCTCTCAGAGCTTCGTAAGAAATATTGGATTAGTAAGGCCAACTCCTTAGCAAGAAAGGTGCTCTCAAAATGTGTCATGTGTCGACATGTGAGGGGCAAAGCAGGTGAGCAGAAAATGGCAGATTTGCCGCTAGAACGAATCCTACCTGACCTCCCTCCCTTTACCAATGTCGGATTGGACTACTTTGGCCCGATTGAAGTGAGGCGAGGAAGAAGCACCATCAAAAGGTATGGAGTTCTGTTTACGTGTATGTCCAGCAGAGCTGTCCATTTGGAAGTAGCTTTCTCATTAGACACTGACTCATGCATTCATGCTTTGAGGAGATTTATTTGCAGAAGGGGACAGGTTAAGCACATCAGATCTGACAATGGAACGAACCTGGTGGGTGCTCAGGTGGAACTCAAGAAAGCTCTGATAGAGCTGGACAAGTTGAAGATCCAGGAGGCCCTGCTTCCTGATGGAATCGAGTGGAGTTTCAACCCACCAGCAGCATCGCACCATGGCGGAGTCTGGGAAAGGCTTATAAGATCTGTTCGTTACGTGCTGAACTCCACACTTCATCAACAGTCCATTGATGATGAGGATCTTCAAACTCTGTTCTGTGAGGTAGAGGCTATTCTAAACAACCGTCCTCTCTCCACAGTGTCCTCAGACCCATACGACCTGGAACCACTGACCCCAAACCACATCCTCCTGCTGAAAACCCAGCCCATTATGCCTCCAGGAATCTTCCTGAAATCAGACCTTTATGCTAGACGCCGCTGGAAACAGGTCCAGTATATGGCGGATCTCTTCTGGCATAGATGGACCAAAGAATACCTTCTTCTACTCCAGGAAAGGCAAAAATGGACTGTGATGAAGAAGAACCTGAATGTTGGAGATCTTGTTCTAGTGGTTGACCCCACTGCTCCTAGAGGATCATGGCCATTAGGAAGAGTTCTAGAGACTAAGCCTGATCAAAAGGGGCTGGTCCGATCCGTGAAGCTCCAGACTCGGACTTCAATCCTTGATAGGCCCATTACCAAGCTGTGCCGAATTCTGGAGACTGAAGAGTGTCCGGTGCCTCCTAAAGATCACCAATAAGGGATGTAATGTATAAATACATATTTTTCTAAAAGCATTAAGAGATTGTTTATTTCTGGCTCCTTTTTTTGTATTTACTTTAAATAATTGGTTCTATAGAGAACAATTAGGGGCCGGTGTGTAGGAGCCGCATTTGAGTTTGTTTTTGGTTCCATAATTTACTTATAGTTTTCTTTTCTATTGCATTTGGGTAGTACACCTTCTAAAAAGCCAGGGGGCGCGCCACCCTATAAGTTGGAGCAGGTAGCGCATGGTGGGGAAGAAGAAGTGCCAGCAGATACAGTCTTTGACCTCGGCCTGGATCTGTGATACCGGAAAGCTTGGCTTATACGAGAAAGCGCTACAAAGGAATATTTAAAAGACATTTAAAACAGTTCTCATTTTTGTTTAGTCTTTTACTCCATCTATTTTACAATAAACACCGACAAACATTCAACTACAAACACTCTTGGAATTTCTTGGATTCGGGCTGTGAGTCTGACCCTGCACTTGCATTCTCCCGGTGGTCGAAAACAGTAACAGGGGGTTACAGGAAAAACCCAACATTGTTTTTGCCACTACAGAACCAGTTGGTTGAAGTTCATTAAAACAAATTTCTAAAGCTGAATTGATTTTATTCATTACGTAAATGATCTATAACTCAATGTTTTAAATAGTTGTAAAAGCTGAGTTATCATTAAAACGTACTGATTAGTCATTGAAATAATAGCCGATTAGTCGATTAATCGGTCTAATAATCGTTAGATTAGTCGACTATCAAAATAATCGTTTGTTGCAGGCCTAGATGCTATTGTTGATGTATTCGTAATGCTGATGTTTGCATGTTAAAATAAATCTGTGAAATAAATGTTTGTATTTTTAACGTGTCACAGAACCTCATCAACTGTAGCTTTGTTCTCATTTCGAAGTCTGTGTCCTCCAGATGTCGCATGCGGCGGCCAAAATCGACCTCCCGAGGACGCAGCCTTCGAAATAAGACGCAGAATGTATTTTTTTAATTCCAATTTATTATTAAAATCTTATCGGTTAACGGTTAATTTTCTGTTAACGAGAGTTGGTTATCGGTTAGGGAAATTACCCGAATTGAGCATCCCTACTTTAAGTCTTTATTAACTAAATTTAAATAAAAACTTTTTTTATGAGCTCAAATATTCAAATATGAAAAATACCCATCCCTACTTTAAACGGAACTGACCAGCAGAACGATCTGTCAGTAACTGGTGATGTAGCTCACTTGGACTGTCATTCGGCAGATGCTGATATAACTGAAGCTCATTTTATGCCTGTTTACCTGAACAGACTCACTCAGGTCCTTAAAATGATTGTGCACCATGTATAAACTTCTTGTCAGAGATTACTAAGACAGTACTTGATAAATACTTAAATGGTTTCTGTAATAACTTGTTGGGAATATTTATTTATATTTACAGTAGTGGGCTACTCGGCTCCTCGACTCCAGCTCTCACAGTTTGTGGTTCCCAAACTGTCATTTGGGGAAGGTCACTTGGCTGTTGCGATCATAGCATGTGAGCGAAGCGGAGAGATGGGTCGTTTTGCTCAATATTTCGCCCAATGTCTGTGCGCTTCGGTCACATTACGTTCACGCTCATCGGTAAATCAAATCCCGCTTGGATCCCGCTCTGACATAAAATGTGTCTAGTAAGCCTAATTGTTTTCAGTTTATAATAAACTTCTTGAATAAATGTCTCCGTTTAAGTAGTAGGCTGAAAAAGAGCAGTTGTTTCAGTCCGACATTCTGTGACATTACATATAATATATTTTTTTAAAGCGTGCCTAAAATAACTTTATAAAAGCTGATAAAGTATATTTGATTTTCGTTACTTATTTCCGAGAACATATAGCTGCCATTCAAAATAAACACACAAAAGATAAAATGCATTATGAACTAGGGATGAGTAACGAAATTCGAATATTCGATTAGTTTTTTAATTATAGAATTTCGAATAGTGTGTGCGATCTTAAAAATAATCACTATTGTCACGCGTAACGTGTTCATGTAACCAAAGGATGGCGCTGCCAATAACGACGCACCTTAAACCTAAAGGCTGTCAATCAGGAGACAGTAGAGGAAAACATTTTCTCACAAAAATTGTTAACGACGTTATGCACACTGTAGACCCGTATGGCACAACAGATACCAGAAATTAAGACCGTGTCAAAAATTTGTTCTGTGTGGGGTCCTTTAATAAAATGAATGAGAATAAAGTGAGGTGCAAACTCTGCAATGCAAAGCTGGCTTATCATGGATCAACAACTACGATCCACACTCATTTGAGGGCAAAGCACCCAGCAGGTCCATCCACAGGTCAGCAAACAGTTGCTAGTTTTATGGTCAGACCAACCAATTTGGGTGCCAGACGGGCGGAGCAAATAACTGCTTTACTAAGATGATCGCTAAGGATATGCTTCCGATCAGCTTTGTCAAAGGAGAGGGTTTTAAAAATCTTATGGAGTTTGTACTTCACGAGTTTACTGTTCGTCTAGAAAAATGATCACTGCCAGACTTGAGAAACATTTTCATGACAATAGAAATGGAAGAATTTTGAGCTATTAATACATGAAATCGTTACGGATTGTTAATTAATGCCGTCATTCGGTTAATATGTTTTAACGGGTTTGAAGTCTGGTCATATTTTCCTTGATCAATCACACTGTTTTTAGTTGGTATAAATGTTCATGCTCATATTTTACAAGGAAATGTCCTAGCATTATGAGCAGTTGATGCTGATCGACGTACTGTTAATAAGTGCCGTCATTCGGTTGTTAATATATTAATGTTTCAGCGCGTTATCTTAATGTATGGCTTGATGTAAGATTGCCTATTCCATAATAAATAAAGCAGTGTGTCGTCACGGATTTAAAGCGTAAATGGTTTCTCTCTCTCTACATTTATGTGCGTGTAATTCTGTAAATGAGTCCATGTGGGGGAGGGGTGCGAGTTTCGAATAATCTTCGAATAGTTCTCATCGATCTTCGAATATTATTTTTGCTTTAAATGCCCATCCCTATTATGAACACCATTATTATTTCTAGGGTTAATAAAAGAAACAGGCTCTAAAGAAAAATAGACCAAAACTAGGGAAAAAGCGGCCTTAAAACCCCAATCGTTACAGTATCTTAGAATGTACTTTAAGAAAATTGGACAAAGTAGCTGCAAATTCGAAGGCTCACATTTGTCGACCTTGGATATGACATCAAGGTTTATTTATGTTTGATTTCAGAAAAGCAACTGTTACATTGGGTAAGTGACACAGTGACTTCTTATGAGAAGTAAATATAAATGATATTATGTTCTTTTAACTGAAATGAGGCTGTATCAAACCTCTTGTCGCCCGCAAATGGATGAGGTGTTTGTAGTTCACGCACATGCCGTTGTGCTATTATTCAGGCTCATAAGGTGAACAAGGAGAATAATCCAGCAGCAAAATAGTAAATCACAAAGAGCCATGAGCGAGCGACTGAGCGTATATTGAAGCAAGGAGAGCGGAATTTTCAGAAAGGAGCTCTCCGTTCCGGGAGAAATATTAACGCTTCACTCACATTCTCTGACTCACACCAAACAATTCAGAAAGGAGAGAAGACGCCATTTATCCACTAGTTATTCGAATAACAGATAAATTCATTAGCAAAGATGGATGGAAAAAATGGACCGCCCAGGTAAATGCATTGTATGGGAAACGCTGTTAGTACATTTCATAATTTGCCTACATTTTAACGAAGGTGAGCATTTAAATGAACTGTAATAAATAAATTAATTAATGAAATCTAAGAAAAATTAGGTATAAGATAAGAAATTAAAATGGGAGATTGTTATCGCGAAATATATCGATACTATGTAATAAAACTATTCATTTTGTGAACAGATGTTTGGTCATTCCGCCCACCCCTAGTACTCGGTATCGGCTGCAAAAATCCTGATCCGAGTATCCCTATAAACTACATTGCATGGAGTGCGAAATGTGTCAGTGTGTGAATGTAAGCAGTCTGCCAAGGTTTAAAGCCAAAGCTGAATGAATAACAAAGTTATTGGATTGGAAAGAAGGGAGTCGACACAAAATTAGGCAAATGAATCGTGCTATTGCCCGTTTTGCGAACCGCCACAGATTAATGTCACTACATATAGTCCCAGGACTGCCCGTGAAAAATTCACTCTTCTCCCCCTAACACTTTAGCTTGTGAGCCTCGTTCGAGTTGAACAATCATAGCAGACTACCATCTGGCCAATAAGATCAGAGTAGGCTGTCGGAAAGATGGGGATTAAATGTATGATTCGCTAAACTAATCATTTGAGAGTCAGTCAAGAAGTAAGGTAAGAATAACTGCCTATTATAACAAAATATTAGTGTTTTTACATTTACAATTATTCATTTGATAGATGCTTTTATCCAAAGCGACTTACAAGTAGGAGAGCATATAAACATTTTTAACAACACGCTGAACAGTTCCGTTAGTTTATAAGGCCATTCTACTAGGCAGATTAAAGCTGTAGTAGGCAAAGGAGAGAAAAAACAAAAATATTTTTTTGGAAGAAAGATATTGAACCCACCACCATTATTTCAAGCATTTGCCGTTCACGAATCGGCGTCATTTTAAAACGTAAAGAAAAATGCGTCATACACAGGGCCGCATCTTAGACCACCCCACAGCAAACCTCCCACCCCCCATGTCAACGGTACAACCTGTGTTTTTAACCATCGTTTCACCGGTGAAAAAAATTCATCACAGCAACGTCCCTAATATCCATAACTTTATTCCTCTCCATTTTCAGGCATACTAAGTAATAACAGTGTCTCCTTTTAGGAGTTATTTGCATAACATCAGGCAGCACAACACTTGCAACTTATGTTTGTATGCTAGAGTGCAATGCCTGGATGTCATGTACACGTGAAAAACATCCTGTCAAATATAGTGGAGAGATGCTGGAAAATTCTTGTGTCTGATCCACTGTACAAATCAAATTTTGATTCTTCCAAGTACATTAATCATTAACTTAAATGAGAAGGCATGAATACAGATCCATAATGGACAAACAATAACATAACAGACCAAGACAAAAATTTCAGTCTAAGGTCAAATCAGGTTCAGTTCGTATGAATAAGCTTCCACTCCGGAATGCTTTGCGGAACGGTTTTCAGAAAAACAGTTATTCGTTTCGGCAAATTAAATTAAGCCCAACCTTAGGAGAAACATTAGCCCACCAGGCCAGCACTAGCTCGGATTGTGGAGTCAGAGAAACACTGTGGCTTTTGACAGTGTAGGTAGGTACATGGCTGACAGAGAAGCTTTTCATCAGGTATAAACAGCCTCCAGACTGACTCTAGGAAATACACTAGTGGAAGCCCTCAAAACACAGATGAAGGACAGACAGATGCCCAAACAAGCTGTCGCCAGTCGAAAAAGCCTGACAATGTCCTTCATTTCGGTACGGAGTGATTTTCTTTATCTGGTAAAGGTCCTGTAACTCCAGTGGATGGGGTTTATCATCAAGGCCAAAAGTTAAACAACATTCAACAAATGCCAAACTTAATCATAAATTGCAACTCTTGACTAAAATAAACATCAGTTAAATAACCACACGCTTTCCCAACAAAGGCTCTAGACTGAATATGTATTTTCATGAGTCCACTATCATCCAAAATACTGTCCTCATTTATTCACCTTCATGTCAAGTATGAAAAGATTATTTGACGTGGTAAACAATAGTTACATAATATACTTAATGCTAATAAACTTGTTTAATTAGTAATAATCTATTACAAAAAACGTGGCTCATAATTGTATGGAAAATCATTGTTATTCATTGAAAGTATTCATGACACTTAGGCCCGGTATGCACGAGCACCTCAGCCAGTCTCACAGCACTCACTTGTGTTCACATCCAATCACAGTACTCGTTCTTTACCAACATCAACAGTAGCTAGTTTTTTGAGAGCGTGTAGTTTGATGTGTAGCATTTACAACCACAAAATGCATCAACAAGTAATTGTAGCTACCCTAGCCCAAGCTTCCTGAGCCAGGTACGGAGACTGTCCCCCAAAACTCTAACGAGATGCAATCTGGACAACATGTCTCTATGCATGATAAGCCGCGTCCAACATTACTTTGAAGTATTTTGAGCATCATATGTGCAGTCGGCCATGTTTGTGGCTGACCAGAGAGCTAATTCAACCAACAGGTAGATAGGCCTAACTTACAGGTCTTCTGAGAATCATGTCACCTCAACCAAGCCGTGTGCTCATTTGTATGCTCGAAAAACTGAAAAACACTCATGACTTCTTGAGAGATGTGCCGAGATCGTTTTCAAACACGTGCTTAACTTACCTACTGTAAACGAGACAGTCCATGTGATTTATTTCTTTATCCGATCGGTGTCGTCTGTAATCCTCCCATAAATCTTTGATAGCGGTAACGGACAATATAAAGATCACAGGGGCGATAGCCAACTCTGGTTGAAAAGCGTTTACCACAGGCACAAAATTCAGCAAGGCTATGAAAACAAAATACACGTTGGCAAAACGGTGGAACTGCTCGAAGAGGTTCTTCGGTAGAAAAGAAAGCAGAGTGTATTTTGTGGTTTTGATCTTATTGTTTGCATAGTGTCTATTGGGGTTATCCAGTCCTTTGGTATGGTCATACAAAATGTTGGCGTGTACGGTCCTTGTTTTGCCCTCCTTTTTGCTTTTCCTTCGCTTGTGCTTTTTTACTTTGGCACTTTTGGCTTCTCCAGACTCGCCAATCTCTCGCGCCATACTTCGCTCAAAACTCGCCAAACTTTTGTCTCTGTTCCTTCAGCAAATAAAAGATGGTTTCTATGTTATCATCCTGATCCTCCTTAATGGCGAGGGACTGTATGAAATGTTCTTCAGCCCGTTTTGTCTTCCTCACCCATCGCGTCAACTCTCTCCTTTTCGCTCGTTAAACCGCTGGAAAGTTTTACAGCGGCATCTTTTCCCCCACGGCATATGAAGATGCTTTAAGACAGGGTAGGTCTGATGTATAGATGTATAGCTCTCGAGATAACCCTGGACTAAGTTCGTATTGCTGTTTAAAGCCTATCCACATGGTTTCACATGCAGTATTTTGCGCAGACTGTGTTGAGAGAACGAGCCAATCACGAGAAGGTAGAAGCGCAACGTCATATGACGCATCAAATCGCTGCATATTTAACAAAGAAAACACTTTTTATTGGAAGTGCCACGCGTTAGCTGTGAGGAAAAGTGTATTTTGACATTGCAGGGTTGTGAACACATAGGCATATACTTTCACTTAAACGAATATCTGCGGCTAAATACTTTGGATTCATATTGTTTAAATAAAAACAATCATCCGTTTTTTGGTACAAGCACGTTACAAATGTTATACAAAAATACAAATTTGAACATGTATGCTCCAATATACAATAAATGCACTATGTTAGGAACAGTAACTGTAAATTGGGTAGGTTATAAGATGTTATGATATGTGAGCTGGACGACAAAACCAGTCTTAAGTAGAATGGGGAAAAATTTAGTAGACAAAAATACATTGTATGGGTCAAAATTATCGATTTTTCTTTTATGCCAAAAATCATTAGTGTATTAAGTACAGATCATGTTCCATGCAGATATTTAGTAAAATTCCTACATTAAATATATAAACACTTTATTTTTGTGAGTGGATGCCCTGCCACAGTGCCTCCGATTAAGAACTTCACAGGCAATTTTCTCAATATTTTGTTTTTTGAACTCTCAGAATCCTGAGTTTCAAACGGTTGTACCTCAGCGGGACATTGTATATTCTAACAACTCATACATCAATAGAAATCTTATATATTCAGATTTCAGATTATGTAAAAATCTCAATTTTGAAAAAATGTACCTATAAAACTGGTTTTGTTTTCCAGGGTCACATATATAGATTATAATCCTTCGTATGTGTGTATAAATGGTTGTCACAACCACTATCAAATAACTTGCAAAGCAATATCTTGATCGTACACAAATAAATACTGATAATATGTTATTTATATTGTGGTTTTACTTTGATAGTATTCTATTCTTTATTAGCATTCAAGCTCTGACTTTTTCTGTACTGATAAACAAAATTTTGAGCATTATTTACCACTCTCATGGAGTTTAAAGTTAATTTGTATTCCGTTAAGTAATTATTACAGAGTGTTATGGTATTTTGTTTACGAGTGAACATCCCTTAGTATTTTAGGAGTAGGATTTATGAGACATCCCTACAAATACATTGAGGGCCATTAAATGGACCACACCAAAAATCAGTTGAATTAAAGATTAAAACAAAAAACGTTCCACAGCACATTGATCATGCTAAATATAGCCTACACCCTTGTTTGATAGAGATTCACGTGCCTGCTGTTTATATCACCTCCACAAACAAGTTCATCAGCTTTGCCGTGACTCAGGAGCCTACAATTAGGTAAAAGCAAACGTGCCGCCTTATGCGGTTTATTAAACTCCCAGATCTGTTTTTCCCTTGTTATATATTATTTAAAAAAGAACATCTGCGCTACTACTCTGCGGTACCTGTTTCTATCATGTTCCCAAATATTGAGTGGTTGGAGGAATTAAATTAGAAATGTTGGTCTTTCATGGCATAAAGGCAGTGGATTGAGAAATATATGAAATTGTATAATGTTAGGGCTGAAACTAACTAATGTATTGTTTGGCAAAGCTTTTTTACAGGAACAAGTAATTGTTCCAGCTCTGTGGTGTGAGCGGGAAAAACTGGTTAAAATTACCATTCAGGATGTTGTCCTTTTCTTCTGTTGGTGTGCCCGTCTGTGGATATGTACTGCTGTATCTATACATTTTAAGGAATTGATTTGATTGTATTGGTAATTGATGGCTATCACTATGGATTTGTAATGCATTTGTGTTTGTAAGATAAAAATGCTGAGCATGGCTTACTTTTTTTGGATTGTCTCTTCTCTTCAATACCAGCTGGTGTAAATGAGGATTTTTTTCTGCTTGATTATGAAACATTGTGATTTATATGTCTGCTTACAAAGTCACACATTTTAAACTTCTATATTAGGAGGCCATTTCAGTACACCATTGTTTGCCTTTGCAAACTTAAGCTCAGTGCAGGCCCGGCATAAGGCTGGCTAGGGGGACAATTGTTCTGGTAAAGTTCGCTGCCTGCATAATTTTCCCTTTTCTGTGAATAAACAGAAAGAGCATTATTTAATAGAAAATACAAATGAAAAATATTGCATGTGTTTTTTTTTAATTGTCAGCGGGACATTTTTGGAGGGGTCCAAGGAAATCCTTGGGAAAATGCCCCCCAGACCTGGCCCTGGTGAATGCTAAATATACTATCTTCTAATATAGCTGACCTGTAGCTGAAAATATCAGTTTGTTATTTTGAAAGAAAAAAATTCTGACACTAAATTGTTTAAAAGATGGATGGACGAATTTCAAATTCACTATGGAAATGTGCAAGCAAATGCTTTCTTTACTCAATTTGTCTTATCTCAGTAAAGATGCATGCAGTAATGTTTATGATGAAAAACGAATTATATTAAACTTCATCCATGTTTGTGTGAATTATACATTGGACAGACATTCTGTAGTTCAAATAATAAAGCTGAATTCTTTAATCTGACTCATTATAAAATAAATAGTGGGAAAGCTTAATTAAAACAGCAATGAAACTTGACCTGTATGTCCCAAGGTTTTTATTGAGGGGGAGGCTCACAGTTTTCGATCATCTGGGAAAACCTTAACATTTCTGGGCCTTAAAGCCTGGAATTGCTCCCTGTCTCATTACTGTTTTTCAGCCCATTGTTTGGTTCCATGCTGCAGTGTCTCTGGTCTGGATCTCTTTGACCATCCATTACACGGAAATTGAATTGTTCCCCAATGCCAAGATGAGTCCAATCAGCCATTATTTTTTCCCCAAACCCAACAGCTGGACGCTGGTACTGCAAATCAAGGCCGACAGTGGGCTGGATGAGGCCTTGATTGATCTCCCCCTGCCCTGTGCGCTCAGGGCTAAATGACCTGGCTTTCACAAATCTGCTGAGATCTGGAGCTCCAGATAGATGCAACCTGTATCAATAAACCCAAAGAGTCTGCTGCTTTCAAGACTGATTCTGCATTTTATGTTCTTTTGCTGCCCTTGATCAGATTGTCTTTTAGCACATCAAATAAATGTTAACTATGAACATTAAGCCATTGATGGTGTTACGGGGTTATTTCCTTTAAAGCTGGCCTCTTGTGGTAAAGTTATAAAAAAAAGTATTGCCTCAACTGTCCTTTGGTCATAATAGTCATAGTTATGCTGACTAATGCATTGTACTCAGAGATGGCTTGCTCTGAAAAATAAATATGGTGGTGTTCCTAACAGCAAAAATCATTTGTTAAATCACCTCTAATTGATACATTTTTTTCATCAATGTTAATGAACCAAAATGTTATTCATCATTAGTATGCGCATGCGACAATTAAAAAAAGAACCAAATGATTAATCTGATTCATCCAATCACACCTGAGTTATGCAATTGTAAATATAAATGCACCTTCATAATAGTGAGTGATTACATTAATTATTATAAACTTGTATTAGCATTAGTTGAGGTCTACATGCATTAGGGAAGAATTTAACACCTTGGTACTCTTGGTGATTCGTCATGTGCAAATTTCCACTAGAGCTCTAGGGACATCATTCACACTTAATTTAACAACAATACAATTTTCCTCCAAATTAAACAGCGATGTATTTTTGCTATTTATTCAGGGACATTATGTCAATTTACTGTCATTCACACGTGATGAATTGTCTTCTTTGTAATTTGCTTTGTAACTTGATTATCAGACATAACAACGAAGCAGTGAGCCATGAAATCACATGAAAGGCTTATATATATTCCAAGGAAAGCTGTCATGGGTGAAATATTCAGGAACGATGATCATTTCAAACGCTGGCACGTATGTCACTAAACATTGACATTGTTTACAGCAATCAGTGACCAACAAGTGGGGTCCAAAATGATATTATCAGCATAAAAGTGACGATTGCATAAACACTGAAAACATTAATGTAATTGCTTGGTTTCCGATACGTCCCTCTTTTGATTTAATATCAGCATGCACTCAAGCTGCCATGGACTGCACAAGTTTGTGGGAAAAGTAATGATCCATCTAATCCCAGGATGATCTGAGAATGTTCCATTTGTACAAAGTTGTCAAAAACAATGCCATCAATTTGAAGCTTATTTGACGTGCAGAATCTACTCTCATCTAAAGGATTATTAGGAACACCTGTTCAATTTCTCATTAATGCAATTATGGTGGTGGTGTAATGGTGTGGGGGATGTTTTCTTGGCACACTTTAGGCCCCTTAGTGCCAATTGGGCATCGTTTAAATGCCACAGCCTACCTGAGCATTGTTTCTGACCATCTTTATCCCTTAATGACCACCATGAACCCATCCTCTGATGGCTACTTCCAGCAGGATAAGGCACCATGTCACAAATCTCGAATCATTTCAAATTGGTTTCTTAAACATGACAATGAGTTCACTGTACTAAAATGGCCCCCACAGTCACCAGATCTCAACCCAATAGAGCATCTTTGGGATGTGGTGGAACGGGAGCTTCGTGAATCTCACACATCTCCATCAACTGCAAGATGCTATCCTATCAATATGGGCCAACATTTCTAAAGAATGCTTTCAGCACCTCGTTGAATCAATGCCACGTAGAATAAAGGCAGACGAAGACGAAAGGGGGTCAAACTCAGTATAAGTAAGGTGTTCCTAATAATCCTTTAGGTGAGTGTATATCCATTTTACAGAATTAAGATTTATTCTTTAATTCCAAGTTTAAACTAGATTGCGCTTAAAATGACTCATTAAATTATATTTTGATCAATTCTGGACAGGAAACAGCAGGTGAGACAAAAGTTTTGTCCTCTGGCACCTTATTGCGCACATAGCAGAGCTTCAAAAATTGCATCGCACATATTATTCAGCTTTATTTTGTACAGCTCACAATTCAAGCACAAGCAATGCATCTGCAGTACAGACAAAGTATTTCACTTATACTTTTGTTTCTTATGCCAGATTTTGCTGGTTCAGCAAATGAAAAAAAGCCAAAGCACAATACAGTAGATCCCTTTCAAACCCCTATTGTCTCAACTCTGTATTACTTTATTTCCTATGCACAACGCAAAAAGTAGTTTGACTTTCAGCAGCTTGGACAGTCAGACTCATATGATCTATATAACTGTGACATCAAGCCAAGTGCATATGTTTGCCCACAGTGAAAACAAGGTCAAAAATCAGCTTGGTTCAACATAACTTTCTCTAGGCTGTCTGTTTCGTATGCTTTTTTGTAAGAGGTGCTCTTTTGATAAATGATTCGATGCTTTTGTGTGGTGAGTGCAGATTTTGTTTTGTTCATTTATCTGTGCCTATGCAGTAATGAGTAAGAGGGCAGGCAGTGTTGATAGCAGCAGATTCACATCCCAATCACTTCCATTCTTTTACAAGAAAACCTCTGAAACACTAGAATCTGCTTCTGAGCCAATCTCAAGAGGATGCGGCAGTATCTGTTAAAGATGAGTTATCGAGGAGCGGTCAGGTGGGAAGAGTTAAAACAGTAAGTGTGAGAGAGATGGAGAGACTCTGAGGTTTGGTCCAGTTAACCAGTGGGTTATGCATACTAAGCACCATCAAAAAGAGCACTATAAAAACATTGCTTCTTAAAATATTCTATATTATTATCTTTTCAATATTTTGGAAAAGTATCCTGGAAAAGCTGCATAAATAAATATGAATATTTTTTTTAATTATGTAGAACTAAACATCGTCTGAACTACTGTGCATAATTATTTTATTCTATATTTTCCATCTATGCATTTTATTTGTCATATTATTGGTTTATAAGGTGTTGGTGAGCTCAAAGCTGCTGTGCTGCAGTTTAGT
Source organism: Triplophysa tibetana (assembly GCA_008369825.1). NCBI lineage: Eukaryota > Metazoa > Chordata > Actinopteri > Cypriniformes > Nemacheilidae > Triplophysa > Triplophysa tibetana. The sequence goes on along the minus strand of CM017905.1, from coordinate 11,951,791 downwards.
AAAAAGGATAGTTCAATTTCTTACTCAAACATATGAATCACCAGCAGAGGACGCTAGACTCCATCCAGTATACTCACATATCCATCCTGGCAGCAGCTGTGTTGGCTGGGCAATATGAAGTTGTAGCATACTGGTTAGTGCATATGAGTAGTACACACTACTGTTTAGATATATAAGTAATATTGTACACTGTCACATGATTTGAGGAAGGTTTTCATGACTTCAGAATACAGTTTTGTTTAAACACTTTGCAATTCTAATGAAACAATAAAAACTGTAAAAACAAATGATTTTAAAAAGTGTAGTTGATATAACTTATGGTTCATTAATCACCCTGTAAATGAAAGGTTGATTGAAACAGATTAGTTAGACAGTATTCATTTCAGTGTATTGTTGTACTGCTGTACTGCAGGAATAGCTACTTCATAGTGTGTGTGGCACAAAGCAATGTACATCCTCAAAGTGTACACCTCTTCAGTGGGGTTCAATTTTAGTTTTTTACTCGACTGCACGCTGACCATTTTGGTGCAGTGAAGTAAAGATGGTTCTTTCAAACTGCACTCATTCCTTTTCCTGTTTCCATGATCAACAAGCTGTTGTAGGAATATTACTTAAACAATCAATGCTGGGAAAGAGCCAAGTGTAATAGCCAGCAATGAGACAAGCTCTTATGATATAAGATTAATCTGCCGGGCGAGATCTATGAGGAACAGAAAGTTCACCATCCAGATACGGTCCTGTCAGACACCTCACAACGACTCTGAACAGTTAAATAACATCCTCCTAAATCTGGTTCTGGTTGCCTGGAGACAGGAGTATGATTTGGATGGTGTTGATTTGGGAGCCAAAGCGCCACATGGAGATGCTCTAATATCATCCGGGGGTGCTCGAAAATGCCCTTTAAACTAATGAAATAATAAAATTGACGAACGGCATGGGAAAATCACAGTTCTATTTCTTCCCCTGCAAATATCAAGCGTGCAGCTATTTTCTGTCCTGTCAAATGGAGATGTCAAACACCAAACAAGCGACTACAAAACTACAGGAAAGAGCCGGCTACTACCTTTTTTCAAGTGTTATTCTGGGACTAAATCTTACAGTTTTTTCCAACTGCTTACACACAAAATCTTTTCATGTCACATGATTTTTGAAACCTGTCACCCAAAGTGCAAAACTACACACAAAATCTCCAGAACCACAAGCTATTTCTCAGCCTTTGACTCAGCGTTCATTGCATAAAACACTTTTTTCAAAACACTACACACAATTATCTGCCTAAAACACAAAAATCGAACAGGAAGTGACTTCCTTTCCTTTTCCAAACACAACCAGTCAAAATGCTACACTTATTCACCAGGTCGAACACACACTCCTCACATGTGGAAACACTAATTGCTTAACTGATCACTATTCAATCACTGCTTTACTGCAGTATTGGCCTATAAATAGATCAAAGGTCAGATTGCCTGTTTTGAACAATGGATGCCAACAATGGACAGAGAGCAAGAGGAGTAGGAGGAAGAGGAGGAAGAGGAAGAAGAGGACGAGGGCAAAGAAGAGAACGAAGGAGAGCCATCTCTGATAAGATTAGGGCAACACTTGTTGATCTTGTGATCAACTACGGTTTGAGGATGAGAGAGGCTGGAATGAGAGTCCAGCCCAATTTGAGTCGATTTACAGTGGCGTCAATAATTTCGAACCTTCAGAAATGAGAACAGCTATGAAACTATCTAATGACTATTTTAGCTATACAGTAATGTACAGTAAAATACCTATGACTACATAGTATTGCAAAAACATTTGTAACTCTAAACCATCCATTTATTGCACTGCCTTGAATGAATGAGGTTGGTTATCATGCTGTACTACATTTTGTACACAATGCTTATCCCTGATCCAGATCAGGAGCATGCTAGATTTGTGGTTACATGGGACAATGTTAGTTTTCACCGTGCTGTTCTGGTCCAAAACTGGTTTACCACCCATCCGCAATTTGTAGTTTTGTACGTACCCCCATATTCACCTTTTCTAAATCCCATAGTGGAATTCTTCTCAGCCTGGCGCTGGAAAGTCTATGATCGCCAACCCTATGCCGGTGCTTCTCCAGGCAATGGAGGACGCATGTGGGGACATATAGTTTGCCTCTGTCCAAGGTTGGATACGCCATGCTAGGAGATACTTCCCTCGATGTTTGGCAAGAGAAAATGTTTCTTGTGATGTGGACAAAGTATTGTGGCCAGATCGAGCCCGAAGAAGCAATGAAGCGTAGCTCAGCAATGATGGCTGCTCCCCCACCAATTCCTGGACTGCCCCCCCGGGACCCCACACACACAATTGTGTTCTTTACTGTATTCTGAAGAATATACTTTTGGTTTATATATGTCTGTGATTTTGTTGAATGCTACTGTATAAAACAGTAATGTTTAGCCTAAAATATATTTTCTGTACCTACATTGCATTTGTGTTTACAGTGTACTTGTTACCCCTCTCAGCAGATAACTTTCACTGTAGAACATTGTTGAACATTGTCGAAATGTAGATATGAGCACATGAAAGACCAAAGAGCTTTAAATTTAGAACAACAGTGTTTACATGGTATATCGAAATATTCACTATTATAAAGGTGTTTGCCATTTGATGCAAATGCTTCATTCTGACATGTGTTTATGGTATTTTGAATGCAGTGTTAAATTTTGAAGGAGAAATGAGGCATTTTGCATTTTGTGTGTGCAGTTTTGGGAATTGTGTGTAGAGTTTTGAGAAAAGGTGACATAGTTTTGAAAACGTGTGTAGGCAGTTGGAAAAAACTGTAAACATGAATTTCCCCAATCAGAAAAAGACAATGATAAAGAGTCAAATAAAAATAAAGCCGTCAGTACAACGCTTGGCGCTGATCAGCCCACACAGCCATCTGCAGATATTTGATGGTTTTACAAGACTCACCCAGAGCAATTCAAAACCAAATGCAATTATCACCATCCAAAGCCAGTTGGAAGTAATTTCAAGAAGAGTTTAGCACTGGGGAAAAGCAGTTCATATTTTTCATACATCACTCTGCGGGGTGCCGGCTAATAACTTCTTGTGACCGTCACTCTGCATCTGATCAATTGTGCTGATTTCCATTTCTAAATATCTGTTGAAAGATTGAGAACTGCACACCAATCACTAGAGGAATTGAAAATATAATTAGATTAGATAATTGATGTAGTCCTCGCATCCCCTCATAACATACACCAGACTGGCATGTTAAAGGAACGTTTCACTGATAAAAAACTATTTTTGGTTGAACTGATCAATTTTAAAAGCAGCCCCACCCTTGACCAATCCTCTATGTCCGTTCTGCCATCCAAGCAAATTGTTTTTCAATTTTCCGGTCTTTCCCACTATTCGCAAGAACTGAACCATATGGCAGACAACAGAATGACTACTACAATCTCTGACGTACGAAACATAGCGTATGTTACATTACTTTGCTAAGCAGAGCTCGAGATGAGAATGACTCAAGTATGTATGACAGGTGACAGGGTGTGTAAGGTGTTGTGTGGACACACTGGGTGAACATTGTGTCTATTTGAATTCAAACCGTGGGTGTCCTTCATGCTATACTACCCTAGCAGCTCCCCATCTGGTCATATATTCCATATATACGCATGGAACAACTGTACGTGGTGAACAGAAGCAAATCACACACACTGTGCTTCGTTCTAGATATAATATCCCACAATACTTTATGTGCAGTGGTAAAAAGAATAAGAATGATATGTAGAAGAGAAATTGAAAAACTTATTCAATGATTAATTTATGTACAGTTTATATTCTTGTTATCTTCAATGCATTTATATTTAAGTTCCCATGAACTTGAAGTCCACTTCAGTATATTTACATGGTGTATGAAAAAGTGACATTATCATTCTTTTAAAATGGCACGCAATGGTTGGGCTTATGGTTTCCAACCCTGGTCCTCGGCCCCCCCTTCCGGAATGTTTTAGATATCTCCCTATACAGGACACCTGATTCAAATCATCAGCTGGTTAGTGTGTTCATTAGGATGATAAATAAACACACTACCAAGGCCGATTCCAAGAACGCAAAGAATGGACTTGTGTTCTTGTGGACACCGGTCTTGCAAGGCAGCCTCGGAAGAACGAACTTGGATGGATGCACCGCAGTGACTTCTGGAACTTCAAGTGGAATCCGTAGGTGTCCAAGGCTGCATCCGATCCATCCTTGATATCGAGAAGACATCTGGGTACTTTCATGCATTCTCTGTTCTTGTGTTCTTGAGTATTGGAACCGAAGTCATATTGAGAAATGGCCCAACATTCAGAGCGCATGTAATGTGGAGAATCAGGTGTTCCATCAAGGTAGACATCTTACAGTTTTTCTCAAATGCTAAAACACATTTCACAAACGTTCCCTCCATGTTCCCACATGTCTTAACACAACACCCTTTTCTAAAGCTACATAAACACAACCACACCTTCTCACCTCAAAACTCAAACTTTCACACCAAAAGAGCAGCTCGAAGCTTTCAAAAATGTAAACACTATACACATCATTACACACTACAGCAAAACAATTGAAAACACAATGCTCAATTTGTGAGAAGGTTCTTTGTTTCATAACTGCCAATGCATATTTTTAGAACCTTTACAGTAATGGATCTTCTTAGATCTCTGCAGAGGATTAGGCATTTAGATTTGTGAGTTTCATATGAAGAGTATAAATCCATAGTAAATTCTGCATGTACACTACTGTAACACAACTCAATGCAAAAACAGAATCTGTTGCAGACAACAATACTCTTGAAAACATGATCAGGGTGTGAAGTTTTTTTATTTACTTTATTCACACCACACACACACCACAATCACTGTGCGGCATCATGTTGCTGAGCTGCATCGGGCCACATCACCTCATCCACGTTGCAGGCTATATTGTCTCTTGCCAGGCACCTCGGGAAAAACGCCCTGGAATGGCGAATCCATCCTTGGAAGGCCTATACTGGGATGTCAACACAGGCCAGCTCCATTGCCCTTAGGAGGTTCTCTCTAGTGTATGGTTGTCTGTCATAAACCTTCCATCTCCACGATGAGAAGAACTCCTCTATAGGGTTCAGGAAAGGGGAGTAGGGTGGCAGACAGACTTTTAAAAAGTGGTTACTGTTGGTGGTAAACCACTCTCTGATTTGGTTTGTTCTGTGGAAGCTTACATTGTCCCAAATGATCACATAAATGTGATGTGCGGGCCCAGGATGGTGTTGTTGGCGGTCCAGGAGGATGTCTTTTAGCTCCTCTAGGAAGGTGAGGAGACGTTGAGTGTAGGCCACTGAGCAACACAGTATGTCCACTAAATGTACTGTGAACATGGATGTATACTTAGTTGCACATACTCGTAACGTAGGTCTTTGTGTCGCGCAGAGTTGCGCTCAAAGGGAACCCTATGGACCTGTTTCATCCGCATCTTTTGCGCCGGAGAACTCGGTCTATTGTGGCCAAGCTGACATCAACAATGCTCTCAAACTTGACATTATCGGCAATGACTTTGTCTCTGATCTCCCGGAGTCTGATGAGGTTGTTCTCACGAACCATATCCACAATGAGGGTTTCTTGTGCTGCTGTAAATATGGCAACCCTCCCACCTCTATGTGGCATTCTTTCAACTCTAAAGAAAGAAACATGTGCCGTCAATTGACATGTTTTACAATAGAGTAACAACTGATTTGAAACCAATGCCCTGATAATGGTGGCCACGGTGAACCTACTCAGGTTTGGACGGACTCTTAGTCCTGCTTCAGCCATTGTCATGCCATGGACAATGACATGGTCAATGACTGTTGCTCGCATCTCGTCCGTAATGATGGTGCGAGGTTGTCTTGCTCTCCCTCCTGGACCTTCTCCTCTCCCTTGTTGGCCTCCTCCTCTCCCTTGTTGGCCTCCTCCTCTCCTTTGTTGGCCTCCTCCTCTCCCTTGTTGGCCTCCTCCTCTCCCTTGTTGGCCTCCTCCTCTCCCTTGTTGGCCTCCTCCTCTTCTTCCATGGCCAGCTCTTCTCCCTCCTCTGACTCGAATTCCTCTTCCCCTGACTCTGCCTTCATCCATTGTGTTGGTTTGGAATCTTCAGCAAACTGTGCACTCTGAACTTGCTTTTATACATGTGGTCACAGCATTAGCAACAAGTGTCTGTGAATTTTGAGTCGTTGTGTGTAATGATTGACGCCAGGTGTGTTCATTGTGTTCAAATATTGCTGACTGTGGCAAGCATTTTGCATTACATGAGCTTTCATTTGAGAATATGAGCAGAGTTCTTATGCAACTTGTGTTTTAGCAAGGGAAAATGTGTTAAGATTTATGAGAACGGAGGATTGTGGTTTGTGAATTGTGTCTTCATGTGAAATGTGTTTATGGTATTGGAAAATGATGGCTAGATTTGGGAAATGTGTTTAGACAACTGGTCATTTGGTTTAGAGGATTGGCTTTTGTGTTTTAGCATTTGAGAAAAACTGTAAACATTCTGTGAGGGGGGGCGCGAGGATCAGGGTAGGAAACCACTTCTCTTCACACTTTCTCATATGGGAGTACACACCTCTAAAATGGTTCGCAATCCACCACCAAACTCAAAGCATAAGTTTGCCAAGAAGGACAAAATTGCAATAAACATCATAACATCATTTAAACGAAATGTCATCGTTTGACAATTTTTTGTCAAAAATATTGCATCTGTTTGTTGTTTAGATTGTGCTAAAAAACACTTGGAGATGGTTGGCAAGCACCTCATGAGACTCTACGAAGATCCCCGCTTCAGAAAATTTTCTCAATGGATTGATGATTGCCTCTTTTTACTGGAAGGCGGGACTTTCTTCGGATTGCCATATTGAGCAGTCTCTCCCCAATCACAGGAACGGCAGTGGCGCATCAAGTTAATCGGTGCGTTCCAAACGGGATATATCGCCCTCCGAAGGGCACTTCAGAGTGAAAACAATCATGGCCGTCACCTTGAAAGGTCGTTCCAAAACGAATTGCTTATAACTGGCCACTTCAAAGGGCCCTTCGGAATGACGGATTTTGAAGGCTACAAATGATGGACACTTTGAGATTCCCCTATGAATCTTTGTGCAGAGACGGTGCCTCCTTATGGGCATGGGATGATGATGCGGAAGGTCACTTCTAGAAACTTGTGTGGTGCCATACACCCTTCAACCCTTCGAAGCTCTCACTCCAGAGGATGAACTTTTCGAAGGACTTAGGGCATAGGGACGAGCTATCTATTATCTTTGCTTTCTCAATTTTTGCTAAGAAACAAGCTGATGAATATCAAAACGCTCAAATCGAATTTGTTTTAGATCATGTGCTGTTACAATGCCTTGAAAGCCTGTCTAAAACCTTTCTTTTAAAGCAACTTTAGAACTTTGATGCTGCTTATAAAGTCAACGAGGCAGCGAGGCTACAAGAGGTTTCAGACGCAACCTACAAGGCAGCTGGCTGATTTTATATATTGAGGCGATGAAGGGAAAAACAGTGAAGGGAAAAACACGAGCTTGGAGGAATAGTGCTTAGAGTTAAGAAAAAGGAAGAAGAGAGAGAGTGAGAAACAGAATCTCAGACCCTCAGAAACAGAGGAGAGTGGGCCGCAGTAGATTATTGGCTTTGTGTGGGAGTCGCAGGCACCACACTGCCACAAATATTAAAACAAACTCTCTCGAACCGACCAGAGAGAAGATCTCAGAAACGGGACAACAGCCCTGAGACTGATTAGCGCCACAGTTAGGCTCGCGCTCATGCTAATTAGCTCTCCAACCAATAAACTTCATTCAGAGAAGAGTAATTCAAGAGAAGGGAGGTGGGGAGAGAGAGAACAGTCATGAGCTGTGGGGTTCAAATGAGATGGTCTCAAGATGACAAGCATATCTAGGTCATCAGTACTGTCAGGAACTTGGCTCGTTGGTGAGATAGTCCTGAAACTTTTTTGCTATTTTTTTCCCTCATTTTCGAGTAAGATCACATTGTAGCGTACAGTTTTGTCTTTTTTAATTGCACAGTCATGCAGTGTTCTACATACACTTAACACACATTCCTGCAATACTGTGGTGTTAACCAACCCCAGCTCCAAAGAAGAGGGGTGATAAGAGTTACCGTCAATTGGAATTCAACTAATGTAAGAGTATACAATTACTCAATCACATGTAAATTTTAAGACATGAATAATTCATATTAATTTAAATGCTCTCATCCGTATGTTTTTTCAATAGGGTACCGTCTGTTTTTGCACCCTTTAGGAGTGGGGCTTCATTATTGCTTTTTTAATCATATGTATGTTTTTTATATAATTCACATCCTAATTGACTACGTCATAACATTTTCTTACGTCACTAAGCTTTCCTGTAGCTAAGTGTTTAGAGCTTTGCATTAACAACGCAAGGATGTGCATTCGATCCCAGGGGAAATACCTATGTAAAATGTATAGGATAAAGCAATGTAAGTTGCTTTGAATAAAAGTGTCTGCCAAATGCATAAATGTAAATCTATATAAAGGTCACATCAGTACATGCTACTTGATTTAAGAATTCTTGAGAAAGCTTGAGACATCTTTGCATTCACACGCCTATAGAGTACGTTGCAAAGCAACAAAAAAGCGTCCAATTAAACTAAAAATATTATGCAAATCAATAATTATATACATTGTCAATAAATATAAGTAATACAGGTAGATTGACACAGCTTAATTTAGGTTACATTTCTTACTTTTATTTATTTTGCTGACATCCAAATTAGTTCATTTAAAAATATTAACACACAGGCCTAACAAATAAAACAAAAACTAGAATACATAAAATGGCAACATTAACAACAACGCATAACATCATTATATGAATAGTCAAAAAATAAAATCTAGTGGCAGAAAGAAATTTGCATGTAGACTGACACAGTTTAATTTAGGTTATTATTTTCAAATATTTTTATTTATGTTTCTATTATTTATTTTATTTATTTATTTTTGCTGACATCCATTTTTGATGATGTAAAAACATAAACACATAGCAAAAAAAAAACATAAACACTAGAATAAATGCAATCGCAACATTAACAACAACACATGACATAATTATATAAATAGCACCTAAAATTTATATTTTTGGCAAAAAGTAAGTGTAAACGGACATTTTTTACATAATTGTATTTATTTATTTATTCTTTTATTCAATTATTTTTGCTGACAATACTGTTAGGTAATATAAACCATAAACACATAACTAAAAACAAAAACTAGAATTAAGTACAACAACAACATTTCCTGAACATTACGTAACCTAATTATACAAATAGTCAAAAAATGTAAAGTTAGTGACAAAAAGTAGCTGGGAGATACATTTATAAAAATGTTTTAATATATTTGTTCAAATATTTATTTTTGCAGACATACCCATTCGATAATGTTAAACATAAATTACAAAAAAAAACTAGAATAACATTCAACAGCAACAAGATCAGCTTAATGAAAAAACACAACATATCATTCAAAGAGTAAAGCGAGGCTATGAATTCAGTTATCTTTCAGATCGGGAGGCCTCCACTTCAGATTAGATTGTAATATGGGACAGGACGGCCTTACTGATGGAATTTCAGAGTCCATTAAAGCAGAACCAATGGAAGGATTGGACCAGACATTAAACGATCCGAATCCAGAATGGAGAGGCTGTATCAGCCACATCTGTTAAGAGCATTATTGGATTAGAACAATACGGTAGAAGAGGCATACCGGCAAAAGAGGAGATCAATCAATACAGGTGATTTTTTTCTTTTGGAGCAAGTGCTCGGACATGCGGTAATATATCTGCTCTCTGTACTCTCCTTCTCACCGTGTCCTGTCCTCCGCTCGGGCATTCGGATCCATCTGTGAGGATGATCCGCCCACTTTTGCACTTTCTCCAGCAGTTCTCTTTGCGGGAGTGATCAGGGTCGGTTCTAATATGGAGAAATTTGAGAAGCTGTCTGTGTTATCATTGCTGTTGAGTGTGTTCCAGCCAGTGTCAGTGTACTACATTCAACCCTGATTTATGGCAAGTGTTTATCACATGCAGCCTGCAGAAAAGAGGATGCTGTGGAAAGCGTGCTGGGGATTTGACTTTAACACCACCTTGTCTTTCAGAAGAATCCCAAGCTAGTGTTTCTGTATATGAAATTTAAAAGCTTTTCATTGTATCATTCTGATTCTATCATGTACAGTATAAAATTATTCCTATGTTTAACAAGGCATTAAGCATTTTGAAATGGGATATGTTTGGTATAGCGGTACACCATGTGTCAGTGCACCAGAAAGTGTTTCATCTGGCATTTTAACAAGAATCACAATCTCTAAGTATGTGTATATAGTGTACGTTTATGTGCATCCCTGAAATCTAGCTAAAATTATACACTTGACCTTTAATGATAGTTGCCATATGCATACGTTTACATCTATTCATTTAGCAGATGATCTGATCCAAAGCAAATCGTGTACTACATTTTTTGATTGAGATTTACTTAAAAGAATAAAAATTTATTCACATTTGGCTTATTTATACAGTACTTTTATATCCCGTCTTAAAACGTAAATATTCAGGTTTATATAGGCTAGTAGTAATAATATAATATAAACAAAAAATAAATAGTAAACTAAGTATGATGCTGTGTTCACTAAAGGAAAAGTACAAGTACGACTAAACTAGTAGTTTACTGAGAGGATACATCAAAATGTACTTATATACTTGTAAGTGTACTTTTTCAAAACTACTTGGAACAAAATGTATATACTTTTCAGTTTTTTTTTTATTTTAAGTATGCTTCACTCACTTACTAGTACAACATTTTGAGTAAACATTTTGAGTGACTGTCCCTGTCACTATACTAGGGCATTTGGACCCACACAGACCACAGGGTGAGCACCCCCTGCTGGCCTCAAAAACACCTCCTCCAGCACCAACCTAGTTTTTCCGAGGAGGTCTCCCATCCAGGTAGTGACGAGGGTCAACCGTGCTTAGCAATTTTAAATGAAAGTGACAGATGAATACACTAAATGGAGATTACTACCTGGTGGACGAGAGGCCAAGGGCTCGCACATACACGGAGCTCATCGGAAGAGAGTGCAAACACAGAAGAGGCGTTCACGTGGCCACATGCAACTCACACCAAACAAGTCCGGAAATAGGGAACTACATTTACATTTATGCATGTGGCAGACGCTTTTATCCAAAGCGACTTACATTGCATTATCCTACACATTTATACTTAGGAATATGCAATCCCCTGGGATCGAACCCACAACGCAATGCTCATACCAATGAGCTACAGGAAAGCTACAGGAAAGTACCACTAGTTCATCTATTACAGATACACAGCCGGGGGAAGTGGGGGTTCCGGGGGTGCTGCAGCACCCCTGGCGTCCAGCGAAAGAAAAACTGAAACACTGTCAAAGATAAATAAATTAAAGGTGCAGTCAGTAAAATCTTGCGGCATGGTCGTAAAATGCAACCAATCGCTCACTCCACCCCTCCCCCCATTCGAAACACTGCCACTGTCAGAACATGGCGAATTATATGCAAAGGGACCCGCGTTGAATGTAGATAGAAAAAGCTGATTCTAAGATAATAAAAACATAACGCTTCTTTGTGTAAGCTCTTCATACATCTCTTAAGACATAGTTATGTATTTTATATTGCATTTCTGTCAATAAATCCTCCAAAAAATGACATACTGGACCTTGAGAGACTATTTACACTAGGTTCACCCACCAATATATGATTGGAATACAGAAAGTGTAAGAACGATGCCATAATGATCAGTTACTCCAGTGGCAATAGGTGTAAAGTCTCTCATGTATGGGACAACATCATGTTGTCCCTGGGACAACATTTAATTCAAACCAATCAGATTTCAGAAATAAAGTTTAGTCTTCCAACCAGGATTAGGTGCTTCTAGACAATTGTCTTTCACTTATCATTTCCCTCTGATTTTAGGGGTAAGGTCAACGAAATATGTTGTCATGAAAACATCAACCACTTCAAAATCAGGTTGAGCAGTCTGTATAGCGTGACACAGGAGGCTGGGGCTCTAATCTAATGCCAGCATTTGTTTTCAATAAAATTGATTTAAGACTTAAAATTCAATTGTATTCATGAAGTTTAGGGTAAGGTGTTGGGGTGTAGGGCTTTACTATTTCAATAAGTTGCCATCATCTTAATATTTTTTACAAATATAATGATTTACACTCTGTTATTGCATTATGTTTAATGCACAAAAATACTGAGGTGCAAATAGTAATGTAATCTTCCACTATTTATAAGTATCAATAGCATCTAACTACTATTTCTACTTAATCCAAAGAAAATACAGCTATTTTCGTTCAGAGTAAAAAGCATTTATGCCTCGAGCGGGCTATTTGATATCTGTGTAAACAGACACTCCGTAAATGAAAATGTTTTATCAAAAATAAATTTAATAGATTTTATTAATGTGTCTATTCACTAATATCCATTAAAAACATAAATAACGTTACTGTTGCAATGTGACAACACAAGTGTCTCGTGACGTCACGGCGTTAGTGAAGGTCAAGTGGCACGACTCATGAGCGGTCGACCCTGAAAGAAAGTTCACTTTCGGAGTTTTGCATGCAGGCCAGCAGTAATGTAAGACATTTATTTCTTGATTTGAGACTGTGGCTAGGTCACAATGTGTACGGGTTGATTTCTATGAGCTGTAGCCGTGCACTAGCCGTGCACTTGTGTTTAATCGTGTGACTGTTTTACCCATGGTTTTTGTGTGGGTGGTTGAGCTGCTAGTTTCTTTCAACAGATTGTGCTTTGGCTATAAGCTAATTCTAAGTTTATAAACATTCGGATGTACGCGCATCTTGGTTTCAGACAAACCCGGAAGAGACTAGAGAATTAAAAGTACACAAAATATTTAGACTTAGAAAGATTATAGGAACCTTACCTGAAATAAAATAAACACAGATCCGGATGATTTCGTCAGGCAGCCTGTTCGTTTAATACGTCATTAAACGAACAGTTGAGCTTAAAATGGAAAATTTAACGACGGTATTCCATAGGAAATAATACCATAATGTTTGCCATTCCTATTCTGACGTTCAACAACACAAAAACACGTTTTTGAATGAATTGTCTCCTCCGTTACACTCATTGCTGCTTTGTTTCCACCGAATATCTGCAACCAGTATGCGCGCGCAGCTGGCAATGACGGTACCGTGACGTCTACTCCAAATTGGTCGTGTTTGTTTTCATGCTTTATCCTACAATCACACTGGCACTCAATCTTCTTTAATCTCGGCAGCAATTAATTTTTGCCTCCGTTATTTATAACATTAAACTTAAGCGGCTCGCCCATGGCACTGTCATAACTATGCCCTTACAAAAAATAGGATCACAGCACCCCCTGCACAAAAAACGTGACTTCAGCTATGCACAGATACAGTCATTATCACAGATGGATAAATAATTAAAAAATGTGGCGACGATAAATATACCTGGGCGGACCGTTTAAGTAACTGCATTGTATGGAAAACACTGAGCGCCTTTGTTTTTAAGAGAGTGAGGACCCCTGGTTTAGGGGTTTTACATTTACATTTATGCATTTGGCAGACGCTTATATCCAAAGCGACTTACATTGCATTATCCTATAAATTTATACATAGGTATGTGCAATCCCGTGGGATTGAACCCACAACCTTGTGTTGTTAACGCAATGCTCTTACCACTGTGAAGACATGGTTGTGTATATTATATTGCATATATGTCAATAGATCTTTCAAGAAATAACACAAAGCCCCTTTAAAGTTTGAACATTTTGGTATTTTAGAGAACTTTGTGAGACAGGTGGCGAAGTAATCTACATTAGGTTTAGTTGTGAAGTTGCAACATACAACAGGAGAAACTTTGGGGGATATACTTAACCCACATTCCTTGCTAGATCCTGAGGAATGACATCCTGCTCTCTACCCAGGGGATGCTGATGCCTAGGAACTGAACCCTCTCTTCTAATCACACATCTCCCCTCCCCTTCATCTCTTCAGTTCCTCACCACTGGAAATGCTGTGTGAATCATTGATTGTCATGAAGACTTGAACATCATGTTTGGTATCGTTTTAAAGGTCATGGCGCAATGGGTCTAAGAGTTTATTTGAGCTTTTTAACTAAAAGGTGTGGCTTTCCCAGGTAATCTTGTTTACAGATAGATTGAGATCCCATTTGATGCTCTCTTCAGCCACGAGAGAAACCAAACAAACTAAATTCCACAATGACCATTGAGTTTATGACTCTTTGTTTCATCTGTCTTTAAAAGGTGAGTCAGGGCAGCACTATCTAGCCAGAACTTCCCACACAATTATTTTGTGTGTATTTATTGCCAGGTATGACTTTGTTTTGTTCCCTAGTTTGATGATCATTTTTATGAATCGAAACTGAATTATATTCTTTGAATTAATGTTGTACCTGCCTGGCATAATTAATTGTTATTATTGGTTTATTAAGAATTGTTCTGTTATTAAGAGACTGTTATTACCAGTAGATTGAGAGGAGCCTGCTGTTACCGCAAAATAAGTATGTCAGGATAGGATGGACTGGAGTGTTGATTTTTCAAATTTTTGGGCTCATTTACTAAGGCTCACTTGTACCAGATTTCCACCTATCACATGCTTTAGGCAGTTGCATGATCGTGACTGAAGAAACTATTGTTATGTTACAGAGCAAGGATGGGGCGGCCAGACTTAATGATATTAGTTTACCCGGCAACCTCTGACTAAGATCAGACTGACAGTTTTGTGACCGTGAGATCCATGTACTCGGCCAGCGTGAGACTCTGTGAGAGACCAGGTCCCAGACGAAAGGATAACTGAGTATGAGAATTTAAATAATAGAACTCAAAATATTTGACAAAATTTTGATCAGCAACTAATTGGGATTTTGTCAGAATCGATTTCTAATTGGAGTCAGATAAAGATAAACTACAGCGCTTCTTCCGTTAAGAGCACCTAGGAAAGACAGAACACACCAGATACCTTCGCCCACGCTATTGGATTCTGTCGTTGGGCCGATGGGTTGCTCTTTACAATTAAAGATGCTTGTATTGACAATTTTTACCAACATAAGGCATATTTAAAAACTAAAATACTTTAAAATAAATTACATTGAAAAATCAGATATTGTAGTGAAAATGTAACAAGCACTGTAATGTGTTGCACACACATAAAAAACTATAAGGTGACAAACAATTTTTTTTTACAATGACACTTTTGGGACAGTGAGAGTACAACTAAATAGACGTGAGTGATTTGAGTTTTTATATAGCTTTCTCAAAACCACAAGTCAACGGGACAGCCTCTTGCAACTTGATAACCAACATACTCGTGCATAAATTAAACTCCAAATGGTATTTGATAGCCAAGTGATTAATGAAAGAGAGAGAGAAAGATCTTGCAGAGGTCAACAGCAGTAAAACTGCCCTCCATGGCTTTTTACTCACCATCCAGTAAAACAAGAGCCCGGAAGCCAAATTGGTATTTAATGAGAGAGCACATTGGTTGATCACTTCAGCCACCCAAGAGTTTATGAAGTAACCACTGGTCCGCTTAATTAAAGAACCATCAGCCCATTTAGATTTCCAAGAGTTGCAAAATTACTATATTGGCTCCGACTCCAGCCAATAAGCAGAAGCCCAAGTGCATTTTTCAAAAGCAGGGGAAAAGAAGCAGGGGATTATATATCAGCAGCAATAGAGACTCTGAGAGAAGTGACCGGAGAAGTGGGTAGGGAGGGTGTTTGTGTACTCTGCAGGGTGCACTGAGAGATGCTCAGGTAACATTGTTGTCCGTGTTGTCTATTACAGTCACGACGGCAGTACATAAAGTGAGGCAGTGCTGTCTATCGCTCTCCCCCTCCTCATCACTCCAGCTCGGACTAGTGTTGCTCAACATCAGTAAGATAGAATCTTGTTTCTTTAATCCATTACAGTCTCACATTACCAACACAACACTAACACATCTCAGTTCGCCATGGCCTGCTGCTTGGAAATAAAAGTGCCTCATTTAATCGGCTCATTATTTTCCCAGAAGACCCTCTTGCTCGGATTTTTGTGCCTACTTGCACAAATCTCACGGAGCACTATATTGTTTTGTATCCAAGACAAATACTTTCAGAAGAAGTCCAAAATTGTTGTTGCACAAACTCTTGTGATTATACCGTGTTACACAATTTTACACATTGCTTGGTTGAAGACAGATTTCCCACCTTAAAAACAACATAGGAAATGCGGAAAAAATACACTCTAAATAACTCATTTTGTGTTCAGTTAAGGACATATATTTACTGTATTTACTGAACACATCTCTGTGTTATTTCTTGGGACAACACGTTTTGTGTTACTTTTAAAAATCAACACAAAATGTGGTGTTACACTTAATATTTCCTCATCACTCTTGATCTCGACTTAACTTCTCCAGACACTACACATGCCTCCCCACTGGTCACATTCCGACGCAACCTACGATCACTCTCTCCCTCCCGCCTATCCTCTGCAATCTCTGCTACTCTCCCACCCCCTAAACAGTTCTCTCTCCTTGATACTAACACCGCCACCCACAACCTTTGCTCCACACTTACCTCCTGCTTAGACATCTTATGCCCTCTGATATCTAGGCCATCTCGTGCATCTCCTTCTGCCCCCTGGTTATCTGATGTTCTCCGTGAGCATCGCGCCTCTCTCAGGTCCGCTGAGAGAAAGTGGCGCAAATCAAAAGAACCCACTGACCTCTCTCTCTACCAGTCTATTCTCTCTTCCTTTTCTGCGGATGTCTCCTCTGCGAAAACCCAATACTACCACACTAAAATCAACAACTCTCCTGACCCTCGTACTCTCTTTAAAACCTTTTCTGCCCTCCTTTGCCCGCCTACCCCCTCACCTCCTTCAGACTTAACAGCTGACGATTTTGCATCGTTCTTTGTAAAGAAAACGAACACCATCAGCAATCAATTCTCTGCGCCACCACCTCTTGACCACAGTCAATCCCCAGACACATGCTCGTTCCCCTCGTTCTCTCTCCTATCTGAAGAGGAAGTTTCCAAGGCAATTTCTTCTAACCACCCGACTACCTGGCCCCTAGATCCCATCCCCACCCATCTCCTCCAGGCCATCTCTCCATCAGTTGTACCCTCTCTGACTCACATTATCAACTCGTCCCTCACCACTGGCACATTTCCTACTCTCTTCAAAGAGGCCCGTATTACCCCACTACCAAAGAAGCCTACTCTTAATCCTGCACTGTTAGAAAACTACAGACCGGTATCCCTACTCCCCTTCGCTGCTAAAACTCTAGAACGTGTTGTCTGTAACCAGCTCTCATCCTTCCTCATCCAGAACAACCTCCTGGACAGCAACCAGTCTGGGTTCAAGAGCGGTCATTCCACTGAGACTGCGCTGCTCTCTGTTATCGAAGCCCTGAGACTGGAAAGAGCTTCCTCTAACTCATCTGTTCTCATCCTACTGGATCTATCTGCCGCCTTTGACACTGTTAACCATCACATCCTCCTGTCCACTCTCAAGGCTATGGGGGTCTCCGGAATGGTGCTACAATGGCTCAGGTCTTACCTCTCAGGTAGGTCATTTAGAGTATCTTGGAAGGGTGAGGTGTCTGAGTCCCAACATCTCGACACAGGTGTGCCTCAGGGCTCAGTGCTTGGTCCGTTGCCATTCTCTGTATACATGACATCCCTTGGCTCTGTCATTAGGAAACATGGCTTTTCCTATCACTGCTATGCGGATGATACACAACTCTACCTGTCTTTTCGCCCTGACGATCCGACTGTCTCAGCACGCATCTCAGCTTGCCTAGCCGACATCTCACTCTGGATGAACGGCCATCACCTGCAGTTGAACCTTTCAAAAACCGAACTGCTTGTAATCCCGGCTGATATAAAGACTTATCACAACCTTTCCATTCAACTGGGCTCATCAACCATCACACCTTCCAGAAAGGCAAGAAACCTGGGAGTGGTGATCGATGACCAGCTCAACTTCACAGATCAAGTTGCCAGCACCACCCGGTCCTGTAGATTCATCCACTACAATATCAGGAAAATTAGACCCTTCCTATCAGAGCATGCTACGCAAGTCCTAGTACAGGCTCTAGTCCTGTCCAAACTGGACTACTGCAATGCACTACTGGGAGGACTTCCAGCTTGCACAACCAAACCTCTACAGATGATCCAGAATGCTGCGGCAAGAGTCATCTTTAATGAACCGAAGAGAGCACACGTTACTCCTCTACTCATTACGCTACATTGGCTCCCTATAGTCGCTCGCATCAAATTCAAGACTCTGCTCCTGGCCTACATGACCACCACTGGTTTGGCACCAACTTATCTTCACTCACTAATGCAGACATATGTACCCGCCAGATCCCTACGCTCTGCAAACGAACGGCGTCTTGTGGTGCCATCCCATAAAGGTAGAAAATCTCTCTCGCGCACCTTCTCCGGATCTGTTCCACCTATGTGGAATGATCTGCCTGCTGCTACAAGATCTGCAGATTCTGTAGCCATCTTCAAGAAACGCCTGAAAACCCATCTCTTCCGCCAACATCTTACTGTTCTGTTCTGACTCAAGTTTCTTCTCTACTCTTTTCTTCTCTACTCGTTTCTTCTCTACTCTAAAAAAAAAACCTCTTCTTTTTTATTGCACTTATGCTCTTGTGTACTTATGCTGTCCTAATTGCTTCCATTACCTACCCCACTTGTAAGTCGCTTTGGATAAAAGCGTCTGCTAAATGACTAAATGTAAATGTAAATGTAATAAATAGTTAAAATTAACACATCCATTTGAAGAGTGTACTATAATGTGCCAATGTACCAAGAACACATCTTGGCTTGATAAACTAAATTTATAATTTTTTTGCAGGTCTACACTGGAACCAAACTGAATTGCAAAAATAATGGCCCACAGATATCATAACATTATTTTAAATATGATGAATGGAACAATTACGTTGGCTTTGCAAGGCTTCATGTATTATTTTTGCAATTTGTTTGGTGCCTTTCAAATCTCAGTGATGCTTGTGTTTAATTAAAAATGCTACTTAAACATTGCTTCCAATGTTTCTTACATGTCTTGTAAGTACAGTATTTGTGAAAAATGTTGAAAAAACGCTTTCAAAAATGTGAAAAAACATGCCAGTAAATGACATGAAGAGAATAAATTAGGACATTTTGGATGAACTTTCCCTTTAAGAGATTTTGTGGACTCAACATCTACAACGACAGACACAAAGTCCAGAGGAATAACCACCTGGTACAGAATCAATTACTTGGATGAATGAGAACAAACACTTTTTTAGATTTAAAATATATTTCCAAGCTCTTAACTGAAAATGCATTGTATAAATGGATAAAAGATTAGTGAAGAACAAAAGTGAAAAAAAAAACAAGCTGGGTGTAAATATGTTTTACAACATCTCAAAGGCAACGTCAGTTCTCTCTTCTGCTTTGCTTACCTTTCTACTGTAAACGTTGGCCTCTTTTCTATTTATACATGAAAACAGATAAACATAAAGTATGTGTCAATCTGAGCTAAATTCCAGCACTCTGTAATATTTCTCCTGATGAACTACTAAAACATTAGAACACTTTCCACAAGGATATAACAATAACACAAGACAGCAATACAATATTTCTGGAGATTCTCTGTGGGATGGATTAGTCTGGAATGCTCCTCTCTCAAGCTGATAATATTAATATGATTTTATGGCTAAGTTTGGTACTCTCCCCAGCAATAATCTTTTCCTAATTACATTTTTTCTTACTATTATCCCACTCAAAGGTCTTAAACATGTTTTCTTTCATTACAATTAAAGCGTCTACTAAATGCCATAGAGGTTTTTGTTTAATTAACCCATACACCTTTGTTCTTGCCGGAGGCAAAGAGAAAACGCATATCTGACAATAAATCACGATAAAACAAATGCATGTTAGAGAAGAGAGTGTAGGTTGTCGGTGTGCACCGCTCATTAAAATCGCTGTACTTTTAAATTATTCATACGCTCTTGTTTTGTTATAACTGTTGATCCATAGCAATTGAAAAGCACAAACCAGTCAGTCGATTTGTGCATGATCTGTTTATTAAAAAGGCGTGAGCTTGCCTTGTTTTTCTGATGGAATAATTCTGAAACTCCCGAAGCACAAAATCCAAATAAATCAAATTAATTAACAATGTAATTGATTTCATTACTTTTCATGCAAAAACAACATTTTTTAAGGAGAAATGCGATAGAGGCAAAAATTTGGATCACAAGGCAAAGGTTCGGCACATAACAGTTTGCCTAGAGGGTAAGTCACTCTTTAATTACACCACACAGAGCTGTGAGGCATTCAGCAACCCTTTAATCACACCACCAGTAATGGTAGCACACATGGAACTTGCAACCAGCCATGCAAACTAAATTCATGCCCCCCTCTGTCATCTCATAGCTTCAACACAAAATTCAGTAAGTTTGACAAAGTCAAAAATAATAGAAAACTTTGTGCACAAATAATAAATAATAGAATAGAATATACAGTCAGGTTGATACATATTGGGACATCGACACAATTCTAACATTTTTGGCTCTATACATCACCACAATGGATTTCAAGTGAAACAAGCAAGATGTGCATTAACTTCAGACTGTCAGCTTTAATTTGAGGGTATTTACGGTGTAGGAATTACAACAGTTTGCATATGTGCCTCCCACTTGTTAAGGGACCAAAAATAAAGGGACAGAATAATAATCATAAATCAAACTTTCACTTTTTAATACTTGGTTGCAAATCCTTTGCAGTCAATTACAGTCTGAAATCTGGAACGCATAGACATCACCAGACGCTGGGTGTTATCCCTGGTGATGGTCTGCCAGGCCTCTACTGCAACCGTCTTCAGTTCCTACTAGTTCTTGGGGCATTTTCCCTTCAGTTTTGTCTTCAGCAAGTGAAATGCATGCTCAATCGGATTCAGGTCAGGTGATTGACTTGGCCATTGCATAACAGTCCACTTCTTTCCCCTCAAAAACTCTTTGGTTGCTTTTGCAGTATGCTTTGGGTCATTGTCCATCTGCACAGTGAAGTGCCGTCCAATGAGTTCTGAAGCATTTGGCTGAATATGACCAGATAATATTGCCCGAAACACTTCAGAATTCATCCTGCTGCTTTTGTCAGCAGTCACATCATCAATAAATACAAGAGAACCAGTTCCACTGGCAGCCATACATGCCCACGCCATGACACTACCACCACCATGCTTCACTGATGAGGTGGTATGCTTAGGATCATGAGCAGTTCCTTTCCTTCTCCATACTCTTCTCTTCCCATCACTCTGGTACAAGTTGATCTTGGTCTCATCTGTCCATAGGATGTTGTTCCAAAACTGTGAAGGCTTTTTTAGATGTCGTTTGGCAAACTCTAATCTGGCCTTCCTGTTTTTGAGGATCACCAACGGTTTACATCTTGTGGTGAACCCTCTGCATTCACTCTGGTGAAGTTTTCTCTTGATTGTTGACATTGACACACATACACCTACCTCCCAGAGAGTGTTCTTGATCTGGCCAACTGTTGTGAAGGGTGTTTTCTTCACCAGGGAATGAATTCTTCGGTCATCCACCACAGTTGTTTTCCGTGTTCTTCCGGGTCTTTTGGTGTTGCTGAGCTCACCGGTGCGTTCCTTCATTTTAAGAATGTTCCAAACAGTTGTTTTGGCCACGCCTAATGTTTTTGCTATCTCTCTGATGGGTTTGTTTTGTTTTTCCAGCCTAATGATGGCTTGCTTCACTGATAGGGACAGCTCTTTGGATCTCATCTTGACAGTTGACAGCAACAGATTCCAAATGCAAATAGTACACTTGAAATGAACTCTGGATCTTTTATCTGCTCATTGTAATTGGGATAGTGAGGGATAACACACACCTGGCCATGGAACAGCTAAGAAGCCAATTGTCCCATTACTTTTAGTCCCTTAAAAAGTGGGAGGCACATATGCAAATTGTTGTAATTCCTACACCGTTCACCTGATTTGGATGTAAATACCCTCAAATTAAAGATGACAGTCTGCAGTTAAAGCAGTTAAAACATATTGTTTGTTTCAATTGAAATCCACTGTTGTGGTGATAGAGCCAAAAATGTTAGAATTGTGTCGATGTCCCAATATTTATGGACCTGACTGTATACCAATATTACATACATGGTATTTTCTATGTTGTAAAATCACATGATTTTTAGGGACACATCATATTACATCAAATCTTGTTTTTTAGTTTGTGTTGATGTTTTTGGTCTCTGTTGCACTTTTTCGGTAAACAACACCCAAGTTCACCTGAAAGTGGAGCAACACAAACCTTTTCAGGGGTCTTGGCTAGCTTGTTTGGTGCACACCAAAGTTCGGACAGCAGCATTCACACTTATTCAAATGAAAGACACTAACAGAGAAATTGCTTTAAAGTTTGTTTTCATTGAACATTGCCATACCAAGTGTGAACACACCCTAAAAATATTATTGTGTAGCATCAGATCAGGACTCAAACAGCACAATTTTATCCAACCACAATCCCAAAGTAAGCATAGAAAAGTCCTCCCTGTATGAAAAAAATAATGAGCAAAATACTATGATTTGTCAGTTTGAATAAACAAAAGAGATGTTAGCTAATTTTCACCTAAACATTAATATAATACCTAATCACCAGGTCGCTTTTGGTTCCCACCCCTAGTAAAAAGTGAATGGGAAAAACGAGTTTTGTGAGGAGACGAGAAAGAGGGGTGTAGAAATGGAGAAAACGAGACGGCCTGTTCTGACCTCTCTCTGGACGTGTATAGTGGTGTGTGCCAGTGTGTGAGTACGGGGATGTATATGTTTGTTTTTTCTTCAGTCAGTTCAGATTATGATCAGTAACAGAGGTGTGAACTCAGTTTCACTGACCACAGGCTCATTCCCGCAAGTATGTGCTACAGATTACAGCCCACTTTTCACACGACCACGTTGTTCAGACATCCCACTCTCATGAGACCCAGACTGAAAGACAATGTGTTTTCTCGGCTTGTCTCTCAACACCAGTCAGCCTGTTTACTCAAACACTGTTCTTACTGTTGAGTTTCCTTGAGATAAAAATCAGTGGCTAAAAATGTTCACAGGGGCTTAGGTAATACCCACCTTTCAGGGAAAAGGTTCTTTGTGAAGAATCGTTTAGGCATTCCTCAACTTTTTGTATAATACAGTTCGTTTGGAAAGGAGCAATACTTTTTCCATTTGGTTGTTTGGCACAGTGATCAAACCCAATACACTCAAATAAACATAATGGAACTGAATGAAACATTTTGACAACATTTTTTACAGGTGCAGAAGCTCTGCTTTTGATGGTTGATGTTATCATGTTTGCTCATTAAAATTCTACAAAGATAGAAAGATTGTTCTTTACCTGTATATGTTTTAATATTTGGTACATACGAGACGGATGTAACTACACTGTTTAGACCACATTGCAAAACGTAAACAGTCCAGAAGCACTTCTCTGTTTCAGTTTACAACGGTAAACTTTTTTTCAGGTTTTAAAATTATAAGGAAATAGAGTATGTGGCACTATGAGAGGCCGAGGATTGTTTATTGGTGCAGTTCTTCAGAAAAACACAACGTGAGAGTTTCTCCAGTAACCAGGTTAAGTTCAATGATCAACAGAAAATGTCCTTGATTAACAACTTAAGTCTCTTCATCATCAAAAAAGGTCGACTTAAAGTTCTCTACAGAGGGCTGTTCCATAAAACAAGATTATGAAATAAACAAGGCTTGTTTTGGTAAATCAGACTTATTGTCAGTCGATTCGGTTTCATAAAGCAAACTTTATAAATACTACCTCCGTTAGAATGGCAATTTATGCTGGGAAATTAACCTGGTCCGGGGCAGACTAACTGTCAGGCTAAGCCTTAGTTGTTGCTATAGCTTGAGGTCAACCTAATGTGATGATGTTACCACTGATTCTCTGTCATGATGCAATATCACTTTACTGAACAGTATAATAAAAAAATGTAAGAAATCAATTAAATATATTATAGAACACAATAATAAATGAATATATTGTCTGTTGTCATACACCTGTGTTTGATTATATCACTTTAATATACTGTAAATGTTTAAACTAATGTCGATAAAGTTTGAATTTAAACATTCCCGAATAAATTGTTAATAGCTGTAACAATTTTAAACAATTATATTGGCCAAGAAGATGTAAAACCTTATAAGAAGTTATAATTTTTTGTAGCCTTGAAACTTATTATTAATTTGACTAAAATTGTTTTATTGTAGGCTATAGCTGCTGGCTGCAGAGAATGAATACTATTAAATAGTGTTGAAACAACAGGTCCTGTGTCACTGTCATATGGCAGTTTTTCTTTTCTAGTTGTTGGATTTTCAGGTTTAACTTTCAGCTTTATTAACTTTTCAGCTATATTGCTTTTTGTGGGGAGGTGGAGCTTGTACACAGCCTTTATTTTCTTTGCATTATTCTGTAGGAACAGAAAAAATCCTTTGATGGGGTAGAATTGGCATTTTGTTGTAATGACTCCATATTCGCTTTGTCCAGGTCGTCCCAGTCTACAGTGTCCTGCAGACAATCAGATTTGCAAAATACACAATGTGAGCACCTCAACACACAAGTGGGGCTTCAAATCTAATGTGCAAAAAGTGATTGTGTATACCTAGACTAACCTGTGAACATACAGACACATTATTCTGAATTGTAGATGGTGGTCTGAAATCAAGATTTAAAGTTTGTTAGTCACTGCTTTAAACTCTTTAAGAGATTTACTTAGCACTGTAATTTAATACATTTTATACACAATAAAATCAAGTAATGTAGGTTTAACATTTTTGTACAATATATTTTAATATCCCTTTTCCTTGCTTACTGTTTGAAAAAAATTGTAGCAAACATTTGTATATAGTATTATTTCATTTATTTGTATTAAAACAGGCTAAATGAAAAAAAAATGAACACTTTGTGCTTACTGCATCCATTGAGTCTTTTCCTTGAGATTTTTGGGAATTTCTTGCCAATCTTTCCTTCTGGTTTCGTTATTTGCAGCGGTAGTACCACAGTTTCGTACATTTGAGGTTTAAATTCTGCACACGTTTTGCCGAAGGTGGCCGTAATGCACCAATACGCTGGATGTCAACTGCCGTTATGTTATGCTTGGCAAGTTCCCTACTTATATAGAGTATAGGATGTTGCTCACCTACCTGTGTCTGAGAAAGGACTGCCCCTAGACCCACCTCAGAGGCATCGGTTTGCACCAGGAATTATTTTGTGAAGTCTTAGGACTGCAATATTCGTCTGGTGCACAACATCATCTTTAGTTTGTTACATTGCCATGAAATATGCCCCCCTTCCCTACACTTGTAACATGTTCTTGGTTTACACGTTGTAGTTCCATCTGGGGTTTTGGGTTGGCTGGGATGCCTCCCTTGTGTGCTGGCCCACCTGGGGCAGGAGGCTTTAGGGAGCAACCTTTGTTGGGGCTGTACCGCATTTAGGGGCCGGGAATTTAACGTGTCTGTGCTGGCTTGGAATCTTTCAACAGCCTCCAGCATCTCTTGGGGAGAGTTTGGGTAATCCTGACATACAAATCTCAAATCTCAAAAATTGGTCCATTACCAGGGATTCGACAACTTTCGTTGATGATTAAACATTGGGCTTTAGACATTTCTTGGTCAGTCCCATCAGCTACTGCATCTATGTACGTGGAGGCTGGTCTTTCTTGAAGCTCCGCGCATTGAACCTTTGGGCAGTTCCAAGCTCAGGAAGACCACTACGACTTAATACTTTTTTCCTTCAGGGAGGCATAAGTGTTAGCTATAACAGGGTCTAAGTTGAAGAAGGCTTTCTGCGAATCCTCCGATAAAAAGGTGTCTAGTATTTTAGCCAACAGCCTTCTGGCCATCTTTCTCTAGTAGCAATGGTCTGAAACAATTAAATATGAATACAACAAAGCCTGAATTTAAATTGCCTATTAAACAGTTACACATTTTTAAAAGTGTCAAGAGCACCTACATAAAACCTTGATATTTAGATATTTTTGCAGAAATTGACAGTTAATTCACATAAATTCCTAAAATCCCAAGCTTCCTAGTTTCTCTGGATAGCTTCATATGTTAAATTCCAGGCGAGACAAAACAGAAAGACTTTTCACCTCCGCTTCGAAGCTTGGGAGTCGTAAATATCCCACGGAGAAACAAAAGGGCTATCAACACTATCAGTGAGAGCACCAACCTAAATTCAGGCCTTCTATGGAGTCTGAAGTGAGTGAAGGGGGTTTATGGGTCTTCTTTTAATGATTCCGACCATTTGGTTTATGCCAATGTCTATGCAATATTCTTTACAGATAAATACAATATTTTCTGTTTTTTAAGCCTAAATACAATTGGCAGAAGTGAAAGGCTAACACAAGGCTGACTCAACTATGGACGCCCAATATTGGTCATAACTGGTGTGTTTTACGTCATTTTGTTATCCACAGACATTGTTTTAGACGATTTACCAAAAACCCATTAAAAAAAACATTGACTTTGGGGCGATGGAACCGGAAGTCCCTTCCGGGGTTTGCATACAAACATAAATCATCTCCGAGGTAATCCATACAACCAACATGACCAACTCACAAACTGTATCTAAAACAACAAAAAACTGCTTTAGGACCAGTGTTGTTTACAGTATATCTTGCAAAATGTTCTAAACAGATGTCAGGTTGTGTATTGGCAGCTCTGCAGAGAAATAGTTTAACCTCTGTTGATGTTTTCCACCTGCTAGGTTTTTTAGGTCATATCTATCAGTGAAAAAACACGATGTTATTACCCAGCTCATTTAAGTTTCCACACATAATTTACCTCATTTGAACTGATTCATTTGATTGAGGATCACAAGGTAAACAAGCAAATGAGGTGCCCCAAATGAATCAGTGCAATCAGTTTACAATAAGACTTTTAGTGAATATAAAACACAATCCTGTCAAAGTTTTCCTGTTGAAGTTTTCATCTCTTCGCTAGATCAATTAATGAAAGAAGATAAAGATTGGGAATACGTTCTCTAGAATTTTTTTTGAATATTGCCTCAAAATTAACGTTTAATTGCTTTGTTGATTGATTATTGATTCAAGCCAGACAATGCAATTGTTTGAATATATTTGTCTTAAGGTAAATCCCATTGTATTTGGAATTTTGTACTGATCTCTATATTTTATGTACAACCATTTGCAAGAAATAAAAAAATGTAATTGCAAACTATTATTGTGTTATATTGCAACCCTATATGATAGGTAGAAACAAACTGAACAGTGAACATATTGGTCAGACTTCATCTTTCTTCCTTTCGTTTTTAATTTATCATTTGTAGTTGGCTTACTTGCTAATGTAGTGAGGCGTAGCTGGCAGGCTCAAGGCCATATGCTCACCTGGGACAGAAATAACCTAGATATGAAAGATCAAGGAGGAACGCATTGATTTTTTACTTTATGTCAAACCGGAGACATAAGACTCAAGGGATCCATTTAAGGGACTTCCCAGTTCTGCTGCATATACCCTAAAGGTGCTGATCGATCACCATTAAAATCTGCACTCACATGCTCTCTCACCTAAGGTTTGATCATAATGCTTTCCACAAAAGGTCGTTTCCGATATAACTTTAGTAGGGGCTTCCCCGTAGCCCAGTTCATAACATTCTGTTTGTTTCTTCTGGTGACGAGAGTTCTTTTTTTCTGGCAATGAGACACTTACAGATATATTATATTTGTGTTATTATTTCAGTTAAGCACCCAACAATATTATTAATTTTCTCTCCTTTTTCTCTAATACTGAGATAAACCGTGGCAATCTTAAAGAAAATATCACAGGGAATTTATTCTGTGCTAATTTTAAAAGTATTTTATGTCACCAGTGTTTGAAGATTTTATGACACCAATTTTAAAGTAGATGTGTGTATGGTCCACAATATTATATTTAAAATTGGGAACACTTCTAATGTTACTTTCGGCGAAAAACATCCCATGATTTTATTTTGATAACTATTAGATAATACCATTATTAGATTTGGGTTCACCTTTCGGCACAAAAGTGACCAAAAATGATATCTGTTGAAGTATACTTATACACAATATTTTTTATAATGCACCCTGAGGGTTCAAGTAAACCATCAAAATAAGCAAAACACCAAACTTTCAAGGTATTTGCTCGACGTAATTATTTGGCAATAAAGTCACAGCATGGAATATGGGTTTAATACTAATATATTAAACCTGCAAAGAAAAACAAAAAGCTCACAAATAAAGCAAACATTCACTACAATTTGAGCTATTATTAATATTTATAGAACAGTATTTCTCCTGAGCTATGCCTATATAACTTTGCTCATGTATTGTCTGTTATTTTTTGGTCCAGCCTATTAAATTCTTCTCAAAGCTGACCTTATGTTTATACACCAAGTACAACTATGCAATGGGAATACACAGTTGGTAATACATCCAAATAATAATATGGTCATAATATATTTAAACGCGCTATTCTTGATTTACAGTGACCACTAGCCTTGTATTATAGATTTGCCACGAATTGCTCAGTCCAGACACGACGGTGGCCAACAAAGTACAAAAAGATGTCGATCTCATGTTGACGCAGGGAAGAGATCATACGGCGAAAGACTGTAGAAAGAGCGATGTCTTTATTATAACATAAAATGAAAGGTCTGTGTATTGTAAGTATAAAAAGAAGGATAAAAGTCAGGCAGCAGCTAGGACTTGCGTTAATATTATAAAGACTTTTCAGCAGATAAGCGTTAGGACCTGGTACTCAGGCTTTCAGCAGATATACTCAAAGATATCTATGTAGTTCCCTTCCAGCAGAGAGACATTTGAGAGAAAGATCGTCTTAAAATCGCCCCGATGAGTTTGCTTTGATTCAGATCAGTATGTAAGTAACATTGGTTTTTCTGTTTGCTGGAACCAAGATATGTTGTTGTTGAAATATTAGCTTTGTGATGGAGCATATTTGAGCGTCATTATTTATCTGGATCCGAGAGAGAGAGAGAGCGCGTTGGCGCTAAAACTGTAGAGAGAGCGAGTTTTACTCTTTTACTCAATTATGAATAAACTTACATTTATTCCGCTGGTCACATATGCGTTCCAAAACGTCGAGTTAGATCCTTACGGATAACGGATCACCCGAGATCCGAGGGAGAGGAATCGCACGTTGTAGAGTTGTTTGTCCGTTAAGGGCTGCTGTACAAAACATGGCGGCGAATTCAATGGATGTAGGGCCGCTCTGTATGTAGATAGAGACAGATTATTCTAAGTTATTACAAACACTACGGTTCATTACGTAAGGTCTTTTTACACATCTGAAGAAATAGTTTTGGATAATATATTGCGTTACTGTCAATAAATCCTCCTAAAAACCCAGTATTGTTCCTTTAAATAAAAAGAAGCAAATATCAATTTACCGAAGTTGGATATCCCTTTTGACCAGGACTGTATAAGCTACAGATATAATGAACTTATATCTGTAGCTTGTACAGAAGAAGATGGCTTTATATTCTTTATTTTTTGGCTTCTTGAGGTTAATCAACTTTATCTAAAGGATAAACACTTTTCGGTACATTTTTTGTACAAAACCCTATTTGTTAAAGTGTTCAGCACAAAACAATATACTTAAAAATATGTGTAAAGTTAGACATTGGGCTGTTCTACAGTCTTAAAAATATTCAGCCCATCACGCTACAACATGAGGAGGCTGAAATGAAGGCAAAATTGAGCCTCCAACAAAACGCAGTGGGCCTCATTTTTGAAACGAGCGTACGACCGAAAACTGGGCGTATGGTCGTTTCCAGGGAAAACTTGACATTTGTCAATATGGGTGTGAGCGGTTGCTATGATCAAATCTCACAACAGGTCTCAGTTTTTGTACGCAAGTTTTGAGATAGGGTGAAGGTCTGTGTATGCTTTACCCTTTTGATAACTGAAAAGGAATTTGTCTTTTTCGTTAACAAATGTAAAAACAGATTCCTATGCGATTTCTTATTTTCATTACATTAATAAAGTATTTTACTTTCTAGCTTAATTATATGATCCTTTAATTGTTTGAAATAATAAGGTTAACGGATGCTTTAGTGTAAAATTGCAAGATTATGGCTATTTGGTTTGACAAATATGCATTTTAATGAAAACAGAATCACGCATCCTTTGATGGTTTTCGAGGCGTCTACACCTGGAATTTATAGGGCCCTGATATGTAAATCGTGACCATTTTCACACTCCACATTTATCAAGGTACAATCATTCGTACAATGAGTTTGGTGGCATAGATTTTTTTTAATCGCACGGGAACCCTATTGTGTGACGATTTCTGCGCACGGATCTGATTTCTATGTAAGATTGACAAATGAGGCCCAGTTTATTTTCCTTTCTTTCTTTCTCTCTTTCTCTCTCATTCTCTCTCTCTCGCGCGCAAGCACGCACGCACACACACAAACAGACAAACACACTAAAAAACTGAGATAAACTGTGTCAATCTACAGTAAAATATCACAGGGAATTTATTCTGTGCAGATTTTTGAAAAGCACATCTTTATTTCATATGCACACCATGGATCCCAGTGTCAACTCTCTCAAGATTCAGAATGTTGCATGATTCAGATAGCATTGCACTAATTACCAAGCATTAGCAAGCTGCATTAATGGTTGCAATTGGCAATCAAAACCCAACTGAGAAAGTAATGGTTGTTAAGAGATCGTTCTGTTTAGCATCAATCTGGTAGTTGGGCTGGTTTTATAGGGGCCAGTTGGAGAAGACAAAATCAGTCAAGCTAAAGTTTGGCCATGCACGCGACCACTGTATCTAAGCCCCCATATTTCCATATTTCCATATTCCATGTATTGTATTAATCAGCCCGTCAGGCCATTATTTGAACCATCAGTCTACAATGTGGAAAAGATACTGATTAGCATCTGCTCCCGTGTCAGCCAAACAGCATCTTTCTTGTGACTTGTGCAAGAGTTTTGCATCTAATTTAAATATTATTCCTTTCGGTGCTACAGTATACGTCGATTTGTGTGATGAAAAATGATGAGCAGTATTTTTTTCCAATCAACACTTTTAAGTCCTGAATAAAAATGTACCGGAGCTCTATCCAACTAATTTGATGAAAACATTTTTTAAGTCCAGCAGACGTTTTTTTTGTGCCCCCTGCAGCTGTCATAATGGCCATAAAGGTCACTATAAAAGACGTTGTTACAACGATGTTAGAATGTAGATATAGATAGATATAGGCATAAATAGGGTTGTGGGAGGTAATGCTGAGGTTTGTGTGCCAAAACAGAGGACACCAGTGAACATTATAACTCTGTTGACATTCCCAAGCTGTAAGAGGAGAGAAGGGTTGCGTTTCAGGAGATGTAGCTTTATTCAGAGAGTCCTTTATCTGAAGAGAATGAGTCACAGAGGGGCATGAACCACTACACAGAGAGAGAGAGAGATATACGCAGCCCCAAATCTTTGCTTACATCAGTTTCTTAGGAAGATTGATGTCGTAGTGTAACATTACTGAAATTTTTTCAGTCTATGATTTTTTTTTGGGTTCCAATTTTGTTTCTTTAAAATCTATATTCTTCAAAGCCTTACCTGAATGGTTACATTTGTATATTGTCGATGTCCTTTCAAAATCTTGTATGTCTAAATTCACTGTTTCAGAAAATGGAAAAACACTGTACCTTTAAAATAATTCAATATTGTGATTTTTTTGAGGTTTCATGTTATTGCCAATGTAACTCACACATTCCAACAATGCCATAGTAGAACCATTTTAGCTGTATGGATGCATGACGAACAAAAGCTCTTATCATTGTATACTGTCATTTAAAGTGGAAATTCAAGGTCTGTCGATTGTGTTGAAGTTTAAAGAGCCACAATGACTGGTCATGTATAGGTGTTCGCTATTATATTGAGGGGTTTCTGGGAGCCGTGCCAGGCTTGCCAGGACAATGATAGTATGATAGAGCACAACATTTAGAGATATTGGAGCTATTACAGGAAGGATGAATGTGTTTATACTTAGAGCTAGGGAAAGAGCATCATCTCATCCTTAATGCACGTTTGTAGTATTGTCCACTGTTTCCTTTATTTAAATCAGGGATGGGCAACTTCACTGACCTGCAAAGTTTAGTTTCAACTTTAATAAAACACACAATATACAACCTTGATGTACTCTATGTTTGTATAAATTAAAGGTCCACTGAAGCAGAACAAAGTGAAAGTTCACCCAAAAAATATAAATTCTGTCATCATTTACTCTTGTCATTTCAAACCTGTATGAGTTTCTTCCTTCTGCAGAACATGAAAGAAGGTATTTTGAAGAATGTTGGTAACCGAACAGCAACGCCACCCATTGACTTCTTTGTATGGACACAAAACTAATGCAAGTCAACGGAGATCGCTGTTGTCCGCCACTATTTTCATTTTTGTGTGAACCGTTCACAATAAAATCGCTTTCATATCTTTCAATACTCTAGTAAGCGTGTGGTTGTCTTTTATGCTATCTGACAGTTTAATTTGTTGTCAATACAAAGTTTGATTGACAGTGGAATGCTGTTTTGGAGGCACAAAGAGTTCCTGTAATGCTTATTTCAACACATATCCTTCAGAACGTTATTCAGGACACATAGATCAGAACAGCGTGTTATCCAGGTGACTGACACCCTGAATGATGGTGGAGGCCTTCCTGTATAACACCCCCTGTTAGATGTTCTCAAACCTCTTCTCTGATGGTACAATAGTTAAAGTTTAGTCACGGTTTTAAATTGTGAGATAATATAATTGTTCTAGCATAATTAATCAAAATCAACACCATTCAATAGATGCCGCTGACAGGGCTCCAACATATTTCTTCGTATGCAATGAATCTTCATACCTGTGTTTTCACCTGCTGCAGATAAGTAAACTGACTTATTAGAGGGGTTAGATCTGTAGAACATCTGTTAATAAAAGCTTGTTAGGAGCGTTTGATCACTGCATATCTGCAGTGCGGTCATTGATGAGCCCTACATCTGACAGAAGTGATTTCTTGCCTTGCTCGCCTTTGATTAATTGTGCTGTCTCCTATATGTGGGTGTGGAGGTCAGTTGTGGGAGATGGCAAATGAGAATTTACTCCACAGACTCTTATTTGATATTGGAGAAGACTTATTACATGCACTTCACCCCATGCTACAACTTTTGAAAACAGCTCCCACACACACACTCGCACGCTCACACAAAAACAATAAAGAGAAGTCGGTACTCTGTTTTACATGTTCTCCGTTTGGGGATCCTTCCGTTTAATAATGAACACAAGCCCCAGTGGGTGAAGGAATGTGATAGATCCAAGATACGAAGAGGAAATTTAGAGGAAACCCCAACAAAAGGTTTGTATTAAAAATGTAGAAAGGTCTTTACATATTCTCACACACAAATGCGTACAGAAACAAAGACTGTTATATATATAGTATATATATTTATATATATACATATAAATGCAAGCAACGTGTGATGCATATAGTAATAATAATAATAATAGGCCTAATTATTCTTATAATTACAATAAATAATACTTTTTTTAATAATCCTTACAATTTAAATGGGGTCAAATGACACGTCTAAAACAAATATTATCGTTTGTTTTAGATGTTATGTAATGTGTATACACGATTTAAGTTTCAAAACCGCTGTCTTTTCCACACACCGCTCTTGTTTGTATCTCCTCTTTGCCTCGCGTCTCTGAAACGTGCAATTTTTTAAAAAGCTCTGAAAAGCGAGGTGTGCTATGATTGTCGAGTTAACCAGTGCGTTGTGATTTGTCGAAAACTGCAAGCGTGTGACAGATATGTAAACGCTTCTTGCCATATTTGGAACATCAGGTTCTAAGGCAATTGATCTGACAGGTACGCCCACCTTACTAGCGTATAGATTTGGGCGGTCTCACTCAAATCATACCACGAACTGACGTGGATTTGTGGAAGTGTGGTTACACGAGGCGTTTCAGGCAGTTTTGTGAGCATTCGCTTTTAGATAGAATACTTACAACTTTCATTTTTACAATTCTACGTGTCTAATACACGCATGGGCAAACAGTTAATAGAAATGACTCCTTTAAAATGAATAGAGAACATGACTTAATTATATAAAGCTCTCATATTGCTTTAGAAGATGGGTTTTGTGGTATATAGTGCTTGAATTGTGTATTAACAATGGGACTATAAAATGCTTTTTGCCCTATTTGGAACTTTATTGTCCGGTCTCCGTTCACTTTATAAAAGCAAGCAGCATGAACTCATTCCACAAAAGAATGTTTTTTGTGTGTGTTTGAAATACCACGATGGAGACTAAATTATGTCAGAATTTCCATTTTGAGTGTACTGTCCGTTTAACAATTCTGTTTCATTAAAACAAAGTGTGATGTGCAGGATGATGCAATAGCAGATGAATATGCAATGTTGTTCCCTAAAGAAATGCTAGAGCAAGAAAAACACCCTCCAGAAGAAGATTAAAAGATAAATAGAGATAAAGAAATAATAAAAAATAGTTTCAACAATTGCATTTTTGACACTAAATAGAACCAGCACAATTACACACAAATTTGTACGAGGATGTAAATTCTTATTATTTGTAAAATTTTAATATGATTTGCTTTTGCACAATTAACGTTATGTTTAGTGTGTTGCTTATTTCTATTAACTGTATGTTTTTATGATTCATATTGTGCAAATTTACACAAATTAGCCAACTTGTAAAACGGCTACAAATTCCCCTAAGATCCGACTGTTATAACTGTAGTTCACCCAAAATTCAAATTTATGGTTTTATTTTTTCTGTTGAACACAACTGTTTTATTTCTGGAAATTTTATAGGAGTAACATGCTGCCATAGACCACAATCGAGAGATATCCACAAACAATACTTTTAATGATAAATCCAAGGAGAGACATGGAGAACAACAGAACTGGTAAACACAGCTATCACATATGATATGTTTAAGACACGACAATGAACACATGAAGAGGGTGAGAAACAGTTCAACAAATTCCATCATCATTTACTCACCCTCGAGTTTTTCCAAATCTGTACAATTTTCTTTGTTTGTAGGAAAAACAATAGTAGTCAGAAGTGTCCCAGAACTGCTTGCTTTACTGCATTCTTCAAACTATCTTCTTTTATGTTCAACAGAACAAAGATATGTATAAAGCAATGTTTCCTACTATGGTAGTCAATGGTGGCCAAGAACTGATTTACAATCTTCCAAATATCTTTCTCTGTGTTCATCAGAACAAAGATATTTATAAAGATTTAGAACAACTTGGGGTGAGTGAATGATGATATATTTTTATGGTGAACTGTTCCTTTAAATGCAAAAATCACCACCCCAAAGTGCAAACCTGCCCCCATCATAAAGTATCCACTTCTAAAGATTTCTACAGTGAGTGTCAGCAAGTTCCAATGTGCTTGTTATTGGTTAGTGCCCAATATCATGTATTTTTGAAGTGCACTTAGCAGCTACAATGCCTTTTCTCAGTTATTCTTGATGGATACTTAAAAACCCACTCAAACCACAATTTCTCTGCACTTTAAGTGCTTACAACCTCAAGAGTTTACAAATAACGTGCAGACCCTTGCACGATTCTGAAAGTATGTCAAATAATGATATTTTAAAACAGGATTAGTCAAGAAAAAAGTGTCTGTTTATTACATCAACACCTTGGTACATGGAGCAAAAACTTGGCTTTGTCCTCATAAGGAAGGAGCAATACATTTCTCCACTTCCTGGAATAAAGGTGATTTAATTTATTGCTAATTTGAATGAATACTTAAATTGCATTTTTTAATTTTCATAAATTATTTATTTTATTGTTTTTAAATTGTTTATTGTTTAGCAATTTTTTCAGATTGTACTGTTGGAGTCATTTTGGGGTCATTTTATATTGTTAGTAAAGAACAATCAGTTGGAAAAAAGCATAATACTCACAATAATCTAAAAATAATAAAAATCTCATAAAACACCTGGGACATAAATTAGGGGATTGCTCAAATTTAAGAGGAAAAATTAATCTCTACCTTTTTATTTACTTATATTGTATACCAAATAAACATTTGGTGACGTACTGCAAGTGTAAAATCAAGGACAATGTTGACAAAAGGGGTATTGAGGTGAAGGGGGGCGGGGTGTAGGGTGCAGTCTGTAGCACACGGTGGGATTGGCAGTCCCAATGCTACCATGGCAGAAAATCATTGGTTGATCTAGTGTGCATTTATAGATTTTCAAATTCCTAAGTTTTCCAGCTCAGGAGTGGAGATCAGAGAGAGGATGTGGATGATATTTCGGAGACTAAATGCTTGTTCTAGAATGTTCTGGGTGATGAATCAGAGTTGAGGTTGTCATGGACCTTTTAGCTCCCAACTGCCCGTGGAGCCCATTGGTCAAGAGGGTCTCCTTTATGCCCCATAAATCAAAGATTCATTGCTGTTCAGTGAAGGTTGTGCTGTGGACTGCCTCTGCCATGGCTTCATATCTAAAGGGTGGCTCTTTGTGACAGAGACCGATTTATCATTGTGGCAGGTGGACTGATCAATTGGGCGGTGATTCAGTCTATGTGGTCAGGGGATGAACGAAGGAGGTGATTGAATGCTTAACCCCAATACATTTTCAAAACCTAGGATTACCATCCGGGACGTAAACATTTTGCAGTAATATAACCTTACTGCACTTACGTAGTAATATAACCTTACAGCACTTTTGTTTTGTTTACCTGTATTTATTCAGAGTGCAACGGGTTCTTCAACTTCTTTTAGTGTAATATTTGATATAAAATTATATTCAAATAAACCAAAGAAGCATCAATTTGTGAGTGTATGAAAACAGCGCATTGACACATTTGTTTGTTTTTTGTTTGGTAATTTGGCTCAGATAGTTTTCTAATAATTTACGGTGCAGTCATTCATTATTATGTATCTTATGCACTATCACAGTGTATTTTAAACCCCTTTACTTGCAGAAATGACTTGGGTAGAGTTGGGGAAACATAATTTTACACATAATACTACAATTTCCATTTTCATGAATTAAACATATGTGAACCTAGCCATCAGACCTCTGAAATAATACTGATGGGACACGGGCTGCCAAATTGTGCATAAACAGCTATAACTCATCTCTCATTACCAATTTCTATCATCTTGATTACCTCGGACATTTGATGACAATTTTCAACAGAATATTTGTCAGTTTAGCTTCAGGAAAAATGTGTTTAATTGTAAACGCTTATTCTTGCCAGCTTATTGCAAATGGATCTCACTTTACTTTTAATGTCCAGAAATGAGCTCTTCCACTAACAATTTTTTTTATTATAACTGTGAGTGCGGTTGTTCCCTGCAGGAGCTCGTTCATCACAACATGCCTGGCTAGTCTCTTGATGGAGAAGTGCTTCTCTAAAGAGTATTGAGCTGCACCGTAACATGGTCCTTATCGGCCCAAAACAGCTTTCTGTCCTGCCTGGTTACTGTATATCTTCTGAGTAGCCCAGCGGTCAACACAAGAGCATGGATACCTCTTAGATGCCATAAGTCTAACTTTATTGGAGGGAAAATGTAATCTGATCATGAGAGACAAATACGCTCTTACTCTCTGGAGGTCTACCATCAAAGCCATCTTGTTGTGTAATAGTTCACAGGAAAAGTACCATTCTGCTAATACTAACCTTTGGGTTTCTTCTGTGTAATACAAAATACAAAACCAAAAAATAAAAGTATGATAAAGGTATCTGTAAAGTATCCAAATGAGCTTACACACCATATCAGAAGTCATTCAGAAGAACATGTTTGAACGTTAATAGGTAGCTACGTCTGGGACTTGGTTAGTTTTGGACGACTCATTTTTAGTAACTGTTAAACTGTTGATTTGAGCTCCGTGTTATGCCAGTACCTTGAATTATATTAAATGTGCCTTACATTAAATGTGCGAAAATATTTATTTGTTTTCGAATTCAGAATGTTAAACTTCGCAAAGAAACAGTAAAAATTTAAGCGAAACACAACTTTCTATAAAATTTGTTTCACTGTGTCTGTGTTAAGGGTTTTGCTGCTGTTGCATCGCTTTTGTTCCCCGCTGCAGTAGTTGAAAATTTCTCAGCTTTTAAAGCGCTAACACAGGCATCAGCCGATCAGATCACCTCATTCAAATGCCCTAGCACATGCGCCGTCCAACATGTAACATGAAAGGGAAGAAAGGCCTATTGTTTGGTGGCTAAGCACGACGTTCTGTACGATGAATCTTTGTAAGTAGGATTCATAGTGGAACACTAAAAATGGGTATCAAAAGCCTGCTTACTTGTGTTGTGCATTACATTAACATTTACATTTATGTATTTGGCAGACGCTTTCATCCAAAGCGACTGACATTGCATTATCCTATACATTTATACATAGGTATTTGCAATCCCATGGGATCAAACCCACAACGCAATGCTCTTTCCACTGAGCTACAGGACAGATCAATACATTAGAACT
Source organism: Triplophysa tibetana (assembly GCA_008369825.1). Lineage (NCBI taxonomy): Eukaryota > Metazoa > Chordata > Actinopteri > Cypriniformes > Nemacheilidae > Triplophysa > Triplophysa tibetana. Next base: position 11,913,174 of record CM017905.1, on the reverse strand, counting down.
ATACCTATATTTAGTCTGTCCGTTCATCATGTTATTTTTCTGTACAGCTTTTATTACAAATAAAATCAAGTTAAAACTCACGTTTTTTGTGGAACAAAACTATGATTGACAAAAAGAAGGTGACATTGATTGAGGATCAAAAAGTGACTAGAACATTGGTGTGTGACCAAAGAACAGGTTTATACAAGTCTTGTCTTTATTATTAACTGTTTCGTTGCAACCTTGTATGGTTCATATTGCAAAGTGTTACCGAGGCAACCAAAGGTTAAACTGTTTCCAAGCGTTGATTTACCTGTACAGCAAGACTACTTTAATACGACTTTCTTTGTGTGAGCATATCAAAGTAAGCTGAGGTGTGAGCCATTGCTTCATGTACAACAATGTTTACGAGAGCAAGCGGACGCAGCATTCTGCTTGACCCCTGTTTGTGATTAATGACCTTCTTTAATGAACTGCCTCAGTTGCCGTGCATCCCTTTCCCCTCAGGTCTCATTGTTAATTCCCCACCACTACAGTTTTATTTCCTCTCTCTTACATGGCTAATTTAGATTAATTACACATCTTCAGTGCAAATGTTCATGCCGCGCCTGTTATCTAGTCTAAAATATACATTATTGCCCTCCCTACAGTTATCTTCATTGCCCTCCTACCTAGAGGTGCAGCACAAGGCAACATATAATACAAGCTTCCCCGTCTCCTCTCTATTACCCAGAGGTGCGATCTTTGTTCGTGTAAAAGAGAGGTGTGAAAGCAAGCAAGAGAAAGCGGAATCGCACAATGTTTTCATACAGGAACCTGTCATATAATCATCAATCCACTCATGTGTTCTGTGTCAGGAGGATCTTTTGTTTTTATCTGGGGGCACTATTTAACTCTGGAATTGATTTGTACTTAAAATCCTGAATAATAAAAAACAATAGAACCGTGTTTAAAACACTTAACATTTAACGGTTATAATGAGAAGTGCATTGTTTTAATGGAAACTATAATGGTGATGTTTGTGGGACATTAAATCCTACTTGTAAACTATAAGAATTTCTATTATGGTTTCTATGTTTTTTTCAGCAGGGACAAAAAAGAAAAAATGTTTTCAGTCAGCAGATCTTTTTGTAACTGTGCAGCTACGCCACACATCTCACTTTAGCATGTTGCCCAAGGCATTCACATCATATTAGATAGTTTTTAACATTTTGTTTTCCCTAAATACGGGATCCATGCATCCTAATTTTAATTATCTTAAACATTTTTGTCATTCTCTACAGTGTGTGTTATTTTGTGTAAATTTCTGTTTAGATTATTATTCAGGTGAGTGGAAAATAATAGCATTTAAATACAAAAATAATGCTTGCTCTCCTGTAGTTTGAGCTCTGTAATACCAAAGGAGTTCCATTTTCCATTGCACCTCCTTCGGAGAGCACTTCCCGTCATTGCTGAATATCAGATCCCTCATTTATTTGCCAATTATTAACCAAATAGGCGTGTAAAAGAATCATGTGAATGAAGCCAGTCAGCGCTGTTTGTTCACTCATATCTGTTTTACTCCAAATAAACTAATAATAGATTTCGACCTTTTAACATATTCTTTGCAGCTCAGGGGCTGAGGATTGATAATGCTTTATAATTAATCATGCATGGTAATTATGCATCCTGTGACATTTTCCATTACACCCATTACAGCTGAGAGAGACATATGGAGCATATGTTTTTCGAGGAGAATCTACTGTGCTTATCGGTGCATAATGAAATTCAGCAATATACACCATGCTGAGATTTTTTTAAATAGTTTACTGACGCTTTAAAGTGCCTTTTTTCTATCCATTGGTTGTAAAAACGATTTACAGATTATTTCCTTATCAACTGTACTGGACTGTATTAGCCTATATGTTATAGGCTGAGCGGCATCCAGGACCACATCTATCAACGTTATACTAGAATAAAACCAGAGCATTACTAGATTCAGGCTGAATTCTACGGGTTTTACAAGCAAAATTTACAAGCAAAATGAAGTAATTTAAAGGGATAGCTCATCCAAAAATGAAAATTCGGCAATCATTAACTCATCCACAGATTGTTCCAAACCTATTTAAAAAAACGAACTCTCTCTCCTTCTCTCAACAGGTAGTGGTCTAGCTCTTGTTGAAACTAGTTACTTTGTATTAGCACCTATTGCATTATTGCTCCTGTATGACATATCGATTATTGCTCCCATAACTCTCTGTAAGTCGCTTTGGATAAGAGTGTATGGGGGATAAAATTTGTTCTTGAAATTCGTCCAAATATTTTTCTATGTGTTTAGTAGAACAACGAAATGTATATAGGTTTGGAACAATCGAAGGGTGAGTAAATCATGACAGAATTATTCATCTTTTTTGAGAAAGTAAATAAAAAGGGAATACACGGACACTAAAGTGATAGTTCATCCCAAAAACAATGGAAGTCAATAGGGAAAATATTTTTTTGTTTGGTTACCAACATTCATCAAAATATCTTCTTTTGTGTTCTACAGAAGAAAGAAAGTCATGCAGGTTTGGAATGACATGTGGGCAAATAAATAATAATAAAAAACTATTCTAACTAGCCCCTAACTTTTCGGTGAATTGAATCAAAATATTTAAGTTACTGGATCATAATTCCTATCCTAAAGTTACCTGCTAAAGTGTAACACCGTAGATATTCTTCTTCTTAACGGTTTCAATGAAAATTAGCTATTTTTGGTAGTGTGGCTACAGTAACTTTATCTCAAGGACAGCTTCAACAACTATGAATCAAGAGTACCATGGCAAGCTACAGTTTCATCCCAACATTCCCCAACATTGCTTGGTTACACTTTATACCTTCAAGAGCTATGATTTGCACAAATACCCAAAGAGTTTAGTCAGAAATGTAAGTAAACAAGGAAAAAGTGTGTATAGGCAAGTAACTGAAACTGTGGATATCAGACTCTAATAAAAATTCCCATCCGAGCATGAAACTTATTAAGCAGTTGGGAGAAGACCTCAAAAAACCTAAAAGGTAATTTTTTCGACGTTACAGTAAATGTCCTCTTTGAAGGATTAGAAATTGAGCTTTTTTTAAGACAGTCTCTTTCAACTGACAGTTTTAAGAAAGAATACAAATCATTTCACCTTTTTTTATATGCTGTACATTTGTAAATTAACTTTGGTCTGTTTTCCATAGCAAAAAAGAAGTTTCTTTAATATTTCATGTTATTTTCTCCTAGATACAGTAGCAATACAGTTAAATTAGAGTGAAATGAACACCATTGCATCTCAGATTTTTTCTCTTAAGAGACCTGTGACTCTAAAAGTAGTTCTTTGCTAGTAATCATAGGGAAACCAATACATTGCTACATATGATGTTGCTTCAGTGGTTCTTCAGAGGTTCTTTGGGGTGACCGGGGTGAAATATAGCACCTCAGTCTTCCCAAAGAACCGCTGAAGAACCACTGGAGAACCAAAAAAAGGTTCTATATGGCACTAAAAGGGGTCACGAGCAAGAACCACTTTAGGTGCTGTAAAGCACTATTTTTTAGAGCGTAATACAGCACATTGTAGCTTGATTGTGATCTTAATAACTTACCAGATTCTGGGGGATTCTAACATTAAGACCTGGTGCCTTGGCTTGTTCCTCCACAATAAGGCTCTAATTAGCCCATTTTCCATTGTGACTCATAACAAATGAAATCAGCAGAATTCAAACAACATATAACATGCCCCACCAAAGACAAAACCATTCTGGGTCACTGCTACACTGGAAAAAACGTAACATACCGCTGCTTCAGAGCAGCTCAATGACTCTCTGGCCACTGCCTGGTTCATCTTCTCCCAACATACATGCAAAAACTTAAAACTGCTAAGCCAAAAGTAGGGACTGTGAAGAGATGGACCAACAAATCAGAGCGGGACCTAAAAGCCTGTTTCGAGTGCACTGATTGAAGTATTTTTGAGGCTGCGGCCACAATCTGGATGAGCTCACAGAGACTGTAACATCATACATCAGATTCTGTGAGGACGTGTGCATCCCCACCAGGACGTATTTACGACTTATATCGACCATGGTTCATACCAAAACTCAGACAGCTTTCCCAGGCCAAAGAGGATGCCTGCAGGAGTGGGGATAGAATCTTGTATAATCAGGCCAAGAACACACTGACAAAGGATATTAGAGTGGTTAAGCTGCGCTAAAAACCTGGAAAACCAGTTCTCTGCCAATGACCCTGCTTCAGTGTGGAAACACCACCCCCCAGCACTGAGGCATATCAACAGGTTGCTGATGACCTGAATGAGTTTTACCATAGCTCAGTGGTAAGAGCATTGCATTAACTACGCAAGGTTGTGGGTTATTCGATGACAGGGGATTGCTGCTACCTAAGTATACATTTATAGGATAATGCATTGAAGACGCTCTGTGTAAAAGCGTCTGCCAAATCCAGAAATGTAAATGTAAATGTACTGTAGATTTGAGATCATGATCTATCACCTCTCACCCTAACTTACCATCTCTCCAAACTGTTCTCCACATTTCCACCAATCCCCCTCTCCTTCCCCCTGCACTTCAGATCAGTGAAGAAAACGTGTGTCAGGTCTTCAGTACACAAAAGAGAAAAAAAGCACCAGGCCCACACAATGTTTCACCAGCTTGTCTGAAAACCTGTGCTGACCAGCTGCCATCCATTTTTTTCACAGATCTTCAACAGATCACTAGAGCTGTGTCCTTCCTGCTTTAAACGCTCCACCATCACCCAATCCCAAAGAAACCCAAAATCACAGTATGCCTACTTAATGCTTACAGACCTGTTGCCCTGTCATCTGTGGCCATGAAATCATTTGAAAGACTGGTGTTGGCTTATCTGAAGGACAAAGCTGGACCCCCTGAAGTTTGCCTGGTTTGTGGATGACGCAGTCAACATGGGACTGGATTATATCCTACAACATCTGGACTGACCAGGGATTTATGTTAGGATCCTGTTCGTGGACAGGATCCTAACAACTTTCTTGTTACTCAACTCAACTCAACTTTATTTATATAGCGCTTTTTACAATTTTCATAGTTCCAAAGGAGCTGTATATGAGACACATTGAATACAAGTAAAACAACTAAAGGCATATACCTGTAAAACAAGAATAGGTGTAAACAACAAAAGACAGACATACAAATTCTCCACACACACACACACACACACAATATGCATACATACTTACACACATTGACATAGACCACACACACACAAACACACACACACACACACACAGTGAAAGCACACATTGGCGATAAAGGAGAGAGAACCACAGGTCAAATATTAAACGGACTATAAATTCTTATATGAAATATTAATTATGTCGAACTTCTGAATTCTTAAGCAGCCCCCCCGGTCAAGCAAAACGATTTGCAAGCGGTGGTGAGGAACCCAAAACTCCAATTGAGGAAAAAAAACCCTCGAGAGAACCCAGGACCAACCGGGGCATTCCAGTTCCCCTCTGGCAAAAGCTGCTACCGCTGCACAAGCTCAACAGTGCTTGCAAAACAAGGCTAAATAAAAAAAGTAAACTTAATAAGGTAAATATAGATTTAAGATTATCATTAACAATCTAATAGCAATCTAAAATCGTGTCAAGTTGCCGCGTCCTTTATCCAGCTCTATCATCTTAGCTCTTGTCAGGTCACCGCTTCCCATTCTCAGCTCTGCCATCAGGTCTGGGCATGAACTGCATCCTGCGGTAACCTTGGAACAAAGAGACAAGACTGGCTGGGAGTAGAGTACTGTTCTGCACTCTTTGATGCAACAAGTACATAATTTGTTGTTGGATGTGTTCCTGGTTCCGGTTGATCTAAATAATGCAGCCTAAATCCTCTGAGGATTAATATTATGGAAGTGTAGTGTATGCAAGATTGAAAAGATGCGTCTTTGGTCTAGATTTAAACTGACAGAGTGTGTCTGCCTCTTGGACAGTGCAGGGAAGAATATTCCAAAATTTAGGCGCTAGGTATGAAAAGGATCTATCACCTGCAATTGATTTTGAAATTCTAGGTATTACCAACTGACATGACGCCGTAGACCGTAATGTACTGTGGTGGTCTGTAATACAATAGAAGTTAATTAAAATACTGTGGCGCTAGACCATGTAGGGCTTTATAGGTAATAAGCAAGATCTTAAAGTTAATGCGATGCTTTTAAGGTAGCCAGTGGAAAGTTGAAAGAAACAGGGTTATATGCTCATACTTTTTTGTACGTGTTTTGTAAGAACTCGAGCTGCTGCGTTTTGAACCAGTTGCAGTTTTTGTAATAGGACTGCAGGGCAACCACCTAGAAGTGCATAACAGTAATCTAGTCTTGATGTCATGAATGCATGAATTAACTTCTCTGCATCTAACAGTGACAGCATATTTAACTTCAGTTCAGCCTTTGTCACGAATCTCAAGGGTTGAACCCAATTGCAGGCAGAGACAGGCAGGACGAGATGATGGTACGGGGTTAACAGGGATATTTATTGAACATGTAAACACTAATAAACTGACAAAACAAAACCCACAAGGGGGAAAACAGGACAGGGTAATATATATAAACTTTAACAACGACACTGACTTACTAAACTAAGAACAGAACACTAGAAACAACACTAAACTAACACTTACTAAGACACGGTGGAATAAGGAAACAGGAACAACGACTTGGCATAGAAACGCGTACAGCAACAAGGACCAACAGGTACAGGAACAGCTACAGCAAGGTATCACATATAATGAACGCGCACCAGACAAAGAAACAAGAGGATGTTTTATAGGGGAGGTAATTAACACAAACTAGGAAACAGGAGGGTAGGGAACAATGACGTGACTCGGGGAGAGTATGGAAGGCCATAAGTGTCAAAACCATCTCTCCCCACAAGAAACAGAGGATTCTGTATGATTCCACCTCTAAACCAAGAAATACCTGACAAGGAGAGGTGAAACCATGACAGCCTTAAACAACACCGTCAACACTCCTATAGACCAAACTATAAAACTAACTCTATCTGTCATTGGATCACCAGCTTTCTGACAGACAGACAACCGATAGTTAGAATTGGTCAAATTACATCTAACAGCCGTAACATCAGCTCTGATGCCCCCCAGGGATGTGTGCTGTCCCCACTGCTCTTCTCCCTGTACAGCAATGACTTCATCTCTACTGAATCCTCTGTCAAGCTCCTGAAGTTTGCAGATGACATTACTGTTATCGGTCTCATCCGGGATGGTGCCAAGTCTGTGTACCGACTGGAGGTTGAGGTACAATCATAACAACCAGGAGCTGAACACCCACAAAACATTGTAGATGAAAGTGGACTTCAGGAGAAACCCCCCAGCACTCCCCACACTCACCATCATGAACAGAACTGTGGCTGCAGTGGAGTCATTCAGGTTCCTGGGCACCAGCATCTCTCAGGACCTGAAAAGGGACATTCACATTATCTCTATTGTCAAAATGGCACAGTAGATGCTGTACTTCCTGAGGAAGTATTCACAGCTGAGGAAGTTCAACCTGCCACTGGATCTGCTCATACAGTCTACTCAGCTGTCATTAAATCCATCCTTTGCACTTCCATTACTGTCTGGTTCGGCTCAGCTGCCAAAACCGACCTCCGAAGACGACAACAGATAGTCCGGACTGCCGAGTGAATCACTGGTACTACCCACCCCACTCTCCAAGAACTGTACTCATCCAGAATGAGTATAAGGGATAAAAAAATCACTCTGGGGCCCTCACACCCATCACACTTTCCATTTGAACTGATGCCGTCTGGCCGGCGCTACAGAGCACTAAGCACCAAAAACGCCAGACATAGAAAAGATTCTTGGTCATATATTGTCTTTTGTAAAAGTGAAATGTGTTTGCATATTTATTTCTCGCTTATTTTTGTAGTCACATGTCTTGTCGCTTTCAACTATATTTGCACTGGAAGCTTCTGTCACTAAGACAAATTCCTTTTGTGTGGAATGCACACTTGGCAATAAAGCTCTTTCCGAATCTGATTAATCATCTTAAAAGATCTATATGGAAAAGAAGAATCGATGACCCAATATTTGCTGCCCAAAGCTTGTGTTATTTTTTGATAAAGACAAAATGATACACCTGAACGATCCTGTTTCATATTCACATTATTTGGGTGGCAGGGGGAGGATCAGATTAAAAATCTATTAGTTGCCATTTCCTGGGATTCATTAGAGAAGAAATTGTGCTACCTTAGTTAGTAATACCTGCCAAAACTAAGGTATCCGTTTTTCAAATTAGTTTGGAGAAATAAATCAAGGCCTGTGTGCACATGTATGCACATGCATCTGAAGGTGATTGCCTTTTTTAGGTTGGTTTACATAATCTGAATAATTATTATAATAAACATACTGTAATTTGAGCATTGAATGACAGAGGTCGATGTGAATGCATCCAGAAGCTCATCCAAATAAATCATCCCCAGCAAAGCCATTTGAAAGCAGAGTGACTAGAGATATTACAGACCAAAGATATAAAAGAGGGAATTGCTCAAATTTGCTGAAAATTATTATAGTATGATGTAAGCGACGAGCCGAGGCTATAATTATACATTTTAACATTGATCTTCAAAGCTCAGACATCGAAAACAAGTTGCTAAAATATGATCTAGTCTTAAAGGACTCTTTCTGGCCGAATATGCAGGTAAGTTGATGATAATGACTTAAGTGCTTTGCCACACACACGCACGCATGCACGCCTACACACACACAGTGTCCTTGAAATAACTGATGAAGAACCGATGAATCACACTAGTTAGAAACTTATTCAGCTGCACTAGCAAGATATAATCTCCCAGCTACAGCGGAGCCTCTGATTAACACATCATCTATTAAATTATATCCCTCACATAAGCCACAAATAACATTTGTCATGTTTATGATGCCGAACTCATTATGTTAAACTTGGCCTGCTTTAGACGCAAACATGACCATTGGGGGAGGGATTCTGACATTCGTGGCATGCTCGTCTGTTTTCTCGAGAAATCTAGGACAAAGTTTGATGTTTTTATTTACATATTTTAAGACATCATGCTGATTTTATCTTTCTTTGAGGTGTTTTTTTTTTCAGTTTTCTTTATCAAGTTTTTGCTAGTTTAGGCATATCTATTCCACTTAATCATAAGAAAAAAAGGCCAACTTGTGTAATTGTGAATGATGTCATAAAGCTGGTTGACTTTACATAAATAAAGCAATGCACAAACATGAACATTTTTACCATGATGAAATTATTTTATGTTTCCTGAAGTTATACAAGAGAATAGTTTATGGTTGATGGGGAGTATTATACAGTTTAGCAGTTATTGCAAAATACACTTATAACAATAGTAGGATTTACTTAATTTTTGTTTGTATTTGCGCAATTTTTGCTAGTAAATTTTACTAAAAGAAATTGTGACATTTTTTCACACCGTTTTAAAAGTATATGTAAAATGAATAATAATATTAGGATGTTAAAGTTAGTTTTCACACAGTATGTCAAAAAGACTCTGGATTACATTTGAAATAAGACAAAATATATACTTGAAAGAGTAAACTTTATTCCGTTTCTTCATATTGCCACCTGCACATTCACCCCCTCATTATCTAATCATTTTTAAACATTTCATAAATAGAGATCTGGATGTTAATTGGGGGTGGACTGTACAGAATAAACCTTCAAAACTGAATATTACAAAAAAAGATGGGTCACACATGTGGATTGTGGGTTATATATGTACAACATACAATAGAAGAGGAAAAAAGGAATTAAAGAATAATGAGCATCTACTGACACAGCGCAACATGTTAAAATGGCATGTTATCAGCACACACAGAATATTTTAAAGAGATTTATAAATATATTTAGACGGTTTGCAAGCATGAGTTAAGTATACAGCATTACTCCAGACAGGCCCGTGAAACAGAGTAAGTGCTAATAATGATCGTTGGTAAAGAAACGTCTCGAACGAAATCAAATACAATCTCTATATGCGAACGATATCATGCGGTCTCTACGTCAAGAAAAATCTGTGATGGCGCTGTACAAGAGGATATAATACAAATGAATTACAACAAATAAGACGTTGAGAAATATGGGTCATTATTATATTAGAGGAGAACCTGAGACAAGTTGTGTATCGATGTCAATGTACAATCCTCTCAAATGCAGGGTTTTCATTCACTGAAAGTAACCTTCAACTCCTATAGTGAAGGAAATAAAATGCAATGCGTCTCAAATATGGGCCACACTGTTTACGTAAGGCCTACAATAATATCTTAATAAAACAATGACTCAAGCATTCCTAGAAAAGGAGGGGATCACTCACTTGAAAATCATACGGTTGTTGACTACACATACACTAACAAAAAGCGACACATCTGAAACACAATGTCAGAAATGTTTGTCTACTGAAGTTTATGATGGAATGATGGAAATCCTCTGCAGGCCCTGATTCAGATATTCCACATTTCTAATGTTTTTTTTTCTTTTTTGATATCCTTGAAATTAGATAAGTGTATAATCTTATTTTACATGTACCGTAGCACTTTACATGATGATTGCAAAAAGTGGCATATAATCATATCAACCCAAGGCAGATGGAAAACACGTTCCAAAAGCATATCATAACATGATTATACACAAACTTTGTCTAAATAAGATCAAAACAGCAAAGTGTAAAGTTTAGAACAGCTGATGTAGAAGATGTAATTCCACCTACATTTTTCTCTATATTGCGCTTCCACATTCTTCTTTAATTACATTATTATATCATAATATAATATTCTTTTAATATCAATCTCCTGCCCTCCAAACAAACAAACAAAGATTTATTGGCATGAAACATTCGCAAACAGCATCCTTCAATCGGGATAAGATACAGCAATCCATGACTTCAAATCCAGATTGTACGAATTAAAAACAGTGCATCATGCGGAAGTCCTGTGGCTTCAAAAATTCAATACCTATATACAGAAAGAGTTTTTAGAAAATTGATTTATGTGTTTGTGAATGGGAATGTTTGAGTATGTTGTGTGGGCATGGGCGTGATGAGATAGCCCCTTTTAGTGCAGGTAGTATTTCCTCTGAACCCCTGGAAGGGTTTAAATGTAGAAAAACCTTGATATATATATATATATATAGCGTATAAGTACGTCCTTTATTCGGAGCAAAAAAGTCTCCATTTTCCACTTGGCAACATGAAAAATAACTGCAAAGGGGGAAAGCCCATTGACATCCGAAGCCTAATTCACGTAGTACAGCCAGTAGATCAAGTTGAAAAGGGAGAATGCGGCGGGAAATATTATCCGTGACCATCGATCGATGGAGTTCACGTCTGTGAGGTCAGGAATTTTGATTTTGAGCTGCGAAGAACGTCTGCGCAGCCGCGGCTTCTTCAGCTGCGCATTCCTGTCCAGACTGTGGCGTGCCGTTTCGGGCCGTGCTGTGCTCTGCTTTCGATATTGGATCCCTGAGTTATCAAATACCATTGATGTAGAGTTTCGGGCCTCGCTGACGCTGGTGGTGATCTCGTTCCCGGCCACCTCGTTGTGGATCTCAAGGGTGGTCAGAAGGATGTTTCCCTGGGAGTCCACCTGCAAGAACATGCAATCCAGGTCACCGCACGTATCTACAAAACCACGATTTTTGTATTCATCTCTAATAATTGTAATTACATTTAAGTATATACACGTTTAAAGTAAACAATCATTTTAATGTTTAGTACTTTAAAAATCAAATGCATCAGAAATGAAAAAGTCATTAATGATAAATGCAATAACAGTAAGAAAATGTCACTAAGAAGAATATCATGAAGGTTTTTCAGTTATCTTAAAGTGTTGGATTGAATCATCCTCCATTTCCTTTTTGATTGCAAATACATAAATAAAATGATATTCTTATAAATGGTTGTATGTTGTTAATAAGCTGAATTGATGCTAATGTGGGGACCTCTGGGAACACTTGAGCAAAAAAACAAATCAATGAAGTTTAACTTTTTTAATACATTTATTAAAATGTTTGTTTAACAGTATGACAGTTATAAAGAATACATTCAAAATCCATAAAAAACCCTTACACTAAATAATTGGTATTTCTCCAAACAACATCCACATTCAATATTCAGGTTATTTCTCAGGAGAAAGTAACTCCATCAGATTAATTGTCTATTTACTATTACCTCTGAGTCTCTGTAGTAATAAATAATTCAGAAATACATTCTAGCAGAAATATCATTACAGCTCGACCTCGAGTCATAATCTGGATCAGTGTTTGTGATAGTATCAAACGACAGAACATGGGCATGGCATATTGTCGTATGAGATGAAGACGTACGAAATAGAAATTATGGTAATGTTCCTCACACAATCATGAAATTAAACAAATATAGAAAATTATAATATAACTTCACCATAGCACACAACTTGATAAACAGCCTTGTGTATGTCGCTATATTGAAAAACTGAAGAATTTCTGAAGGTATGTTGATAAAAACTGGCATGATACATGCACTCACCGCTCGTGTATGACGATGGCCTTGTACCTGATTGGATTGTTTAACGGCTGATGGCTTGCAGTTGCCTCCATCTTGAACAGGCTGGTCAGAAAGTGAACAAAAAAAACATTCTTGAGTATTATTCAAGAATTTTCGAGATTTTCCTTTTGATTAAAAGGACAGATTGCACATTCTTCATAACATTTCTGATTTCCAATCATTGCTGCTTAAACGAAACGTTAACCCCCCAAAAAAAACTAAAATCTTTTGGTTGTTATATAATTTTGTAGAACCCTTACACAGCTTAATTCCATGCACAGACATGATTTTAAACAGAAATACAAAAGTATTGGAACGAATTCGAAGAAGGGGGCATCACAATTCTTTTGTCCCTATTGTGCAGTCGTTCTCAAACTATATTGTTATAAGTCCCTCTTTGTGCTGACTGCATTGTTTTGCGACCCCAAATAAAAACGTAGAATCTTAAATATAGAATTTGAATTCAACCCAAACCATATACAATGCTTGAATATCAGTACTTTTGCTTGGTGATATTATTTTTTCGACATTTAATTGCATAAAATCTATGATAAATTTCTATATTTCATATAATGCCACAAAATATGTGGATCCATCTAGACCAGTTCGAGTACTGCTATAGTGTATGTTGGTCAAAATGCTTCATAATAGGTATTATTTGAATTATTAGAAGGCCAAAAATGTTTTTTGGCTGGAAAATAACCAAACTTGCAACAAGTTGTACAGTACATTTGTAAAAGAAGGTACAGTAAGAGTGAATTTCTTTTGTTATTAAAACTTAATGAAAAATCGTGTATGGGTCAAAGACGTTAAGATGTCCCATATTCATCATAATATAATTTTTTCAAAAGAAATATTGGTTTTAACAACAACAATTTAAAGCAGTATTACACTTTTTTTTATTGCTTAAACCCTTTTTTCGTCTTTGACTCCTATACACTGTAAATTAAGGTCACCAGACGTGACTGTTCCCGGGGACACTCCATGCAATGGATTTCGCTTGCATTCTCCAGAGTTCGCATTTCTGGGGATTCATGAATGCATAATATGTGTTTGGCGTGTCATGTGAATCTATGTGCATTGGGCATCATGTCACAATATGTGTCTCCTGCAGACGGGTCGTTTGGCTTTATGATAAAAGAGACGCTTACTTTTGCTAGATGCTCATGTGTAATCTGAGTTAAGTGTTAAGTGAGTGTCTTGTGAGCAGTGTTGGGTGTAACTAGTTACAAAGTAATTAGTTTATTTAATTTTATTACTTTTCCCTCGAAAAAGGTAAGGTTTGACACTTATTTTTCTGTTATTTTATTACAGTCACTTCTGATGTAATTTGACTATTTACAATAGTTTGATTGTAAAAAAAATTGCATTGACTTTAAAATGCATTTTATAAAATGCAGTTTTATATTATGTATTTGAATGAATTAAAAGAGCCGTTTCATGTCTGTCCTTGAATCACTTAACTAATCGAGCACTCAAAAAAAATCTTTGTTGTTTTTTTAACTTAATTAATATAGTTTGATCTTACATGTTTTTATGTGTTTCTTGTTCAAGCACAATTTAAATGTGTAATACAGACATAAATAGGCGACTCTTTGACATAACTTATTCAATTTGTGTTGGAACTACACAATGGACTGAGTTCCCAGCATGCATTGCCCTTGTGACTGGATATAAATACAAAATTAAATGTTATTATGTGTGTGTTTTTTGTGCTAGATGAAAGACTTGTGTGAACTCTTCTGTAATGTTAAAATTCCAAGGATTTTCTGTTGTCTTTGATTTTTGAGGGGTTATCATCGTGGTGAAGGGTGAAGGTTTTACTTAGGTTGGGGACGAGCACGTATGCAGCCTTATTCAGTGAGTAAATACTCAGCAAATGGTCATGCAATAGACTATCTTGTGCTTCCTTTTAGCACCATACATAACATGTTGCTTACATCACTGAAGCTTTCAAATTGAATTGGCTCAACACATTTTTATTACATTCAGCTGAAATAAAATAAGTTGATGAACTTAAACTCGGTGAATTGTGCGTATACGTAAATCTTAATTACAAACAAATCAATTAAATTGTGTGGAAATGGGTGTGATAATAAAATTAAGTTAATCCAACAAATTTTTAGTAGCAACAAAGTAATTAGTCCTAGCAATTCATTTCTTTTCAGCAAGTATTTGAGATGATGCGCGATGGACATAAGTTTACATGACGCGTCAAACAGTATTCCTGCATCCCCAGAAATGTGACCTCAGGAGGACGTAGCCGAAATCCTGTGCAGGCAGTGTCCCCGGGAACAGGCATGTCTGGTCACCATGTTGTAAATAACCTTTTGCCTTTGTGTATATTGTGTAGCTATACTGTATATTTTTCACATCATTCATGCCTTTCTTTGGACACAATGCAATCTGCAGGGTCACGACAATAGATAATTACTTTTACCTTGTTGCCGTCGTATTTGTTGCGGTCATTATTGGCTTTTTCAGCTTTCTCAGCCAGTTTCTTTTGCATCTGAGGGCCTCGGCCAAAGAAAATGTAGTTGACAAAAGCATATTCCAGCAGAGCCAAGAAGACAAAGACGAAGCAGCCCATCAGATACATGTCTATGGCCTTGACGTATGGGATCTTTGGAAGTGTTTCCCTCAGGTGGGTGTTGATAGTGGTCATGGTCAGCACAGTGGTGATACCTGTGGAATTGTATGCAATTGTATTTTAACTTTGAGCAATTTAGAATAACAAAAACAAAATAAAAGCCAATAGGATAACAATGATTTCTATAAACTATTTGCAAAACATTTAATTATAGTCCAACATTTCTATTTATCCTTGCTGATATAATACTGTAGGCCCAGCAGTGATCCAAAGATTCAAAAACATACCAGCTACATAAAGAGTTCATATTGACTATAATGAGCGTTGGACATAGCTCCATGAAGTACATTCTATTAGCCAACTTTAAATTTACACAGAAAGTCAGAGTTAATTTGACCGAGTGAAACTCATTCCAAAGTACGAGCTTATGGAAGGGAGAACACATTGACACTGAAAATTCAGGAAGAGACACAGCCAGGGATGAAAGCGCTCTCTTCTGACACCTCTGTTCTGACGCCCACCACAAATCTGGACTCTGAGAATGTTTAAAATGCCAGATCTGAGCGCTGCTTACTAAACGGAATTATACAAAAACAACACTGTCAAATCTAGATATGAATAATCCACTTAGGATGGCAGAATCACAGTTAACTACATCCTTGATTTCAATATCAAATAAAATGCTGTTTTATCTCATAGCCGACTGCCTCTAAACCTACAATTGGCTGCTAAAAGGATTTTTTGTATATCGTGTGTTATGTGAAGACCGACCCAATTAGTTGATAATATTCAATTCATTTGTACTGAAGCCAGGTCCGAGACGGTGGGAAAAACATAAAGTATTTGAAACAGCATGACTGATCAACAAACTTGGCCACAGCACACATGCCCAGAACTGTTCCTTTGGCATCTTCCCCTTTCCTCGCTATCCCAAATGTTCGCTTTCCTCCCCAAATGTCAAATTCATATTTAATAGTCTTATATTATAGATTGCATTATATAAGCTGAATATTTGACAGCTTGTGCATTTTAGTTTGGATTCTACGCTGTGATACCCTATGCTGTTTATACTGTGAGTCAATCCTGAGTCACTGGCGTCTGAGTTCAAAGAAGAGCAATATTCCAACTGGTCAAACACCCACACTCTGAAATGTACAAACACGCAGAGAAGATAACGCAAACATACTGCTCAAACTCCCACTCTAGTCGCCATTGTTTCTCCAAACTTTTCTTAACACCAGCAATCTGCCATTATTTAAAGTGTTGGTATCCACAAACGTGTTGACATTTGGGAAATGATGGCAGTCGGCATCAAATAAAGTTCTGAAGTGACACGTTATTATGTAACTTGTCACTTTCAAGAAGGTTTCTTCATAAATGGCCTTTGTGGAAAAATAATATTAGGCCTGATATGAAAAATACACAAACAATGCAATATCGTCCAGTATGAAATGAGTTTTTGGCCTAACCATCTAATTTCAATTGAATACAAGCGAAACATGTTGTTGCTTTAGCATTGAAAAGTGTTCAAAGACTGGAATTTTATAGGGATGGCCAAGGATTCAGAGTTCAAATTTATATATTCTGTACATACATTTGTGTAAAAAAATAAGATCTCTTTCCAAATTTTCCTTTAATCAGCATTTCTAGATGAATTGTGACCATTCCAGTCCAGTGTCTGTTGAATTTCAACAAAATCAAACTTCAGGATCATTTCCCTAAACACATACCCTAGAAATAGTCAATTTGAAAATCAGAAAAACTGTCTCAGAAAGAGTCTCATAATTTTTTATGGCTGTACAGTATATCCCGACAACTTTACGATAAGCCTGATCTTAGTTTAGATCTTCAAAACTAAAGCTACGGAGCGTAACATTGGGTTTTTCCTCTAATGAAAGTGTAATAAGTGCAGGGCAGGGGGCTTTACATTGGACCATGTCTCCGTCACATTCGCACTCTCGTAGGAATGTCATTACCTCCTTAACAAGAAAGAGGTTTCGTCTGCTTACTGCAAAGCGGGAATGTCCTACTTTCCACCCCGAGCAGCACCGCATTAACATTTAAAGTTACATTTAGCACAAATCCTGGAATTACAATCCAGGCACTTTGCGACCATGACTTTAAATACCCAGAACATCTCAGACGGTGAATGTAAAAGAACGTACAAGCTTTTCAGTCTCCTGACTATCTAAATGGTCTTTAATAATTTAATGTGGGTGTTCACCCTAATGCTACATTGAGCAGGTTTCCACAGCGAGCAAAGTGATTTCTGTCCGACACTGTGATGTTAACATATATTTTCTTTGACGTAATGCATATGCTATTCAATCAATGTTTTATGTTTATGGGCTTTTCATGGGACACTATAGGGAGGCAGGAAGTAAAAGGACATTAGAAGTCTAAGATGTCCAGTGCAAGCTGGTAGAACATATTGGACCCGCAAAAACCAAGCAAGCAGCAGGTCATATCAGCTTAGGGTGGTCAAGCTGGTTTTTGGAACATGTACTGAATAGCACATCAACCAGCTTGGACCACAGCATCCATCCTGAGCAGTATGTTCCAACATGGACAGAATCCAAACCCCTGACAGGTGAGTTGTCACAGAAATACATAATTGACAATCCAAAATGTGCATGTCTAGACTTCGAACCTATTCTCAAGTGATATCACCAGAGAAGAGTATTACAATAAAGGGTATAACATCCGTAGAGACGAAAGAAAATGGGTTTGTCACTTCACTCCCACAGCGTTTCAGCCATAAAGCCCAGAGTCTCCAGAGTGAAAGAGGACATGTGTGGGCAGATGGATGCCTGTCCTAGCCCACATAAACTCAAAAGCAGCGTTCTGGTGTGAAGAGGGATGCACATGGAGCATGTTACACTGATTTGTGCATGACCGTGTCACAGAAATGGAGGATCAATCGCTAAGACTTGTCTGTTGTGCACAATTTGGCATGTAGTTTCTTTTTTTAGTACATTTTGAACAACAACAAAAAATGCTTTTGCTTGTACTTTGGAGCACCCTGACCAGACACATGCACTCGGATGCCATCTTGTAACCATTTTTATGTAAATAATAGAGATAGTTCTGCATTTGACATAGTCTCAGCCTCAGACGTCAGGCCTGCCGGAACGTTGGCTTAACGTGTGATGCATAAGGCACACTTTTCTGGAAACACTTCAGCATGTTTGAGGTCGTCATCTGATTGGTTGAATTTCACAGTATTTCCGGGAGACGTGTATGTCGCGTTGTTTAACGTTCCGCCTGGAAACAACACAATGCCATGTGATCTAAGAAGTAAGCTGTCGTGTTTACAACGGTTGCTATAAGAATTCATCACGATGGACTAAATGCTTCATTCTCAAAACTATCCAAGGTGCTCGGCATAAACTTATAATCGTTTTGTTGCTGTTTACTTTTGACACGTTTGTGAATGTACACCGCTCTGTTACTGCTGGGACATGTCCACGCCTCTAAACATGACTCGGCACAAAACGAACCGTGATTGGTTGCTTTACCTGTCTGTCATATGGCCTCAAGAAAGCAGCAATAAGTTCCAGACCTTCAAAACATGTTGTGTGGCCCAAACTTAACTTCCAGTTGACCTCCGCAAAGAATCAAAAACTGTTAAGTAGCTTTAATATAATACAATTAATATGAAATAAAATATTAATGTAAATAAATTTTAGCACAAAATTAAGCGCTTGGTTATAAATGTTTAGGTATGTTTTATTAGAGTCAGGGCTAAACTTGTCTTGCAGGAAAGTGGATCTCGCAAGCCAGATTTGAGTAAGGCTGCGAAAGCTTAACTTTAGCTAACTTATTACATGGTAGCTCATGAATGACATGCCAGGCAAATTACTCATATTTTGCTTTTATCTTTTGGATCATTAGCTGTAAATTCGAGGCAACGGCAGCTTAATATTTTTTATCATTGCTCATCGCACACTAAGACTAAAACAACTGGAATAGGGGGGTTTTACTTCTGCGGTTCTCTTCCAGTGCTTTGCCTGTCTGCAATGTGCCATGTGTTCTTCATCATATAAACTGACTGACTGCTGTGCACCTGCCCAGGGACATGAGTTGAGAAAGGCATCGGAACTTGACATTCTTTTAGCATTTTCCCGACCCGACCTAATATTCAGATTTTTTTAAAGCAAACAAAAACATGCACACATATATATACATATGGTACATTCATAAAAATTGGGCTAAAAAAAGGACAGGGGATCAAGCCCCCTTTGATGTCTACGTGTGCATGTGCCTGCACCAGATTATGTGCTTTTCTCAAAAATAAAAAAATATAGCTAATGTAAATAATTGAATTGTACATGAACAGTGAAAACAAATAATAATCTTATTTTATCTAAAAAGAAACGTGAAATGTCAAAAATCAACAAAAATCTATTTTGTTATAAATTGTATTTTATTTTTTGGAAATATTTGCAATTTTGGGGAATTAAGGGGAACTTAATAAAACACCAGAGGAAGCATGTGAAAGGTTGGGTTGGTGATTTGGAAAGGAGCTTATCTAAACCTGCTAGCACTGAAACTATAATCCCACCCTCCATGCGATTCGCTGTCCAAAGGCACGCTCCTCAAAACACATGAATGTATTTATTAAATTCTTAAAAAAAACACCTACCGAATTGACTATATCCATTAAGTTCTTCTCAAGGCATGTACATACCTGTCCAAAAGAAAGAGAGCAACAATGGTACGTTTTTTTAGACCCTTTCTCCATCATGTAAAAGCTAAACCCATGTTAATTCCAGTTTTTTCCTATTCCAGACGTTTTTTCCTCACTGCTCTTTCAAAAACTGACTTTCGTTTTGTAGATTTAGTTATTGTCTGTTCCCCAGGAAAGTTAGATCTTTACCGATTGTCTGCCATTCTCCCTACATTGATACAGCAAATGTGAGCGTGCTGATGACGTAATGATGTCAGCGTGAACAGGGTGCGCAGTGGTATGCAAAATATGTTTGCTGAAAATGTACACATGACCAGTCGCCAGAACGTTTTGATTGGGCGAAAGTGTTTTGGTCCTACACCTTTCACAGATGATATATAATCATACAAATGTTATTTGACCACTAATCTTCTTCTTTGCTATCAGGATATAAAGAGATTTCTAACCAACATGACAAAAAAAAATTCTGGACAGGAATCAACCATCCTGCCTTTAAAAATAAAGGCCACAACAAAAGTGGCCCGTCTCCTCCTCCCTGATATTTCTGGTAGAATTAAAATATGCTTCCTGATAACATACAGACTAGACTGCAAACGTAACTCACTTTCAAAACGCTCGAGTCATTAAGCAGTCTTTAGATTCCAACAACCTCCCAAAAAGGATCCACGCGATCGACCACGTCAGCAAAACAATCGAATCGAAAGACGCATCAACGAAACATCATCTACATCATTTGATAGGCTTGCTTCTGATATCAGTTGATAACTTCCCTTCTGAAATGACTCGAGCCCTTAAGTGTGCTGCAGTAATGCAGAGTGAGATACAGTATGAGATCGGGCCGGGCCGGATGTGGCTTTAGAGGATGAATAGAGTCAGTGAGGCAGTGAGAGGCGGTGAGACTGAGGCATTAAGGCTGAGATTCATTTGTGCTGCTGCATACCCTGGGATTGAAATGGAAGTTAAATGTAATTGTTTTCTAGCTGCATTGATCCCTTTGTTTTCAGTTGGCTGCCTAGCTGTGGGAGGACAGCAAAAAAAGACAAACAAAGAAAAAAGAGGAACAAAAAGAGAGAGGAAGGATGGAGAGAGCAACATAGTAGAAGGACAGGAGGAGTTCACAAAGCTGCATAGATCACCAGCAGCTGGTGCTTTTAAAGGGGGGAGAAGCACAGATGCTCCATATCATTGGCCAAATATGAAGTGTGTACTTAAAGTTTTGCAACTGTAATATTGCTTCAATAATGCTGAATCTTACACACTAAGCAGTTAAATATAATTCCTTAACTAAAATCTCTAAATGCACCACATTTCTATGTACGTCATTTTTTCAACTGGCTGTTTATTAAAAAAATCCACCTACTTTAGAGTATGCTTATTCTTGTATAGGGAAGCTAGCTTCCAGACGGTACAAAAACGATTTGCAGTGAGTGAAAGCCCAAATGAGTCAACCAGAGTCCATTTTTTCTAATGCAAATAGCTCTCATGCTGCTTTCTCAATGAAGTACGGCGTCTGTGTTTACAGTCTCTTACCCAGCATACATTAATCTTTACACAATTAAAACTACGCTATAGGTATTTTCACTGGTTCTCTGGGAATCCTAAACACAGACTAATGTAGGTTAAAACAAAAAGAAACAGTCTGTAAATATTTACACTTCCCTTCACTCAAATATAGAATCACAGTCACACAGAGATAAAGGACATTCTCAAAGTTTTATCCATATTTTCAGGTTAAAAATGGTGCAGCCTTGCAAAGCAATTTCCACCGGCATGGGGGCAGGTGATATAGATTGTGTGCTTGTGGGAAACCCATGAGGCCTCTCCCTCCCTGTGTAAAGCGTTCGAATTTCTCAACTTAACATGGTTAATGTGGACAGTTTTCCTAAAGCAGGTTCACATCAAATTCATCTCAGAGAGATCTAACTGCACCTGGGTGCGTGTGCACTCACTCACATGGATAAAACACACGATTACAAAAGCATTCAGCTGTCGTTTGTAATCTATGATTGAAAACAAAACCACAGATGCCACTACTGCACGTGCACTGACTGCACATTCTGTGTCGCTCTGTCCAAAATGCCAAGTGAGTAGGCTGAAAGCAATGAGGCAGAAGTTTGGTTCAGAGGTGCATAGTGAACTGCCTTGCTGTCAGCTAAATCACATGAGTGAGTGATCTGGAACGCTTTACATAAGCAACAAATCAAAATTTCTTTACTTTTGTATTGTATGAAATGGATTGACATTTACATTTATGCATTTGGCAGACACTTTTATCCAAAGCAACTTACATTGCATTATCCTACACATTTATACATAGGTATGTGCAAACCTCTGGAATCAAACCTACAACCTTGTGTTGTTAACACCATGCTCTCACCCCTGAGCTACAGGAAATCTTTATTTCAATGTCATTTTCTTGAATCACCATAGTGCATTCTGGGATGTGCTTTTTCCCCTAATAAGCTTTGGGGCAAATTAAGTATCTTTGAAGAAATAAAAATTCTGTCCTAATTTATCACCCACATGGTGTTAAAAACCTGTATATGATTCTTTCGTCTGTGGAACACAAACAAAGATATTTTGAGAAATGTCTGTGTCCATACAATAAAAGTCATTGAGGGCCAATGTGTTTCGGTTACCCACGTTCTTAAAAATATCTTCTTCTGTGTTCTGCATAAGAAACATACTTATTCAGGCTTGGAATGTCATGAGGGCGAATACATGTTTGGGTGAACTACCCCTTTAAGATCACCAAGCTCACTAAGTTTTTGGAAAAGAGCTATTGTGTCCCGTTACTCATAGCAACTGGTGAGATTCTGCTGCCTTTCGGGCAAACTGAGTCACTCCTCATACTTGAGTAACATCACGGCAATTTGCAGTGGAAAGACGCACACACACACACACACACACACACTAGAACTCTCTTTATGAGCCGTAGTGTGTCAAAGGCAATGGGTCTGTGGCTACCTCAGAGCGATTGGGTCTACCTTGTTCCTTGTTAAATGATGCATGCGCCCCAACAATTAGTGTCTGTGCATTCGTACGAGTGTGTGTTTGTCTGGAGGCGAGATCTGAGAAAAGGTAAACCAAAGGGAAGGAGTGAACTCCGAGGAGGCCTAGAGTGCATCCAGAATGAGTTACAATTCAAATAGAATATTGAATGTTGGCATTGTAGTTACTGGAACATCCAACAATGTGGTGTTCAATAAAGCATGCGCTTCGACAGTGAAAGAGGACATGGAAATCTCTGCCCTGTTGCTGTCAGCTGTAAACAGGATAGCCCATGCAGGGTGTGCTATAGAGCATACCTAATGCCACTCTGGCTGCTGAGGCATCATAGTTAATCCAGAAGGATACCCAGGACAGGATGGTGATCAGGATCGAGGGCATGTAGGTCTGTAAGATGAAGTACCCGATGTTTCTCTTCAGCTTGAAGCTCAAAGACAGTCGAGGGTAGGCACCTGGTATAGAAATACGAGCGAAAGAAATAGAAGTGAAAAGAAAGAAGGAAGAGTGAGTGAGTGATAGCAGATAGGGAGAGACAAGAGGGAGAGAGAAGATGGATATTTATTTCAAAGCGCTTGGAGATATTTTAACATTTTACATCAATAGCATTGGCAGAACAGATAGCTTTTGTTGCTATGGCAACTGGCAAGCCTGGACAAAAAAAATGCAATTTGTTTGTAGCATAGCCTTAAGGACAAACAGCGTAATGAAAAAGAAGAAAGAAGCAAACACTTCGTAAACATTAAATGTTAAAATGCCATGGCATGAAGATACAGAAAACATTCAGGTGACATCAACACATTTTACATTTTCTAAAGAACATGTAAGTATTGCTTGGTTGTGCGAAACCAACAACTATAGGGTATCCATGATGAATACCACAATATTGTACCAGTGGGGATTTTTTGTTTTCTGGATTAATTCGGAAAACCCAACACTCTCTTTATGATATTTGTGTTTTTAGATATGACTTACAGGGACAGTCCACCAATGAAAATTCTGTCATCCTTTGCTCACCCTCATTTTAAATCGCGTCATTTTAAATCTGTATACCATTCTCCATCAGAACACAAAAGAAGAAGTTTAAAGAACGTTGGAAACCGAACTATCCCATTGAGAACTTTATTAAATATGAACTTTATGAAAAATGTTTAGACTATAAGACCAAATCTGCAAGTCTCTTCTCGTAGAAATGTATTAATCACACATTTGAGG
Organism: Triplophysa tibetana; assembly: GCA_008369825.1. Taxonomy (NCBI): domain Eukaryota; kingdom Metazoa; phylum Chordata; class Actinopteri; order Cypriniformes; family Nemacheilidae; genus Triplophysa; species Triplophysa tibetana. The sequence goes on along the minus strand of CM017905.1, from coordinate 11,889,134 downwards.
TATCATAAATTTACGTAGCACAATTTTCTATTTATTTTGAAAGCACGATTAAACACAACGTTCACCAATGTAATATACAAAGTAAAAACCCTCAACAAAATGAAAACAACAAGAAAGTCACAGATATAACTAGAGAACACCAAGACAAGACAACTCCATCAACAGTCATATTATAAGACAACCTGGATTTAAAATGAGTCAAAGTGGGGGCAGTTCTAATTTCCGTAGGCAGACTGTTCCAAAGTCTATGAGCAGCTATTGAAAATGCACGATCTCCTTGAGTCCTGAGCCTAGATCTAAGAGCCACTTAGAGCTTTAAATTGGCAGACCTAAGAGCTCTTGCAGGTTGATTGACTGTCAACAGATCAGAAAGGTAAGACGATGAAGACAAAAAGTGTGGCTACGAAGTAATGACTCTAATTGAACACTTTGAGTTATACCTTTGTGTAAAACCCAACATCTAAGTGTGTAAAAATTAGTGGTGGGCATAGATACATTTTTTAAATCGAGATTAATCTAGATTAATCTTGGAATTAATCTAGATTAATCTAGATTAAAATGGCTCATTTGAATTCTGCCGAAGGCATTCAGAATATGTGTGCTACCCAAATAATGACTAAAAGTAAGTCTTTGAGAACGGGTTTCTCAAGCCAGGTGGCGCATTAGACCAGGGGCTCATCTCCTGTTTCCAAAATGCATTACAAACTGCTTGAGAAAACTGTTCTACTATGATAATTTATGATGAAAATTAAATTATGTTCAATAAGATGTACTTGTGTTTACTTCCTCATTAGCTAAGGGATGCTTTGCGTTTAGGTGGTACTTGAGACTGGAAGAGCTCCTACAGTACATTTACATTTAGTCATTTAGCAGACGCTCTTATCCAAAGCGACTTACAAAGAGTTAGGGTGCAACAAGCGATATGTCATACAGAAGCCATAATACATTAGGTGCCAATACAAAGTTACTGGTTTCAACTAAAGCTAGACCTGTTGAGAGAACAGGTTTTTTTTTTAAACCAACTGTATGTAAACCAATTCCGTACAGTAAACCTATTCCACATTGAACAAGGTGCAAACAACCTTAGTCTTGTCGAGGTTTCCATTGGGAAGCTTCTTAAAAAATATTTTTTCCTGAAGCAAGCCCGGCGGCTTGTTAGCACGTCACGTTTGATGTGGTAATTTCACAGTAACGTTATGTTGTGTCCAGACCAAACGCGAATAGCGCGTCTAGCGCGAGTGATTTACATGTTAAATCAATGCAAAGACGCGATAGACCTACTTGCGGGGCGATCGCGCGAATGAAAAACCTGGTTATGACATGATGAGGCGGCGCGAATGACGCGAATGAAGCCCTGGTTATTAGATGATGAGGCGGCACGAATGACGCGGATCACGCGAGTTGAAAACTCTCGTTCTCGCCCCATACAGTGCAATTAAGCATACATCCGCGCTAAAATATCAAGGTGAAAGTCATCATAGCTTGCGTAGTATAGACCCAGCTCCCAACCCGACTTTGAGAATAGATTAACGGCGTCATTTTTTTTATTGCGCGATAAGAGTCTCACGGCCCACCACTAGTAAAAATAATTATCGATTTTAAACCGACTACGGAGCCCGTAACCTGTCACACGAAATTTTTTATATATATCGTGGCCACGAATTAAGAATTCGTTCCCACGAATTATTTATTCGTGTGAACGTTTTGCTTATTCGTTACCTCGATTTAGGTAAATCGCGCGCACGTTTTATTAATTTGTTCCCTCGATTAACGTAAATCGCGCGCACGTTTTATTAATTCGTTCCCTCGATTAACGTAAATCGTGCCCACGTTTTATTAATTCGTTCCCTCGATTAACGTAAATCGCGCGCACGTTTTATTAATTCGTTCCCTCGATTTACGTTAATCGTGCTCACGATGTATTCATTTGTTCCCACAATTTAATGAAACCATCGGTATTTTACTAATTTAGACGTTGCTACTGTTATGGACAGAGAAACGTTAATTGATATATATTTTGAGCTGGGATTGAGTTATAAAGACATTCTCCGAAGCCTTGCATTGCAAGGAATCGTTTTATCAGAGAGGCACCTTCATCGCATATTGAGGGCAAGGGGGCTACCTGTTACAAAATGTTCTGTTACCCGTGATATTTTGTGACCGCAGTAGGCGCTGTTGTCACTGTCGGCAATTCTCTACGCAAAGAGCGTAGATTCGGGCTAGAATGCGCCTTGTGCTCGTCCGCAGCGTTTTAATCTTGCGCAATAACGCGTTCTCGTGCACGTTACTGTGAGCGGGCTTTTCGGAAAGTCTGTTGAGAGTGCTGACGTGAGTGGCTGAACACGCCGATTGAACTGTACAAAGCAGGTTCATTTAATTATATATATATATGTACATATACACACACACATACCCTAATACCCATATATATACACACTTTTACCCTAATAATAGAACAGCAATCACAACAATTCTAAACATTGTCCATTTAAGAAACATGAACATAAATGAGCTTTGTGTTATACAAACATGCATTATAGTCATTAAATATACATAAGGACACAATATTATAAAATTATATGTTTATAATGTACAGAGTAATCTGGTAGCCCTTCAGCAGGTCACCATATCTCACGATGCATGGTAACGGGCTAAAAAAATCTGTTATCTTCCTCTGTTTTACGCAAAATAGCCTTATTGTTCTCCATATTCTCTCTTTTGACATCTTATGCCTTCTATGTCTTATCCTGAAGAGCACCATTTAGACTGAGAGACCATTTAAAGGCCCTGGAAACCTTTGCAGGTGTTTTGAGGTAATCTTTTGATTTTTGAGACACTGGTTTTCATTATCTGTTCGCCATTATCATCACATTTATCAAAATAAAGCCTTTAAATCACTCTATGTGTAATGAATCTAGATATGGGTTTCACTTTCTGAAATTAGTGACAAAGAATATTGACCTTTTTCATGATATTCTATTTTTTAGTTTTACCTGTATCCAATTTTTAAGTGGAACGTTGTTAGAACTTTCTTTTTTGTTCCCCCAAAAATAACCAAATGGGAACCAACATTAGGGGAACGTTCTGTGTTTGCTGTTGTTAACCTCATTGTAATTGATAATAATTTTTTGTTAAAGATGTTGTCGATTTAGTGTATGACAGTATGTTGTATATACATTTGAAAACAGTTGAATGTATGTTTTGTATTTTTTTATGAGCATTAAAAAACTATCTGGACCTCTCTTACCTCAATGCTGGCTATGGCCAAAATTAGGCGCCACTAAAGTCATACCGTTATTGGCTGAGACATGTGATTAAATCATGGGGCTGCACCTGAGAGAAAAGTACACTGGTGGGTATGGCTATAGGCTTTTCAAATATTCATTATCCCCACTATAAATAAAGTCTTACTACAGTAACTGTTAACCATGGTATTTGTGTTTAAGTTGTTATAAATCTGCCGCAGCATCAATCGCTATTCACTTTTACTACAATAAAGCATTGTAAACTTTCTTAAAATACTTGCTGAAGAGCGTTTTCAATTTTTGTATGAACACTCTGCGTTTGAAGAGTACAGAAGACAGGTGGCGATGACACTTCTAAACGAGACAAGTATTATTGGTGTGATTTTCACAATATCATATATTATTTTAATGATTAACAGATGAAACCCATTACTAAGGTGTATTGTTTTATTGGTGACAAGATGACCTCAGTGAGCTTTGCCACTATTGTGGGGAGAAGGATGCAGGGCAAGGAAGGACAACAGCCAAAAAATAAATAATGCTTTGGTAAAAATTTTATTAAGTATACATCTATCATGTGTAGTACCTGAGACGGATCAGACACGCATAACTACTTACATTTCTTAAATATTACAACAACACCCCTCACCCCACCAGCACGCTAGTCGCTTGGGGGTCAACCCCCAATCTGCAACTTACACCAAGGGCAGGACAAGATCTCTGGTGACCATAGCAACTCACACCAATTCATCAAGATAGAGTATTTTACGACCCATTGGAATGTAAGGAGCTGAACTCTCTTTACTCACTTTGGGGATAGACCTACAATTATAAATGGATTTATATGGAAATGTACACATTCAGTTATAACATTTCCATGTATTAATGTTCATGTTGTTATGTCTGTTTTAACATTAATCCAACGTATCCATGAATGTGTGTTTAACTACTGGAATTATTAGATTTGTAGTAACTCATTTAACCAAGATGATATTTAGATCATGTTTGGTGTCTATGAGCTACATTTGTGATGTCCTTCGCGTTGATGTTTGTTGTGTTTTGGTAACTCTTTTCTTATTAGTTTTATCAAACTCTTAGTAGTCTTCTAGTGAACATCCAATCAGCTTTCACATGCAAAACACCATCTGAAAGACAAAAACAGTTAACTTTCCCTCCAAAGTTGCCATCTCCTGATTGGACCAGTCACGTCTGTAGGATGTGACATCCTCACAGTTTAAAAGAGACCACGAGAAGATTCTCTCTCTCTCTTCCTCGCGCTTCCTTTTCTCTCTATGTGTGCTCTTCTTTGCGTTCTGCATCTCCAAAGGATGGACTAGAAGAAGACTTCACCTTTAACCCATAAGTTTGTGCCAGGCTGCGGCCTCGTCTTTCCAGATACAGATCCTCTGCATAAAACTGGTTCTCTCTGATCACTTTCAGCCAAGATCAACTGGAGCCTTAACAAACTGCATCAGGACTCGTTCTTTCTTTGATGGGCAAGACGTGCAAGTATCAAACTTAGTCTTATTAATGGATGCATAGGGCATCATTAATCCTTTTAACAAAGGTCCTTTACAAGAAGAAACTGATGTTTAGTTCAGGCTATTGATCTTCTGAATATCATATACTGCCATAATCCATGCTCTGTTCTTCTCTCTGCTTCAACTTAAACCATCTTCTAATGCTTAACTGTATGTGTGTGTATGTTAGATTAGTATGTGTCTAGTCTAGATAATAAAGTCCTGTTTTATTTCACACGTGATGTTGTTTGTAGTTCATGCTCATAATCCGGAGTCCCTAAACATGCCGATTCTTGCTACCTGCTCGTAATGCTAAGTGATTTCCCCAAATCATGAATTTGATCCAGATAATTATAATTGATCATTATTAATTAAATTCATCCCAATTTGGATTGATATTTGTTTCCCTTACAAAGGGTGGTGGAGAAAATATTACTTATAATTGGGATCAAAGCTCATGATAATTCTTACATATTTGATGAAGAATAGTGTTTAAATAATTCTGTTCCTCATTGAATTCACTACACATGATAGTATGCTATACTGCATTTCAGTTATTTATCTTAGAAATGTTGTTGTTTAAATTTTACTTTGTTGTTACAGATCCACTATGACGTGTGTAACCGATGGTTCCACATACAGTGTGCTAAAATGGTTGACCCCAGGAAGTACTTTGTGCTGCATGCCAGTTTAAGATTCGACTGCATTTTCTTTTGCAAACATGCAAAACAAGTAATAAGTCATTTGCAAGACTTGCGCTTCATTGATGTGGTTATTGTGATTGTGTAGGTTTATGAACTAATTTAAGGTGCATAATGCTTCTGAAATGCACCATAATATACTTTTTTTATAATTATTTGCTGTTTTGGAAAATAAAGTTTATTAAGTTTAATAAAACCCCAAAATGCACTTAAATATACTTAAAATCAAAGTCCATGTTACGTGCATCGTGAGATATGGTGACCTGCTGTACCACAGTCACTGTTCTCATCACAGTTAAATGCTCTTCAGGATAAGACATAGAAGGCATTAGATGTCAAAAGAGAGAACATAGAGAACAATAAGGCTCTTCTGTGCAAAACAGAGCAAGATAGCAGATTATTTTAGCCTGTTACCGTGCATCGTGGGATATGGTGACCTGCTGTACCACAGTCACTGTTCTCATCACAGCTAAATGCTTTTCAGGATAAGACATAGAAGGCATTACATGTCAAAAGAGGGAATATGGAGAACAATAAGGCTATTCTGCGTAAAACAGAGGAAGATAACAGATTTTTTTAGCCCGTTACCATGCATCGTGAGATATGGTGACCTGCTGAAGGGCTACCAGGTTACTCTGTACATTATAAACATATCATTTTATAATATTGTGTCCTTATGTATATTTTATAGCCTATAATGCATGTATGTATAACACAAAGCTCATTTATGGTCATGTTTCTTAAATGGACAATGTTTAAAATTGTCGTGATTGCTGTTCTATTATTAGGGTAAAAGTGTGTATATATATGGGTATTAGGGTATGTGTGTGTGTGTATATGTACATATATATATATATATATAATTAAATGAACCTGCTTTGTACAGTTCAGTCGGCGTGTTCAGCCACTCACGTCAGCACTCTCAACAGACTTTCCGAACAGCCCGCTCACAGTAACGTGCACGAGAACAAAGCGCGTTATTGCGCAAGATTAAAAAGCTGCGGACGAGCACAAGGCGCATTCTCGCCCGAATCTACGCTCTTTGCGTAGAGAATTGCCGACAGTGACAACAGCGCCTACTGCGGTCACAAAATATCACGGGTAACAGAACATTTTGTAACAGGTAGCCCCCTTGCCCTCAATATGCGATGAAGGTGCCTCTCTGATAAAACGATTCCTTGCAATGCAAGGCTTCGGAGAATGTCTTTATAACTCAATCCCAGCTCAAAATATATATCAATTAACGTTTCTGTGTCCATAATAGTAGCAACGTCTAAATTAGTAAAATACCGATGGTTTCATTAAATTGTGGGAACAAATGAATAAATCGTGAGCACGATTTACGTTAATCGAGGGAACGAATTAATAAAACGTGCGCGCGATTTACGTTAATCGAGGGAACGAATTAATAAAACGTGCGCGCGATTTACGTTAATCGAGGGAACGAATTAATAAAACGTGCGCGCGATTTACGTTAATCGAGGGAACGAATTAATAAAACGTGCGCGCGATTTACCTAAATCGAGGTAACGAATAAGCAAAACGTTCACACGAATAAATAATTCGTGGGAACGAATTCTTAATTCGTGGCCACGATATATATAAAAAATATCGTGTGACAGGTTACGGGCTCCGTAAACCGAACCACATTACATTGAATGTACTACAATGAACAGCTAGGGTTGGCGATATAACATCACCGCAAAACGCCGCCATAACAACACAACCGCAAAAATAAACGCGAGTGATCTGACACTGAACTATGGCGCTTTTGTGAAGATAAATCTGTTCTTAGTTATTTATGGAGGTGAAAAAATAAGACTAACAAGCATTCAGCCCAGATAGATAAATCACACATCCTACATGCACATAACACAACCTACAGATGCACGTTATGCAAGCTGTACACAAATCACACAATCTATTAAAACGTGCTACATAAACTACATGATGAACTTACGCTACCTACACATACTTCAGACTAATTGCTTATACACTTCACACAACCTTCCCACACATAACACACACAAACCATTCACCATCATTCAGTACATGCAGAGCTGTACACACTTTACACAGATACAAGGACATGCGTCTATCTATGCAATGTACATGAACGAACGATCCACGCACATCATGTCCAGGTCTGTGTTAATGTGAATTCGCTCTTTAGAGAATAACTCATGGCAGTAGAAAGCCTCATCCTCAGACATCATGCCCACGGACTGCCCAAAGTCTATTCACTGCCCATCTGATGCGTATTGCACACAAAACTGGAAAGTGCTTTCTCGATCTGGCATGCTCTAATCTGATTGGCTGAATTCCAGAAGTGCACATAGAAATACATAAAGATATGAAACATAGCACATAGAAAGACATAGTATAGTCGTGTTTACAAAATACCAGAGGACGGACCAAGTCATTGCTTTGAAAGTCACAAGTTAGTCTCAAGTCTTTGCATGCAAGTCCCGAATCAAGACAGATAAGTCCAAATCAAGTCCTGAGTCAAGACAATCATGTCTAAGTCCTCCGCAAAGCTTTAAGCTTAGCGGTAAGAGCATTACGTTAACAACGCAAGGTTGTGGGTTCGATCCCAGGGGATTGCAGATACATAAGTATAAATGTATACGATAATGCAATATAAGTCGCTTTGGATAAAAGCATCTGTCAAATGCATACATGTAAATGTCATTAGTTCTCTTTCCCCAAATCAGTTTCACTGTATTAAATATTATAGTAGATGTATATTCATTTATGTCAGAAAGGCTTCACAATGTTTTATATGATATGACGTTCAAACCTATTTTCACCAAGGGCACTGTTGTAGAAATTTACTTCGCACACCTGACTGAAGATATAGCTTATAGATTATAGCTGTAAGGGACACACTAACTATTCCAACCATTCTAATTTTAGGTCTGACCTCTATAACAGTAAACTCAGTTTATATTATAAAATACTTTAGAAAATGTAATTTAGGTATGAACAAAGTTATTCCATTGTCGTTCTTTTGTCTTGAATAGCATTCAAGGTTTCCAGTAGGAATGCTGGATTTTTTTATCACAAACAGAATGCAATTTTCATTAAATGATACATTGTATAAATTTAATTATTTATTGTTATAAATTATTAACTTTCCAAAAAAATGTAAGTATAAGACATAAATCAAAATGTTATTCAACAAAATGTCGGTGGATAAATAATGTTAGGAATTTTATTTTTGGGATTGATTATCATGTTAAATAATGCATTGACTATGAAACATATTTGAAAATAATTTTTGTAAAACTATAGAAAGTAAGAAAATATTTTCTGGTACGCTAATGAAAGGGCAATTTGTTTTAGTTGTAAGAAATTATTTACTCGTCATATTGTGCAGTAGAACTTACGGCGACTCAAGTTCGAATCCCGGCTCGTGATCTTTTCTTGGCTACCGATTCCCTCTCCCTCATCCCATAATTTCCTGTCTCACTCTCCACTGTCCTATCCATACAAAGATGATAAATAAAAAATGAAATGATTTACTTTTCTTTATTATCCCTTATACCTTTCTCTAACTCTGTGTCCTTCAGTCGTCTAACTATAAAAATACAAACAAATCTTTAAATGTTGTTGGGCTCCACCTGATTTATTTGTGTGGTATACACAATCTCTAAATTTAAACACTACATTCTACAATCATACTTTATGTTAGATTTTATTTCTGTTAGCTAGTTAAAAAAAGGCAAAAATATAGAGCTTGTATTCGAGAAAGGTGTTATATGTGCTGTATGCTTAGGATTGCACAGAATGAGCAAGCGATCATGAATAAAAAGTATGAAAGCAACCGTTAGCTAGTTTGAGAGAGCAATTATCTTAGATATTGTGTACATGGAACGCATAGGCAGGCTAGCAAACAATTTGAAATCATCACAAAATATCTTCTATGAGGTTCTAAACGGCATGTTTCATAAAACAGATTTTAAGTATGCCGCCTCTCGCTTCTTCCTCCATTCATTAAACATCTGATCACCTCATGCTTACAAAGGGCTACCACGCATGCACAGAAATGTGGATTTTCTGATATTTTTGTTTAAACATATGTACGTCCATCCATCCATCCATCCATTTTCTTCCGCTTATCTGGGGCCGGGTCGCAGTGGCAGCAGTCTAAGCAGGGATGCCCAGACTTCCCTCTCCCTAGACACTTCCTCCAGCTCTTCCGGGGGGACACCGAGGCGTTCCCAGGCCAGCCGGGAGACATAGTGGGACATACCCGGAACACCTTCCCGGGAAGGCGTCCAGGGGGCATCCGGAAAAGATGCCCGAGCCACCTCAGCCTGGCCCCTCTCGATGTGGAGGAGCAGCGGATCTACTCTGAGCTCCTCCCGAGTGACCGAGCTTCTCACCCTATCTCTAAGGGATCGCCCAGCCACCTTGCGGAGAAAGCTCATTTCGGCCGCCTATATCCGGGATCTTGTCCTTTCGGTCATGACCCACAGCTCATGACCATAGGTGAGAGTAGGAACATAGATTGACCGGTAAATCGAGAGCTTCGCCTTGCGGCTCAGCTCCTTCTTCACCACAATGGACCGGTACAGCGACCGCATTACTGCAGAAGCTGCACCGATCCGTCTGTCAATCTCGCGTTCCATCCTTCCCTCACTCGTGAACAGGACCCCCAGATACTTGAACTCCTCCACTTGAGGCAGGAACTCTCCACCTACCTGAAGTGAGCAAGCCACCCTTTTCCGACTGAGAACCATGGCCTCAGATTTGGAGGTGCTGATTCTCATCTCTCATATGTACGTCTATTTTGCGTTTTAAGGTAGACAATCATTTGATGTCAGGCTATTAGGGCTGGCGGGCGGATTTACAACATGCAAGCTCACCCATTTCAACCAACATGAAAATGAATGGCTGGGACAGGAGCATGAGGGAGACCAGGGAGAATAGTAAGCTTCATTATTTCCTACACAATTGGATGCGTTTGAGATGAATAAAACGTCTTCAATTTAAGGTTGAAATGTTTATAATTGCTGCCTGCAAAGTTAAATTATTTAAAATGTATTATTTACAGTTTACTGTCACTATGTCGAAATATGTAATAAACATTATGTGGTTTAAAACACTGAACAGTTTTAATAAATGACGATGGGCGAGACTTTCTCTGGTACAGTGCCAAACACGCAACTCTTAACTTTGTGATCTGCTCCAGAGAACAGCCGACCACGATTACAACTTTGATGTTTGGTTTTAAAATATATTAAGACTTGTCGAGTCATAGTGTTCAAGTATACGTCAAGTCACGAGTCGTTGGTGCCCAAGTCTAAGTCTTCTCTGATTTTGTCGAGTAGAGTCGCAAGTCATTAAAGCTTAAGAAGAAGTGTTCATTATCCACTCCCATTGTAAACAAGAAACACCAAACAATTTTACAAAATCTGTATTTTGGTTCTGAGGAACACAGAAAGTTGTTGTATGATTGAATGAATTGAGGGTGAGTAAATAATGTCAGAATTTTCAGCATGAAATAAGCCTTTAACTTCATTTCCATAATCAGAACTGTATACTGTATAGATTTGACTACATGTTAATAGCAGTAAGGTAGCTTCATCCTCTTCAAAAATAAACCTACTATTCCCATGATCCCTTTACTGGGGCAGCAGACAGCCAGCTCTTTCTGTGTCATTAATTCAGGATGAAAAAAATCATTACCAGCGCTGCCTTCATGAGTGCCTCAGTTCAAGAAGAGAATAATTTATGCAGTGGGTCTTCTACCTCATGAATATATGATGTTTGTATCAAGTGCCTCTTTTTTCTGTCTGACTCTATCTCTCACACTCTCCCCTCTTCTATCTCTGTTATTCTCTTTAGAAGCTTGAGGAAATAGACAGATAATTGCTTCACCATTATTATGGCTCTGTTCTATCACGAGGAGAAAATGCATCTGATGCACAGGCCGCAATTAGGCAGCTTTTCAAATGAGCTTATCGCTCTCACTCTTTCCGCATTGGCAGAAACAGAATAAACAGAAGAACTGCGCACAAACAACCATTATCTGCAGTGTTCACGGATTTGACAAATTTTCCACGTATAATGTAAAAAAAAAGTACTTTTACAGAATTTGACAGATTTTTCATGTATTATTAAAATATGGTCAAAAAAACGTAAACTTACAGAAAAGACCAAACAGTTACAAGAAAAGCGGGGAAAACATGCAACTTTACAGGTTATTTTACGGTTTATTTCTGGCGCAACAGCCCATATTCTTTTTTACATTACATTAGAATTTTATTCATAAAAATGCCAATTAGATGTAAAGCAGCAGGCGTTTGCCACTTAGTAATATATTACAACCACAGAAAAATGTTTTGGAAAAGTTTGACGAGATACAAAACTTGGTATGGCAAGTAAGAGTAATATGTTTAAATTGGTATATTTAATTCATAACAATGTTTATGTTTAACTATGTTTAGTTGCTTACAATTAATGTAATGTCATGTTTGGACCTTTTCATGTGTTCAATTATATGATACTAACTAGGCATGTTATACACAGTAATTGTTCATTCAGTTTTACCAATTTTCTGTATGTTACTGTATTTACTTTTTTAATTGCATTTGTGTTCTATCGGCCTCCAATCGGCCAATCAGCCACAATGCTTTCTTAATATCAGTATCAGCCATTAAAAAACCCATCGGTCGACCGTTATTTCTGTGTTGTGAAAAACGATGTTGGCTATTATTAAATATCCTTTATGGATATGGGTAACAAAAATAATCTTTCTAAACTCACACACATAGACTACAGTTACACAAAGTGTACTAAAGGCTACCCCAAAAAAACATTTTAGAATTAAAGCAGATACTTGCATAACTTTATGATCTTTGGTTGCATTGGAGAGCTTTACTTGTTGTCTAAACACATTCTATGTCTGTATTTTTTCTTTATGCTCCCAAGAGCTGAGGTGAGCTAAGTTTTTAGAAAAGACCTGACTTGTTGTGAAGGTTTTTGAAGAAGGATTCTAATATTTTCCCCTAGACTATTTAAACAAGCTAATATATTATTTAATATATAATAGGCATAATTAGAAACTAACAGTTGGAGTGATGCAGAGCAGTTGAGAGAGAGAAAGTGAGAGAAAGCGAGAGAGAAAGAGAATGGCAACAACTGAAGTTCGAAATGCTCGAGCATCACATGATTTATGTAGACTTCAGAGTTCCAGGAAGTCTTGGTTATCATTTAATTCTTTTATATTTGTAAATGTCTTTGAATATGTTAAAAGATGATCTCAATTGGTCTGTTCTGCTGCAGCTCCATGCGTTGCTAGTAACTTCCAGGAACTACTGAGGCTATACCATGAACCTCCATTGCTGTGAAAAATAGGTGTTTTATGAGGTGAACGGAGTTGATTTCTCTCTCTCAAAGGCTACTGGGTAATGGAGAGATACTGAAAGATATGTCTCAAGGCTAAGATAAAAAACAGCTCAAATCCTGCTCAGTTATTCACACAAAGCTGTCATGACTTTAGTGTGACAACATGATGGTCCTTTTTCCTTTTGGGTCCTTTTTGACAGACAAGGTCAATAGAAACTGTCAATGAATGAAAATTAATTGAAACTTTGAGGTTAAATAAATAATGAGACATTTTTAGATGAACTCTGCTTCTTGAAATGAAAAATAAAGAAACATAAGAACAAGACAGGCTATTATTTATTCATTTACAATGTTTTAAAAAAAATCAGGCTAGATTTAGAAATCTCTTCGTAGTGTGCACCACAGGGGAAATCTGCTCCTCAAACCCTATTTAAAGGAAAATGCTCTCTTTCAATGATGCATAAGACTGCAGCTTCATATTACATGGTTAGTGTGTTTAAAGCCTTTTTGGTTGTAATTTCGGCCTGTCTTGTCTTTACCTGTGGAAAAGACGACATTTCTGGAAACGAGTTTGTAGTCCACAATGGAGAACTGTGGGAGCTCGATTCGTGACACACCAGTCACCGCATTTTCTCCTCCCTTCCAGTAAAACTCGATATCATCTGTTGTGTATCCATCTATAGAACAAATATACATCAAATTAATCAAAGCATAAATAAAATAAGTAAATATCTCACGATGTATGTTTTATTAAGATTTATGATCACACTTCAGTATAGGGGGCAGTTCTCGCTTTTAACAAACCTTTAACTATGACGTTTCCCCAAATAAACTCTTAATTTGTTGCTTATTAATTACAGGTGTAACGATTTACCGGCCAGTGACCGGAATCGGACGGTTTTATCGTATATGACCGGCCAGTCAGTCTCACGTCTTGCCGATACCAAGGCGATCTTCTGTTGCCCGTCATGCGGGCAATAACGTCACAGTCGTCAGGAGACTCAAAGCCGCAAGTATACATGTAAACGTGTGTGCGCACAGCCAGTCTTCCACGGCTCGTTTATAATCGTTTATATTTGGGTCCACCGGAACAGTCTCTGCTGACTGACGCGCAACTCTCATATCCGCTGACTGCACGCGCGCGCATATGCATCATGTACTGTACAGACAAAAGGGTACACTGTAGTATATCTCTCGTTGCTCCGTCTACATGGGTTATGTATGCTTGCTTACATTAATGCTAAACTCTGACACACGCTAAACTCACGTTGAAGTCGTTCACTGTGTGTAAATACATATACATCTTTAGAGTAGAATTCACTCATAAGATGTTTTATTTTTTTATTGAAGTGGCAGCTAAAATCTACCCATTTCTTTTAAAACTACAGACCCAAGATAACGTCAATTTATTTTATATTTCAGCAAAAATAAAATAAAGCAGTTTAGTTTCATAAACACAAACAGACAATAAAGTTTAAATATTTTATTGTTATCTGTGACTTTTGTGAGATGAGTACAAAAATGAAAAAGGTAAATTAAGTGATATGTTTAGTTCTATTTTATTATTTGTACTTCTTTTCAGTCACAAAGTTCTTCAATTTAAGAGTTGTTTGGGCAAGAAAAGATTGTAATTTAATGCAGCTTGGGGAACTGCATTTAGGGAAATTTATGTAATGAAAAATAAAAATTGCATTGAAGAAAAGTAATATGGTTTTATATATAGAATACTGTCAAGTATAATTTGTGGATAGAAAATCGGAATCGGCAGGTTTCAATTGTAAGAAAATCGGAAACCGGAATCGGCAAAGAAAATTGCAATCGGTGCATCTCTATTTCAGTATTTATAGTTAATAAGGTTGTTTTAAGTTCAGGTATTGGGTAAAATCAAGGATGTAGAATTTGGTCATGCAGAATATGTGCTTTACAAGTACCAATAAACAACCAATATGCCAAAAATAGGCATTCTTATAACAACTAGTTAATACTCAGAATTGCCCCATACTGTTACCAGATTTATTAACAATCATATTTCAAAAACTTCTTTCTTCTATCTTTCAGGTTATTTCGAGGGACATAACTAAATGTTTTAAGATCTCTGTCCCAGTTTTCTGACGCTTTCCTTAAACTCGCTAATCATAGAGGTTTATTTTATGTTGAATAAATAGTGTTTCTTCAGAAAAGCTTCTCCCTCATTTCAATTCTGATGATGCTGTTCCTTAAAATAGTATTTCTTTTCCATAATTAGTACGTGTAACATATGCTGAAAAATAGAAAAAACAGCACTGGTGCATTGTTAGCATAATCATGCATATGAGCATCTGTTATACACAAGTGTTGGAAGCTGTTAGGGGTCAGTTATCCCACTGTGCCACAGACCGTTCCTTATGGTACCAGCATTGTCGTGTTCGTAAACCATGATGAGTTTTGTGGTTTTATTAGCATGCATTTGTAGGCAAACGATACCTTCTGAAATTCACACTTGGGCCATGCACACAGTGCAGCTTACTTTGATATGGTTTGGAGTGCTTGAACCCATTCTATACAAATAAAGTTTGATAAGAGTAAAAGAACAATAACATCGCATCTTAGGTTCGAACTGTCACATGCTTGTTTTCAAAGGTAACAGGTTTATCAACGTTTGGCTGATCCACCAAATAGATCATCTACAGACTTGCTTTTACCAGCATTAACCAACATGGACCATGAAGAATATTTACGCTGCACGGTATAAGATGTTATTTGGGAGAAGAAGAAAGTGTGTGTGTGTTCATGTGCAAGGTGAGATAAAACTTACAACTCTCTATCTCCAGAGTGCAGTTCTGTTCATCTAATGGATACCTCCTCAGATCCATCATGCAAGCAGCTGTGGTGGTGATTCTAGAAACACAGACCAACATGTTTATGACTTTCAATTGCTTTTACACTGAGCCAATGATATTTTCTATCCTCTAATCCTCGCACAACCCATTTTTAGATTTACATTATTTAGTATGTTTATAAAGCCATTTTCTCTTTCCCAGCCAAGGTGGCTGGTGCCCACAATGAAGGTGATTTAGTTACCTTGTGGGAATATTTGGTCCTAACAATATAGGAAAACCTGACCCACACAAACACACACAGGTCAGATAACTCAAACAGACAAACACAGTCAAAGACAGTTCAATAAATTCAAGTGGTTACACTTATATGGTAGTATATAAAAGACAATGTCCTACATGCTCAACAATACTTTAAAACTAATTATTTAATATTTATTATGGATATTATTTAGGTGAACTAAACTACGATATCAGTGCTGTGTTGCTTATCAGTTCTTAAAATACGAAAGTGCCACATTAGCATAACAGCTATCAGGAACAAAGAGAAATTGTTACCATATTATTATTTATAAAGATTTTATTAAAGACTATGAGCATCACATTGATAAGATATGAGATCTGAATAAGTAAACAGCAAAAAAGGTTGAAAACACTTTTTCGATTATGTAGAAACACTGAAATGTAAATGGAGCAGTGAAACTGGATGGAACATGAAAAAATGGCTCATTCAAAAGGCTTTTGAACCAAATATAGCACAGACCATGAATATGCAAGATCGTGCATGAGTGGGCATGAACAAAACAGAGATTTCAATAAGTGTATTTTGTGCCACATTATACAGTGTTTGCTAATCTTAAATAAAAGTACTGAAAGGTCCCCGACACAATTAGAAATCACAGTATGAACTTCAAATATGAAGACAAGTCATCTTTAAGATAATACCATTGATTATTGAAAGTATGGTTTGCTTTCTCATAACCAAATAATGATTTTTGATTGATTGTTGGAATTAAACCAACAATTGTTGTTGTTAATGTTGTAATCTGGGTTGTTCTTTAATTTTGTTACTGGTTTTAAAGGATAAGGGCATGTCAAAGTTGGCCTGTCCATTCTGGCATCTGCCCAGTTTGGCTAGATTCTACCAAGTGACAGATGGAGTTTGTCCCAGAACCTTTAATGTCAACAAGAACATGATATTCTTTAATCCACTAAACCCATTTATTTTCCTATCCTAACGACAAACGATTATATAATTCATTTTAATGTATTTATTTAATTTGATGTTCTTTTTTTTTCTTTTTTTTCAAGTGGATGTGCAACTGTGTTTCATGCATTCCGACTTCTTTACAATGTTAAACATGCTGTCTACTCATGCTTCAAACGGTCAATTAATAAAAAAATGAGTTGGAAGTATGATTCCCCCAGCGTTCGTATGGGTTCAGAAAGTTTTTTCGAAAACATGAAAATCTGTTTCATAATAACTTTACTTAGTCCCTTATTGGACAATTCTCCCAGAAAAGTATGTCCACGTTTCAACCCGTCAGAGCGAAAAGAAGGAGCGCGCCCATGCGTCAACCAAGGAGAGCATGAGCATTCGCACAACCAGCTGTAGCAACATGCGTTTGCGAAGTTTGGCTGTGTTTATTTGTTCACTGCATTTCAGTGAGGAATGTTATAAAAAACTACACATTGGATATTTAAATTGCCAGTGAACGCACATTCAAGTAAAATCTTACAGAAATTCGTAACATAGTTAAAAATTATTTATCTATTGAATTGTATTCATGGACACGAATTTGAACTTTTACGTGTCACTCAGCAGTACTTTCAATCTAATGTATTTCAACATCTTTCCTGAGTATTTATGAATATATATATATATATGGACAAAATCGGACCAGAATTGGTGGTACATTCCAATCTCTTTCATACATTTTATTATGATTTGCCTTTATCTGTGACATTGGGGTTTTTTGTTGCTTAGTAAGCTCGTACAATTTGTGCATTTTACCACAAATTTGCCTTTGAGCCCGTGACTTTAGAATTTGGGGTGAGTAAACCACCTCTAAATGTATGAATATAAAGTCGTGCTGACTGACATGGAAAAAAAGGCGGAATTTGTGTCCATGAAGACAAATCAATAGATTCTAAATTTTGTGACTGTGTCACGAACTGCCGTGAGACTGGGTTGCCCATTCTGATAAAAAGGTATAACTTGAATGCTCTGGAAGTCGCATGGATAAAAGCTTCTGCCAAATGCATTATTGTAAATGTGAAATGTAATAGCTTACAATTTTGGGACCCATTTTAGTGCCAGGCCTTTGAATTAAAGCAATGGCCCTAGACACTATCATTACTAAACAAGTGGACATATCATTTGAAAGTTCATTTAAAACGTGTGGTCCCCTATCATGCATTTAAACACATTTTTAATTTGTTTTCTAATCCCTTCAGCAACACATACAAAAAACAGCGTACTAAAGCAATCATTCGATTTTTTCATTGTCTCTTTACTGCTTGTGCCCTTGCAGCATGTGCGATTCTCATCCATCCATTTAGATTAAAGGATCATCAAATTAGCATTTTGACATAGCAGCATCTAACATTGCTATGGAGTGGGCTATATTACGACAATTCATATGGTCCCTGCTTCGTGCAGTGGGTAAACTTAAGAGGGGAACCTTAAAAAGGAACCTTAAAAAGAACATTTTAATGAAAGCACAAATATATGCTTTACCGTAAATATGCAAGCTCATAATGGCTTCTAGTTCTAAGAAAAACAAATAAAGTTTTCTATCCTCACCATCCCTACATACAGCTGGATGCATTACATTATGATAGACCTCCCTAGTTGAACTGTGAAATGATGTTCAATGGATAGCTGACGTTACGTTCAGGCGTGATGCGATAAACCGTGAAAATCGGAAGTTGTTCAATAACCTTACCTCTCATGCACCATGGAGTACATTAGCATATGGGTACATCAGTACACAGGATCTCATTTGGAATAAAGTGAGAAGCTAAATTAGACTACGGTTCCTGGCTCGGTGCTAAAGAATTAGAGCTTTAGCTGGAAAAGGGGATGAATACGTGCCCAAGCTCTGCGTTATGGGAATGTGCCGAGCGGCTCCTTTAAGATCAGACTCTGATAACACTAAAGGGTTTTAACAAGATAAAGGCACACATTAGCACTTATGTAATTTAGTAGCCAAGTGCACTGACCAGAATAGCACCCGTTCTCACAATACATGAGGGTGTCCGCTTAGGTGTCATGCTTGTTCCTCAACAGTTATAAGTCAAATCAAACCAAATCATCTGACCGGCAGATTTTATTTAACAATTTAAGTGTTTGGTAGAGGTGCACTGTAAAGTCCATTTGATACCATTTTAAAAGTAATGTTAGTGTAATCTTAGTTATAAAATCCAGAACATTCTCAGCATCACAAGACTGGTAATAGCCACAAACAGTAACAAGCTGTACCAGAAAAAAGTGAAACCATAACACACACTGAATTAGCAAAGACATTCATGCTGTTGTAAAATGATTTTGGTTAGATGAGCATTCTACTTTTCTTTATTTATGGCAGTACACATGTGAGAAGCAGAGGATATGCGACTTTAGTAACCAGTTCTTACCTTAATCCATAAAGCACTGTGCCATCTGGGTGCAGACGGATCATGCGGTTCTTCACCGTGACACCATGGACGAATGACTTCTTGTCATTTAGGAAATATGTGTCAGGAACCCAGAGTTGGTCGGCCACCCTGTTATCCAGCGTGAGATTAAGAGGGATTCCAGAATATGCTAGCCGCTTGTCCCTCCAGTACTGCTGGAAATACATGGTCAGCGTGTAGTCCTATGGGAGAGTAAAACAAAAGCATCAGTATTTAATTTACCGGGCACAATTATTAATAAATACAGAAATAAATATACATATGTTTATTCATATTTCTAAATATTATATTTGTTATGTATATTTTATAAATATATTTAGGAGAAATTATACAACATATGTTATAAGACAAGCAGAAAACAGCAACAAGAAAATAGATAAATAAGTCGAAAAACAATACATAGACAAATAATATAGTAATAACAATAAACTATAATGCAATAAAACCGCCATTCACATTTACAATGACAAACCAACTGACCTAACACAAAATTCACAATACTTTATATTAATCCATTGATCCACAACTCCTTCTCCAAAGCTCTTAAACCTCAGTTTCATAATTTTATCTACAATGATTTACGATATTTTAAATAGCCAACTATAACAATAATGTACAAACAAATTATCACGGTAATTGGCATTAATGAATACCAACAATAGTCTTTCCACAATACTTACAACAAGATCTGTAATGTACAGTGCATTACCATTGTATACAATATAATTCCTTGTGAGCTTTAAAAGGACGCACAAGCAAACATCTTCTGTTTTTCCCTAAGACTCAAAAGTGCGAAGGTCGGATTTTGAAATCCAAAGGCTGTGGCCTTCGGTAAATAGATTTTCTGTTGTCCGTGTGATATTTATAGATGCATCAAACATCTTGGATTGGAAACAAGCTGCCTTTGGCCTCCATTTTTCAAGCCTGTCTGGCATGAAGACGTGGCGTGGCTGTCTCCGCGAGGCAGTCTGGTCTGCGCTGCACAGACTATAGATTTCTATTACCATTGCAGTACTCTCCATAGAATATATCAGCTTATAGAGAGCTGTACTATACGACCATAGCAATCCACGGTATAGAAATTCAATCAAACGAAAGCATCGGCATGATGGACCTTATATTTGGGCTGTCTAGCAGACTCGATGAATTTTGATAGGGTTGAAGTTGTGGAATTTATGGACTTATTCGCCTCCTGGACCAGTGCTGAATCTAGTCGGAAACCAATAGGAGTCACAAACTACTGTATGAGGTACTCATGGGTAAAATGAAGACCTGAAATCCTGTCGCCTACAATGTACTTAACCTGTTGATGTAATAAGAGGTAATTCACTTAGAAACATAGAGGGTCCCTTCTAGCCTCAGACCCCTGAGGTGGACTTCAGAAACTACCAACAGATCTGTGAATACAGAGGCTGTGCGATACAGCGAGTTCATTAGCTAAAGAGAGAAGAGAGAGGACGGCGTGACACTGACACCTTCCTTATGATAACTCATGTCTGTTATTCTCTCTCTTCATCTTTCTTTATTTCCACCAATCTCCTCCCTCCTGTTTTTCTCTCGTTCTTCCTTCATCTCTTTCTCTAATGCTTTTGTTTTAATTGCACCCTAAATGACACTTATAGATACAAATCTTTTCCACGATACATTAATGCACTGCGCTTCTGAAAGTGTAGATGCTTATTAGCGAATTCAAGAGTGCTTGATGTCTCAGACAAATGCAGTGTTGGTCATCAGTGCCATTATAGGCAGTTCATCTACATTTCTCAATAGTGATGTAGGGCTATTTCTGATAGGGTGTCGTTTTTAATGACTCTGTTTAATTGATTAAGGATGCAGGGTGGATTTGCAGCATAAGCAGTTATTTTGCAATACATAATATCGTACACTGCACAGAAGCACTTCCATCAAGAATAACACGTCATAATATTTAGTTATGAATAAATATGCTTAATCGTGCACTCTGTTATGATAGAGGATAAGTAAACATTAGCTAAGCATACAGTATTAACTAAACTTCAGGATGTTTTCCGCTCGGTTCCATAAAACAGATCGTTTGTCTCTACTATGTGTGTATCTCCTTTATTTTGCAATTGTTTAATTCAGGAATGGCCACAATAAATCTAGAAATGTTGATTAAATGTAAATTTGGAATGGTCTCTATACTGTATATGCATAGGACACCACTGTCATGTATGGTCTGTTATTCGATCTGATATAGCGTTTATGAATGTATGGGTTGAGTGAAGTGTGTAAATACCAAGCGTGAGTGTTAGTCATGCGTGTCAATCACGAGTCTCTCCATCTGTCACTTTTTCTCTCTGTGCCTCCATCACTGTTTCTCGACGTGTGTGTGCGTATAGCATGTTCTGCGGCGAGGTGTCTCGAAGCTCTTGTTATAGTGACATCCCAGGGTTTCGCTGTGTGGGCTTTGTGATTCACTGCTGTTACACAACCTGATGCCAGACAAACCAGCAAAGCCAGAATCATTTTGAAAACCGTAAAACCTGTGTCACATTCATGCATGTTCATACATCTGTATATGTGTTCTCTGACGCGACATTTAAAGCTTGACGTCGCCTAGTCGCGGGTCATCTGATGTTCATGACACCTTTAAGAAGATGGCTGACTCTCCCAATAGACTACGCGCAGGACGGATGTCATTTCCACCTGCTTCAGCAGGATTCTGTCATACTCCCGGCAGTAATATATGTCATATATATTATTATTATATAATATATAATATATCTTGACCTGCTTCCACACGCATCATTCACGATGTGTCCCATTTTCATCCGCAACATTCACGTTTTGTTCGGACGCTGCAAAAGCTCGCTGGTCTATCAAATCTATCAAATCTTGTTCCAAAATATTCTATATCTCTTATTCTGTTTATTAATGACGTCATTGACTAGTCGACGTCAACGCGACTTTAATCACATAACAGTTGACTTAAAATAATCTGGGATTGTTCAACTCCAGTATACATGCATAAAGGTGTCACCAGATCTCAAATATACCAAAGTACTTACAGCCATGATGTATATATGTAAATATTATAATTATAATTCATATTATATCTACACATATATTTTAAACTAAAATTATTGCAGTATATGTCAGTGACAGAAAAAAATGAATGCATCCAAGAAATCTGCAAGCTATATCTCAGGGCATGACTCCTCAGTAAATCATTGTTGCAGTTTTCCACTGAGAGATACAAGAGAGGGATCCCCTTATGATAAAGTGACACCACGTTCTGACATCTACACAAGTTCCCTTGTCCCCCAGATAAAAATAACATATTAAGTGCAAGAGAAACAAACAGAGGGAGATCGCTACAAATGTGAAACCGGCAAGCTATTAGTGTGGGGCTGATATGAAACAAGTGGGACCTTGAACTGACTATGGAGCGGTGGCATGGGCTGTGTTCAAAGCGGATTACCAGTTTATTGCTTACTGTGTGCTGCTTGCTGTTTATAAATGTATATATTGTAAAAAAAATATCCCAATACATGTTATTTAATAGTAATATGATTAATATCATCGCTATTCTTCTGAAACCTTGTATGTCCAAATTTGCAGTTTTTCAAGAAATGTGAAAAACATTTTACTTTTTAAATGATTCCATTCTGTGTTGTCAAAGTTGACAATCACTTTATAAAACTCAGGAAGAAGCAGATGTCGAAATGTCAGCCATGATTTCCAGGGCCGCTGCAAGCATTGGGTTGCCTTTCCCAGTGCTTGCAGCCGGAAACATGGTGCCTTGGGGTTAAGCACAGCTCTAAGCCGGGCCCCGAAAGTGCATGAGGAACTCAATAAGACCTGGAAACGCCACCGCAGTCGGCTGCCACCAGGGGGGCTCAACCTAGACTCCCGTCCAAAGCGTATAGGTTTTCGGCATCTCTGGTGTCGAGAGCTTACACTGCTGAGGGCCAAGCTGCCCCCTCTCTCCACGCTGTGAGACATTGGGACATTGCACTCTCAAATCAACGGTGCGTTGAGCTGCATCGCCAGGAAGGTAAGTCAGCAGGGGGACCAATCTCCCCCCACGGGGAGGGATCAGCATTGCCAGCCTTCGAACAAGCCCCCCAGACGGACGATGAAGCAGATCGTACCCCTAGTCCCCCTGTCACGGTCCCTGAGAGCTTGGCTTGAGTTTCCCACACCATCAAGGTGGCTACGGGAAACGATCCGTCTCGGCTACTCGATCCAATTTGCCAGACTTCCGCCCAAGTTACGAGGCATCCTCTCAACTTCGGTCAGAGGCAGGGATAGTCCCGTACTTCGGTCTGAGGTCGCCACCCTGCTGGCTAAGGAAGCGATCGAGCCCGTCCCTCTAGCCAAGATGTTCAACAGGTTTTACAGCCCGTACTTCATCTTCCCCAAAAAAGGTGGGGGGTTGTGCCCCATCCTAGATCTGCGTACCCTGAACAGGCACCTGCACAGGCTGCCATTCAGGATGATCACGCACAGGCACATCCTGGTGTCTATCAGATGACAGGATTGGTTCTTGGCAATTGTCCTGAAGGACGCTTACTTTCGGTCGACTGCCGCATCCAAGAACATTAACACAAACTTCAAATAAATGTCTGGGCCCCATCCTCTCTGGTACGTAGTCCTATTGCTTGTCCTCTTATGCTCCCGATCTCCTCCGTAAGACTAGCAGTGAGAGCTCACTCCACCCGGGTATAGCCTCCTCGTGGGCACTAGCTCAGGGCGCCTCTCTGGCAGACATCTGCAGAGCTGCGGGTCGGTCTACGCCCAACACCTTCGCGGGGTTCTACAACCTCAGCGTGGAAACGGCATCAGGCCGCGTCCTGCATGGCAACACGGACCTAGTGCTACCGGACATTGTAACCCCCCCAATCGGGCGGTTCCATCTGATGTATCCTCATGATTGGTTCCCACCTTGGTAACCCATGACCTTCCCTAAGTGGATCTCCACCTTGCAGTAAACTACTTCAGTCCGCAAATTTTCCCATGAGTTCTCCCCTGATGGAAGGACCATGTTGGTGTCTCCACTAAACTCCTCCCTATGGTAGGAGGTGGTCTCTGTAGCGCATCCCCCATTTTTGGAAGTAGTGGTTACCCAGTGGCCATACAGTACCCGATGGCTTCTCGCTGATAGAGAAACAAGGCCGCCGCCCGTGAGGGCCAAAGGCAGGGGCTTCCCACCTTTTCAAAAGATCTGGGACCCCCTACCTATCCAATGGAAGGTCACAATTACGCGAAAGCACTCACGTCTGACACGCCCAGGCCAGTCACCATCGCTTCCCTAGAGATTGTGATAGGGCACAGTGCTGTGGCTATTTCCATAGAAACCCCATCTGTCGGTTCAACACAACATTGAGAGACCGACAGAAAGGGAACCTCTTGGTTACGTGTGTAACCTAAGCTCCCTGATGGAGGGAAAGAGACGTTGTGTCCTCCTTGCCACAAAGCGTGACGCCCCGCTGCAGCAGTCTTGAGAGGTCTCAGGTTCCTCAGAACAAAGCCGGATTTCTTTTGCTAATTTCATTGGCCTTGTCTAAACTAGTCGAAGTTGAGAGGACAAAACGTCTTGTTCCCTCCATCAGGGAACTGAGGTTACATATGTAACCAAGACGGTATGTTGACGTAAATTAATACACTGCTGGCCAATATGTGCAGTGTGCGTTACAGTATACAACACAATCAATGCAGATTAATTTGCAACTGTGCACGAATACATGCTACATACTGATATACTATGGAAGAATGCTACTATATTTCGAACACAGCCCCCAGGCCCTTTTTGATTGCATAGAATTTAATAGGAATCAATCATTTTGCATATTTTAATTTGTAATAATTTGGGTCTTTTAATTAGTATGTTTGTTTTTAGTATTTTCCAGTCATGATAAGGATCAAAAGCAGAAAAATCTGACTGTCAAAATGTCTGAAAAAAAATCAATCAATTAGATCCTCTGGTGGTCGGGGGTATATGCTCTCACACAAAGACGTATGCCAGTCAAAGAGCATTTACATCAACTTACTTGCATAACGTCTACTTTGAACACTGAACTAAAAACAAGTACAAAATACAGACTATTTGTTGTAGGGCTTTTATCCAAATCGTACAACAATTAAAAAATCCCAATGCTTGTTACTTAATAATAATGTTCCTGACTCTGGAAGCGACTCTTACATCCTCTGTACGCAACTGCACGTGACAGCTCAAGGTTCGGGTCAGTTGCCGACACTGATTTCTTTAATTTTATATAGATTTTTCTCCTGACAACAAGTGAGAAACAGCTACTGTAGAGCATAGAAAAACTTCCTGGTAACAATGGATGAATTCCGGGGAGCGGAGAGAGATGCTCATCTCCAGAGCTCTGAAACGCAACAGGCTGTAGTTAACATGGTGTTCAAAGAGGCTGATGTCACAACGTGATCTTACTGGTTGTCCTCTCCACTGCCTGCGAGTGCTCTGCGGGGATAAGCCCAGGGGCTTTGCGCCGTGTTGTGTATGTGTGTGTGTGTGTGTGTGTGTGTGTGCAATTGTGCCGTTGTCTATTGCGCCTACTAAGACTTTCAACAGGAGCTTGACAGTATCCCACAGGGCATTTTGGCGTGATTTCAACAGCGGGATGTCCTCTTAACACAGGGTTCTATCTATAATTGAACTGGAGATGGATGTCACCTCATAGTTTACGCAGTTTTGGAAGGCACTTCCCACAGGAATGAAAAAACACAAATAGGATCTCTTGAATGTCTCAATAGTTTCTATTGGATAACAATGAGTAGATGAAGAGCTCCTGTTTTTCTCCTATAAAACAGCCTGTGATAATCTCAACAGACTAAATTATCTGGGCTATACTCTTCTCATTCATTTTTTATAGATGTAACGATATGTAAACAATACTCTGTATCGGTCAATAAAAGCAATTTTTCACACTATCGGCAACCGATGGTTGAAAGCAGACGATGGTCAGGGCCGATATCCTGCAAATCAAAACAGGACAAAGCTGTGACTTTTTGCTCTGTATATACAAAATGTAAAGAAACGTCACCAGTTTGATTATCAATATTAATAATCGGCTATTGGTATCGGTGGAGAAATTTAGTTTCAGTGCATCTCCAATTTTATACCTTTATAATTTTGGTAACACTTTACAATAAGGTACTACTTGTAGACAATTAGTTAATGCAGTAGCTAACATTAACTACCAATGAACAACGCTTCTACAGAATTAATTCATACTAATTGATATGTTAATTTCATTATTTACTAGTACATTATTAAAATGACGTGACACTGTTAACATACTCTAATGCACCATGAACTAATATGAATAACTGTATTGATATGAACTAACACTGTCAAGGATTAATATATGCTGATGTTGCAAATCCGTTTACAAATGTTAAAAAACATCCATACTGGTTCATGATTACTCACATAAAAATTCAAATATAATAATTATGAAGAGCCATACCTTATCCATTTTTGGGGTATTGGGTATCCTGATTTGTACATTTTAATTCACAGTAATCCTACAATGTCAACACTCATAAACTGTGTCTTTGTTGTTGCATCCATAATCCAGGTATATTTCCCTGATATTAAATAGAAAACATGCATATAGAGTGATTTTTTCTCACGTCTGGACTCTACCAACAGCAATTTCGAAAATTACAAACATGTGGTTCAAATCATTCTCTGAAAGATTATATTTAAAGTTTTGACTGCAAATGTCACATCCAAAATACTGAAAATATAATAGAAAATATAATAGAAACATCTGAGACAAATTAGATTTTTCATGAGACAGAGGCAGGAGTCTTCTGAGTAATTAAAGAGCAATCCTTGAGAAATAAAATTCCACTCTGGGTAAGAGCGTTCACTGCTCCATTTCCCTCCAGGTCATTCCAACAGACACCAGCCACTGAAAGGCAAGCACACCTATTTATCCCAAAGGTGGAGATAATAGGCACTTACTGAAGTTTAGAGTTAACACTTCTATACACTGATATTACGCCTGATTGAACAATTACAGGCCACAAAGCCGACTATCAGGCTAAAAATAAAGGGGGTGAGAGCAAACAAAAGACTAAATATATTAATAATTCCAGTCTCCTTGACAACGCTCTCTCTCTCTCTGCAGAACGCCCACACAGGCTTGCTGAGATTTGGGCCGATACCTTGTGCGATTCTAAGGTTTCTCAAGCTTCTGCCATTTATTTTCGGTGCTTTACTTCTTTTACTGTACTTCGAATGTTCTGTAAACAAACGAGAATGCGACTCAACGGTCATGTTTTGAGTTCAAAACATGACCGTTGTCATGAAAGGAAATCACCATCATTCATCATCAATAACCAAATCATCATAATGTTTCTGAAAGCTTCTTTGAGTTATAAGCCACACAGATCAATAGATCATTTAGGCATTTTCTTAAACATACAGCTTGACCAAAGCACAGCAGGCACGACTGGAGCCTTTTGTAGATATGATTATATTTTCAGAGTTTCATGCTTTAAAAACAGTAATTTCATAAAACCACCCCCAACTCCCTCTTCACCTGGGTAAGTACCACAAACATCTTCAAATCCTGACTAAAGATGATATTGGTTTCCAGGGCAACCACTTATACTTGCCACACACATTGTGCCAGAGCGATCATCTGCTGTGTATCCATGCAGAGCTCACACTGAATATGTTTCGCTCTTGTGTTTGTGCACAGACAGAATTTCAGACTTGAGAATTTCAGTCCTGTGCGTCAGTAGCAGTTATGAAATGTTCCCTGACTTCAGATGCTGTCAAGAAAAAGTCTCTTTCAGGCAGAGAGAGTATCAGCCGTTTCATTACAGAGAAAATGTTTACAGAAAATTTTCATTTCTCGTAAGCTCAATGGTTAATTCTCATTACATTCTCATTAGCATACAAATACTGATATACAAGGATGTTAACTTGAATCAGCACATATATTAAAGGCAAATATTACCACAAAGTATATTCTTAAAAGGATAGTTACCCCAAAAATTAAAACTTTGTCATTATGCATGGCTTCTTGTCATTTGAAACCTCTAAGACTTTCTTTCTTCTGCAGAACACAAAGGAAGATATTTAAAAGAAAATTGACATACAATAGAAGTCAATTCTAGAATCTTAGACCTTTCCAATGATTTATAGTTATTCATTATTCGATTAGAAATTAGAAAGTTCCGTTTACGGAACAGGTGACAGTTAACATGCTACAATTATGTTTTTCACATTAAGATATAATGAAATATGGCAAGCATAATTGTCAAGAAAAATCTAATATGTATAAAAAATAGGCTTAATGAGATGTTTTTTTAGTGAAATAAATGTAATTTCTTATTTCGATTTTGTGCTGAAATACTGGTGACTAGGATATGATCTCGACAGGTTACCCTCCCCTGCATAGCAAAAAAACAGCAGCGGTGTATTGATTATGTTTGCATGCTCCTGATTTTTGAGAACTATTCTGCTCGCTAACAGCACATTTTGACAATGTAATTTAATATTGCCTGTGCTGGGCCCCTATCAGGATAGGCTGTGTAAGCAGCATGGTCCGTTAGATGCAGATTGTATTTAATTCATTTTTATGAAAGAGCGTTAAATTTTCAACAACTTGCACACTTTTCCTGAAATGAGATTTCATGCCATAATTCTTGTGTTACTGCTCAACTCTGCGAGTCACAATGTGTGTGTGTAACATTCACTCTTGAAAATAAAGGTGCTTAAAATGTTCTTTGCAGAGATGGATGTCATAGAAGAACCATTTTTGGTTCCACAAAGAACCATTCAGCCAAAGGGATTGCACATAGTCAGGAACAAATGTATATTGCAATGCAATGTAAGTTGTTTTGCATACAAGCATCTGCTAGATGCATAAATATAAATGTTATTAAAGAACCATCTCTTTTTTACTTTTTTATAATCTGAAGATTATAAAGATGTTAAAGGTTCTTTATGGAACAAGAAGGTTCTTCCATGGCATCGAAGAAGCTTTAGAAGCACCCTTTTTTTAAGAGTGTTGGTCTCAACACTCAGATACTCTGTCTTAGCCAAAAAACCAAGCAATGTGGATAAAAGTAAACAGTGACATTTCCTCTGTGTGATGTTTTATGGACAATAAAATGCATTGAAATCAAAACATAACATTATACCAAAAATGTTTATCTCATATTAAGTCATAGTTCACCCCAAAAAAAGGACAATTCTGTCATCATTGACTTTTATTCTTCTGCTGAACAACAAAGAAGATATTTTGAAGAATGTTGTTAACCGACACCCATTCACTTGGATTGATTGTGTCCATAGAATAGAAGTGAACCAACCGTCTCCAAAATATCTTCTTTTGTGTTCTTTAGAAGGAAGAAAGTCATACAGGTTTGACATGACAAGAGGGTGAGTAAATGATGACAGAATTCCATTGTTGGCGTGAACTATCAAAGCTGAGTCCACGAGGATATCATGTAATATAATTCAGTTTATGAATCCCAGAATAATACTAATGTGAAGGTATTTGTACAATAAAGCAACTAAAGAAATTGCTCAGGGCTCAATATAAATTAAGCTGGATTGACAACATGCATTTAAACAAAGTGTTTAAACAAAGAAGTGTTTACAGTTATTACACTTACTATTTAAGTGACTGATGAAGCAAGACACCAAAATAAACATCCAATTTTTTAACTTGTTCTCTCTCAAAATAGTTTTTCAAAGACAATCAATCACTCAATGTAAATTAAGCAATGTAAAATGTACATTAAACAATGTAAAAAAGTACCTGACCTAACCTCCAACACATTATGGCAAACAATTGTCACAAACTAAATGCACAAAATAATGATAATGTCTACAGGTAAATTCAAGACAGTGACTCATTCAACCAAACAAAAAACTATGACATTTTTTCCTAGGAAACCCCCTCTGGGGTAAAATTCTGAAGTGCATCTCAGGGTTACTTGTCTTGTCTCAGCCTGTTCGCTCGATTGCTTTGGGAAAAGCTCAAATTCTCCTGTAATTTCTACCTATGTCACCACAGAACCTCTGGGACCGCTACTTTCGTCCCGTAATATGACGGCAAGTTGTTCTGAAAACATACTCTATTGATCTTGCACTTCTTGGTTTTAAAAACATACGCATTAACCAAAAACTCTGTTGTGTTTCACGTCTGTCTCTGACATGTCAGTCTGGCCAATGGTGTACCACAGTTTAATGTCTGACACACACGCATAAACACATAGACACAAGCACATGCTGCCTGCCCACCTGACACTCTGCTAGAGCGAGGCTCATTGCCATGGTAGCTAGCTATTTATACACTACGCCGCACAATCAGGCCCTGTCACAGTCAACAGGGGTGTAAGAAATGCCGAGGATCTGTCAATCAATCAGGACATATTTTTCTGTGACTCACCCGCTAATGGCCAGAGTTAACAGGCTGGACTCATCAAGGTTGGACGATTGCATCTGTATGTGCAATTCTGTCATTATATTACGCCTATCAATCTATCAGACACATCACAGTCGTGTGACATGCAATATTTTTTATTTAAATTAATCATTTTTTCACCCTCATATCAATCTAAGCCTGTATGACTGTGTGACTTTTATCAAAAAGTCTTGATTCCGGAATATTTTTGGGTGAACTATGCCCTTAAAGGGATACTTCATACTATGGTAGTCAATGGGGGGAAAAATCTTTCTGGTTATTAGCATTCTTCCAAATATATTTCTCTGTGTTCATTAGAACAAAGATATTTCTACAGATTTGGAACAATTTGAAGGTGAGTAAATGATGACAGAATTTCATTTTTGGGTGAAGTATCCCTATTAGATTTCAATGTAAACCCCCACTGTTATAATTGGCTAACATCATATGGAGATGGTGGTCTAGTGGGTTAAACCACTGAACTGGCAATTACAAGGTTGCTGGTTCGATCCCAGCAGACACTTTACTCCATGTTGCTCCAGGGGAATTGTCCCTGTAATAAGTCCACTGTAAGTCGCTTTGGATAAAAGCGTCTGCCAAATGACTAAATGTAAATGTAAATCTACACCACAAACAATACTACACCATAAACATAACACTTCTGAAATAACAATGAGGAAACACTTCAAAGTCTGTGCACTCCCAAATACTCTAAACCATAATTATCATAGTCATCAGTAGATAAATCACTAGCATTAAACAGGTTACTTCTTCATTCCAATAGTTTTTAACTGCCCCATCTTTCAATAAGAGTTTCTTTGTAAAGCCCGGATCATTTAAGTAATTCACAGTCTGAATTGTGCCAAACAGACTCATACTCCAACACAGACAGCATGCAGCTTTTGTTAAAAACCTTCACCATTCTTTCCTAATGATGACAGTAGGGTTGCATGACATTAATGAAAAATGCGATAAAGGATAACCTGCTGCATGTACATAATTTGACATATGATTTGCGATCCAAAAATGCTTAAAGTTTGTTAAATCAATAAAATTAAGACACATTTAAAAGCTGAATATGATATAACTAACATACATTTTTTATTTATTAATTTATGATTTACTTCCTCAAAGTATTTTTTTTTATATATTTTAGGCAATATTTTATAACTACCCATTATCTGTTATGACATTTCTGGGGGGTGATACATCTTCAGCTCTACACACAAGATTTTTGTCGCATGCTTTTACACTTCAGTCCAGACTTGACACTAACATCAGCTTAGGTCAGCAAACATTAAATGCAGTTATTTTAAATTCAGACTTCTTTAAACGTTTGAAAAAGCTCTGCTCTGATACAAAAGTCCTATTCAAGAACGGATTTTAAGAACAAATTCCATTTGAAGGCAACCTGGGGTCGAGAAGATTGTAAATAATTGAAATTCTTAAAGCCTTTTGTGTTGTCAGCAACATTTACAGGAAAACCTGTATTCAACACTCTAGGGGCCTCTTACTGGAATTAACCAAGCACAAAGTGAAAGCCACTCGGTGTGACATATTGACAGCTTTAGGTCCTATGTGTGTATGCGTGTCCCCTTTCATACATATCAGACTTAAAAAGAGTAGAGTTTAGTATATAAAGTAAAATTTGATTAACATGGACATCCCATGTGGTTAATTGAGTAACCTCCAGCTAAGAGTGACATTCTCTAAAAATGTGCTGTGTGAGCATTTACCCTAGCTATTATGTTTAGTATCAGGAAAAACATTACTTCCATATACATATTTTGTGTTTACATTGTCCAGTATTTAATAGCCATATTAGCCTCAATGAGTAGCAGAAAGTTGTTTGCCCATTGTGTCGCTTAAAATTAGTAGGAAGCAAATCTGCACAATATGACCAGATTTTGTAACAAGCATGTGTGAGACATGTAGTAATCCCAAATTGTGAAATTATTAAAACAAATCAAGTCAATATTCTAAAGCTAAACCAAATGCAATGAAAATCAGGTTTTCAGGACCAAGGACAGTGACACAAGCGCTGTCTAAACAGTTTGTCATCCAACTTTTATACATATACAGAGACACTCTTATTTTCATCCAACCATACACAAAATTACGCTTATATCCCAAAGTCTTTAAAGATAATCTTAAAAGATATGACCCACTAGAACTATTTGTTCACATATAAACAGGCTATAAATTTGTGTGTGTGTGCACGATATGGCTGTGTTGGTCATGTTTCATATTGCTCTCTATTTTTGTCATTCCCTGGATGCCTAACTGTCTCACAGAATAATAATCACATTGACTTCTGTAATCCCTACTGTGCACAGAGGTTTCCCTGATATCCCCACTGTGCCGGGCTGCGCTCAGAGCTTTGCCGAACTGAGGCTCCCCCTCCCATACACGTTCGCTTCCTCCCTCCGCCTGGATCACTGCTATTAACAATGTGGGCCAACCCGGCCAAGTAATCCTAATTTGTACCTCTAAAGAAAGAAAAACCTTTATACAGAAATAACTAATCTGTAAGGAGCAAACACCATTCTTAGGCTGGAAATCCTGTTAGCGCCTGCTTGATTACCTTACCATTAGACTTCCTGTGCAGGCACTCCGAGTTCACTCACATGACTAACCCCACCAAACGGCTGTGTATCTGCAGTGGTGTTGATTTCTGATATAAACTGAGTTAATATTTCATGCTGACGGGGTCAGTTTTACTCCACCGGAGAAATAACATTAAATGTGACTATAGTGAATAATTCACATACCTGATAAGACTAAGTGTGGCTGTGCTTAATTATTAATGATGTTAATATTGCAAAAATGCGCTGATCGATGCATCACTACAGCGAGTGGGAGAAGCGAGTGAAAGATGTGGGCGGAACAGCTGAGCTGAGTGGTATAACATTACAGACAGCTCCAATCAGAAGGATGTAATAATGGTTCTGGAGTTTTCTTCCCAGCAATAAATCGACTTTGAAACTGAGTGACACAAAAATGCTCATTAACACGCTAACAGGTTTACCTGGATAACATGGACAAATATTCAAGATGAGAAAGTATGCCAGATGTGGGCAACATTAAATTTCTAGCTTTTGATAATTATTCAGTTTGTTACTTCATTTATAGGTGTGTCTGGGGGTAATCCAGTATTATGTCACCTTGTTTAAACTCTCACCTTTAAAATTAAGATCACATGTGATACAGTATATGTCGTATCTCTGCGTGGTCCATGCATCAAAGTCACTAAAATCATAAAAATACTAAGCTTTAAAACTACATTTTTAATTTTGTTTGAGATCAATTCTATCACTCAATCAAGACGTACACCTGACAAATGTTATCATGTCAATGTGTGCCAACTTTATGATTGGATTAAATCGCCTGTCATCAGAATAAATGCAGGTCCTTGTGATTGGTGACCTCCTGTGTCACAGTTAATAGGCTTCGCTGTGTGTCCTTAACGTATGTGTCCATCCCCTTGTTTACCAAGAGGGGCTCTTAGGTGAGAGCAGCCTCTATTCAGTGCCCAGGTGAGAGGGCTAACCCATCTGCATATTCATGACTGTGTGAAATGGACACGGTCGCTATGGAGACAGCTCAGACTCATATGCTGCTGTGGACACTGACCTTTGATGACTTTTGATGCTACATATCTGACAGGACTGAAACTGCCAGCAAACAAAGAATAGGCAAATGTAACCCAATAAGTTATTGTCCAAATCAAACTTTTCTTGTGTGAGAAACATGAAAACAGTTGTGAAGGGATCATCATCCACTATTCAGTTGTGAACCTATTTTCTTTGACAGCACTACAGTAAGCAGTCATTACTCCAGTCCTACAAACTTTTTAATACACTGAAATACAATTTCTAACACTAAACAAATGGGATATAGCCCGACTTGTTTTCACATCATGATCATGAGAAATCACTTTCACCTAATTTTAAAAGTGATTTGGCGGTGCTGTTCTGCAGTGTGAGAGCACTAACATGATGAGAAAACACAACTTCCACCACTGACAGGAATCTTCTAATCAAATATTTTACATTGCCTTTAAAACAGATTGAGCAGAATCGGTCTTCTGCTATCAGGTAGAAGACAATAAACTTGTTTCAGCGATGTGAGAAGACCAACAAAGATAAATACACACATCAACAATATAAATCATGTTAGAATTTCACTACTTTATATGAGAGCCACCAAGTTTCTCAACAGGTCTGCACGAGCGCACATATACTACAAATTAATTCGTTTACAAAACAATAAAACAGTAATAAGGAAGACATACCATGTTGACCTCAGACACCATGTCTATGCTCGCCACATCGATGCTCATCCCAACTGCCACCGGTGCACCTTTATGGACAGAAAACTTTAACCTCAAGTTCACCGAAATCGCATATTATAATCTTTAAAGTATTACGCAACGTTAAAAATAAGGTATTATAAAGTAGCAACTATTTACCTCCAAAGTCAGGTCGAAGACGAATGTCGTACCCTTTCAACAGCTTGTCTACCGTCTCCTTGACAAAAGACATATTTCCTGGTCCATTAGCGCTGAAAAGGAACAATAAAGACGGTTATTCCATCATATTAGAGAGCCCGAGAGGTCCATGCTCGCGTGCATCTCCGCCAGCTCTTCTTACCTTTGAGCACAGCACATCACTGCCACAATTACCGGTAATGAAAGAACACCAAACAGCCTTCGTTTCTGTTTCCCAAACATTCCTCACACTCTTTCGGAAAAGGAATGGAGCGACAAAACCGACGTTGTGAGGTTTCCTTGCGTATAAACAGGTTACGTTATTCCATCAGTAGGTCTTTGCTAAAGAAGTCATTGATGACTCCTAATTACTGTCAAACACGCGGAAACAACTCGCCGCAATCCGGGTTTTCCCTCTCTTGCAGAGACTGTGTTATTTGGATAGGTGCTCGGTAAATACAATGCATTTTGACCAAGACACTACCGGAGCTTGCAGCAGGGGAGTCGGTGTTTGGGGCTCAGCCAGATCTCCATCCTTCCATAATAACGCCCGGTGCTGCGCTGTCCCGAATCTACACCCTCTGTTGAAGTCACAGTCTTACGCCTCTTTTTGATTAGAGCTATAAGCAATGGAAGGTCTGACTTGATAATAAGGGAAACTGGATATTGCGTAACATTATAGACATATTTTAGTTTTTCTTTAAATTCACTGATGACTCCGGGAAAACGTGAGAATTACAAACTGAAACTGAAAGTTCGAAAATTGATTTCGGCCACAGTAATATATAACCACGCGAGACAGGGGTGTGATGAAATTGGCATATGATTACGAGTGCTTCGCTATAGCCTAAGCGTTCACGTGCCTTGATGTTCCACGAGCTATGGCGCGAACGCAGTTTTATGGACAGCGGCGAGTTTACTTTTAGTCAACATTATAATAGTAAAAGCAGGACACACCCACATGAGAAATTGTTGTGCTATCAGCAAAAATTAGAAAAAAAGAAAAAGGTATGTGTGAGTGTAAGTTTTAGAGCAGAAGTTTGCGTTTTAGTCGTGGCTTGATTCAGCTTCGTCTTCGTATTCCAGAGATCAACGGCTTTGAGAAAAGTGTTTCGATTTTTGTGCTGTTGGTGCAGAACTTTAATTCAACCTGTGCACATAAATTCAATGCTCTGAGGAAAAAGCAGCCTACAACAACTCGGCAAGCATATAGTCACGACTTTCTTTTGTTGTGCATTCATTCCATGCCGTTCAATGTCGAGAAAGGTAGGCATTTTAAGAGATGTTACTGTGAATGTGGTCATAACTGTTAAGTAGCCTCGGCTATTTCCTTCAATCTGAGTGTGGACACGCGCACGTGCGCGCTCTCTCTCTTTCTCTCAGCTGCGCGATCTTCTCTAAAGGTATCAAATGGCAGTGCTTTAGAAATGTATTTGCGCATTACACCTCCTGTACTCCATACCTCTGTGCACGCGCACACACATAGTGATAAACAGATCAGCACGTGGAGTGCAAGAAGAATAATGCTGCTTCATTGACACCTTCTGTGATGGAATCAATCTGATATATTACTTGTCCTTACCACCACTCACCATCAGTGGATATTAAGGCTCCACCATTGAGCCTTTAGACAATTTTATTATACATAATCAGATTTTCAATGAGGCCTGACAGTCTGCTGGAGATTTAGCATAGGTGAAATGGCTGCTATCAAGACTTTAAAACTAATCATTAAATTAACACCTGTTCATTTGACACGTGTCCAGAATTTCAGGGCCAATTGCTCGGACTGAACAGAAAGGTAGTTTACAGGAGGCATCGATGGATTGACGCAGTCATTGGTTGAAGTTAGTGGCCTTCTTAAATCCCCCATGGTGCATTAAGGCTGGAGTGTGCGGACCAATGCCGCCCTAATGCTTTTAGACACAGACGCCGGATACACAGGGATGTGGCTGTGCTTCCTGGTACAGATTCGGAAGCTTTATTCCAGAGAGGCGAAGGCAGAGATTCCACTAAGATGTTATTGGAGGCTCTTTCGTCTTTTGTCCTAATTACAAATTATTCTGTTCTAGGATGGCTACGTTTAGCTATTGATCCACTGTCTGAAAGAGTGTTTGTATTAGGATACAATAATATATACATTTAGACAGCCCTCTGCGATTAGAATTATTTCAAGAACATTCTATTTGCCAATGCATTTTGTTTCACCGTTTAACCTGACACTTGGCATTCATAGAGAAGTATTCAATAATAAAAATGTTGCTAAAGATGGTTTCCGGCGAGCCGTGCAATATTTTAGTGAATGATTTCTATGCTTCTTGCTACATAAACATTTATCAGGAACAGATACTATAAGGAGAGAGATGGGAAGTGAGGGTTGTTCTGAGCAACACTTACCCACACACACCCACATGTCATCATCCAAACAAAGCACTCCACTCACACATCATCTGCAAATGCAAAGGCTCCTCAGTGTGTGGGCTGAGCAAATGGCAGCAAGTCACGGTCACACAGCTAGCCAAATGCTGGTAAAGACTTTATAATCAAACTGTGGGAGGACTGAAACCTTTTACTATGATCTCTGTCTCTATGGCCAAGAAAGTATTTAAAATGGGCAGTCTCCTTTGACCCATCCTATTGTGAGGTGTAAGCCAGTGTTCCGAAAGCCCACTAGATGTTCGAAATGTTCAGAATGTTCTAATCTACTGTGGG
This sequence comes from Triplophysa tibetana, assembly GCA_008369825.1. Taxonomy (NCBI): domain Eukaryota; kingdom Metazoa; phylum Chordata; class Actinopteri; order Cypriniformes; family Nemacheilidae; genus Triplophysa; species Triplophysa tibetana. Next base: position 11,851,194 of record CM017905.1, on the reverse strand, counting down.
ATGAGCTAGTGCAATATCACTGAGTGGGAATGAAAACAGTTGTACTGTCTTCCTCTAAAAAGGGTTTTTTCTTTTATTAGTGTCAGTTGCAGATGCATAAGACCTCCCTCCTCCACATGCCCCCAAAACCTCCTCCAGATTAAATGGATGCAGATGAATAGATCCTGTGGATGAAGTGAATATTGCACTGAGACATTGGGACCTGATTTGTTTTAGATTGTGACGGAACTCACTGCGAAATAACTTGTAAAACAGATCGAATAATACAGATCAAGTGAGAGTGAGCAAAAATTGACTTCTTCTTTAAAACCCCTGTTGTTTCAGACCTGTATGGCTGACTGACTTCTTTAGATGGCAAAGGAGATCTGAGGCAGAATGTGAGTGACTGACAGCCTCAGTCAGTTCTCCCTTTTATTGTGTAGTGTCAACATTCTCTTATTTTTCTCTTGTGTTCCACTGAAGGAAGTGAAAAGAGAGGATGAACTCGACAACAGATAAAGTTTTGGTAAACTGTGCTTTTTCCCTTAAAATTACATTAAAGGGATAGTTCACCCAAATATGAAAATGTCTTCATTTCACCACCCTCTTGGCATTTTGGCATATTTTGAAGAATGCTGGTAACCGAACAAGAAGTGAATGGGTACCGCCGTTGTTTGGTTACCAGCATTCTTATAAATATCATCTTTTGTGTTCTTTGGAAGAAACAAACTCATACAGGTTTGAAATTAAAAGATGGTGAGTAAATGTGGACAAAATTTCATTTTTGGGTAAATTAAAATGAATCACATGTAGTCAGTAACTTACCTTGTGTCATAGATTGCAAACAGTTTTTTATTCCCATCCACAGCATTCCTGCAAAACAGAGAAAGGAATTGGTTTACAATTAACAATGGAATGTTACTAATTTTACAAGAAATTATTTTAAGTCCTGTATCATTGGCTTTTGTCCTCTAAAATAGACAACTTTTTAAAACTCTGACCTTTTAAAATAATTAGCAAATATCATTAGTTCTTAGCAATATGACATCTGATACGTGGCTTGAATTCCAACTGGCAGGAAAGATGGCTGTAATTATCCTGTTCATATAATCTTAGTTATTCAAGCTCTGTTTAACATGCCCACATACTGTACGGAAAAACTAAATCAAGATTTCCGTTGCTCACAGGCACAGGTGGACTGGAGATGTAACAGCTGCTCTCGTGTGAAAGTCTCTGGAATACACACATCAAGTATTCAGTATTCACACATCAATATTAGCGTTCTGACTGAAGCGTTTCAAAAAGAATCAATCCCCAGAATGTATTACTAATATCACATTGTTACTTTTTGTTTATGTCTCACGATGTTGCAGTGCGACTTGATGAACCTTGAATTAATGTTGCTTAGAAAATACATTCAGTTTTTTGTGACCAGTACTCTGACAAAATATGAACATTTTGGGGTGGTTTCCTGGACAAGGACTATTTTAAACCAGGACTAGGCCTTAGTAAAATTAGCATATGTTACAAAAAAAACATTACGTTCATCTTGAGACGAAACAATCGTACTGATATATTTAAAAATATGTCAGCATAAGTTGTTTTCAATCAAGACACCTCTAATGTTAAATTTAGTCTGAATTTTTTAGTGCTCCTATAGGCTACTGTAAATCGCTGTAACACCCCTCAACAGTACTTTAATCTGGATGTAGCCATCTTAAGTACATCTTAACTGGGTCACAAAAAAGCAATGATTTATTTTATGGAAAAAATCATTTTTAAGGTTATAGTGTTTTTATTAAGTCAACAATCCCACATTCCCAACAACATAACAGTAGGCTTGTTTATGTCTGATGAAAACTTTGCACTCTCGATGCCAGTCCAAACTTTTATATATGCTGCGCATTATGTTTATGTAGGCTGCAAGTGTATGCCTAAAGAAGCCTACCTATAATGTCAGTCGTCACCTATTTAAGTAGAAATTGTAATAGGTTTCACTCAAGAACAAGAAATTGGAGCTGGTTGTCTTCTATTCTGGTTGTCATGTATTGACCAAGTTTAGGCACTGCGGAGTCATTTTCAGCATATAAAATGGGATAAGAGTTCCCTCTGATGGCTGTCCTCATAACTACCCGTAACAATTCTGTTTCTTTCCCAAATACATACAGAAAACACAACGCGCTCCATTCATTTCGCATTTGGTTTTGGGAAAAATCAGAAATAGTCTCTCTCTCTCCGACCTATGATTATATATTTGTATATAAATGAAGTATGTATATAGACAGTTTAATTTAGTTTAATTACTAGTTTATTTAAGCTCATGACGCGCATTAAATTACAATAACTGAAAAAAGCTAATCTTATATTTAAACAATTTGTCGATATATGTGGATTTATATACAGTATTGGTCTGCTGTAGTCCTTAGAGAAAGCCGGTCTTCATTAAACAGCCTCACTGACTCCAGGGAGCTGCGTACGGGTAAATGCTCGGTCAGAAAATGCCCACCAAGCTGAATTGTTGGGAAATCCGTCGTTTTTTACTGTCTACGCATTAATCGCTCGCCCGCGACGGGCTAATCGCGCATTTTTCTAAATAAACTTAATAAGTTTCAAACGCCGCTAAAATCCCCTCGGGGGATAATTATGCAGAGCGAGCGGAGGTGACATCCTATTACTTTGCTCCAAATATGAAATAATGCTACTAGAGTGACAGTCGAGTCGGATCGGAGACGGCGACGGACGTCCGAACCGGCGACCTGGTAAGCGGCGAATCCCGTTGAAGTCTGTTACGCACGAACGGACGCGCAGATAAGCGTTGAGATGCTGTACGGTAGGCTGCCACAAAAAGCGATGTAGAAGGATGAAAGGAAAAGTAATGGTGTGTTAAAGGGGATGCGCTCTGTAGAGGGAGAATAAAGAAAGAGAAAAAACAGACTGTTTTAAAGGCATGTTTTCTACTGTGCGCTTACTGTTGTTCAATTGGATTTATGAGTGATGAAGAGGTTTTTGGGATGCAGACGAAAGGAAGGGTTCCTCTGCAGCGGGCGCTCAGTCACTGAAACGTACGAGAAGACGGAACAATGAGTCTGTGTGTTTGTTAGACTGGATCTATGTGAAGAACAACGCATCTCCCTACAGCAGTAATCTGAACATTGCGGGATTTTGCTCAGCGCTTCAGAAGGAATTCGTTGCCGTTCTTCAATCGCACAATTTAGGTAAAATATGGGGCTTTTACAGTGGGATTATTTTTCTGATATACACTTCTTTGTAAGTCTCGCTTTAAATGCCAATACTGAGTTGGACAAGTTTATACGCCAGAGGCTGTTACAACTAAGAATTACGGCTGCTGCAAACTCTGCGCCCTGACAGCCAAATTACACACAAGCGCTTTGAAAGAAGCGTACATAACTGATATTTACGAGATTTGATCATGCTTTTAAGATATTGTTTAGGCTTCTGTTATAAAATCAGCTATTTGAAATGCTTTAAAACTGTGGTAATTAAAACAGTCGTTTTTATTTAATAAAATAAAATCTACATCTGGGTAGCTTTAAGTGTGATGCTGCCACAGCATGCATTCTCATCACAGAGCTGTTTGATTAACTTTTTTAAATGAAATATGATATTTTATGAGGAGATTTTGCATACATTCGGTCTGACTTCTTAATTGTATGATAATGTACGTCATACAAGAAGCCTGCATACTTCCCTCTCACTGAGAATGATCATATTATCAGTGATACAGCCTGACTGGATATCACTCTCCAGTGCTGGTGTGGATGACTGTATGTTGGACTCTTTGCAGGTATGGGATATGGACCACACTGCAGCACCAAAATGAGAAGTCTCTGGGTCGGTGTTGTTTTCATGACATTCATCTGCCATCTGAGGTTTGTAACTCTAATGCTTTAATATTCTATTTCGTGCTCTTTATTTAATTGATCATTTTTTTATATAAATATCAATGTGATTTGATGAAAGCATATTTCTAGAAAATTGTTCTAAAACACTTCATGGTTTGGAAATGAACACTTTAGGCTATTCATTCTTTGTGGTAATTCTAGTTATTTATTCTGTGTGATCAGCCTTTCCCAGTCCACTGTAGGGACGCCTAAAGAGTCAGAGCTCAATGATAACATCACAGTGTTCACACGGATCCTGGATGGATTGTTGGATGGCTATGATAACAGACTGCGACCAGGGCTAGGAGGTAAACTCTGCCTAGATACCATCTTCATCTTTAAACATTATCCGATCACAAACAAGTTTTTCTTTGGAAGTGTTTTTTCCTTTTGAATGTTTCTACACCATTTACATTTGACATTGAGCTTTGGTAGTTGTTCTGAAAAGGCATCTTCAGGTAAGCCTGATGGTTTTTGAAAAACAACTCATTACATTCCATCGTGACATCAGCATGAAGGACTTTCATTTGAAAAGGCAGATAGTTGCTGCTTCTATTCAATCCACCAACAGATCAAAAGTAAAGAGCAGGGATGTTTTCACAAAGCAGAAGTGATCACTGAAATTGCCTGGTCCATTGTGAAACTCAAATGGCCACAATTTCCCAGCACTCGCCATTACAGTGTTCTTTCGAGGGACAGAGGTGGATAGAGGGAGGACGCGTGGCCACTGACCTTGAAAAATCTATCGTTATTTTCAAAGGGCGCAGGTTCATTGTTCTTGGAGGGCAAAAGCAAGTATGCTGGCAGAGAGCGAGAATAAACAACGGGCTACTTTATTTACAGGATGCGGGAGAGAATACAAGAGAGAAGCGCTATGATGTCGGTAGACAAATAATAGGAGTGAACCTGATGTAGTGCTTTGAGAAGCGCAGTAAAATTGAATGCTACTGAAGACAGTCATTCATTTATAGAGAACACAGCTAGCTCATAAATATGTCGCTTGTATGTCAGAATAAAAGCATTCATTAAACGTATACATTTTTTCATATTTGGATGTATCGTTCATGTGTCCCTATTTCTAAAAAGTAAATGAGCCATCGTATAGTAATATATCACAGTTCCATATTTGGAAAAGTAGATGTTTTATATATATTTAATAAAAAAATTAATCTGATTAATCATATTCCGTATGTGGCTTTACAGAGAAAGTGACAGAAATTAAGACCAACATCTTTGTCACCAGCTTTGGGCCGGTTTCAGATACCGAGATGGTAAGAAGCATTTTCTTTCTTCATTTAGACACAACATTCATTAGACTGCACAGCTGGAAATTCCCATCCGTGTTTCCATTTCATCGAGGGGCCCATCACTTCATTAAACCCAGCCTCAATCATTACTTTACCTCGCCAACATTTCCCGCTGTAGGAATAAAATTCATTATGCCAGATATCTCAACGTGAACTGATGCTACTGTTTTTATATCTAGTTTCTATTTGCATCTATAGCAGAACAATGAAAACTGGAGGAAACAGGTCAAAATAACAGAAAACCTCAAAACCTTTTTTCAGACCTCAAATACTGTGAAGAAAACAAGATCATATGCACTTTTAATCAACACAGCAGTAATATTTGTACATTTAGGAAACATAAAAAAATGTGATAACCTCGGTTTGCGTCACTGTTTTCATGTGTCTTGTCATGCCGTCAGTCTTTAACATTGCTGATTGAAGACTTTATTTCACTCCTGAGATTTGATTATGTCGAAATTCAACAGATACTGGACTGGAATAGCAACAATACATCAAGAAATGCGGATTAAATAAGACATTATATAGGCTCTTCATTTTTTGCACGGCTATATATGTTCAGTTCGTCTCTCCCCTGAGCCCACTTCAATGGTATCTCATTGATCCCACTCATCACAGAAACCAGGACAGGTTTTTAAAATTCACCCACCACCTCCCCATCACCATACACCTGTGCTCCGAGAAATGATTTTGCTGTTTTCCTTCCAGGAGTACACCATTGACGTTTTTTTCCGTCAAAGCTGGAAGGATGAACGTTTGCGATTCAAAGGCCCAATGGTGATGCTACCTCTGAATAACCTGCTGGCCAGCAACATCTGGACCCCCGACACCTTTTTCCTCAACGGCAAAAAATCCATCGCCCACAACATGACCACGCCCAACAAGCTGCTGAGACTGCAGGATGATGGGACATTGCTGTACACCATGAGGTACCAGTTTAGACATTATAGTCTCAAAAACAGATCCCTGTCAGCATACATGTGAACCACTATCCGCTTGAAGGGTTTTGAGTTGTTATGGGTTGCGGAGTCATACATCCTACCTAAATTTCATTTATGGCTTCCTCACCCACATTGTGCACTGAACCTTCTCAGTGCACTACATCTGACAGATGTAAAAAACACACGCGAGCTTGGCTCCAGCTGAACTCAGCTGCTCATGTTCCGCACCATATAATCTCAGTGGCAATGTTTAGCATGCCCCTGCTAAAGCTAGGATTACTCGACTCTCCATCTGTAGTCAATCGGACGAATGAATATGCTTTCAAAAAGTTCAATCTACACTACACACAGTTACCCACTTTCAACAAATCGGTTGAAACTGCAGGACGAGTATGATGTCACCTCATTAATATTCACGAGCGAGACCGGTGCGCCCCTTTCCTGACTTTGTGCCCCTGCTGTTTACTCATTTTCACTTTGTGCCTCAAGACCAAGGTGAGCAACCCAAGGTTGTACCAGAAAGACAAAGAGAACGACAAAGGCAGAGGAGAAAGAGTGCATGTGGCTGTATGTTTATACCCCGTTGTTGAGTCGTTCTCCACAGACTGTCTGCTCCATTACTCGCACTCGCAGGGCGGAGGGAGAGAGCGCCTACGCATTCACTCGCATTCAAACACACACGGTTTCTGCTCGCCATGCTGCCATCAGCAACAATCCACTGCCAAGTTCTGTGCACCGCTGTGTTAGGACTGTATCAAAGTCGCTATTTTTGTTCTAAGAATGGCATCAATACTGTGGAAAACGCTTGACTAAGTGCTGAGGAGCACAATCGCAGTGATGTTAGTCAGTTGCTTTTATTCTCTGAGGTTACAGTTATGCTAATGCGTTGTAAAACAAGTTATTAGCTTTTATTAACTCAAATTTAGATGCAAAGGGGGATCCGGTTACACAGGTACAATTAGATTTCTCGTAGTAGGGCTAAAAGGGATCTAAAATAAATGAAAAAGACGGATCATTTTATTTGCATAAAATTTGTTGGTTTGTTGTTTTTGCTGTCTGTGCTGTAATATGAGACCAAACACACAAACGATTACGAAATCATTCTGTTAGTTTAGACTTAAATAGATCTGCTTTTTGTGATCACATTGTCATTTAGATTGAAGGCAAAGCTCATCAATCAAACATTAATGACTCTTAGAAGGAAATGACTCAGTGAATGTCATTTAGAAATCGATGTGGAGCTATTGTATCTTGGCCATAATAAAGTCTACCCAGCTTGCATTTCCTAACAGTGCGAACCGTTAAAAGGGCCTTTTACCACTCGCTAATGCGCACATAGTTTCCGGAAAAGCGATCAGCAGTATGTTTTCTTCTCTTTCCTTAAAGGATGGAGAGGAGAACCTTGGCTGCCATCAAAAAAGCAGGGCAAACTGTTTCACCACCCACATTCTAAAAGTGGAATGCAGTCTACAGGCTTTTATTAGCGTTAAAAAGGAGGTTATGAGATTGAACAAAAGGGAGATGTTCTAGAAACTGTCAAATCTTTTGAAGGATCTGTCATACTTGAATAATGTCTTAGCTTGTGTATATGCATGTTGTGATGAGTGGTGCAGTATAGGCAAAGTGGGAGTATGAATTTAAAATGAAATTATTTAAACTGTTCACTAATATCATGTAATAATTATAGTCACAGATTTTTCATTATACAAGTCAACTTTAAATACGCAAATGGACACAAAGTCTAGACGTATTATTCTAGGGTACATGGTTCCTCTTTTCTATTCTAATAAATATTTTAGGCAGTATTTTAAATGGTCATGGCAGATATAAACCTGAATTTTTTTCCTTTCCCTGAAAATTCTGGATTTTGAAACAAAACACTAACAGTGACATAAAAATGCCAAGATTTTTGGCTTTGGCATAGTTAGTCCCCACTGCACGAGATGTACAGTGTACACTGTATTTATTTTCCCTACTATGGCAGTATATGGGGGATGATATCTGTTTGGCTAATGACATCCTTCCAAATATCTTTCTTTGTGTTCAGCAGAACAAATACATTTGTACAGGTTTGGAACAATCTGAGGGTGAATAAATGTTGATAGATTTTTCATTTTTGGGTGAACTATTCCTTAAAGAGAAAACATGACCACCTCTTTACGATTCTATTAAATATTCAAAGTAGTATTTTAAATGGTTGTGAGTTTTAAAAAACTTGACAATTTTTTTTCTCCGCTAAAATGTCAAATTTTTGACACAAAAAATTGCAGATTTGTGGCTTTGGCATATTTAGTCCCTACTATGTGAGATACCGTAAAAAAAACAGGGTCACCTCATTACTACTATAAATAGCTTGAGAAGTCATTTAAATTGTTTATCATGTAATACTACACCTGATATTTGAAAACTTAATAATGCTTTAGCACATTATCAGCCACTATTAAAGATTTAAAATCCATCTATAGAAAAGGTTTATGATATTTGAAGGGCTGCCAGCAGTCGAGCAGAAATAGTTTTAACGGACTATCACAGACCAAACAAAGCTCACAGTCAGTATGAAGCTTTGAACACTCACAGCTTGTCGAGGCTCTAGTGCCACATCATTTCTTCTACATCCGGCAACGCTGACCTCAGCACATACTGCTTTCAGTAAGAACATAGCTAGCCCTTCACCTCCCATATGGCTAGTTTTGATAAAGTTGTGTGTGCTGGTTGAATAGAGGTTGAGTTTAGAGGACAGTCTCTCATTTTCCAATACAGCAACTCATCACCAAGCTGTCAGAGATGAAGGCCCCGCGTTGATTAAGCGATGGAACTGCGCCTCACGTGTCCCGCCCCATTAATTACATTCTCACAGGGTTTCCCGTCAAAGATGCAAGCACGTGCCCTTCAACCCTGGCCCCTTCCCCGGCTGCTGATGATGTAGGTTTCAAACAGTTTCAGCACTGTGGAAAATATCAAGCCTTTTATTATGCTGTCGTCTGAGGGTCAATGCTTACATCTTATTGCGTTCCTTACACCAAAGCCCTGAATGGAAAGCAGGGACTTTGAGAGTGAGGGCATAATGGTTACAGTGAGGCATAATAAGGTAGCCATTATGATAATGCTAGCTATGATCCTCTCTGGCGTCCCACAATTGCTTTGCTAAATGGCCATGCTAATGACCCTTGCTTCAGCAGCAGACGCTGATCAAAAATGATTGTTGTTTTAAAGAGGCTTATGCAACTTTTCTGTAGTGTGACACATCTAACATCTAAGACTTTTGCCTGTTTCACAGAGCGATCAATATAAATCTAATATAATATCATATTCATGTCAATGTTGTATGACTTTACATTGTTTTTATAATGTTAAAAGTCCATCTAAATTACATTTAATGTGAAAACAAATTGTATTTACTCCACAAGAGGGCGCTGCAGGACAGATGTTTCAGCCATTGCAGAGCCACTGCAGTCTTCTCTATATTTCTGAAAACTGATTCTGAGTCTCTTACTTTACTGTAATAAATATTATTTTTGTTTACATTTAATTATACCTAAAAACATGCATTCTGCTGCAATACAATCGTAATAAAACTCCTGATTACATTGTAGTTGAAGTCATATTTTAAAGCAGTAATTAGACAAAGTTGAAACAATTTAGAACCAGAAAATCTGGTGTGATGTAAAATGTAATGTAAAATTGTGTTTGAATGCGAGTGAATGCGTAGGCGCTCTCTCCCTCCGCCCTGCGAGTGCGAGTAATGGAGCAGACAGTCTGTGGAGAACGACTCAACAACGGGGTATAAACATACATGAAACGATTTTCATTACGGTCATTTTCAAACAAATGAGGTAAACGTAGTCGGGTTTTTTAACAACAGAACCCATTGATATAATTAAAATGAAGAAAAAGAAATACAAGAAAAACAATAGAAGAGCCAATGTGAGGTGAAAATTCTCTTAATGGTGAGAACTGAAAGAACATATTATGACAGCAGGATTTCCCAAACTGGGATGCGTGAACCCCTGGCGGTTCACGAGGGAATTGCAGGCGGTTCGTTAGGTACACTGTACGGTATACATCAGTGCAATAAAGTTGAATAAAATAAATATTTTTCAAGTTAAACATGCAAATATTCTATTGAATTATTGACATATTTAAATGCTCAGGGGGAATACCTATCAGGGGGTACTTCAAGTAAATGATTTTGGTGTAAGTATTTTTCTTGTTGCTCTCAAGAATTCCAGCAGGTGGCACTATCAGCCCAAAAATACTTTGGATTCAGATATCGAAATAAAGCATGAATGACAGCTGAGAAAACTGGAAAAATAGGTGTGTGTCAGTGTGTGCGTGTGTCTAAGCAAAGCCAGTATTAGAAGTGATTTACTTTGTCGGTTTGGCAGTGCTCCACTTCAAACACAGGAGGGCATCCTTGTTCTTTAAATAAATAAATCTTTAGAGCACATTCAACCCGGTTTAATCTAACTATAGAAATACGGTAGTTATCTTAAAGATGTTTGACTAGATCTTTTGACATGTCGACATTTCTTTCTTCAGATTGACCATATCAGCAGAATGCCCCATGCAGTTGGAGGACTTCCCTATGGATGCTCATGCCTGCCCACTCAAATTTGGCAGCTGTAAGTCAACCAATTCATTTTCTTTCTGAATGAAATGATGCTAAAACAAAAAATGAAAGTTATATACCGACTTGCTATACAGTAAGTGGTTTTACAATTTGTTGATATAAAAAAGTGCAAGGAAACATGTATTATTCAGATAGCTTGCTATTTAATGTTTTAATTCATGTAAAGCATTAAGGGTAAATCAATTCAATTTTAAAACTGAGCCAGTTACAGCAGAAGCAGCAGGAGACCCTACTTAAAGAGAATCCCCAAATTTCTAAATACCAATTTGGTTGGCTTATTACAGCAAGGAATTCAAGCAGGGGATATAAAAAGTTGGCAGAACAGTAATTCTGTAGAAACACTAATAGAGATTAATCTTGTATCTATCATGGGAGATTCCTATCGAAGTGGAAGATTCACCTATAGGCTAGTATGTTGTAAGAATATTTTAGTCTTTCTCTTTATTTGTTTGCTCTATATGTTTTCATTGAGCAGTTTTATCGCAGTTTTGACCAAACTGTTGAAGTAGAATCAACTTGAATATATTTAGCATGAAATGCTATGGGAGTCATGTCACATCCAGTATTAGGCTATATGGATCCAGGTCACAACACAACAATACTGTTATTCTTTGTTTAGAGTATATAACATTGTTCTTTGAGATTGTAAGATTAATCTTGAAACAAAACAGATTTCCTCGTACACTTGGTCTTCTCACAGGGTTATTCGTGTAAACAATATCTACACTTGTTTTCTTATCAGTATAGATATAGATTCTATTGTGCAAAAATTAACCGTGATTAATTACATTCAGAATAAAAGTTTTTGTCTACATAATAGATGTTTGTCTTCTGTGCATATTCATTCATTGATAAAAATCAATAAATGTTAAAATACATTTAAATTACTAATTGGCCCACATAATATCTGTATGTATATGTGTTTATAAATACAAATGAATATGCACAGTACACATACATACTTTATACTATGCAAACTTCAACTTTTTTTCCGGGAGCGATTAATCGCAATTATTCGTTGCACAACCCCTCTGCATGCAGGACAGCTAACGTACTGTTGTTTAAGATACACTATAAAATGTTGACAGAAACAACAATTTATCTAATGTATTATTAAACAGGTTGTTTAGCCTGATTGAATCAGCCTGACTACATCAGGTTCTACCAACACAAGTCGTAAAGGTCAGATCAGGTAGAAATAGATCATTAAGGTAACAAATTCAGGTCTCTGCTTTTTACGGTGTACGTCTGTCCAGTTTAGTCTCATTATCACATGGAATCCTGTCCAAGAGCAGGATTAAGATTATCACCTGCTGGCTGCAGGGAGGAGGGTGATTTGAGGACTGGATTAGGAGGAAGGTGTCCTGCCTTAACTCCACCCCATTCCGCCCATATTCACATACACTAATACACTGCGAAGAAAGCCTTTGGTTTTAGAGATGCAAGAATGATATGAAGCGATTTTTTTTGAAGTGTTGCTCATTACAAGACACGGCAATACATGAAAATCCTTAAGGGCTTGTTTTGTAGATGGATACGGCAGTACTATAACAGTCAGAGAGAGACAAACGAATCTTACAGGGGTGTCCATGATGTTTTAGAATCATGCATGTCTGCGAGGCTAAATATTTAATTGCATAAAAACATTTTATAAGAGCTCTGTGTTGGAGACCTCTCGTAGGTGTTTGTTTATCTCACAGCTTTCTTCATTCCATTTTATGGGTTGATAAATTTGAATGTGTATAGATGTATGATATCCAATATATTTGTAATAAAAGTAAAATACTAATAGCCAACAAGATTTGATCTTATTCCTTTTTTATATGTCCGCCAACCCTGAAAGAGCAACATTGTGACAATATATAATACATGATACCCAGCTGGCACAAAAGCCTTTTGTGCACAGAGAAAACGCCCATATTCTTGTAGCTGGCTGGTATGCTGAAAACTCTGTCTGGGAGTTCAGCTCATGAAAAATGGGGGTAAAGACAAAAGTATTGTGTTTATAATTTTCTTCAGTGTAGGAAAGCAAACAGTTCCACGACTTCCATTGTAATTTTGTTTATATATATATATATAAAAACAAATATATATATTATATATATATATATATAATTAATATATAAATATTTGGCCTGATTTTACATACATTCTTTTTTTCAAACCTTGTAAGCCAGCATGATATATAAATAATTCATTATTATTCGATAATTGCATCACAGGGCTCATGCAGTGAATTGTTTACTACCTTTTCTAGTTTGCATTCTTTTGGAGTGTTAGCTCAGATTTATAAAGTGTAGAATTAGTGATTGTACTTGTAAATCGGGCAACAAATGTGTTTACTTGAAGTATTGTGCTCTGTTATGTAAAGAGTTATATAAATTGTGTCAGCACTTGGCAGCTTTTGTTTGGCCGGTTGAATAACAGTGGCAGACGGCTGGTTTTCACGTCATCTCGACCAAAACGCTCCAGAGAGAAAACAGTGCTCGACTGTTTAGAGCAATTGTGAAGCTATGGTAATGCAGAGCCTTTTGTTATAGAATATTCTTCTCTCAAAGAGACGCTCCCAATCTATGCCTTAGTTGGTTATCCTCGCAGACACAATGTACATTACTCACAATGACCATTTAATCCTGATTGCATCTCTTTGTCGTCAATGGTGTTAACACATTCTTGCAAAACCACAATACACTTACGCCATGTCATCTACTTGATTTGATTTGCTTGAAGAGTAAGCGAAGGTTGCTTTAATAAAGTGTCATTGAATTTCAGTCAAACCATTCATGGAAAACTACTAATGCTTTGAAAAACTACCTGCTATATGAACTTATGTGTAGCCATGTGCTAGCCCATAAGTGTGGATGTTGGCAAAGATAAGACACAGAACAATTATTATAGTATTATATATATATAGATTACAATTATTGTAACTCTGGTGATGTTTTGTGCTTTTCCCTTTTTCGCACTTTTTAGAAAGAGAAGTCATTTTTTTATTTTTTTATTTTAGGTGTTTTATTTTAGGAGTGCTCATATTTTTTGTGTCGCAACCATAAAATTACATTAACCATATTTCTCTCTTACATTAATACATTTATATCATTACATTTTAAATGGGTCCTATCAATAGCTAGATTTACTCTTAATCATATAGAGCTAGATTTGCACATTATGTTACAAAACTGTGCACATTTGAAAGTTGCGTCAAAACAAATTAATTTCTCTCAATATGTTTCACAGGATAATGTGCAATGATTTGAAGTGAAAGTTCACCCCCCAAAAAATTGGATTCAATCAACATTTACTCACCCTTGTCATCTCAACCCTATGACTTTCTTTCTTCTGCAGAACACAAAAGAAGATATTTTGAAGAATGTTGGTAACCGAACAACGGTGGTACCCATTTATTTCTATTGTGAGGACACACAAAACCAATGCAAGTCAATGGGTACTGCCATCGTTCGGTTACCTACTTTCTTCAAAATATCATCTTTTGTGTTCTGTGGAATGAAGAAAGTCATTCAAGTTTAAAATGACAAGAGGGTGAGTAAATGATGAGAGTTTTTTCTATCTATCCCTCTAATTTAGTTTTTCAGTTCTGGGTCCTGTTTTAAATCGAAAGCCATAAAATGTGTACTTGTATCCATATTTTTTCCCCAAACACTTTTTGCCTTGTCTTTTTTTTTTTACAAAGTGGAAATCTGTATATCTAACTCCGTCCTTACAGAATTACAGCTTCTGCGTTCTCTGTCCCAGATTCACCCAAATCCTATGTATGTCCAGAATAATCCAATATATATTTTCATATATCTATTTTAAAAATGAAATGAGTTTAGGTTTGGCTTTGGTGCTGAAAGGTTAGATCAGCACTGGAAGGTGTAATGGCAGGTCTACACAATAACGTGTTACTTATAACTCTGCTATCCTTTTTCTCACCCTTGTGTCATTCGATACCTGTGCGAATTCTTGGTTCTGTGAAAGAAAGGAAATTATGAGGAATTATGAAGAATTTTATGCTACTTTGTTTGCCACACAGTAAATAGTCATTGATTCATTTCTTGAAATCATTGTTTATCAGTGTTCAGAAAATGTTCTTTCTCAACCTGCTAAGGTAGTGGATGAAGTTGAAACTAGGGTTAACTGCTGTGTATGTTGCTGGAATCACAGACTTAGATGGGCCAGAACCTAAGGGCACCAAACGCCATATAATCTCACTGTAAGAGAGATGGGCTTTAAAGACAAGCTGGAAACAGAACTGTGTGGGTGTTTATATGCATGGAGGGAATGATATTTTATTTTTGTTTTTAAAAGTAGTCCATGTGCTTTTTACTCTTGTTAGAATTCTGAAGGTAAAATGTAGAGAGGGCCTGCATCCATAGTTATTATGTGAATATCTTTTCTGTCACACAGATAAAGTTAATATTCAGCGAAATAACTGAGCTCATATTTAAGAGATTATGGAGGAATACCAACGTAATGACTAAACTACTGTACGAATAAAAACCAGATGGTATGTTACACAAAAGTAAAACGAGTTAATTATTTGCCTATTTTGTTTTTATTCCTAAAGAGAACATAGAAATGCATATTCTTAGAGGCAGATTGGGTAATGCTTCTCCTAATGGGATTTTTTCACTATATCTAACCATGAGAAGATGTACGTTTTTAAAGACTTTAATATTGAATCTGAATACAGTATTGTACAGTAACTGCTTGAATTTATTATTATATAAAACATATCAAATATAATCAACCAATATACACATAGCACACACGCACACACACACAGAGTCAAGTCGATCCGTGCTGAACAATTTCATATCACTGGAATGAGTCATAACCATGATCGTACAAATACTGTTCACTCTGTGTGCTGTGGCTTCAATGGAGAGCTTCATTTGTTTCCCTCAAGCTTCAAACTCTGACCTATGACAAATACTTTAGCCTTTGTTAGCTAGACCTTGTCATATCTTTTGTTGTATCAAGCAGTGTTTCTTTAATGTTCAAGTAAAAAATCTTATCTCACTGTGCTCTGCGTATAGTAAACTTTTTTAACTTTTTGAGTGTCACTGGCCCTGAGTCGTCAAACTCGTCCCAATTCATCGCTTTGTAGTACACTTTGTCTACACTGAGACAAAATGTATGGTTTAGCAGTTTTAACCTATGAGTGCAGAGCTTATTAAGATCAGCTAATGTCCACTAATTCAATCCAATTAGTTCTTCTTAAAATCGCAGGCCATATTTAGCGGTGCTGTCTTTACTCTCTCAGACTCCATTGGTAGTAGTCTCTTACCTACCAGCTAAAGCTCTCCAGATGCCAGCCTGGGGAGATCTGACATCCTTTGATATGTAACCCAGAAACCCAGAAAAAAGGAATAATGATGTTCAAAGGAGTCATGTTCTTAACTACAAACAATGATTTTAAACAGAATAAGAACTGACAGGGGTTTCACTCATCATCTGTTCAGGTTTCCTTTATAAAAGGTCTTAAATGTCACACACGGTTTGCAGAAGTTGATACCATGAATGCATAATAGTGAAGACAGCTGGCCCAACTATGACATTTTTTCACTTCAGAGGACACAGCGAAAATAGACTTTGTTCTTCAGAAGTTATAGTTTAGCATGGGGAAAACAGACAACACAACAGACAAGTGTGATAACAGCTTATATGCTTGATTTGTGTAATGGCTGGAACAGGCTGAAATTTGGAAAGGATTGTTATGCAGTAATTGTGTGCTAGACGAAGATCTCTACCCAGAAACAAGTATATAAATAAGAATGTTAAGCTTGCTGTCAAATTAGCACTAAAAGCATGCACATGCACGCATGCAGACACACACACACGCAGGCACGCACACACACACACACACACACACACACACACACACACACACACACACACAGCCTTAGCAAACATGAATTAACAAAGAGCAACTTCTTTTTACAACATTTATTAACGTTAGGTAGCATCAAAACAATTATTACTTGTTTGTTTGTTGGTTCTTTGTGCATCAATTAATACAACCAGATACAATTTTTTATTTATAAAATGAATTTGTAAATGTTAAAAGTAGCGTTAAGATTAATAAATGGATTTAGAATATTGTTAGTTCCTGTTAACCATTTTGACCAAAAAATCTAAGAGGTGATCATGTTTGCACTTTTTCAACTTTAGTTTGTATTTTGTGTTTTTTTAGCATAAACAACCCCACAAAGTAAAGAGACTACAACAAGCAACCTCCCGGATTAGTGACATTAACCCCACCCCCAGGAACACCAGCAAAGGGGCCGGTTTGGGCTACTTTAGAGACGACGAAGAACCATTCCAAATTTTACAAATGTACAAGCCGTGAAAAATCAGATTTTTGTCAAACAGACAAGCAAGAAAACCACCACAGGACACCCAAAATCAAGGCTTATATATGACCAAAACATGAGCCCTTTAACATGCTGACTAATGTTAGCAAATCGAACCTTACTGTAGTTGTCCTATTAAGTGTTAAAGTAACAATACTTAACCGTTGTTCTTTTTTATTCCAGTTTTGTACATTTTGCATCTGCAATAAATTATGTTCTCTGTTTTCAGTCTTAGTATTAACATTACAATCTTGTGTGGCTGGTAAACTAAAGAGATTTAAAATGTAACACATGGACTTGTCCTCAAGTGGAAGTCCCATTCTGAGAAGTGTCTTCATGCGGCCTCGAAGGCCCCTATCTCAAATCGGCCTTATGTAACATATTGCATTGTTTGAGCATGCTAAATGTAATTTTTGTGGCACCTAGGACATTTGGCCTGGCTTGACATATTATTGTTACAGCTCTCTCATGTATGAGTCTGCGTTTGTCATGATTTAGTCAGAGTTTGAAGAGAACTGTCCCTGTTGAGTGTATTTGAGTCTCCTTCATGGAAAGGCAAAATAAGACTGAGATTTAAGAAATTTATTGGAATGTGGAGGGGTTATTCTAAGGAGATGTTTTTAGACTCTGGGTAGAATAATCCGACAGTCTAGATGGCCGGATTCAATCTTAAAAGCTTTGTAAACTTCCGGCATGACTGGAAGGATTAATGTTTTGATTTAAGATCGGATGTCACAATGGAGAAAGGGAGTGAAAACAAAGAAAAGGAACGAGAAAGGAAATGTCAGCGTCCAAATGCAAGTGTTTAAGTAAATGTATGATCAGTTCATAAGATCTTTGTTCTTTTTTACAACTTGATTTTAAAGAAAGAACAAAAAAAGGTCTGCTAAACTCTAAAAGTCGCATGACCATTCTGTAAAAAGGAAGACAAGTTATGTTATAACAATGTCATTGTAAAGGGTAAACTATACAAGGTTGCAATTTCTGGCAAATGTGGGAGCTTGGCACCAGTTCAGAATACGTAACCTTTATTTAAACATCCTATCGTGTTGTCTTCAAGTGAGGTACAGGTGTCTGTAGAAAGCTGTTTTTTTCACATGATGTTCTGATCCTATTATGCCACACAGGTGCAGATGATTGAATTTATTATCCTGGGACTAAACCTTGCAGAGTCAGACAAGCATGCCTGCTGTTGATAAAGAAAGCAGATATTTTGCTGTGATTGATAGATGTAGACCCACTGCATGTCCTCAATTTGAAAAATGACAGTTTGCTCGTGTACAAGTAACTCAATGAATGTACAATGAAGAATGACAAATAAATTCAACCTAATTCAACCAACTCCAATCAATGTAGACTAATCTGGTTACTCACCATGTGTGGTTAACAAGATACCACCATTGCTGAAAGAAATAAACCTAAGCCTGCTTTTTTTATAGCTCTGAGTTCTCAACTATGTTTAACTTAAAGGTCCAGTGTATGAAATTTAGCTGTATAGTGGTGAGGTTGGGAACTGCAACTAATGGCTCACTCCACCCCTCCCTTTCGAGGACCTGCGGTGTATATAGATAGACATTGCTCATTCTAAGGTTATAAAAACATGACATTAATACCATAACATTTCTGAAGAGATAGTTATGTCTATTATAATGCGTCGATATCAATAGATCGTTCCAAAAATTCCACACTGGACCTTTAAGTTGCAACTTTGTTAGAAATGATGTTTCCCCTATCATTCTTACACCGTGTCTACACCGGATGCGACAGCTGCATCCAGTGTGTACAACATTTTTAATTATAGTTGTTTCTAATGCGTTTCTTTTGTCGCGTCGCACCAGTTCCGTCCTGGGTAGTCACAGTGTTAGGATGAAGGAAAATAAAGATAAATGACACAACTGTTGATATACAATAGCAATAAGTACCTTATTGCTCTTACAGAACAGCACAAAAAATTTTAAAGCCCAAAAATATATACTAAAGCAACTTTCATGCTGGAAAAAATAGGAACTGATTGACCGTAAACTCCAATAGAATGTTTACATTGCTAAGGGTTGTTGCGAAGGATGCTGCGCATTGATCCATATAACCAGGAACGATTTAGCATTATAGCACTTTTTTGCACTGGTTCCATTGCCCCAAAGTCATTGGGTTTGATTGTCTGTGGTGGACAAAATCTCTTAATATTTAAAATTTCTTGTGATTTTTAAAGCGTTTTCATGTCTTAAAAACACTGGTTGCTGACAAGTTGCTAAGTGTAAAACAGACAATATCAGGGACGTTAAACATCATCACGCATAAAAAATCTCCTAAATAATGCAATGTGGGCAGAAGTAGATAAGAATTAATTTACAGAGGAATTACTTATCAGGGAACATGTTTTTAATATAGTTTGAAAGAGTTTTTGGAGGCTTTGTTGAGCGACCGTGGTGTAGTCTGGTTATATGTTAGGTTTTTATTTATGGTAATTGTATCAAGGGTTAAAAATAAATGTATTCATTTGCAATTACTTAAATAGATTTTTATCATAGTATCATACACTTTTGTTTATCACAGAGGTTATTTTTTGCAATCTTTCAAATGTACATGTTCAAAAGTTCATTAAATATCAGAATTATACATATGGGATAGAACAGTTGGGATATAAAGGTGATCTTATTTTTATAAAAATCATTCTATTGGTCTATAATCGAACATGCTGGCAGTTATAGGGTGTAAATTTCTGTTTGCTATTCCAGATGCCTACCCTATCTCAGAAGTGGTATATAAGTGGACTGGAGACCCTGCCAAGTCTGTGGTCGTGGCAGAGGAGGGCTCAAGACTCAACCAGTACCATCTGATTGGCCAGACAGCTGGCACTGAAGATATTGACACAAGTCGAGGTAAAGCACCCAATCCCTCCTGCCAGTCATTGCATATAATCATTAGTAAGGTATTGTTAATCAAAAAATGATATTGCATTTCTGAAACTCAACTAGTTCGTTGCATTAGCAGTGGAAAGGTCATTGTTTCGAATCCCAGGGAACACACATTATGATAAAATGTCTACCTTTAGTTCAAATCGCTTTGGATAAAACACTAACATAATTTACGATTCCTTCCCCATGTGTCTGCCGGGCTTCTGAATGTGTTTCTTATCATAATTTCTCACACCGTACGAGAGATCTGATCATCTCACTTGTTGCATCTCACGCATTATAACCATGATTGACATTTGTTGCATCACAGCGTCTCGGATACACTTACCTACATATGCTGTGTATTATGACAGAATTTCTCTTAAATAATATGATAGCCCTTCTGTGATTGTGGCTTTTTCAAATCAAGCCTGATGACAAATGTGTGATGAGGATTTAAATACACCTCCCACTCATCGCCAGCTGTTGTTGCCGTACGGCTACGGAGATGAAGATGAAAGAACGAGACCGAGAGAGATATAGGAAAAAAACAACTTATCCTGAGCCATTGGGTCTGGAGGGTTAATCCCCTCCCTATCAGTTGTGCTTTTACCACGTGACGTCAGTGAACAGCCATTGGCCGACCCTGACGGGAGACACATGGGAGCCTGTTGGGGAGAGGGCTGGGCAGACAGGATGGCATCTGCCTAATTCTGTTATGTAAAGAGGACTGGTAATATACTCTTATTATTGCTGCCTTTGGCTTTGTAATCATTACAGGATATGTGTGGTGGGCTTTCCCCGGTTCCGCCTGTAGGGATGTACATATATGGACAGCCGGTCAGGTCATGTTCAATATGACATAGTATTGCGTAGGTCATGATCAGAGCAAAACAATCAACTATGTCGAGCACGTCACCGTTAATGAGCCGTTTTTCTTGAAACACTGGGATTGATTTTGTACGCACGCAGCATAAGAAGCACATCTTTTAGAATGAATCTCACAGGCTTTCCTCAGAGACCAGTGTTTCCCTCTCTAACCTTTTTTACATGGCTCGACATGCAGGACAAAGGTCTCATGGTCATTACCGCTGGTAATCTGAGGTGCAAACCTCTTTACAATGACAAAAATAGATCCAACGGGATTCAGTATCATGAGCGGAGGGTCATTAGCTGAACTTAGAGAATTCAGCAGGAAGAGTATAAGAAAGAAAGATCACATTCTGCCAAATAGGGGTGAAATTATCTCGAGTGGAAATGTCAACATTCAATCACTGGAGACACTGTAAAGACATCCAGACAACCTGTCAGCTTTTATGATTAAGAATGCTCATCCAGAAAATAGCACCTGCCCTTCCCAACACTTTCGTATTGATTTGGAGGTTGGCCCCTGGGGTTCTCGCTTGTGCATTCAACTTTTAAAGCCTGCTATGTTATTTGAAGTTTGAGTAGAAGAAAGTAGAACACTCACCAGTTGACCAGCATGGCAGCATTGTTCTCCGCTATAAATGGTAGCTCCCCGTAAACACTCCAAAAGCTCAGCAGTAAAATCCACCAGAGTCGCATGTTTGAAGTTGTCAGTAGAGTCTCAACCTATAGGCAACATCCAAAGCAGAATTTCTGAAATGGGGCACTGCCAGTCCTGCTCTCCCGCCGGTCATTGGAATAAAAGGGTGAGTGGGAAATGGGGGATGCCACCAGCCGCTCTTGATGAGGACATCCTTGTCCCCCAGGGCCTTCAAAAGCACGACGGTCAAAGTTTTCCTCGATTTACAATACTCAACAGCTTTAGGTTCCCTTCATTTGATCCTCCAAAGCCCTCTCCTTTGATCCCGGCTAGATCACGTTTTCGCTCTTTTCATTTACTGTATATTCCTATTTTTGTTCGCTGTCTCTGTGAGTTGAGGGAGTATATCCTGAACAAGGATGCCCGGGCCGACAGGATGGATGGAACTATTGAAAGAGAGAGAGCAAGAGAGAGAGAGAGAGAGAGAGAGAGAGAGAAGCCTGCAGGATGCAGATTGTGACAAGGGATTAGTGGGACACAAAAATCCGATTTTGCCAGGAGAAAGCAGCAGTCATCAGTGGATTTTCTATAGTTTAACAGACTCTGTGGCTCGAAAGGCTTTTTTTAAAGCTTCAAATTCAATCTTTGCTCGGTTAACAGGATATATTTTTCACTCTGTATTCTATTTTCTATTCCGATTAATGATTTACTTCACCATGTTCCAGTGCACAGTGCGAAATACGTGTGACATCATAACTATGGTTCCTATTTAGATTGGATCTATACAGATGACCTGCTCTATGGGGTTTTAACATATTAAAACACACAGACACACACAAAATATAATAGATTTCTTTTTGTATAGGTTTGTTGGGTAGACATTACAGTAAACGTCCACTATTTAGTGCTAACGAGACCACCAAGCAAGACCTCACAAGACTCCTCTTTACTGGGTCTGTCACAATATCACAGTTTTAATGGGAATGGAAATAATCTGCTAGTTTAAAACAACACAAATCATTCATGTAGTCCTTACTTGAATGGACTAAGTTAGATAACTAAACATGAAGAAATAACCCAACAGGTAGCAAAATGTATTTTTTTCAGTGAACGATGTCACAATTTCTCTTTTATTATATGTGTAATTAACAAAATACTATAGTAGAAAGCAATGCATTTAAAATACATATCTTTCATAAGTGTAGTTTAAATGTATTAACATGTATTAACTGACATCTTGATTGAGACTTACTGATATAAAATTATAGATAAACTTTATTTGGAGTACTACTTGTAGACAATGCATATTTCTTAAAATTAAGCCTAAAACACATATTATATTTTTACTTTTGATAAGGATTGTATGATTTTTTTTATAATATCAGTCTTTCAATGCAAAATATTTAAAGTGTACCTGAAGTTTACTTGCAATAGCTCCACCTTATCACAATCAAATTCAGTCAAAATCAAGTATTTATCTTCAGTATAAGTCTTAAGTCTGAGTTGGACCTCAGAACTTCTTCTGTAGTACAAAATTAGTTTAAAAATTTTAGCAGACTTTAAAGTATACTGCTTTAGTAAACCAAAAGTAAAATTGCGTGGAATATTTATTTAGCATATGAAGTGTAAATGGATTTGCAGTATACTTAGCATGCAATAAATCTATTTCGAATACATTTCTTACAAGTATATTAAATTTTCACTCGGGTATCCATAAGTGTTGTTTTTAATTTCACATTTTTCATCAATGGCCTTTTATTCTGACACATCTTTACTCTAATCTGAGGAAGCACAGCACCTACAAATGTAAAAAAGCACACCAAATTCTAAAAATCTTCTAAAAACGCTTATCACATAACTTTTCATTTGTTTCGATTGATATTATTATGTCATTATATTTCCTTTATGCCGTTTCTTTCCATTCCTCTCTATCTTTCTCATTTCCTCTTTAAACCTCTCCGCTGGTTTGCACTTATCCCTCAAGAGTTTAATCACCCTCTATCCCTTCTTTTCTTAGTCCTTTTGTTTCTTCAGCATCCCCTCTTACTTATCTTTCAATCACTCTTTGAAATCCCCATCCTTTCTCTCATTTTTGTGCTCTCCTGTTTCACTTTTCTTTGCAGGTCAATACACAGTGATGATGGCCCATTTCTACCTGAAGAGGAAGATTGGTTACTTTGTGATTCAGACCTACATGCCCTGCTTCATGACTGTCATTCTGTCCCAAGTCTCTTTTTGGCTGAACCGGGAATCTGTCCCCGCAAGGACCGTGTTCGGTTAGTGCTTCCTTCAACCATAGAAATTCTTTAAAAACTCATTATCGTCTGCTTAATAGTATCAGATGTTTACTCCCTAAGGCTGCCTATCTGACTGTACGTAGAGCATCGTTTAGAAATAGCCTATGTTACTTTTTCACTCGCTTTGCCCAATGTTTCTTTCGCCTATTAATGAACGTTTTGCTAAAATACGTCGATAATTCTCATCAAAATGGAAATCAGAATTGACTGATGCAATCAGAGGGAATAAAAAGCTAATCCACTCAAACGACTGTTTTAGAACCGCATAGCATCCCATTCAGCTCTAAAGGCCTTGCATTGTGTCTTGGCAATATTCAGCAAAATGAACAGACAGTCCGCAAGGAATACGCGCCCACGCAAACAAGTAGATCTCCATGACTGAGTTACAAAGGACACATCAAAACAAACAGCTTTTGTAAACACGCACACATAGTTTATACATGAACAGAGAGAGATGCACTTGCTGATATTGCACATGCGAAGATGTTTTATTTGCATAGCCTGAGGCACAGAGATCCCTGAGCCCTATGCCTAAGGGACTGTACTATCATTCCTATTTATGTCGAAAAGCACCGCTGTCCTTCTCTGCCTGGGGCTATCTGTAGATCGCTGTCTCTGACAGGGACAGCACACCTCCGCTCTTTCAGACAATTCCCAAGTGCTGTTCTCTGATGCTTTGCACCTAGAATTATTAATGATACTGTTAGTCCAATTCCATTTTAAATATTAGACAGTTCACCAAGAAAATTATGTCGGGTCGTACTTAACTCACATGGTTTTCTTTAGGTGCATCCCAAAATGTGTACTTATGCATTATGCCATTTTGTAGTATAAATCGTAGTGCGTAGAAAATCCCCAAAATGAGAAGCCCACTTTAAGTTCCCGGATGATGCACTTCTTCAACCGAAAATATTAAGTGTGAACTCTGTACACTTCACACACTCAACAGTCGCGGTTTCGCTTATGTATGGGAAGGGGCTAACAGAAACTACTCAAGCAAAGTTCTCCTGCGGTGTGACTATGCTTCAATCTGATGGTGACAAAACAGTGGAAAATTACGATGAATGTACAATGTACAGTATAAATAATTTCTTATTGACACGCATTGTGCTTTGCGATTGACATCGTCTGCACTCGCCTGGGAAACCAATTTATGTCAGGTTAGCATGAAACCATTTAGTATTTGGGAAGATTCTTCACTTACCAAATTAATACACAAGATGGTTAAGTGCATAGAGCATAGCATTTCTTTTGGGACACTAAAGCAAAAGTTTAGCAGAAATTGACATAATATGAAAAATGATAACTAGGGGCGGTCAGGCTGATGACTAAATGACTGGAAGAACACACACGGTGCGTGCTTAATAGTTGATATACACAATAAAAGACTTTGCAAGATGTAAACACTGGTCCAGTAGCACTTAAGTTACATTTTCTATATCTATTTAACATTTTAAAATCCCTTTTATATGTTCGTTGTTTTTGTTCAAACGTATAAGTAGTTGTTCAAAAACTTCTTCTGGCCCAGCGTTGAACCAGCGTTGTTAACGTCATCCAAAGTAGTCTATACACTATATGAGTGTTTTCAAATATTGTATGTGAGATTCGAAAACTACAGTACAAAGGAATAAATCGCTGCTGTCAATTCTGAAACCTTGTCCATCTCCATATTTTGTGATTTTTTGCCATAAATCAATATTATTTGTCACCCTTTATGTCTGTCACGGGTTTTACAAACATCTGACCAATTAGAAGTTTTACAAAGTGCTTGTCATCTTTGATAACACTTTGTTTAATCATTTTAAAAGTTTTTTCCATCAACGATTTCTTTAAGGGACTGTAATATACAGTATTTACCTTGTAATGGTATCCTATTTGACCATTTGTACTTTTTGTATGATTGTTCTTTGAAATAATTGGAAACAAGAAGCTGTGTTCCTAGCTGGTTTGCTTTGTTTTTTTGTTAAGATTAGTTTATGATTTATTAACCAATATATTATTCATGCACACTGTTTTAAATATTAAAATATTTTGTTCATTATATTTGATGAAAGAGAAAAATTTCCCTCTCACGGCACATTCACAAACTTTGCTCCTACTTAACATTTTTGGTATAATTGCTGTGATCATTTTCGGCAGGCAAACAAGGTTATTAGCATTGCTTAAAAGCATTTTGAATCGCATTGTGTGTCTGCGTATGTTACAGTTTAAATATTGCTCACCTGCAGCTCAATTAAAAGTGTTGTGTGAATGAGATGGATAAATATGTGATAATGCTTATACTTTAATAATCAAAATGTTTAATCCATTCTCTCCTGTAAGGTGTGACCACCGTGTTGACCATGACCACCCTGAGCATCAGCGCCCGTAACTCTCTCCCCAAAGTGGCATATGCCACTGCCATGGATTGGTTTATTGCTGTTTGCTATGCCTTTGTGTTCTCGGCACTCATTGAGTTTGCTACAGTCAACTACTTTACCAAGCGCAGCTGGGCGTGGGATGGAAAAAAAGCTTTGGAGGCCCAGCAGCCAAAAGTGAGTTTTGCGCATAGGGTCCAAAAAACATATTGTCAGACTGAATGAGATGCAAGTAAACAAGTTGAATAAACTGTATACATATTTGTATATTTAGGTCTATTTATTAAAGTTTTATTGCAAGTAATTTACCTAACTTCACCCAAAAAAGTTATATTTAGTAGTTTTAAATTTTAATGACTTGTTCAGCATTGGTAACGCACAATTCTCAGAAAGGCTCAGAAACAAAGCAGTTGTTACGCAGTGCAGTTACATAACAGTTCCATGTGATGTGAAGGTTACAATGCATTACTTGCTTCATAATAGTTATATAATATGCTTGCTTTTTTAAGTAAATGTTTGGAGACAGCTTTGTGACTCCTCAGTCACAACATTTAAGATGGTGATACTAAATCAAATGTCAACCGATTATTAGACGTGCCTCAGTGGTATTCAGCTGCTAATGGAAGTCAAAATTTGAAGTTCTACGGGATGAATATTAAGCCTTTACCCCGAATCCCGCTTCCTTGAGATTTCTGAGAGCTGGTCATTTGACGTACACCTAAATGACAGATTTTTATTATGCAAGATCCATTTTCACTGGTGGTAATTTCTCATTCGTGGTGGACAAACGGAATCCAAAGAGCTGTCATTGAACATGTGACAGTGGTGGGTGGGTTCGTAAAAGCTCTAAAGTTGAACCTCTTAAGGTCAGATCTGGACCTCCAGCACAGCCTTCTTAAATGTCACCCTTACTTTTTTTTTTATCAAACGCCAACATACACCTCGTCTCCTGCAGAGAAGTCTTTTCACAAGCTTGAACCCCTGCTGAGGAGCCCTTCTGTAGGCAAGGGCAGGAAGTGACGGTCACTGCAGACCGTTCATTATCTGTGAAGTTTAATTTCTCCTGCTTCTGGAAAGTTGAAGCAGTTAAGTCCTTGCGAGGTCTGTTTTTTAAGGTTATTCTACACGCCCCACATTCTATACATTCTCCACAGTAAAGAAAAGATGAAGTAGAATGAATGGGCTGGCTCGAAGTGGAGCACGATCAATACGTCCATGCAACTCCAAACCTTTTGTCCTCCACTCCCATGAGCAGGAACTGTGCCAGATTACCTCTGCCCACCTGAAACCGAGTCCCCACTGCACTCGCACGTCTACCCAACAAATTTTCTTTTCGATCAAACGCACTGATGTTAGATTAAAGAGAACGTACCATACTACTGTCCTTGAAAGGATGCGCAGAAAGGGCTCTGAAAATGTATTGTAAAAAATGTCACTTGCACATACTCTTTGCTTAATTTGAGCACATTAGGTTCGCTCAGCTCAGCTGACAAGCCCTTTGAACCATAGTCTCGGCTGCTCAATTATACCGTCTCTTTATTAATTAATCTTTTCTCCAAGCTCTGCAAAGGTCTTCGTTTAACGTTTAGAGCCGAATTCCTGTTAACACTTGACTGTATTTCACCTTTAATTAGAAGGTTATGAACTTCAAACAGGTCCATTATCTGGTCTTTCTCAGAGCAGTTAGTTAGCGGATTCACTCGTACAATGAGTCTCATTTAAAGGCATCTGACTTTAACGATATCATCTCACCTTTATCAACCACAGAAAAAAGACCCGTTGACGCTCTCCAAAAAGCCGAACAATGCCTGTTCGACTGGTGTCAACTTCACCCCCAACCTCACGAAGGACGCGGCTATCTCCACCATCTCCAACAGCACCGCCGTTCAGCTGAAGAGTGCCGAGGCCAAGCCAGCAGTGGACCCCAATAAGACCTACAACAGCGTCAGCAAAATTGACAAGATGTCCCGGATTGTGTTTCCTGTCCTCTTTGGGACTTTCAACCTTGTCTACTGGGCCACGTACCTTAACAGGGAACCGTTAAAGGGAATTAAAGGAACTGTTTCTCCCACATAAAATGGTCAATCCCATTACGGCAGTCCCTTTGCATCCTCTTTTACTCCTCCACTACAGTATTTAACGATGAAACAATGCCGAGCTCTTATTTACTGCAATTCTCACTTCGCTAATCTATAAGGGGAGTGCTACTCTTGATTTCCCCTTTCCTGATATCATAAATTGCATGATAGATTTAAAGCTCTATGGGAATATTATTGCCATATCTGCCTTGACTTTCTACTTTATATTCCCCTGTACTAGGATTTCTTTGGTTATTGCATTTGTCTTACAAGGAAATTAACGCCACACAAGCTACCATTTCATTCATTCAATTATCCAAAGGATGGGAACACAAATTATGTATTTGGCATAAACATTTATCACACAATCCAAACAGAGTTATGAAAAGTACAGCAAGGCCAAATGCTATGCAAAAAACACGGTTTTCTACTACAGTGTTCTGTAATCTGTAAATGCTTATGAAACTTTGCTTTGTACGAATGAATATCTGTTAATTTTAGTAGCTTTAGCATAAGTGTGTAAGGCAGACAGATAGCCATGCTAAATACGTTGCCTTCAGAAGAAATAACTTCAAGTGCTCCGGAATGTCCTGCAACTACTTCTTAAAGACGAGTTTGATTCTACTCTTGTCATTTTTCTAAGCTTTTTCGAACTAGCTAACAGCATTGTGCACCCTGAAGGCAGCTTTTCACACTTTTAGTCTCAGATATTGTGCAAAGGGTTGGTGCGTGGCAGCCAAGGCTTTCAAAGAATTTGTACATAGCTTATGTATGCTTTGCTTTAACGTAGACGCTGCTTATTCAAATGTGCAGACAATTAACATGAATGCGAGCTAGCTTGCTAGCCGTGAAAATGCAGATTTGTATTGTGAACTATTGTGGGCTTTGACAGAATGTGACATTTCTTTACAGTTGATAGTTTTTAACTCATTGAACGTAGCTTTTTACACCGTTTATGCGACAGCCATTTTGTTATTTTCTGTGAAGTAAATAAGGGTTTTGATATTCTGGATCAGGTTTGGAAGAGTTGGCCTTAAATGTTGACATCTAGTACAAGTAGGGCTCTTTTATGTACTTACTGAATGGAAATCATTGGGTGACAAGGTATGGAAAAGAGATACTCATACAAATGTCCAAGGTGCATCATTATTCAGAGCAGATTCTAAAAATGGCTGTTTAATGAAAAACAGAATGCGAGAGTAATGATGTTTCAGAGATTGTAGCTGCTGTTGTCAAGCATGTGAAAATGAAGCTTGTTGAATCTGACATGTCATACCAGCATCAGCTCCAGGCTTCCACACAAACGCATGGCAACTTTTCTGGGGACTAAAATTGAGGGAGGAATGACCACCTGGTTAGAGCAAATCAAAAAGACAGCAATTATTCTATAAGGAACTTGTTACACGAAAGTGAGATGGCACAAAGAACTAAGTAACCCCTGTGGATCCCCGTGTAGGTCATTAAGGGGACCAACTACAGCAGCCATTAAGCCCAGTTCATCTGTAAAGCACTTAGGCCAATAGGAGCGAGAAATGAAAAATGAATGAGTTAAAGAGACTGAGTAATGTGCCCTTTTACAACAGTGGATGGTTCCAGAAATGTGACGTGTGTACAGTTCCTCAAAGCATACATGTCTGAAGCAATAAATTCATGCCTGATATATTTCTCGAGTATGTTTTGTGATTGCTCTGCTGTGCTCTATGGACATTGTTTTGACTTTTATTTTTGTTACAAGGATTCTTTTAGTAGGTACATTGGAAACATTGCTGTAGAATATACACCCTAATATGTTGTAAAATAGTATGCAGTTCCATTGTATGGCTCAATGCTAGACTGCATGGCATAGGAATTTATTTTGTTTACCGTGTTAACGGATGCTCTTCACAGACTCATGTCAACAAGATTGTGTGCGTGAAGCTTAGCATGATATTTTCCTAATGGAAGAGTCGCTGAAGCCACTGTAACTGAAGAAGGATTCTACAGATTACTCCTGGGATTATACAAAACACACATGCATGCGCATGCATCAAGACTGGAGTTCCTGGAGCAGCGAGGACACTCATTCCTTCCTCTGGTCCTCTGCTCTATCAACATCTGGCCCACATCTGTTCCAGTAGGATTTAGCTCCACTTAAGTTGCTTTTTCCAACTGGTGCTCCTGTTTGTGGTACCAATATAAACTCGTATATAACTGCATTTCTGCATTGTGTACGATATTGTATACTAGAGGATTATCAGATATTCTGCTGTGTTTAGCTTGTGATGTCAAATCATGCTATACAATAGGAAGGTACACCTGCAAGCGAACTGGTCGTAAGACATACAAAGAATTTACAAATTAAATACTTGTGCATTCTGTTAATCTTCCATTTTGCTGTTACTGCCACGGTACACGGTGTCCCACTTGAGCTTCCTAAATGTTAAGCTATGCTGCTTCTTTATCTATGTTTAGACGCGCTGACATTTATTTGACATCTCATGCTTTTGTTGCTGAAAGACTTACTTCGTTTTAATACATGTAAGGCGAGTGTAAGCCACTCCAATATACTTAACTCATCTCTCACACGATAATGCACAGCATGCCAATGGACCTTAAACCTTTAATCCCCTGAGTGGCAGAGGCAGAGCTAAGAATCCTGTTCCTGGTGCCGGACCGGAATTCCGCTTTAGTGTAGAGATGAGAAGTTGTCACTCATGTCATTAAAGTAGTATTATTACATTGCGATATCCAATAAATACTGTTTTTAGAGATGCACAATTGCTTTCATATTATTATTAAGAAAATGTCGCCCTTCTTAAAACTGAATACAATTTCTAATAAATAGTAGATTTGACAATGTTTTATGTCATTTATAATAATTATGCTTAGGCATTGCAAAAATGACAGCTGAAATCACAAAAACAGTGGAAAGCCTGACATTAAAAACATCTAAAAGTAAAACATGATGAGCGATGAATCAAAGACTCTTAAGAAGCAAACGATATTCTTATTACGTCATTTACTTTGTAGTTTCCTAGATCGGATGCACTCTTTGAAATTCCACTTATTCACTCAGTTCAATTTATAATGTACCGTTGACTGTATGTGTCTCTCCTTGTCTGCGTTACTGTAATCAACCACAAGAGGATAGTCTATCATGCATTTGCAGCCTGGGCGTCTCTGCTCTCTCTAAGGAAGACACCATATCCAGATTAAAACTTGGGAACGAGGCGAAATAGGTCGATGTAGTTTTCTGTGATTAAAAAAGAAATCCGATGGTTTCCTCTCCAAATGACAGAACACTACTTTAAAATAATTAAAAGTAGATTTTGGAGCTTTCTTACGAGTGTCGCAGATATCGAACCTTCTAGAAAAGTCTAAAAAGAATTTCTGGGAGCGCGCATAAGCAAAGAGAGAAAAGAGCTCGTGCTTTTTCCCGATGTGCGTGGGCGAGTGGGAGCTGCCCGTGGTGATAAATGTCGGCGCTGTCTCTCAAATATCATACTGCATATGTGCACCTGATCAGATACGGTGCGGATACAAAATATGGATTCATCTTCGCAGCTAGACTTCGTTTGAATGCTCCATTCGAAGCAGAACTTATATGTATCGGAGCCATAAACTAAAATAAACGTTACTTTAATGTACGAATTAAAAGGTAACTGACCATAACAGAGAAGCCCAGAAAACGATATTTGGCACTAAACTTAATTAAGTTACATCCGAATGCGGCGCAATGCCAAGAGCAGTATTTGACACAACAGCAAGGTGCCACCTTGTGTGTTTTCGTCAATCTCCGTGGAAATTAATCTTCGAATAGGTTGATAACATTTTCTTCACCCTCAATCTTGGTTTATTGTCGCCAATCATGTGGGTTAATCGCGCCGTCATCGATGCGCATGCAAAGTAATTACAGCAATTACGCGCCAATTTCCATTTCGAATACAGTCCGCGCGATAATCATTTACCAACATAAACCGTCGCTTCTCCTCGAAGATGTTCTCGAACAGGATCTCAACTTTCACCTAACTGTCAGGAAAAAGAGACTTTGCTCTTCATGACGTAATTTGAAGAGAGCTGAAGCATCTGTGGCTTGAAGGTGTCCACTTTGGAAGTTTGCGCCCTGCCTTTTGTGTGAACGTCAGTATGTATGTGTATCTGTTGGTGCAATCGAAGGCAGCGCAACTTCAAGGAGCAGGAGGGGCTGTTTTATTATTTCATCTGATTAATTGCAATTGTAAGTGAACTGTAAGCACCGGACACTACCTGAACAGCTCTCGACGTTCCCGCTGGACTATAACCTAAGACTATTCGCCAGTTTTTTTAATTGAATAGTTGGAGTCTGGAAGAAAAGGCTGCGGCTCTGTCCCTTTTTCTCCTCAGCGGAGTCTCCGTGCAGCCCCCGCTCTGTGCCACATTCAACACGGAGTCAATCTCACCTAAAACATGTCCACCAAATTGTTCCTCTACTTCTTAGTTCTGTCAGTATTTCATGTATGGTAAGTGACGTCGCTACTTTCTTGTCTCAACATTGATTCGTTTTATAAAGCCTAATTGTGCACAAAGCTAATTTTGTTATACCCTGGAAAATTCTAATTGATAATTCTCAGCCTATAGTCTGGTCCGACGCCAGATAATATCACAAATCTGACGATGATACACGTACTGAGCACTTTGACTCAAAACTTTTAAAATAGCCTAAGTCTAATATTACATTCGTTTCCAGAAGTTAAAGACTCTGCAATCTTTTTCCCAGAATGTTCATAGATTTGTCGTTTTATCTATCTACTTCTCTTTCCAAACGGCATCTCTGTGGGTCTTATTTTTTGAGAATGTCTAGATATGTTATTTTCTTATTGAGAGCTACTGTAAGGTTTCTATTTTCATAATGAATCAATCTGACAATAAATGACTAACACGCTTTTACAAAATAGTTGCAGTTTACCTCAGATAATGGTTTGACTAAAGGGCTTCCACATTTTTATTCCACGTATTTTATTTTGCATGAGTTGAACTTGCATAATTAGTTATTTTAATTAGCTTTATTCATTTGAACGGCTTACATAAAATGTATATAACAAAAAAGCATTGGAATTATCGTCTACAAAGAACAAAATAAATGACATAAACCGTAACACATGCTCACTGCTTGTTGGACAACGTCTTTACAGAAGTAAAAATATGAACGCACAGTGACCTGGGGATTACGTTTTCTTTTCATTCTTAGTTCTCAAACCGCCGCTTCTGAGGATGACGAGTACGACGACGTTACTGTGAATCAAATGTTGGCTCCCAAAACCCACGAGACGGACGCAACGCAAATACTTAACAACTTACTAAAGGAATATGACAAAAAACTTCGCCCGGACATTGGAGGTGGGTCAGTGTTAATGTTATATTGAGAACAACGCTCCGCAGGATTGTGACGCTGTCCATGGTGCTGACATTTGTTCAAACTTCTCTTGCGGCTTTGTTTCCATGCATTACAAACAGTCCTATTACACTCATAAAGTGAATTTACATCCACTTTAAAATGGTTTTACTGGTTTATTTTTTTGCTGTGAATTGCATTAGCATCATACTGTATGTGTAGCTTAGAACAGAGCTGCAAATTATTCAGAGTGGAGGCAACAGCTAGACTGGGTGTTTGTGGGTCAGCATTAAGTAATTGAATTCCTGGAGCAGTGGAACATTTTCCAGTGATTTTCTACTTGGCTATACAGGCATTTCATCATTTTTCATTTTCTTTCTTTTTTTCAACCATGCAGTACTCGTAATAACCACGTGGACTGCACTTTGCATTTAATGTGACATATTTGGTTGTCTTCATGTGTTTCAAGAGTTACATTAGCTAACAAAGTGCCTTCACAAAACTGCTCTCCAAAAGTAGGATTCCTAGAATCTGGCAGGAAGTTTATGCTGTACAGCCAGAGTAACATGCCATTTTCATTTCACCTCAAACTAAAAACATATTCATGGCTGAGATTGATTCTATTTTCTAGTAAATGCAATGTAATGGAGTGTCATAAGAGAAGATCAAAATCTGCAATTCTCTTCTTGATCGGAGATGTCACAGCATAGAATCTCAACTGCTCTTGACAGATCTGTCAGCTCTGTTATTGGTTTTCAAGCATTGTTGTGATAAATCAAATATGATTGGATTTGAAGCATTCCAAAAAACCCATTGCTGCAAAATCTATTTTTTGCAATTTTCCTTTTTGTTTACTTTTAATGAGAGGAACAACCTCTATGTTTGATGGATGACTGTATCCAAATTATATTTCTATATTCTGATTTGTAAGAGGGATGTATGTTCATGTGCTTTCTCAGACAAACACACAAACACCTACAGCGACCCACACAAGTCAAGCATATTGCCTCAGAGCTACCTTGGCATGAAATAGCTTTTGTTTTTCTCCTCTGTGGTCTGTCTGTAGAGAACTGTAGTGTTGTAAAACAGTAAAAAATACCTTTGAATGGTTGTGTACAAAGACACTTACACAAAATGGTATCACAGCTGTGCAAAACATTTCACAAAACCAGTGAACATATCCTAATAGGCACATCTCAGATTTGTCAACTCAGGTGCAGAGTGGAACATTGAAAGGGGTTTTGCACACACTGCTGGACTATGGTTTCCCTCCCCGCTTATGTCTCAGCCCACACACATGCACACCCACACTCTCTATTTGTCTCTCTCTCTTTCCGTTATCAGACTCCGTATTATAAGATATGACATTTTTACCTCTTGGAATTTAGAGCTAAATTAGAGAAAGAAACCTCTTACAGATTTTCATGAGGGTTTTTATAAAGTACGAGAACAGCAAGCAAATAACCCAATTCTATTTCAGCTATAATTATTTTTCTAATAGTGTCAGTGTATTAAACTAATGTATTAAGCTATTTGCATTATGTCCAGCTTCCTGTGGAGTTGTGTGTATTAAATCTGCAGTTCTGGGTACATTTTCACAATGCACAAGTACAGATTTTTCACAATGGAATGTAAAACAACCCTCCGAGATGAGAAGCACAATTTAGCATCATCAATTTAATGGTAGAATCTGGTGAAATAGTAGGAGCTTTTCAGAATTCTCCTTGGATACAGACGGTTTAGCATAAAAATTATTTCCTTTGCAGATCTTTGTAAATAAATTTAAGACCAGGCTTATTATAGCATACATCCAATAAAACCTGCTCAACAAGGTTTTGATACATATTGATCATATCTTCACAGCGCAATAGCATCGCAGACAAGTTTACTGTAGAAACTTACAGAACTTCAAGTAAAATTTGTTTGTCCTCTATAAAATGACAAAACATCTATAGTATGCCTTGAAATTTTGTCAAATGTGACAAATAACCATTATATGGAAGGCTAAGAAGACTCACCTTACAAAGTAGGCTTTATCTGTTTATCAGCACACTGACATGTTTTAAGACAGGTGTACAGGATTGTTGTCATAATCTTATCATACCTGTAAGGATGAGACATGCTTCTGTAAACCTAATGCCAGCTTCCTTATACTCTGTAATGTCCTAAAACACTACATGATTTGATTTGATAATGTTGCTGATGCATTATCCCCAACCCCGTGATTAATAGTACATTAACGTCAATGTTAAACACGGCTGTATTTTATGGAGCTTGTAAATGGGTTGCATCCCATCTGCTGAAGTGAATTAGCTGAAAGTGAAATTGTGTGTGTTGGCTGATCGGAGAGAACTTGTTGCATTGAGCTTAATTGTTATGAGTGTCCATTTTGCCAATGAATTGACCAGTGGTTCACTCATCTTCACTGACTTTTGGCCATTAGCATCGGATGGCACTCTTCCCTCTTCAGCTTTCATTCGTTGTTTTTGCGCCTTTTGTTGGCCAACGTTCAAGGCATCCATCTGTGCTGAGCTCAATCAGCTAGTTACAAGGTTGTCTTTTAAAAGGTTCACATGACTGAGTTGTGGCGTTCTGAAAGCAGGAAAATGGCTCGTGCATTAAAGCTAATATTCGGATGCGATTATGGAATAGAGCCATTACCGTTTTTTAGAAAGGTACCTAACAATAAAAGACAACTAATCTTGATGATGATTTACATTAGATTAGATTCATTTTAGACAGTTTGTGATGTATAAGAGCATTTGCTAAATTGGGTGGGTAAAGTATTGTTGGTGGTTGTTGACATAGAGTATCATATTCAGTCTAGAATTAAAAGATTATCTTCGCTGCATTCATTTTACTTATATACACTTCTGTATATTATACAGAGGAGTGATTGACAGTGTAAGAAAGTGTTTTTTTATTATCTTTAACAGGAAATGTTTTCTAGAATACTGTAAATCACAGAACCATTTATTTCAAATGTTTGAATCAACGGCATTTGAATCAGTGTATTAAAATGTTGCCATGATGACTAAATCATAACATGATACCAGGTTCAGGTTAGTTTAGGTGTACCTTTAGGAAGATTTGGTCCGCATTGTTTTATTCTTACATCTAACACCGTGTATACATCCCGACGCGACCGGCGCGACATGTTAACCTGCTTGTTCTGGATGGGTTTGTAACGTCGCGCCGCATCTGGTTAGGACAAAATAAAAAATTATAATGTGTTCTAATAGGTTTCTAATATCTTTTGTCTCGCCGGTCGTGTCTGGTGTTTTTTTTTACAAACAAAACAGACATGGAAACATTTTCCATCATCACTTAAACTATGTGGAATAAAAAGCAAGTACTGTAAAATTATATAAGCAAATTTAATTGTATTTACAAAATATATAAATAATATATGTAATAGAGATACAACGATACAAAATTTGTTTTATACCTGATATCTGGTGATGCCGATATTGATTCAGAAGATTAAATGAATATTACTTTACTTTCAGGATGTTAATTCGTATAATTATTATAATTATTTAACATCAAACATGTTCTATATACATACCAAATTCATTGCATTTGTTCTATTTTGATTAACAGGATATATCAGCTGTTTTTAAAAAATCAGCCAGTAACAAATAATTGCCTGATAAGGCAGTTCGTGACATAGGCACATGGACAAATTTCCCTCTTTTTCAATATCAGTCAGCACGCATTTAGCAACCGTGTCACTTAAGCATGTTTTCCGACCACGTGTGTTTATACAGTACATTCATATCCTGATATCAAAGGAAGTTGTACATATTTAAGGGGGTGGCTAACTAGAAAATTACAGCTGCAAAGGCTAATTTTGCCAAAACACAAATTTGATGAGGTGGCAAAGCAATGATAAAGGTCCACCCTAAACCTAACATCACAGGAGCAAAGTCAAATCAGAATAAAACATCGAATGAGATGGTAGGAATTCACATGAATGTGCCACCTCGCAAAATAGGTACGAATTCTCTTCAGATTGCCTTGATATATTTATACTGTTGATATATTTATACTATCGTCCTGAGTGACACGAAAGAAATGGGAAAATTCGTGTCATGAACATGAATCAATGGATTACATTTCATGTCATGAATTCTCATGAGTCTGTGTTGATATATCAGTGCATTTGTGATATGTTCGAAAACAAATAAAAAAAGTGGATGTCTCTGTTGTAGCATTTTAAATATCTTGGGAATTTTTGTCACTCAGATTGGCATGCTTGCCCCGAGCCTTCATTAAATTCCATCCCTGGAAGATGAAATGATGCCATTAAATCAAATGTCCGTACGGCGATCTTTAGGGGTACGCATTTGCGCACTTTTGGTTTTGACACAGAAGCTATCACAGAAGAACTGGTGTCACAGTGGCCCAATTGTGTCAGCTTTCCTTTGGCTGAGCTGTAGGGGAAACCCTACAAAGTGGGTCAGCCTCCCCCTTTATGTGCACTGAGCCTCGCATAGCCTGGCGGCATCATTAACCGGGGTGAAGGAATGACTGGGTGTGAGGAATCAGGAACATTAAATACATACGACACGCGTGCTTTCGAAATGCAGGAAGTGATTCCTGGGCTATCCATGCGAGTTACCTTCGAAGGGCGAGATGCATATATGGCAAGTGGCAGATGTGCTCAAACGATTCGTTTCGTCTGCTGCATAAATTGAGGAAGAAGAATCATTTCACTTTGGGTAAGTCCCTTGACCAGCCCCCTGGAGGAACACTCATTATAAACTGCTAGTGTGCGTTAGCCTTGATTCATCCCTCCAACAGAGAGATTGAGAAAGCTGGGGGCGTGGTGGGGGTTGGTTGGGGGGAATCCGTCTGGTCATTATCATGTTATGATTTCTTCACAGCGAAGAGACAGTGTGAGGTGCGAAAGATGTAATGGTCCAGAAACAAAGCGATAGAATGTGGGAGGGAGAAAGACAGAGAAGTGTGGAGAGAAGTACAGTAAACAAACCCTCAGGCAAGAGTGCCAGCCTGTAGAAATATGTGTTTTTGTAGATTCATGTGCATACTGTCAATGGGGAAAGCTGGTTTATGTCAAGCTCATGGCTCCACTTCTAGGCCTCCCTCTCTCTTTCTCTCTCTGTTTCTCTCTCTCTCTCTCTGTTTTTTTCCCCTTTCAAATGCTCATTGAAGTCATGATGGGTATAGGGAGCAGTCAGTTTTTCACACATTCCTGGTACAAAAGCCACATGTAACTCTGCCACTGGGCTGTACTCTATACATCTGGTGTGACGCGTTTACCAAAGATTTGTTCTATTGATTTTAAAGTCACAGGGGGTCGGCAAACTTAAATCTTGGGGTATTTTAACCCAAATAACCAATAGCCTGTTATTGGCATATGGATTAAAGGACAGTTCACTAAAAAAATGTCCTTCATGATTTACCGAACCTCATGTAATACCAAGCCCACACCACAGTGTGTAAAATGAATGATATTTTTTTATAAATATGCAGTTTTTATCTGGGCTTTGAAGAAATGTTATTGTCTTGGGATTTCTTTTTCAAAATAAACAAAGCTGCATGGCGGTTACATAAAATGTAATATTCATAGGAAATATAGTAAATTCACTTGCTATTAGGAGGTAGGGCAACATGTTATTTTCGGACTCAATAAAATAAAAATATACAGCCGCGGAAGAAATTAAGAGACCATTTAAGAGAATGGTTTTCTTATTTTACAATGTACTGTTTAAAGGTATGTGTTAGGGTAAAATTATCATTTTTGTGTCATTCTGAGAACTACTAATAAAATTTGAAATAAAAATATATTTTCTATTTGCATTTATTTGCAGAAAATGAAAACTGGAGAAACAGGTCAAAATTACAGAAAAGATGCTTTGTATTTCTTCATACCTCTGACACTGCAAAGAAAACAAGTTCATAGTCACTTTTAAGCAAAACAACAGTAATATTTGCCTACATGTATTTAGGAAAAGTTCAAATTTGATCAACCTCAAAGTAATTTTTTTCACAGTTTTCATGTGTCTTTTTATGCTGTCTTGCTGTTGGACGACTATATGTCACTCCTGAGGTTTGATTTTGTTGAAATTGAACATCCATTTGGACTGTGGCCATATATGGCAAATGACATAGAATATGATATAGACTGATATAGATTTTTTATGGTGGTTTCTAGTTTGGCAGCTACGGTCAGGTAAAGATTTAGAGCACAACAATATAAATTGAGTTTTTATTTATTAATGGCCACACCATTGGTTCATTTGGTACTTTGGTTCATACCATGTTCCTTTCCTTTTTTGCTCTGACTTCATCCCCTTAAAGTATATGTTTATTTAATGAGCTCTGGTCATTTGCATACATGTAATATGCACACACAGATCAGGGGTCTATGGAAACACTATACAGTAAATTCAGCATTTGTATATCAATGACAAATGGGAAAATACAGTTAAATATTTCTAAAATGATGGTTGAGAAAATTTGAAGAAATATTCATATTTCTTGTAAATAAGATAGATTTGTATCTTCAGTGAAATAAATAAAGTCACTGACTACTGTAACATCAAAAAGTAAGGAAAATTATGAGATCTTGAAATCCCACTTGAGGGCATTTAGGTTCTTATGTGTTAAATGGTAGATTTCTAAACAACCTCCGCTTCTTGATGTGTAGCTGCGGGCATGGGGAGACTGGCGAGCAACCTTTCAATAATTTAACTTCCCATTATAGTGGTCTGATTTGCTTTGTCCTTTTGCTTAAAATAAACAAATCTGATTTGAATAGCTGGTTAACAGTCTTGAGGAAATCAGACAATAAAGAATTTCATTCACAGTGAAACGGCTCAACCTGATTTTGCCAAGTGGTTGATGTCCTCAGGACAACATATTTTGTTAACCTAAGGACAACATTTTTATAAATAAAACTTAAATCCACAACAAACCCCAACCCTAACCTGAACTTACCCCTAAAATGAGAGGGAAATGATAAGTGAAAAACAATGGTCTAGATGCACCTAATCCTGATTGGAAGATTAAACTTAAAATAAACTGTAATCTTATTTCTGAAATCTGATTGGTTGATTTAAATATTGTCCCAGGGTCAACATGATGTTGTCCTAAGGATATCAAGCACTTGGTAAAAACAGAAGAGCCGTTATACTATATAAATCATATTCAGGTCAAAGGTTCAGGTTCCAAACAAAGTCATCTCATTAACACTTATTCTTCAAGACCCTCCCGTTTAAAACCTGACTAGTTGCTAGTCTTTATTAAGCCCTATTAAAAAGGTCAGCAAGCCCGTCCGTCACACTGTCTCTTCCTTTTTTTTCAGCCCCTTAGCAGGCCGACAGATCCCTGCCAATTTCCAGAGTTGTCACGCCACCTGGCTCCTGATGTCTCTTTCAGTGTCTGTGACATCTTCCAGGTCCTGACTTGGATATCTGTCCTCACTCATTGAATATTTCAAAACCCCTTGACATTTTGTCCTGTAATGAGCCTGTAAGCAGCCGCGGAAGGAAGGGCAGCTGCTAAGCACAGTCTAGACTCAGCTTCATTAATCCAAATTCTTTTCTGCTTGAAGCGATGAAGCCGCCACCCAGGCATGTCGCGGCTCATTCACCTGGTCCAGACCCCATTTATTTAGGGTAGCGATGCCGAAATCCCTCATAATCCAGGGAGTGTGCACTAGTCTGACGGACCTGATTAGGTAGAAAAGGTGAGCATGGAGAAATGCTTAACACCTTTCTGGAAGGATATAAGCTTTAAAGAACACACTTCTTTCCTCCTATGCAGGATCATTACTACTTATCGCAAGTTATGGAGGATTTAGGCACAAAGTCACAAAGATGCTCTACAGAGCACATTTTGTAAATCAGTAATCTCCTTCGGCAAAGAAGCAAAACCGTGACTGCATTTTACAACACGAAATTGCTTAAATTAAATGTTTTTCCTAAACATTTACAAAAACAAAAATTATTTAACTGAACGACTTTTAGAAACGAGATTTATGTATTACCTAAAGAGAAAATCTAGTGATTATCTTATTCTTTTCCACTAAGAACTTCATGTCTTAGAAAGTCAAGGAAATGTAGACTGCTCCTCAAAAATGTGAGAAGGCTATTATAACATACCTTAATAGTTGCTATAGCTATGTGACTGCACCATTCTTTGATATTAGTTGCCTCTCTTTTATACCAGAAATGATACAAGATCTCTGCCAAACCTTTTAATTCCTCTCCACGGGAGTGATGGAATATTTTGCTATGAAAAGGACGCTATTACATTTGATTTTCACTAGTAAGGCATAACTGTGGCCACAAGCTTTGTTTTGTGTGCTTTCTCTGTCAGCGTATGTCACACTAATTGACTGGGGTGTAATTCCTGGACTGAACTCTGTCTCTCTCATTTTCTGTCCCTGTCACATCTCCTTCCTTCTCACACACAAAGGATTATTTCCATATATTCGCAAGGACATCCCATTGTTTTTAAACCAGGCTAATGGTAGTTTCTGACCCCTTAATCTTAATCTCATACCAACCTGTAGACATGATTTGGCCAGTATATAAATCTTTTAACTATGGTGGCAATCAGCTAAAATGTCATCATGGTCGTTTTAACAATCAATGAAGTGTAAACGTCTTCTGCAAGGTCACGTGAGTCAAGCTCACATCAGCTGATTCACATCTACCTTTAAAATATGTCGCTATCACAGCAATCATTTTTTACAAAAATAGCCAACCCTGCACTCAACAGAACATCCTCCCCATCAATTGTACAAGGCACATTTCAGAAAACTGCCTCAAATAAATCATAATAGTTATAATAAAAAAACAGAAGGGTGAGAATAAATTTAAAACATACAAACATAAATTTAAAATATACAAATATG
The DNA here is from genome assembly GCA_008369825.1 of Triplophysa tibetana. Classification (NCBI taxonomy): domain Eukaryota; kingdom Metazoa; phylum Chordata; class Actinopteri; order Cypriniformes; family Nemacheilidae; genus Triplophysa; species Triplophysa tibetana. The sequence continues at coordinate 11,808,706 of CM017905.1, read as the reverse complement.
TTGTAGGAACATTTGAGAGAGATGGACAGTTGTAAATTGTATCATTTATTAAAGATAAAATATATTTGTTACTAATTTGGAGCATAATTAATATTTACACATTTCTTTGCAAAATCAGAAAGACAGGACATCCAGCCTAATCTTGTTAGTTCAAATAATATTAAGGAATATTCGTGTGGACTCAACGTAAATGAAAATTGCGCAAGCATTTTAGATGATTGCACCTGTCAATGTGGCATTAATGAAATATATATTTGAGGTATGATGTGTCATAAATGAGGGATGATATGAAAGGTAAGGAGAGAAATGAAGGAATTGTGTGTCAGACCTGAACCAAAGGATATAAACTAGACTCTATGTAAGAACAGGATTATCAAAATGTTTCCGTATCCGCTTGTGGTGGTAACCATAGCAACAGTATTCTGCTCCACTGTTTCCCGTTTCCTTGTACATTAGCAAAACAATAAGCACTATCATTATTTATCATTATAAAAGTCTTATACATCTACCACAAAAATGCATTTTGTTTCAGAAAGACTTTGAGATAGTTGACATATGTCTAACTGTACCAGAGAGGCCACAAAGCAATTCCTTATCTGAACATCAACAAATTATGCCTCAGAACTTGTTGACAGAAATTCCTATAAAAAGTCAACCGGAGGTATGAGAAATGATGAGAGGGAAGAGACAAGATATGATAGAGAGATCAGTCACCCGCCAGTGATATCGGCCTTGTTTATCATGCCCTCCCTGGTGTCTCTGATGCGTCTGAATGTTTGACATTGATATGGTTCAACTCTATTGTGACATCAGCACCTCCTCTGACTGGTCATTACCCTGCTGAAGATCAGCTACACACACTCCTCCAGGGGATGTTTACACACCCTCTCTCGCCAGGCACCGGCTCACTCACTGAGGTTATGGTGGTGAGTGTGACGATTAAGATCTGTTGCTTCTCTTTCCCCGCAATTTCTTCTTATTCACCAACACCCACCATTTACTCGATAGTTGCAGACGTGCTGTGCTGGACAGATGGTGGGCAATTGCCTTGCTTTGTAGATGTTTTATTTTTAAAAAACCAGGGGTGCCCTATATACCTTGGTTGCCACAGTTTGTTTGTTTTTGTTTGTTTGTTTATATATAAAGCACATTTCATACAACCGGGGTTGCCCAAAGTGACCACGTTTACATAGACAACAATAATCTGATATTAACATGATTAAGACTTCTAGAATTCTAGAAAATAAATGAAATACCCAAAACTGTATGTAGTTTGGCAAAGACGAACTGTTCGTTGATACATGAAATTATGGTGGGAATGTCGAATAGCGTCGCTTAGGGACATAATGACGTATGCCATTAATCAAACTACATAGTGCTACTTGTCAAACGGGAAGATGAAAGGTATATTTTTAAAACTCATGTAAACACCTTAATCTAAATATTAGCTTACTATCACGATCCAGTCTGTGTTTTGTGAGCTTTTAGTTTGTATGGCTGAGTTCCTGTTTCTTGTCTAGTGTTGTAGTTTGTTGTAGTGTAGTGTAGTTCTTTTGTTAATTGGTTTTGTCATGATCTGTTTCAGCTGTGTCTTGTTAGCCCTCTCGTTACCCTGTGTATTTAAGCTCTAGTGTTTCATTTGTTTGGTCTCTGTTGTTGTTAAAGGTTTGGTCAGTCTTTGTATCTGTGCTTTGGGTTCAGTCAGGTTTTGAATTACTTTTGCTCCTTGTTACTTTGTTTTGTTTTATTTTACAATATACTGCACATGGATCTGCTTCTCTGCCTGGATTATCAATTTGTTACACTAATTCAGAATAAGGCAAATAATTTGATTTCTGACGTCCATGTAAACGTAGTCAGTTATGTACAAGTAAATTACATAAATGATAGTATGGAATCAGAACCAAACAAATGCAAATCAGAACCAAGGAAACAAAACAGTAGAAATAAAAAAAGATATCTTCTAAACTATATATCTGATTTAGTGTTTGGAATCTTGAGTGCACTTTTTCTACTACAAATGATGATATCAGCGTGAAGTATTGCATAAAAAATTACCATGAATAAACTAGGAAACCTCGGATGTCAATATGAGCTATTTTGGAAAATGGAAAACCCTGTACATTATAAATGATTAAATACTGTGTTGTCAAAGTTGACAAGCACTTTTAATACTTTTTATTGTTTAGATATTAACAAACACAGTGACAAATATAAAGGGTGACTAAAAATTCAGATTTATCCAAAAAAAAGAAATATATATTTAGCGATTTCAGAAGTAAAGAAGCGGTATTTTGCAAATCTTTCTTTTGCTTACTATAAAGCGGTATTTTGCTTTACTAATAGCATTAACTGCTGGCAAGTTTGTGCAAAACCTGATGATCCATGTTATCCCAGCATGATCCGAGAATGTTCCAAAGAGCATCTTATGTGCTTCATTGGATTTAAGGAAATCTGACCTTTAGTACTGAGTTACATGGTAAATGAGTTAACATGGTAAATGTCACAAATTAGCTCATATGAATACTGACCAAGAAATAGTATTTATTCCAATTAATTAATTTCACATTTAATATGTTACAAATTATATTTGATGTATTTATATTAAATACACATATATAGACAAAAGTATTGAGACACCACCTTTATTAAACATGGTTATATATTAGTCATTTTAATAAAAAAAAAATTATAACTTTATTATGGTATTGTGATGTTAAACCACATCACAATACCATAATAAAGAATTTTGTTTCCATCTTTGTTGGAACAGTTTTGGAAGTCTTTTTCTAATTTAAAATGACTGTACCCCTGTGTATAAGTGTTTGGTTATACCAAAGAGGGTCAGCTGGGTTCAGGTATGGGTTTTATGCAGACTAGTCAAGTTTTTACACACTAGACTGAATCGATCGTTTCTTTTTTAACCTTCCTTTGGGCATGAGGTCATTCTCATGCTGGAATAGAAAAGGGCCCTGTGCAAACTGTTGCTATAAAATGAAAAGCACACAGTTCTCTTAAATCCCATTAATTGGTGTAGCATGAAGATTTGTGCTAAAGTAGTCAAACCTGTTAATCAGAAGGGGCTGTCCCAATACTTTTAGTGTATTTTATGTCAGTGTTTCTAACATTCTGAACATCTAGTCTATTTTCAGATTTTAAAATGTGACGTATTTAGTAGTATTACTTTAGGAGAAGTAACTTCTCACCTCCTGTCTTGATTTTAAAAGAATGCAGGTTACAATATGGCCCAATCCCAATTATATTTTAGACCCCTTCACCTGAAACAGAGTGGCATGGGAAGGGCTGAAGACATTCCCCTAAGCAATGGGACGCCACTACCACACTGTCATACGTCATTATAATACGTCACTGATCCTACGGAGATCCCGCAATGTTAATTACAAACTTCCGAGATGCTGCTGTCAGCTGTAGTCATATCAGTTTTCGTGGATTACAGTTTATAAAGTGACCCTGAACTTTTTTGTCAAAAGCTGCTCACCACACACCCATTAGCTGTCTCCGGAGTGTGGTCGCAAGGGGGGCGGGGGAAGGCATAGCCCGTTTTTGATTTACCCAGTCTACATAGTAACCCGAGTTGCTTCCCCCGGTTCTTGATTGCATTCCTGAGATTGCAACTTTTTATAAAGATTTCAAGTATTCAAGACAAGAAACTAATCATAAACCATAAAAGTTTAGGGGTTAGGTGTAGAAATATGATTGGGGCTAACATTGGGTTCACACCAAACTCGAATTAAGCAATAAGTGAGTAAATTACATACAAAGTCAATGCAAAGACGTGTAGACATGCGAACGCGCTACTATCTCATCATCCGCGAAGGTTGCAAATATTTATCAGATCGTGTCACTCTGGAAAATAACAAAATTTTCCTGCAAGTAATAGAGTGTGGAACACGATTGTTCGAGTTTGGTGTGAACCCAACATATGTCATCCGCTTGGCAAAAGATGCTTTTTAAAACCTCCAAGCAAAAGAGTCTAGAAGAATAATGCAGTTTCCTTCATTGCCAGTCTAACACCTCCCAGACAACATGGTGTAAGATTGTAATACAATTTTGATATTAGTGGGGTTTCAAATTGTTCATTGCTTTGGTCCAATAATACTATGATCCAATAGAAGCCTGGAGGTGCTGTTGGTTAACTGGAAACCAAAGAGAGCTTGTACATAAATGGAGAATAAACACAAAGGTGTTTGCTTCAGAACAGTGTTGAAAGTTTGATTGCATACTATGAGAACATTATGAACACACCTACGCTAAACAGGCGAGATAAGATGCTGGCCAATGATGCTTTGATGTTGAATCATAAACACCTTGAGCATTTCCAATAAGAAACACACAAACTGAATCCTGGAATGCAGCGGAACAAACAGTCCTTTTGTTTCAAACAACGTACTAGGACATTACGGTTTTGACAGTCGTTCCAATAGAAGTCAGCCCACGATGATTCAACAGGTCTGTTTATAGTCTTAAAAGCAATGTAAAAACATGCCACAATACTGGAGAGAAGTGTTGTTTTGGCAGGTGGGTCACTGGCTTCTATTGTCTACTATCTCGAGCAGGTGGGTCACTACTTCTAAAAGTAGTTTTGACCCACGTCCTCCAGAAAATCTAATCTTCTGCACAAATGCAGCCATAACAGAGTTTTTTTCTTAGACCATTCGAGCAATATCTGTCGTCGGATTGATCTTTATGTTCAGCGAGCCAACACAAGCAGGAGATTAAAAAACAACTCGTGAAAAGACAGAGCGTGTTTTTCAGAAAAGCTTTCGAGAAGGACATTCATCTTCCCTCAAGGTATCAGAACTGACTGGCGACTACACCCCCTCCCCCTGCTGTTATTTCACTTACCCGAGATGGTTGAGGTTAATGAATAAGAGCACGGGACGTTTTCCTGGGGGCGTACACACACTTCACTAATGGAACTACCCACACCAAAAAATCGAAACTTCACAGCGGTGTAAATTACAAGCAAGGCCTCCTGCTTCTTATATCTTATGACGGTCTGATCCTCCTCCCGCTCCTCCCTCATGCCGTAGATCCCTCTGAATAGAATAAAACCTATATCACTTTTTAACACGACCAGGATTCTGGAGTCTTAATGTAAGCTCCAGCAGGCTGTGGATATTTGTAAGCAGCTGATTGGAGTTTGAGGCGACCACATTGAAGTTTTAGAACTCTAAAATCTCAATTTGTCTGAGCAATATTTCATTAGCGTATGTCTGCCAAATGGGAAAGGATTTTTAACTTGTTTGCATGTAATTTTAACTTCAGACGTAAAGCATATGTTTCCATGACTTCACAACAGAGAGGCGTTCGCTGAAACCATTATACCACTATTTAGGAACCAAATGTCAATTTGGGGGGAAATCTATTAAAATGGAATGTGCAAAATGGAATGCGAAAGGTGATAAAGTTGTTACATCACCACAGCACCAGAATTCTGAAGCTTAAGGTTCACCCAAAAAAAGAAAATTCTGTCAACATTAACATTTACTTGTTGCAAACGTGTTTAAATTTTGTTGTTCTACCGAATACAAAGGAAGATGTTTAGAATAATGTTTGTAACCTAAAAGATCTGGGGCATTATTTCATAGTAGGACAAAAACTACAATGTTACTTAATGGAGCCCCAGAACTGTTTAGTTTTACCACATCCTTCAAAATAGAACTCTATGCACAGACTATGCTCAGTGGTAAAAAACACATAAGCTTCGCAGACCCTAATCACATGGACCTATCTTCTAAACAGTGGTAACCACAAAATTAAATATACTAAATGCGAAAAGTAAATTGTTTTATTTCCCCTGCAAGTAATCGTAACTTTATTAAAACTAGTAAAATATATACATTTTGACAACTGAGTAAAGTTAACAAATAATTTGTAAGTAAGGACAACAATTAGATTTTACAGTGCAACTGTCTTATCAAGATAGACATTAAACAGAAACATGGTATCATTGATATAATTTATACAGTATTTGAATGTAAAATAAAACTATTTCTGAGTAATAAACACCTTAGCTGTGCCTCAAAACACCACACAGACAACATTTCAAATCATTCAGATTTAAAAGTTACCTCAAATTATAAACCCTTTATAATAAACCCCTAACATAGATGATTTGGGCTATATTTGGTGCAACCATGTACACAATGATCATGAATGAAGCAGTCCTATAATGCATTGCAACATCAAAGATGGATGTGGGGATGAGAAAGCTGTTAATCAATAACAAGATATTTTCATTCACTATTAAAAGTCGTCAGAAAAGCACAACCATATAAGAAATCTATAATTTCAACCAATATTTGTGTGCGCTACAAATGGTTGTTTCATGTATCTATTTTATATTGATGTTTGTGAAGCATGCTTCAAATTTCAGAGCATTATTTCTTTTTAGAATGCTGTTCATGTAGACAACTGCACAACTGTAGTGGATAGTGAGTAAGCCTAGTAGGTTTTAAAAAAAAACTTTGTCCATTTCATCAAATGTTATTTACCTCTTAATGGTTGCATCATTAACGGGGTCATGGTTCTGTGTTTAGAGACTTTTAATGGCTGTTTATGGGGTGGTAGATGTCATCATTATTGTTTCTCGGTCTTGCTCTGTTGCGGGTGATTTAATTAGCATGTCTATGGTGATTCTGGACAGAGAGCTTGCATATTAATGCTTTCATGGACAGACACACACACACAGAATGGCACAGTGAGGAACCCTGTGCTAAATGTGGCTGCACAGGGTCGATTGTTGCTAATTTATTACTGCTCTATGATGATGGCTGTATTGACAGAGAATTGACCCTCTGTCCACAGCTCGAATTCTTGTTTTTCTTCTTTGAAAAGGACGCTGTACTGTCTGCACAGAAACATGCTTTTTAACATGCAAAAAGCTTCAGAATATCCACCCAAAGTTTCCTTTCAAGTGAACAATCGACGATTCTCAATTGTGAACTGTCTAGCGACTATGAATTCAATCCAATCAGACTGCCCAACGCAACGTACCATTGCTTCTTAGCAACCCGGATAACATTACACTGTTGTAAAATGGTCAAAGAATACATTCTGCTATATGTCACCGCCAATGTCATGGTGCTAACAGCAGGATTTAAGCCGTTAGCGCAAAGGGATATTCGTCAAATTACACACAGCGCATGCACTTTATTACACCATAATCATTTTATAAAGACCTTAGGGAAGGGAAGATATCCCTCAGTAGCACAAGCAGTTAATACATAATTTGAATAAGTTCTTATTCTCAAGACTAGCTTCAATAGGGTAATTAAATGTTACAAATCATGTAAAAAAATTGGGAAAATTAAGCATTTTATCAAACATTAATCATTAAAAAAATCAGGAAATCTGTACACCCTGGACCTCTGCTTCTCATAAATCCAGTGTATTGGGCATGGTATTTTTGGGATGACATCAGTGTCATGATATTTAAATATTTGAAAAGCCACCAAGCCTTCGGTGAAGTACGACAATGGGTGTGAAATGCTGATGTTATTAATTCTTAATATTCCAACCAAGAGCCAAGAATTTTATATCAATTACAAGGCTTAATTAAATGACATGAAACTCACACACAGACGTGGCTTGTCAAAACTTTTACATTCAGATGTCACAAATTCATTTATTTTGTAGCATCACAGCACTAATCTGTAGTGTACATTACAAGATAACAACTCTTCTTTTTCGTCCTTTTTTTTCTTCTGTCTCTCTCCTGTCTGTTCTATTCTATTTATTTATTTACGTCTGGTCTTTGTGGCCACATCTGTGTGTCAGCCGATTAATGAGTTACCATGACATGGGATGCAGGGCTTGTCCTCATCCTCACACTAATGAGCAGACATCATCTCTCAGAGACAGGCACCTGACCCCTTGTACCCGACAGCTGCCAGTGGACACCAGACGCCAATCTGAAGTTTTCATGCAGTTACATTAACCATCCTTTTTCCTTGACTTTGCAAAGGCAGGAAGCAACAAAATATCTTTAAGGTCTGATGAACTGGGCTTGTTTATTGTTTTATACTGGCGTTACGAGGTCTACTTATGACGTTTGCGTGGTTTCTACATCCAAAAACATCAAGATCAATAAGAAATAGGCTATTTTCTACACAGGTTTTGAGGCCAGCTCTGCAAACGCTTGGTTGTAATAGGTGTGCCGCATTGAACACAATTGGAAGTAAACGTCCAAGACCTTTGATTGGATAGCAGTTTGTGTAGTTGGAGCCTTCTGTGCATTTGGTTCGAGACATAATGTAAGGTTTCACATTAGCACCATTCACAGTTTTCGCACAGCATTCGTATTTTCTGGAGACCTCATGTGATTTATAAATGACATCCCCACATAAGTATTTCATGTGATGCATTCACAAGGGATGATTTTACTCAAATTTACTGACTTATTTCCCAGATGTGATGAATATTGACGAACATGCAATTTAGTTTTAGTCACATTTAAGTCAACCCCATCATTTAGTTTTAGTCTACGAAATATAGAGAAACATTTTAGTCAAATAAAAATACATTATATTTAGTCTACTAGCTCAGTTGTAAGAGCATGGCATTAACAACGCCAAGGTCATGGGTTCGATTCCAAGGAATGGCAAATATTTAGAAACAAATGTTTAGGATAATGCAATGTAAATGTAATGCCAAATGCGTAAATGTCAATCTTTGACTTGGTGTAATTAAATGTTCCATACAAAGATACCACTTTATTTAGATAATTTACTTCACATAATTTACTTCACCCTACTTCATCTGGGTGCCAGATCTTTTAGTTATGCTGCTCCCCGCCTATGGAACTCTCTTCCTCTTGATGTTCGCAATAGCGAATGCTTATTGACTTTTAAAACGCGTCTTAACCTTTTAAAATGATCTATTGAGACTTTATTGCATTTTATATGTAGATGCTGTTTGCTTGTTGTGTTTCGTTCTATGTAGTGACCTGTAAATTGCTTGTGAGGTGACCTTGGGTGTTCTGAAAGGCGCGATGAAATAAAATGCATTATTATTATTACCTTAGAATGAAATTAAACCAGGTCATTACCTTTATTTTTCAGAAAAGTTCAGAAATAGATATGCTTTGTTGGAACACAGAACATTAGACCATGAACAACATGTTCCAGTTCATTCAATCCCATTTCACTCAAATGACTCTTAAGTAGGGCGTATTCATTCAGTTCATTCAACCAATGGAACACTCTGAATGCTTTCACACTCAAACGATCTTGGCTCATGGCATGCCTCTTTGAAGAAAATAGCTGCACACACTGTCTTTACCTTAGACAGTTATTAATGTGAAATAGCTTTAAAAAAGACATACATTGTGTTACAATTCTTTAGTCATGCAAACATGTTACACATTTGGTTCGAATACAGAAGTGATGAAGTGACTCAAACTGTACAATCAGTAGAGGACAGAGCTGGCTTTCTTTTGGCTGACTTTTTTGAATTTCACGTTATGCAGCAGCTCTGTTAGCGGATAAGTTAACATAGGCATTTAAAAATGTTTGAGCTTGCCTTTGTAATGTGTTTCGAGCTGTCTCACCTGCAGTTGCGCTTCAAATTTGCGCCGTTTTACTGGCGATCATGAAGGAAAATAAGATGCTTTGTAAACCGCGTGGAGATACAGAATATATGTCTGTGCTTACCTTTCTCCCAGAGACTTCACTCTACAGCTTATATGAGATAAGCAGCACATGCGCGCAAACTGATGTCCGCCAGGTGGGACAATAATATTTTCGATTTTTATTGTTTTTATTAGTTGACGAAAATGTCAGTATAGTAATATTACAGTTTTCGTTATCATGCATTCATTTTATTTAGTTATAGTCTCATTTTCGTCAACAAAATTAAAGAGTACCTTCCACGAGATCATGAAAATGACATTTCATGCAATCTGTTATATTGCCGTGTTTGAAAGTAAGCTGTCTGCCAAATTTTAAGTCCGAAGGTGAATAAATAACAAAGTTATTTGCTTGTAAAAATTGGAGTCGACTCTGAATCCCACAAACGAGTCGTGGACGCATTTCCTCCTATTTCTCTTCCCCCAAACACTGTCGCTTGTTTGTGATGCGTGTGTATCATGTCTAGAACCTGTGTTCTACGGTGTAAAAAAGTCCGTCTTATTTCTACTACCAAAGGAAGAACGTCTGAGTTGGTTACAATTGTCAAAAATGGTTACAATTCATTTTTCAAACGATACCAAAGGAGTATAATCCCAGGGTTTAACTGTGCGCGCGTCATTTTACCGAAGATTGGTTTAATAATCTTGGCGCGTTCACTACAGGATATGTGAAACGACTATCATTGAAAGAAGGGGAATACCAACTCTATTTGGACCTGTTAGCTCCACCGAATCACAACCTCTAAGTGTGACTATTCATTTTTGTCTTACCTTCAAGAAATATGTTTGTACCTTATGTCTGTGTTTCGCTAAAGCATATAACGCTAACATTAGCATGTAGCGTTATTTCTGGGGTGTTACAGTTTGTTTATCTTGCTATTAACTTTGCATTTTGCCACATTTGCCACACGTGCACCTATATAGATATATTTGGGTGAAACTACAATAATCTTTCATAACGTCGACTTTCTGAAATGCTCTATGTACCATGAAAACGGACAGTAAAGACAAAATAATAGTATTACTCACGTATTAACAGTATTTTAAGAAGAAACAAATATTCTATATCACTGATGAGCAAAAGCACAACTTGCATGTTGTCACATTGGGAGTTTTTATGACAAGAGTTGTCACTTGCGAATGACAAACATCCTGCTCCAGTCATGGTGGAGTTTGTTGTGGATTAGCATCTTCTGAGGCTTCCTCGTCAGACTCGGGCTCAAATTGGTACGGTGAAATGGCCGCCATCTCTAGCTACACATAAAATATACATGACATACAACTACATGTAAACGCGTTTGACAAATAACAACAGACTAGACCATCTGACCAATCAAATGACACAAGGTTAGCGGGTAGGCGGGGCCTAGACGGATGAATCGTGGAACGAATCATTTGAGAGTCAGTCAAGAAGTAAGGTACAAATAACTGCCTATTATTACGAGATTATAGTGTTTAAACACATTGTGTAAACTTGTTGTTGGACACTCCATAAACCAAATTCGGGCCTAAAAAAACATATGCTAAGTACTCTTTAACACTGATGGCAAAGCTTCGTGTATAGTTTGTGAAGCCTATACTTTTATTGCGTTTAATAATATATGACCGTACCTGTTAGCATTTGAGACCAATGATCCCCAACCGGACAAAAGATCACTGCGATGGTGGGTCTCTAATGTTACGAGTGTTTCCATGATAAATAAACAAATGGGAGACTCCCGGTAATTTATGGATATCACCCAGCACCTGAAATAATACAAAATCACTTAAAAACAGCCTCCATTGTTAACAAACAGAGTATAAAACCTTGAAAATATGTAGGAGCCCACCAAATCTCAGAGTTCCCGATTCGCACAGGCTTAAGATCAAAGACCACCTCTGCAATTAATACAAATGACTAGAGGTCCCCAGGTAATACCACTCTCGAGTGAATAGTGCTCAGGGCAGATCAAGCGATCTCTAACAAAGCATAAGTGATGCACAGTACAACATTTTTAAACTCGCATAAGATTGCTGCGCCATTACTGGCACAATATTTAGATATCTTTAACGGCATGTTTGTTTATTGCTTGCTGGCTCAATCTGGTTCCGCGCCACTTGTAGTTTAGTACTGCCATGCGTGAACCTGTGGGCGGGGCTAGGGAAGTCGCCGTTGATATTTTTCTGTGGAAGCGGTGTTCAACCTATCAATGTCGTCATAGATAGGTACATTCCAGAACCTGGTGTTTGCTGGGCCTGGTGTAAATAACAGATGTAATCTCAGTAACAAGGAGGTTTTCAGTTCTGACACTTACATGATGTTCGTTTGAATATGTTTCCCTCTTATATAACAAAAGCTTGGGTTAAAATTGTGATTTTAATTCATGCCTCCATTAAAATGTGATTCAGAAGTTGAGAGGTACAGAACCGAATCCCAACATTCTGTGTTTAGCTCCAAACACTAAGCTCATTAACGTTATTGCACAAAAACATAGCGCAGCAACAAAATCTGTGTAATTTGTTTCATTGCTGTAAATTGAAAGCAATCACGAAGAGTAAATGTAATTTTTGCTATGAAATAGGACACTGGATGATGAACTATGAAGTATGAGTAATGAAATATTCATGGTACTTAGCTCTTATATCCCATATCACATTCAAAGTTGACAGCAATGTGTTATACTTCTTTATAATTTATCAAACATGTTGAGTAAAAGTTTAAAAGAGGTACCATGCATCGCTTCTGACTGAGTACCTAATAAATGCTTCATGTTTGTGAAAGTGCATATGCTTAGCCAACAGCATCATTTGCCTTTATAATGTTGGTGAGTTTAGTCCGGTCTAAACCTTTACTCTGTTCCTAACAAGCAGTTTACAGAAGCAGGATTTAAGGCATCATATATATCTTACAGACATCTTTGCTTCCTTATTTTGTTAAATGGAGAATAAAGAGTTCACTGAATAAAAGAGGGGAGAGAATGTTGTGATTGTAGGCCAATTTGTTACATTTAAAACTAAAAAGTATATTTAAAAATATTTTTTGGAATCCAAAATTATATTTTATCCCAAATTTGTTATGCACTATTAGGATAGCAATAACATGTTACTGTCAAACACAATTAAAAAAAATCACGCGCACCATATCTCCCTATTAAAATTGTACATGATACTTTCTTAGAAGTGCCATTTTGTTAATTCCAACACAGATGAGAATTTCCATTTCGATACATCCTCAACAAAAAATGAAAGGGGAGATGGAAATGTCATGCTCATATTGAAGATTGAGCACACCTGAGGGATCGTGCCCACTAGAACGCTGAAGGACTAACAGAAGTGGTCAGAGGTTGTCTGAGGAAATAATACAGCAGAAGAAGGAAAGAGAGGAGATGGCTAGAAGTGCTTACATTGAGTAAAATTGTATCTGTTATTAATATCCTCTCGCATAGCCATTTAATAGCCATTCTACTGGGCCATGATTCAATAAGCTTTGTACCGTACATGTGTTGTGTGTTTGATGCACATTTGATGCAAATAAAGCATGCAACATATACATTTTTAATATACCTTTATATAATATTTAGAATCAGAAAACATTCTGCAAAGCAATTGTCTTTTAAGTGCAACTTTGGCTGACAATACTCTTCATTCAAATTGAAATAAATCTGCCTATACGTCTGTCTTTTAGTCGTTTTGTGAAAAATGATCCCCTCCTCCACTTCTTCAGACTTTGTTTGTTGAAAATGTCTTTCTAATGGAGGGTTGTCAGGCAAAGCTTTCGCTCATATTGAAATTCCCAGTTTCTTTGCATTTTTCCAGGGTCTTTCAATAGTGTGGACTGCTTTTAAGCCACTTTTAGTGTCAATCCAACCAATAGTTAAAAATTAAGATTATTGTGATCAACATCTCAAAGAGGAAGTCCTTAAAATGTTTTGAATTGATCCAGGATGTTATAACATTAAAAAGACTTGATCTCTTCGTTCATTACAAATATTCAAACAAATGTATTGAGCGATAGTTATAGGTCCTAATACACGGTCAAGAAATCATGATCCTTTCTTTGGAATTAACGTTTTAATGTAGGGATGCACCGTTACGAGTATTGATTATTTTTTCATGCGCTCGCCAATTCCGATGCATGTAACTTTTCACAACACAGTGAGACTAATAAAAATAGTATAGCTTCATAATTACAAACAACTCCACCTTAAACACATTATGTTTTTTTGATATTCACAAACTTTGAAAGCAAATTTCACAACAAATTTCAGTCAGTTATGGCACATTAGGTATCGGTCTTTGGTATCGGTGCATTTTCATGAGTACGAGTACATGAGCACATGAGCTTAGTATTGATGCATCCCTATTTTAATGTAATGAGACATGGATCACATATACTGTATCATATCTTGAGCCACTAGTGAACGTGACACACATTCTGTAACAGAGCACATACTGTACGTTTCACTAAAATAGTGTGTGCTGTGTGCACAGTTTGAGGTTGGTTGCTTGTAGTGAAGACAGCTTTGTTCATTACAGTATAGTGAAAGATTTTTTCGGTGAGACACTTGCTTGTTATCTTGATTGGGTATAACCGATAACATTTGAATGGAGTCTAACAAATTTCAAAGAGACACAGAAAAGTTGCAATGACTATATTGTAAAATGGTACAAAAAATGTAATTATGTTTTGTTTTGAGGCAAGGAGTCATCTCATTTCTCTTTCTTTTGTCCTTTCTCTTTCTGCAGTTAAACCGACAGTCATTGATGTCGACATTTATGTAAATAGCATTGGACCTGTGTCATCAATAAATATGGTGAGTACACATCTATAAACCTGTTGATCACTATAAACATTGTTTTTATTTTTTTGCTTTCTCAGTCTCGTGCTTGCACACACACACTGTCGGCACTCGCAGTCCCATAGGTGACACATGGCTGTAGGTTTGGGTTGAAAGCAGTGCCCCTAACTTTGCCTTTGAGATGCAAGTAAAATTCTTCAGCTTCCCTACGGCTTAAAAAAGCTTCAGGGGAAACATTGACACAGAGAGAAAATGAAACCAGAACATAGAAAGAGGCAAAAGTATGCAGGAGTTGGCACTTCTCATTATAGTTTGGGAAAATTGGCTGAATCTGCTGTTATAAAAAATAAAGCAGTCCGTCTGTTTCATATTCAAGCCCATTTCAATAGATATCTTTTACACAAAGAAGATCTTTTAAAATAGATATAAAATCCTTCTGAAGCTCAATACATCACGTTCATCCTTGAAAATCTAAGTGTGTATTCACTTCCAATTATTATCTTCCAGGGCTCAGAGAGAAAGAGAGCGAGAAGGGTAGGATAATGACTAGATTCCAAACCACGACCTTAGGAAACAGCAACTATCGATTGATATGTCACATAACAGTGACTTTGTTAGACTTGTTTAAAAGCCTTTAGGGAGACGGATCTCAAAAGAGTTTCACGGGAGACTACAATATTCAAAAGTGTTAAAAGTTTCCAAGGTCTTCCTTTGCACTTCACAGTTTGGAACATGGTTGTTAGACACAACGTCTTTCTTAGACTGGCATTTAAATGAAACCGAGGTCACGACCCCTACAAAACAAGCCAGAGCATGCATATTCACATGCATTATTTGCATATTCAGCCAAAAGAGGCAACAAAAAATAATTTCTCAGAGGAATTTAGTATTCAGAATGGCATGAATGGAAGTCACTTTACAAGCATGAAATATTACAGATGCTTTGCATTTTGTCAGCCGGTTATATACAGTATATATTAATCTGTAATTATCACAGGCTCTCAATTTTTATTATTGTTTACTAGGTTTTATGAGTTGGTTACAGAACGGGGGTATTTTAAAAATGGTTAGATTCGTGAAAACACAGTGAAACAGTGTCTCTTTTCATTTCTCAATATCTCATATATTTCCCATGACAATTGATTTTTCTTCAGCTGGCCTTTACACTATCCACCTTAGTAAATTAAATTGCTTAACACAACAAATAAATAGTTTTGCGCAACAAGAATATATTATACAATTTTGTCAATTGATACATTAAACCTGTTTTTCAAAATGTAGGTCGAGTGGAGATCTTAATGAGATCTCAACACCATTCCTAATGCATGTGTTGCTATAATTCTAAATTCCAACTCTTTGTGGTTTTCTGTGTTTGGTTAATGTTATATTACATCGTATGATGAATAAACAAAATCTATGCAGCAGAAGCTAAACCAGCGATTTTAGTGTGCTGTGAGTGTCGGAGCATGCAAGGTTTTCAGTTGTACTGAGAAGTGGACCTGATTTGGTCATTCTGCTGGGATTCATAAAGTTTGTTCTTTACATTAAGATATAGAATGTTTGTTTTAGGAAGGACTCCCATCATTTGCGACAAGCTTGGAACAAATGAATTGTTGTTCTATGTCCATCATACTAAATATATTAAAATTGCATTTTACGTCTTTTAGTTTGTCCAAAGAATTAAAGCATTGTTCTGGAAAGGTGTAAAGCACTCTATAGTACCCTGGGGAATTCCTTCCTTGAAGTTAGAGAAGACTTGCTAATGAATGAAACATACAGAGATCAACAACAAACAAACAAATAAAACAGAAAACAAAAATAGGATGCCGAAAGAAGTCGTAAGATGCAATGTTTTTTACATCAGTATTCTGACACCACCTGTGTGACGTCATCAACTGTATTGTTGAACCAACTTGGTTCAAATGACCGATGTGCAACAAAGAAACTGTTTTCGGGAAACATTTGGGACTAGCTAGTTCATTTGAATGAATGAATGAATGACTGAGGCATTTATATAGCGCTTTAATGTGTATTGCTGTACACCCAAAGCTCTTTACTTTAATTTCTTCAACAATGCATTGTACTATGATCATTCAGCAGCGAGATACTGTACGCCCTTGTTCGGGAAACACACCCCTGATGAACCCCATGGCTATGTTGATTAAACTACCTTACCAGGTTTGACCAACACCAAACCATTAAACTTATACCAGCATACAATATAAATACAAGACGACCAAACGGCTGCCAAATCTACATCTCTTGTAATGGACAGGAAATGCAGTGTGTAATTTACCTGCAATTAAATATGGCCATCATTATTCAAGTTCAAGCTGCGATGGTGGATTGGAAAATAGACCTCAATAATTGGTATGCACAGGATGTGCCAAAGCATTGTCAAACCGGGGCAAACTCTCTCTTTATCTCCTTTTGTTTGTGTCACCAGGATTCCTGCTGAGCACCTTCATAATTATGCTAGATAACACATTTAATCAGGCATCGATTGTTGTCTAAAAGGGTCTTCATTTGGGTTCATTTTTATAATAATGTCTAAAACTGATTCTAATGGTAAAAACTTAATGTACCTTAAAAGACAGAAGCACAGATGTCTGGGGAAAGAACTGGCACAGGTGAAGTTCTCTCAGCATTTTATCTTGGTCTGGTCTTGCAGCTTTTTCCAGCCAAGAACCACCCACGTGGAAAGGAAGTGGCCTCTGATTGATATGTAACCAACCACAATGAAAGCTTTGGCAAATCCATATTTTCATATTTCATCATCCCCAGCCAATCAGATTAGAGTTTGACAGATGAGAGAAAGTGTGTGCACAGTATGCATCAGGCGGTCAATGTGGGCTGTCTGCGGGTGTGCCGTCTGAGACCGAGACCATTACCACCCCATCCTCCCTGCCACCACTCCAGTGGCACAACATTTACTAAATAAATTGAAGGGCTAGACAGGATAGACAGGGTCCATTTCCTCCAACACAGCAGGTCGCTTTTAGCTGCACCTAATTCTACATGTGCCATTTAAAATCCTGAGGATTATGGGTAACAATTATATGAAAGAATGCAGGGATTAGTCACCGCGGCAGGCCATCACCATCACAAAATGCAGTTAATACCCTCAAGATGCAGACAGAGGTTGAGCCGGATTCTGTCTCTCTTTGCTCTGAATCCTTGTCCCTACGGAAAAGGTGAAAAGGTATAAGCGTGTTCTCCAAGCTTTCCTTCTTTTATGGCTAATGCTAAGCCGGTCCATACCTGATTAGCCTCCGATTTTGGCCCTTTCAACTGCAAAACCCTCTCATCCTAGGCTTATGCTTTCTTTTGGCTGGTTAGTTTGGTATTGAAATCTCTGGAGAGGGCCAGTGGCTCACACAGTATTTTTTTGCAATAGTGTGTTGGCTTTTAATGTCCGCATATGTGCTATAAACTGATTGAATATCCCAAGCATTTGTTAGAGATTACAGTTATTACGGTTGACTTATTGTTGCTTTAATGAAGTGCAAAATGAAAATGTTATGTTTTGTGAATTTGGTGTACGTATGAAAATTCAGTTTTGCTTTGCTGCAGTTTAATTAAAGCCCCAGGGCAGCTTTTTTCAAGTAATGAGCAATACAAATAGACCTCATATCTGCTGTATACTTAAACGGGGAAAGGCTAAAATCTCCAAGCAATAAATTGACGACAACAAATCAATGCCAAAATGTTATTCTTGAGGACCTTGAGGATGGAAACAGCTGGATAAAAAAAACTAATTGGTTCCTTTCAACTAAGAGGCGGGACTACCATCCCAGTAGCTGCGATATTGAACGTTGTGATTTCTCCCATTTATTTAGCTATGAGTGGACTGTCTCCTTCTCTATTTAATGTCTCTGGATCAATTCACTGTGGTACCTGTGGGAAAAGATCCTGAAATCTCATTATTGGTCCTTTACCAACCATTGGTACCAGCCATTACAAAAAGTTGCTGTCAATCTGACTTTTGATTTAAAATTGCTTATATGTATTAAATCTGTATGTAGTCAGTAGTCTACATATTGTGTCATTACTGATGCACACACAATGCTGCTGTCATTTTTTTTGACTTGCTTATATTGTTACTCATATCATATACTCATGATAAAACCCTGCTCTTGTCATTTACTCTTATGATGCATATTTTAATTCCAATTACACCTTAAATTACTAAAGGGAATTTTTCACTCCCATTTGGGTGTGAACTGCAACAGTCCAGGTCCAAACCGTTTCTGTAAAAAAGGGAATAAATAAGAGGGAGCAGTGCTTATTCACAAGGGGTCAAGGTTTGGATGGTTAGCACAGAAGTACACCATCTGGATCGAAATCTTTCTCCCTTGATGGGCATCTAAAAGCAGGAATGGTTTCTGACGAAATAACCTTCTTTGCAAGCGACACAGAAATCGTAAATATTTCATTACTTTGTGGTTTTTGTTTATTTGTGATTATTTTGAACAAACTCTCACAACAGGAAGATTGACATTTTTGGGGGATTTATATTATTTTCCGGTCTTGTGCACTTCATATACTAGCTTATAGTCGCTGATGTCTTCGGGACTCCATTCTTGTGGTCCCTGTTGGTAGTTCGGTCCCTAAATTATGTACTATTCACAGATCCCTCTTGACCAACCAACCCCAATGGTGGTGCTCAGAACAAGCACTAAGATAAAAGAATAAAAAGGCAAGGCAGTTTTGGATGGAAAAATGTGCTTCCCTGAGGCTGGCATGTACAATTACTAGGGAGGTACTGTATCAAATACGGAAAGCTGCTGTCAGCTAACATCTGCCTGTCAGTCTGAAGTCAGTAAGCACTCCATTCACCAAACTATTCGAGTCTGTCCTTAACCACCACTGCCCAAGGGAGAGCAGTGTTGTAAGAAGGGTTAGAAATTGTCAGTCTGAGACGATCAAATTATTCAGAGGACTGATTAAGTTATTTTAGCACATAGCAGAACGACATTATTCTGTTGAAATAGATTTATATTGGAAACAACTGCCATTACAACGTTATTTAGTTTTTCAAAAATATGAATACTCGTAATAACTAACCATGATTATCAAAGCTGCATTGAGGTGCGCTTGATTTCTGTCCAAATAAGAAATCAGCTTTGCTCATCAGTCTAATTGTGTAAAGCTGAAACAGCCAACTTCATAGTATTCACTGCGAAACGGGTCTCAAGTGCCATATAATTTGATTTTAATGGCTCTATAGAACACGAGTCAGCTAGCAGCCAGACGCTCAATAGGCCTGATAAATTATCATCAGTCATTAATCTGTGGTCCAAATGTCCCTCTTCATCTTAAACCTCAGCTGATAATATCATTTTATTGAATAAAGCTTTGGGATTCTGATTACATTGTATTAAATTATCGTACTTACTGTACCTTGTACCTTTACAGCACAGGTAAAAAAACAGCAACGCAATGTTGTGACGTCTCCGAATTAGCTTGGATGTCAAGCCCTGCATAAAAATCGATGATCCTGTTTGCAAGCAGAAATGTGATTGATAGCCTCAATCTGAGCATCATCTTTTTGTTTCCCCTGGCGGTGGTCTATGAGTCATACAGGTGGATGCTCTCTCAGATAAATGACAGCTGTCATTGTAGCATATCAACGGGAGACATTTTTCTCCCTTAACACAATACTTGTCTTTAAAGATGACATGACCAAATGGAGAAAGGACATTCATTTTAATATTGGCTTTTCTGTATAACAGCATGAACGATAAATGATTGATTTCTAATTAATGCTCCTAGAATTAGCCGCTAATGCAGTTAGTACAACTAGTTTAAGTACCTGTTACCTAAAAATCTTTAATATTTTGTATAATGAAATTGGAACTTCTTTCTTTCATTCATCACACTTGTCTATGTCACTGGTGTCTATCACTAAATCACACCTTTAATGACAATTTTTTACATATAATCCCAGAGGAAAAATGTTTTGGTCATTGGTTGCTTTTTCTAAACTCAGGAGACAGGTTTGTGATGCTCCTATTTTTTTTGATTAAGTGTCAGCAGTTTATCAGATAAAATACCTTAGTAGAAACAAAAATAGACGCAAATGAGAGATGTCTAAGAGAGACAAAACTGAGATTGTGGTGAGAGAAACAAAAATTTCTTTATAGTCTAATTTAGGTATCAGCTTTGTCTTCCATGTTTCTCCTAAATTCCATTAGGAGAAATAAGATTAGATGTAACCGGAACGAACCACACCTGATATAATACCAAAACACTTCAAATCAGTCTAATTTATTCGCAAACAGTCGATAAAACCTTGAAAAATTATACACGAGCCCACCAAATCACAGAGATCCGCTTCGCACAGGCTTAAGATCACAGACAACCTCTGCAATTAATACAAATGACTAGAGATCCCCAGGTAATACTAATCTTGAGTGAATAGTGCTCAGGGCATGCGAAGGAAGGGTATCCAGCGAATGTATACTACCAGAACCAGGGATGACACCATATTTAGATATCTTTTACGGCATGTTTGTTTATTGCTTTGTAGTGGAGTAGGCGGGGCGAGACCCTGGTTCTAGACCGGTGATTAATTGTAAATGGGCACCAGCTGTGCGCGAATCACGTAGGAGATTAGGAGCATATAAGAGAACGAGCGACCGGACCGTCGAGGAGAGAGGACCGGGCCCGAACATGTTTGTATTTATGTTTTGTTCGCTGGCGGTCGGCCATGAGGGGCCGCCGGCTGTTATTACTTCCGTGTTTGTGGTTTGTTTACTTTATTAAAGCTTTATTTAAATGTTTGCCGGTTCCCGTCTCCTTCCTTCCTTTTATTGAACCTTGTTACATTGGTGCCGAAACCGTGAGGAAGGAGAGACATGCTGTCGGAGAGTCCTCTCCACCGAGGGGCCTCGCGGTGCCAGAGAGTTCGGGCAGTGGCTGTCCGAAGCGGTGGCTCTGGGGAAACGGAAGTGCGCGGTGCGGCCACCGTCAAAGCCTCGGTGGAGGCTCCCGTCACCATTATCTCGTCTCGTCGCTGCATACCCCCTCGCCCCCCCCCCCCCGAGGGAGGGAGCATGCACAGTCTCGGGGGTACTCCCGGCCTGTGAGGGGTGATGGGGGTATGTAGTGGAGTAGGCGGGGCGAGACCGTGGTTCTAGACCGGTGAGTAATTGTTAATGGGCGCCAGCTGTTCGCGAACCAGTCTTGAATCACGTAGGAGATTGGGAGCACATCCCTCTCTCCTCGACCGGACCATCGAGGAGAGAGGACCGGTCCCGCACATGTTTGTATTTGTATTTATGTTTTGTTCGGTATTTATGTTTGGGGCCGTGAGGGGCCGTCAGCTGTTATTACTTCCGTGTTTTTGGTTTGTTTACTTTATTAAAACTTTATTTAAATGTTTGCCGGTTCCCGTCTCCTTCCTTCATTTTATTGTACCTTGATAAATGCTTGCTCCCTCTTTCTGGTTCCGCGCCACCTGTTACTTCAGTAATTTCATTCACGAACCAGTTGGCTGGGCTAGAGAAGTACTCTTTGATATTTTTCCGAGGAGGCGGTTTTCCACCTATCAAAGTTGTCATAGATAGGTGCATCCCAGAACCTAGTGTTCGCTGGGCCTGGTGTCAGTAACAGATGTAATCTCAGTAACAAGCGTGTTTTCAGTTCTAACACTTAATGATGTTCACGTGAATACGTTTCTCTCTTATAACAGAAGCTTGGGTTAAATTTCTAGTGCCCCAGCTGGCAGAACATTTCTGTTTTGTACAGATTTTTTAAATATGGCCCAAAAACATAAAATTACAGAAAAAGACCACAAAAAAAGAAAACAGAGAAAGACGATGTAATCTTACTGGAACAAACTGTCTGGCCCCAGGTGCCATAAAATGTAAGTCTTTTTTTTACAGTGTAGAGAAATTGTTAAAATTTCTGATATTGTTTCAGGTTAGTGCCGTTTAATCTAAACATTGATAAGAAAAACAAGTTTTAAAATAATTACATTTAAATGTTCTGTTCGTTTACCAACCAGCTTTCCAAAATCTCTTCTGTGTTCTGCGGAAGAAAGAAAGTCATACAGGTTTGAAATAATGACATCATTTTCATTTTTTTGGGGTGAACTTAATACATTAGATAAGAAGCTAAAATCTATCTGTGGTACAGCAGAAGAGCATTGCCAATGATGCATGAAAATCACAAGGGCTTTGCATATAACATTGTCTGAATTGAGAATTCTCTTTATCCTCAGGCAAATAAAAATAGCTGTTCTTTCTGCTTTAAAATGCTTTTGATGAGACTAAATAGGGCTCTTGTGAACATGAAATCTCAGTAACAGGACAGATCAAGATGGAAAGAGAATAATCTTTGCTTCTATTCATTTCCAAGGCTCTTCTATATATATTCTTTGTTGTAACCTGTCCGTGTCCTATGCTTTGGAAACCAAAAATT
Organism: Triplophysa tibetana; assembly: GCA_008369825.1. NCBI lineage: Eukaryota > Metazoa > Chordata > Actinopteri > Cypriniformes > Nemacheilidae > Triplophysa > Triplophysa tibetana. The sequence goes on along the minus strand of CM017905.1, from coordinate 11,785,849 downwards.
ATTTATTGAGACGGCTTATGCTGGGGTCACACCATTTTTTTCAAAAATCTTATTAGAGTTTTAAATTGTGAGAGACAACAAACATGAGGAGAAAAAATCCTAGAATTAATGAGTTTGGTCCTATGTGATGTGCTGTGATGTGACAAAGAAGGCACACCACACTCCAACAGATTTTCAAACAGAGTCCTGACTGTTAAAACAGGAAATGTCGCAAACACTCAGAATTTCAGAATAAGTTATTTATTATTTCAATGTAAGCTTTGTTTATTATATATGTGTTCACTTTAAACAAATGTGTATTACAAACAAATATAAAAAATATTCATCGTAACATATCATCGTTGAGAAATTGCTCTAGCAGCGTCGTCTAAAGCATTTATGGTGGCAGAGAACTAGATACAATTTTATTGCAACTCAAATATTGTTGTATTTATTTCTTCACAGTAATAAAAAAATGAATATTGATACAGTTTTGTAAAAAAATAGATGCTGACATTTTCACCCGAAAAGTCTACTGGCTCCACTAGCTCCACTAGACCTATTTTGTTTGTTCCTATTTAAAGCATCCACATAGTCGGATTCCAACCTCTCCCATCACTTGCACATAGCCTGGTTTTTATAGAAATTATTCTTAATTGCGATGATTGTGTTTGTAATGCTATTGACAGAAAATTGACAGAATAAAGAAAAGGGTTTGTTGAGGTGATAACTATGGATGTTATTCATTTGTCAGCTGGCTTTCTAATAGGATATTGTTTTGTTCCACGTGACAATCAACAGAGTTCTTGTGAATTTGTCCTCGGGGTTTCCTCCATAGATCAGGATTTCTGATCGTAAATATTCAACATGTTGAATATTTAATATTCGCTTCCGGGGTGGCTCCGATGTTCTTCCGATCAGGTTCATTCACTCTTAACACACATCTTATCACAGGGAAATCTGATAAGACAATCTTTAGAGCCGTTTAAGATCATCAGAAATTTTCCTTAGGACTGCCGGAAGGGGAGAAATCGGCCAGTTTATTTTTTGGTGTGGCCCCAGCATATGGTTCAGTAGGTTGAGCAGAAGATTTTAAAAGAAGAACATTCTAGACGTCTGACAGCCCGGTGTTCTCTCTTTTTCTCAGATTGACCACTTTGCATGGACTTTCACTCTGGTATTTCGTCAGTCACTGATAAACTCAACGAGTCTGACATGATGTTGTGACTGAGCCCATCACAGACAATGAGTTTCACCTCATTAACACAAAAAGACTCCGAAAGGCCTGCATCAATGTGGCGGGCTCAGGGTAGCTATTTTTAAATGTCTAGGTCAGTCGGTGTCCTAGGCAACCATGCGTAGCTAAGGAAATCCTTCACTGTGGTACCCGTCCATAGTAACATGCAGGCAAGCCAGTCTCATCCACACAAACCATTCTTGTACAGTTGCATCTCTTTAGTAAAGGCATCTACTGTCTGGAAGGTATTAAAATGCAGGAATGTGAGGAACTTTTCTTATATAAAAGTTGTGCATGTGATGGAGCTTGTGTAGTTCCATGTATTAGAATACAACATGAAACAACCTACAGAACAGTATTTTATCAATTTTATTAACCAAGAATATCTTACAGTAATATTCTACATTGTTGTTACAATGGTTAGAAGTCAGAGATCAGGGATATTCAAAAATGGGCAGTGCTACCCGATAAAATACAAATCGGAACCCCTACACACAATATTTGCACATGCATTGTAGCTCTCTTGTGTTCAGATGTGCAGAATAAACTTTTAAATATTTTAAAACTTAAGTGTATATTTGACAGTGCATTATAAATGTTTCAACAAATCTGTCAGCAGTGACTCATTTAAGCGAGAGACTCTTCGGGTTCCTATGTGTTGTTTTGATCCTACACATCAAAAGCCAAATCACACATACAAACACATTAAAGGCTTTTTAATAGAACCCTTAATCAGTAAAGCATCCATGTAAATATCCAATTCTGTGTTTTGAGTGGCTTTCCTTTTAATGAAAGCCTTAATGAAAAAACAACATATCAACATTTAAGGCACTGCCATTATCAGCACAGGGCCATTAGTGCACTTCTAATGCTGAATGATCATTGCACAAGCTATTACATTTCTGATCACTTCCACGATTTCAAAGATTTTTAGAGAGGAAAAGATCATCATCAGCGGAGTGCAAATTACTGGTGGGCTGGAGAGAGATCTTTAAATAACTTCTTTAAAATAGATTCAATATTAATATTAATATATTGAGATTCTAAACTGTCGAATGTTTTACGGATATTATAACGGATCAATACAAACTAATTTACAATCCGTTTATCATTGAAGATCAGCAAACTCTTCCCAAACTTCAAATACTGTGAATTATGTTTACAATACAATACACATGGCAAAACTGTCATGGTTTCACCTCTCCTTGTCAGGTATTTCTTGGTTTAGAGGTGGAATCATACAGAATCCTCTGTTTCTTGTGGGGAGAGATGGTTTTGACATTTACGGCCTTCCATACTCTCCCCGAGTCACGTCATTGTTCCCTACCCTCCTGTTTCCTAGTTTGTGTTAATTACCTCCCCTATAAAACATCCTCTTGTTTCTTTGTCTGGTGCGCGTTCATTGTTTGTGATACCTGGTTGTTTGATGCTATACGCTGTACGCTGTACGCTGTACGCTGTTCACTGTTCACTGTTTCGCTGTGCCTTGCCTTGCCCGTGTGTTGTCGTGTTAATCTACCTTTTTTCAAGTAAGTGTTAGTTTAGTGTTTGTTCCCAGTGTTTGTTTTCATAGTCTTAGTTTAGTCAGTTAGTGTTCATTGTTGGCTGTTTATTATATCCTGTCTTGTTTTCCCCCTCGTGGGTTTTGTTTTGCCGTCTGTTTAGTGTTTATTTGTATAATAAACCTGTTAACCCCTTCATCATCCTTGTCCTGTCTGCCTGCAATTGGGTTCTCCTGCCATGTCTCATCTCGAGATCCATGACAAAAACGTCATATGGCTGGAGTGCTGTAATGTATTAGAAAAAACTCTAGTCCTCATTACCTGAATATTAACTTGGGTTGGAGGTCCAAATATTTTGTTGTAAAGCAGGATACTAACTCCTCCAAGGTTGTGAGTCCCAATGATGAAGCATACTGATAAGCTTTTAATTTAAATAAACGCATCAGCCAGATGCACCTTAAATGAGATGATGAGCAAGATTTATTTTAGGTGCCCCAGGTTATTTCACTCTGCCTCTGGGAGTGGTCCACTGATTTTGGTTGCCAGGGTGACACTGAACTTACCAGACTTGGGGTGTGTTTACACTTGGCATATTGGGTTTGATGAAAACAAACTATGTTAGAAAGTGTGGTTCTTCTGAATAAGTGTTATCGCTGTCATTTGAATCGTGGTACCAAACAAGAGGATCAAGAAGCTACAGTATATGTGTAAGTAATAGTGTGACATCAAGGTGAATACACAGCTCTCTTTGTATTGCCATGTCTAGAATTGCTATTGTTTTTCCCAATAAATAGAAATAACTGAGACACAGTTGGTACCTAAATGAAACATAGCTGAGATATCAATTGCCTCCTGAGCAATAGTATTTTTAAGTATTTTTTCTTTGTGGGAAACATTTTTGCTCATCTTTGTGTCATTTTGTATATAATTGTTTTGCTTTTGAGTGAGTCACCTCCAAACTGTCAACACAGTGTTTCCAGTCATGCTGAGATAATCACTAGATTCTGTGTATAGAGGGAAGAAACGGGGGAAACAAGGAACTGAGGCTGAAACACTTCACTCAGTTAATAGAAGAGGGGTTTGCTCACTTCTTCAGGCTGAGACAAAGCAGATTGAAGTGGACACCATTGACTGAGCTTGGAGCAGAAGCCGTTGAGTGGCTCAGATGTGAAATGTCACCTTGAAGTCGGAGGGTCATTTGCGATCAGGAGCGTTGCCTAGATTAGTGGAGAAAAGACAAGCGGAGCCGACAACAAACCACTTAAGTTGTCTCTTTCTCGTACTGCAGCTCGAAAGATGGTCTAAAGAGACTTCATACACCGGTTTCAAGACCGCAGCTCAAAGGATCACGATAGACTTGTTTTCAAGCTTGTGCTGTGTTATAGAGGGTTTTTCCTTTAGCTGTAGAGCGAAACGGAACTAAGAACATGAATGCTGTCTAAATAAAGATGTTCGTTTTTTTGAGTAACTTTATTAGGTAGGACAGTGTAGTTGTAAGGAAATGCGAGAGACAGAACCCAGGTGCAGACAGCTCTTAACCAAAAAACTCTTTATTTAAACAATATGAAAACAAAACAAAACTGAAAATCCCTTGGGGGGAAAACAGAACCAAAACATGACAAGATTAAAACAAGATTCAACTTAAACTAAATTACCCAGGGCGTGTCTCGACCAGGGTTATGTTTTAAAAAAAAAGTTTTTATTTTTATTTAGTTTTGTAATTCTTCTTCTATTTAGTTTAGTTTTAGTTATTTTTATTGGTGTATAAATAGTTAAATAGTTAAATCATAACTTTTAGTTTTTAACTTGATTTAGTATTGTTTGAGTCTATAGCGTGATATCATGGTAAAAATGTACAAACACCTTGTCAAATCTGTAAATGTAAAAAATTTAATTTAAAAAAGTTTGTTAACTTCTTGACCTGAATGTTTGTATGTTTTTTTATTGTTGTGTAAGAGTCTAACGATTGTCCTTATTGTGTATATAACTGTAAACACGTAGATCTAAAATGCAAACAAACTTAGTGTTGAAAGTAGTGAGATTTTTTACCATTTTAATCAAAAGACAAATACATCATGTGATCTTCTTAAATGCACTTTCAAGTTTTTTGGAATCTTACCCTTTGGTAGAGTCCCACAAATGCTACCATCGCTACTAATCACCATGCACTTGCGGTTTTTTGAAGCAGAATCATATTTAAAAAAATCCCCAAATTGGGCTCTGCCTCTTCAAACCTTCTAACCTCTAATATCTTCGCCATCTCTGCCAGCGCCATTTCTTCTCTGCTGGACCAGTCATAAGTAAATAGTTCATCTGCCACCTAAGGGTCATTAATAATCCAGCAATATCTGCTTATAACACGAGTCACCTCATGTTCAACTGCCATTTCAACAAAATTTAAAAACGAAAATATAAGTTTTGTTTTACTACATTTTATTTCTTTTTCGTTTTGTAGGTGCACATTTTAGTTACAATGTAGTTTTTGGTTTCTTTGCTTTCTTTTTTATTTCACTAAACGGAAATGTATTTTCACTAATAGTTTCAGTTTTTATGATAGTTTTCGTTTATTATAATAACCCTGGTCCCGACATGTTCACGTGGGAAAGTGACATCAATGCACACCCTCTAAAGGGAAAAACTATTGAGGTAATGAGGGAGACAGGTATAGGACCTGAACCAATGATACTAATGATGGGATAGTGAATATGGTAAAAAGGAAGTGGGGCTAAGACACAAGACAGAAAAGCACATGGCACAAAGAAACAAACGATGGCCATGTGCTTCCAAACACAAAACATGGGACTGTCATAATCCTGTCACTCCAGACACGAAAAACAACCACGATAAAGGGAGGATCATGACAGAACTAAAGGCACAAACTGAATGCGTGAGGAATGAGCAGTATAGGTTAGGAAAGCACCTTCCGCCGAGATACAAACCTGTTGCATTTCAATGGGAATATGTAGAGTATTTTGAGGTAATGAAATTGAAAGAACTGACAAGGAAACAAATTTATGTCACATAAATATGGTATTTAAAGCTACATAAAATAATCAGTTCAGAGCAAAAGCATCAGACATAGTACTTGTTCAAATGATAATTTTCTGACATAACGACGTAACACAACGTCGCAGAAAATTAGATAGGGTATCGTGTCATGACGTGTCTGGCGTAGACACGCTGTAACTGTCACAATGATGTACAATGACAAATTTTCTCTGATGCAGTGATCACAGACATCAGATTCCAACCCACATAAAGAAAAATCAAGCGTAGGGTTGGTTCTGGCTGGTCACGATAGTCTATCTTGCATCAGCCGATCACGTCAGATGCAGCTAATCAAGGTTAACCAGTAGTGATACAACACATACTAGACTTCGTCCTTTTTAAGTTGCATTTCTTTATTCCTTATCACCTGCTTAATCATGCTGCACTCAAAGCACACCTCCATCCTCATCTCCTCCATATTTGCTTGTTCCTTTCAAATCATTTAATTTAATCCTGTTGCACATCATGAACTGTTCTGGTTTCCCAGGTAGGGGGGACATGCATTGCTGCGTTTCAAGGCTGCATGCTTTGCCCAAAACAGTTTCATTCACGCTAACCTTAAATATCTGCTTATTGTTAAATATTTGATGAAAGTGGTCCTGACAGAATAACTCATACTGTATAACTGCAAATATATAATACAAACAGAGATTGCAATGAATAGGTGAATACTTTACACTAAAGTTTTAAGGTTAATTTATTCCATTTTAAACGTAATTGATGTAGAACAAAACTTTCAAAGTTATTTTACTATTTTAATTAGTTTACTTTTGTTTTATTCTAAACACAGAAATTGTTAAGTATTAAAACGGTTTTCAGATTTAAAGTCTGTTCTGACAGAGAAATGTATACTACAAGTTTATAGTGTATTATTGGGTTGTTTGTGCTAACGCTGCATGAGAAAATGAAACGTCTGTCTACTATGCACAGTTTTGAGGAGCTATTTCGAAATTGAACCTTACCAAGCTACAGAACAAGCTAACCGTAATTTGAAGTTGCCAGGCAGCCCTTGTGCTGAGTTTACTAATGTATGCTACTGAAAGAAATGACATTGTATCTGACAACATAATGTATTCGGTTTAGCACAAAAACAATGGAAGTGTTTTTAATGAATCAACATAAACAAATCTCAATTATAGTGACAGCACTGCAAATATAACAGATGCATATACATTAAAATAAAAAAATACACCCTATTATTTATGAGACATACAGTGCCTTGCAAAAGTAATCAGACTCGTCAACAATTTTTTCATATTACTGAAATATAAACTATAATAATTCACAGGTGGATGCCAATGATAAGCTTAATGTGTATGGCAATTTCATTAATTTTTGTAAATGAGAAGGTTTCACTGTACACGGTTGAATACTTAAATATTGCAAACATTTTTCGCTTTTGATTTTACTTAAAAATATTCCAAACATAAATCCTACGTCAACTCATATAAATTGACTTTTTTATTTTAAAATCTAGAATTACATTGAAAACGTAATAATACCTTAAAGTTGGTTTTAGTTAGTTTTTCAACACTGGAAATATTTCTTTTTAATATTTCAGTATCTTATTCTGAAAAAAAAGGGAGGAAAAACGGGATAAAGTCATCTCCCCCTGTGAGTCATTTTATGGTTAAATGGAATGCCAGCATGAATTCTCCTAATAACAAGATTGTTTTCTTGTCAGGATCACGTGACGTATGGAAACAAATCACTTATTTCTTAATCGCTGTGTTTGTTTTGCTCTTTTATTTTGCCTGTTTATTATATTTTTTAATATCTTTCAATGTTAGGATAATTATATGTCGGTGATGAGGCACAATAGTCTTATCTTCATACCAGTTTTAGCCTCAAACAGCAGCGTTTTTTCAAAGATGATACCAACCTCCTACTCATTGTCTGACAAAGACAATGATCTTAATTTCCTTTGCCCCAAAATATAGATGATTGCGTATAAATACAGCAACTGCCATCTGCTTACGCTGTCATAATCATTATCTGTAGAACATTGGATTTCCTTATGAGAATCCAGCTGAATGTCAAAGGGTCAGTATACTTTAATCATGAATAATTTTGGTGCTGGTTTTACTTTCGATGTTAGTATCTCAGGACCTCACTATGTTATGATTCCAGTATTTGCATAGAAAATAAGTATCAACCTCCATGCCATGATGCAAAGCACTAACATAGTATTCCCATATGCTTTATAATGGATTATGGTTGCAATTTAAGTTGCATGATGCGTGATGTCAGCACTTAACCATCTTAAGCGGAGCCACATTCAATTCCTACTGAAACAACAGAGTTAATAATACTTCACCATATCAAAACAATTCTGATGAACTTCGCACTCTCCTTCATCAAAATGCTTTCCAAGGATATCGGTCTGCTCTAGCATCTATTTATAGGACTTATCTTACACCAGTTCGTCTTCATAAAAGATGTTTCCCAATTATGTTTTATTGTCAAGTCCAATATTGGCACTGTCATGCAGAATCTGTCCTACACCTTTGTTCTTATTTGGCAAGAAAATGTATACACTTAGGGTTCACACCTCATGCTCTATCTGCCAGTATGTGGTTAAACAAAATTGTTACTTTTTTACCTTTAGAAAAACTGACTTGTGATTTGCATTTGAGATCTATTGATTTTTGGCATATTTTGGCATATTTGGTCTAATTTGTGGGACTTTCTTGAGAATGTAGACTGAATGTCTTTGTTTTATGATTTCTGTGTATTTTGGTGCCACCACCCTTCTTTATTTATCTTAGTAGCGATAGATGACTGCATTGTTCATGACTGTTTTGTTCAATATGTACAACGACTACTAATTTCTGTAAATCTATAAAAAAAAATGAAAAATGCTTTCCAAGAGTTAATGCGACAACCATTTTCCATGAAATACCAAACATTCATTGAAATCTGAATGCCACCAGTGAGATGAAGATAACAAGGTCAGCAAGCTGTTGCTTCTGAATACTTCAGTAATCAACCCAACGGACACATATGTTTGTGGTGTTTATTTATTTAAGGCTTACAAGAGGTGATTATTATCCAAAGCTAGTTACAAATAAGAAGGTTTTTAAATGAGTACCTAGCTGTTTATTTAATTCCAGGTGAGGCATAGGCTGTTGCATCATCCCTAAATATCAAACATTAGAAATGAATTTGAGAATGACATAAGTTCCCCATCTTTCAATAATAGTTCAAATAGGTTGAAATGTGCTGAATGAATATATAATCCCACACTGACATTGCTGGATCAATGTCATATGATGTCAGATGTGTAACAAGCTCTTTGCCGCTGCCAGCCACAAATTGAACTCTCCCACATAAGCGCCTTCTGAACGGTTCTCACGTTCCCATTCACCGGACATTTTGCACTATGGACTACATTCCCCATATTCCTTTGCACCCATTTAACCCCTGGATTACACCTGCAACTGATTCCCATCATCATACTGTTTAACCCATGTGATTTGTCCCAGTGATTGCCAGGTCTAGTTCAGGCCCGTTGTTGTTATCTAGTTTACATTGTATTGGATTTACCTGTTCCCTATCAAAAGCTACACTCGATGCTGCGTTTCAAACTCTATGGGAGAACAGTCTTTGTACGACCGGTTGTGAAGCACAAATTATTTTGGCCATGGGTAAATAATCTCTCTATGGGTTGAAAGAACTGTACCCAGGGCTGCAGGATAAAATTTGCATATCGCCCTCCGTGAACAGCGTGGTCTTCACGTCCACGCAACCGGAGACAGCTAATGTGTTGGCACAAGAATTACAAGCTCTGCTGGTTGAAGGGGCCATAGAACGTGTTGCCCTACCAGACAGACAATTAGGCTACTAAAGCCAGTATATTATAAGTTCCCAAAATGGATGGGGGATTGCGTCTGAAGATGCACATGTTCAAAATGTTGACAATCAAGATTATTGTGTCTTACATTCAGTCCCACGAATGGTTCGTGACGAACGATCTGAAAGATGCATACTTTCATAAAGAGATCCTGCCACAACACAGGAAATTCCTGAGGTTTGCTTTCGGGGGCGAAGCTTACCAGTATCGGGTTCATCCATTCGGCCTTGCCTTGTCACCTCGCACATACACAAAATGCACCCTGTGACTCCAGGGCATCCGCATTTGATATACATAGACGACTGGCTGAATTTTAGCTCAGTCTTGCGAGTTAGCACTTCGACATCGGGATGTCGTCCTATCTCATCTCAAAGCTCTCGGGTTAAGACTCAACGCCACAAAGAGCGTTCTCTCCCCTACATAAAATACAATGTATTTAGGGATAATATGGGACTCGACCGCGATGCAGGCACAACTGTCTCTTGCACGTGTCGAATCCATCTTGAGCACCCTGAGATGCATCAGGCTAGGCCAGAAAGCTACTCTTCACTTTCAAAGAGTTCTAGGTCTCATGACGGCGGTTTCCACGGTGATATCTCTGGGATACCTGCACAAGAGACCGTTTCAGTTGTGGCTCAAAGCCAGGGGGTTTTATTCAAGGGCCAACTCCCGGATGCAGACAAGGGTGACGCGCCAGGGGCTTCTCACCCTTACTATGTGGTACAGACCTCGGTTTCTGACTTTAGGTCCCACTCTCAGTCCGTGTTATCATCGCAAGGTGCTAACGACAGACGCATCCCTTATGGGTTGGGGTGCGGTCTTAAATGACTGTCCAGCCCAAGGGATCTGTAGAGGTCATCTTCTCGATTGGCAAATTAATTGCCTCGAAAGGATGGCTGTATTTCTGGCCCTGAAATACTTCCTCCGGCAGTTACGAGACTACCATGTCCTAGTGCGGGGGGATAACACTTCAGTAGTCTCGTACATAAATCACCAGGGCGGACGCGGTCGCACCACCTGAACGAATTGGCCCAGCAAATCCTGCCATGGGCAGAGGGCAAATTTTTGTCCCTCAGAGCAATTCACATCCCGGGGCATATGAATGTGGGAGCAGACTTGCTGTCCAGACAAGCTGTGATAAAGGGGGAATGGAAACTCCACCCCGAAGTAGTCAAACAAATCTGGGAAAGATTTTACGAAGCAGAGGTGGACCACTTTGCTACGCAGGAGTCCCCTCTACTTCTCTCTGACTCATCCAGCTCCCCTGGGTCTGGACGCGATGGCCCATACTTGACCCAGACTGCGTCTTTACCCATTTTCTCTGACAGCTTTGCTCCCGGGAGTCCTGGCGAAGGTCCTTCAACAGGGCTCGCGCCACTTATTGATGGGTCCCCGTTGGCCAACCAGAATCTGGTTCTCCGACCTAGTATCCCTCCTCGACGACTCGCCATGGGCGATCCCAGTCAGGAGAGATCTATGGTCTCAGGCGCAGGGGACAGTGTTTCATCCCCATCCTGAGCTCCGTCTAATGTAGTAGAGACTATTCTAATGCTAGGCCTCCCTCTACTACAAGGGGGCTACCCCCTAACATGCTATGTTCACAGATGGTACATGGTACACCTTGCAGACCCAATTACTGCCAGATCGTTTCAGTGTTGGGGTTTCTGCAAGAGAAACCATCCTCAGTGACAAGCCCCGGCACTCTCAGGGTTTATGTGGCCTCCATTTCGGCCTACCACGCTCTGATTGATGGGGTTTCTGTGGGAAACACCCTTTAGTCGCCCGCTATATCTTTGAGCGAGGCGGCTGATCCCTCCTTCTAAACACATGAGACTTAGCGACAGTGCTCTAGGGTCTAGTTAGCGCCCTATTTGAACCTTTGGAGTCAGCACTTGTCAGGCTTCTGACCTTTAAATGGTTTATCTAATGGCAATCACCTCTCTAAAGTGAGTCGTATATTTGCAGACGCTCTCGACCTTGTCGTCCTGTGTAAATTGCCCGTGGGATGGTCAAAACTACTCTGCATCCTCACCCGAGTTATCTGCCGTTAAGGTTTCGTTCTTCACCATGCATTCGGTTGTTCTTGAGGCCTTCTGCTCTCCGGCGTTCATGATGTCGGAGCAGCAACGATTACACCCACTGTGTCTAGGATGTGCTCTCAGACTTGCGTCCACCGCACTAGCCAGTGGCGTAAATCAGAGCAACTTTTTATATGCTAAGGGGGCCGCAACAAAGGGGCGACTGCAACCAAGCAAATAATATCAAATTGGGTAAGGAATGCTATTGATCTGGCCTATGAGGCGCGCTGTCAAGCTTCACCTCTAGGAGTCAGAGCTCATTCCACAAGAGAGGTTTCATCTTCTATGGCCTTAGCAAGAGGTGTCCCCTTGACGCAAGTGTGTGATGCGGCGGGCTGGTCCTCTCCGCACACATTTGTTAGATTTTATGGTCTGGATGTCCATGCCACTCCTGGCTCACGTGTCCTGGAGTCTACATTTCAGAGTCACCTTGGGGATCCAGACACTCCCAGTGCGGCGGCGATGGTATTCTCGTTCCCACAGCTTTTGAAACGCAGCATCTCGTTCCAGCTTTTCATAGGGAACATTTTGGGTTACTTGGCTTACTTCCCTGAAAAAGCGAGAAAGAGATGCTGCGCATCAATGCCGTACTGTAGGCGTGCCCGGACGTCCTTTCAGACAAAGTTGAAACCTGATGACGCGTCCGCATTCAAGTGTATTTATAACCTGCAGGTGCGGGTGTAATTAGCCACGTCACCTGCCGAGGTTATTTACAGCCAAAATAATTTTGGGCGTGTTTGACACACGTGCTTCACAGCCGGTCGAACAAAGACTGTTCTCCCATAGCGTTTGAAACGCAGCACCTCGTTCCCGCTTTTTCAGGGAAAACAGGGTTACAGCCAATAACCCGAGATGTTTCCGTGCATGTTTCCGTGCATGTTTCCATGCTTGTTTCCGTGCATGTTTCACAAGTTCACATTTTAAATTAAGCGCACTCTAGCAATTGTTATGAAAACGAAAAAACAGGAGTTTAGCGATCTCCAGCCGGTCTGTTTTCTCACATGAGAAGCGCGAGCTGCATTGACCTCCACTACATTGTTTGTTTGCGATTGTTTGTTGAATAAAGACATCCCACCTCGCGAAAACTTTAGTTTTCCGGAGCCCGTTCGCAACTACGTTCCGATGGTTCTTCTTCACGTTCATTCCCGTTGTTTCCGGGGCATCAGGAAAAGGCTATTAATTTGCGGGAGAACTTAAGGAAGAGGTTGGGTGTCAATGAATTATCAAACCTTATTAAAAATACTTCTTAAATGAAGCTAGATGAATTTGAATAATCTATGCACATGATTTGCCATTCCATTGGTTTGTGTTTATTGGAATAAGAGCTACTTATAATATGACAACAATCACTGTGATAATTTATTTTTTGCAAAATAATAATTTTTATGATTTTAACCATTATACAGTAGGAGGAAATGTGACTAAGTTTGTATTGACTAAAACAAGTTGAAAATGCATAGATATTTAGTTGACTAAACTGGATTAAACAAAAACAGGACAAGGATTACTAAATAAGATAAAAACTCGCCAACGTTTGCCAAAGAGTATGCATTAAGTGAATAATAGGTAAGTTTTCAATTGAAAAAAAAAATGTCGAAACAGCAAAAATGCTAGCCGCAGCATCCTCTGCAATAATCCATACAAAAGTTCAGAAAGACCTCATCCTTGAGGTTAGTAACAGACCATGAAAAAGACAAATAACTATAAAACTGTTAAAAACATTAAAATATATAAATGGCGAAGCATGCTTTGAAACGAATAAACAGCGAACAACAAACGCCAGCGTCCTCCCCGTCCCTTGACTCTGATCCCAGCCTACTCAACTGTCCCAGAACGACAACCCACAACCACACTCGCTCATTCAGACCCTAAAGCACAGGTTTTTATCAGCTGACAACTTTCAATGCACATTTGTGAATGATCCATATGAAAACCCAGCTATTAAGTCATTTATTTTTTTAAATGTTAAATGAAAATGCTTAAAAAATTGTATTACATAAATTCTAGTGGTTTCCATTTAAATACCATTATGAACAACACTTTTTTTTTACATTACACAATTTTATAAAATGTCTTTTGCATTAATGGGTGTTCTATTTATGCCCATCTGCATCTATTGTGTTTTGAGCAGGGTCCTACTTTTTTTTCAGCAGGGCAACCTACATAATATAAAAAATATCCTGGCGTTGTCCAGTGTTCAGATCTTGAACTTTAACCTCCATTTGGTTCAACTTTGCAATCCTTGATGTAATTTTTTTAAATGATCACAACCAAAGATGGTAGATTGCAGCGAATACCCAGAAACCATCTTTTGGTTTTAGTCATTTGGCCATTTTGTAGTATTACTGTACATTCCATATATCCAAGCGCTATGTATAAATGTGCTTTCGAATCATAGATACCAATCATTCAAGTCTTGGAGGACAAACAGAAGTCAGGTTTATTTTGGATGCATTAATGATTTCGAACATGATATGCCAAATTAATCGCTTATCAGGAACGCATTACCGATAGCATCTCTTCATTAAACATGCATTAATCAGTAATTGACCATAGAATTAGCATTGAAAAAAATACTGCATTCATATGGAACCGCACTCTAAAGTGGCAGTTCGTAAGTTGTTTTGAGTAAAAACGTGCTAAAACCAATTCTTAAGCGACTACATGAATGACCAGTGTTTAAAACTGTGTCACTACCCTTGGATTCAACACGGAAAGCTTGTAATAATGGTTTGTATTTGCCCTGTTGGGGCGTCTGTCCCGGAGATCCTTATTTGGTGTCGTTCCCCTATGCGTCATTTTGTCACATTTCGTACACGGAGCAAAGAGGATCCGGCTGCTAGCCAGCGCATGGAAGCTGTGAGTGAGAGGCGATTTGTAGCGTGTACTCACAACTGTTTGGTAGTATTTTCTACAACCTTTAGTATTATTTATCGCGGGGTTTAGTACTTTTACTTTTAAACAGCAAGCAGCGTTGACATCTGGGATTCATCAGTTGTGAAAAACAAGAAAGTACGAAGTGATGACCGTTTACAAAGAAAAATTGAATGTGATTGGACTCAACAAGAATCAATATTGGCAAGGCATTTTAAAGATGCCGTGCAAACCGTTGCTCCCTTAATATAGACGGGTACAGTTTTATCGGGCTGTTTTTTATTTCTCTTTGTTCATTATGATAAATGTATTTTAAGCCCTATTCACACGGGATTAGTAATATCTGGGGACCTCTTGTAATTTAGAAATTATCTCCCCACATCTGTATTTCACATGGCGCGAATAACCACGGATAATTGAAGCCTGTGATTTTATTCAAATTTACGGACTTATATCCCGGATATGATGGCAAGGCTTTGCATATAGTTTATAGTGTTGTATGATGTACAGTGATGTACAATGATTTCTGACCGTACTTGTCTGCATTTAAGACCCGTGTTCAGGGATATTCTGTCTGGTTCGCATTACACGAGTTTCCATGAGAGATAACAAAACTGGAGACTGAAATCGGAAATGACCCAGCTCCCGAAATAATATCAAGACCCTTCAACACAGCCTCCATTTGCGGTATTTGGGTCAATTTAAGTTTTAATTTGTTTCGTGTTATATAATGTTATATTAGTTTATTATGCGCTACTGATGTACAGTAAAAATTCTCACCGGTGCACTGTCATAGGCCATGATTCAAATTATCAGACTCATCCGTGCAGTTGAGCAGTGCCGAATCACAACTCCGGTAAAGAAAATACCTCCGCACATCCCCTGCAGTGCCAATTACAAACTGAGATGGCAACAAAGAGGCCAATACTACGTAATGCCGCTTTAATGAATATGCTGTACTGAAACAACACAACACTGAGGTGAACTCAATAATTCAAAGCAAATAAAGGCGTAAAAGAAATGCAACGTTTGTTTCAAAATTTAATCGCATTTCCAATTATTAACTGTGATAATAAGCTAATTCACGCTGAAAAAGTTGCTACCCGAACTTATCGCACAAAAAACTTGCTGCAGGAATCGCTGAGGAAAGCACATTGCTCCCAAACTGCCTCTTTCTATGCTTAGAGGAGGAGGAGAAAAGGATGAGGAAGGCCTGCCATAACATGAAGGATGGAGAACACACCACTCTAAACGAGTTAACAGAGCGATCTTGATCTTTCCCGAAGCTTACCGGGGGGGCCGGATCAGATCCCTTTGCTGCACAGGAGCAACACCTACACCCTCCGCAGCGTTTAGGCCGCGGGGAGGGGTTGAACTACTTCATCTTCAGCTCACAGAAGTGATGGAATCCTATTGCATCAGTCGAAAATTTGATTTAGTTCTCGCTTTAATACGGTTGAACAGTCAGCCAACCTGATTCAAGAGTGATAGCTTTGTGATGTATTATGGGAGGCTGTCTCAAGGTGGCCGAACACAAAAAATGTGATCTTTACAGGATTTACTCCTCGAAATATATGAAATGGGGATTTTTAATTTAAAACGTAAAGTTGTACTCACTAATGTTCTCTTATTTTAAGAAATACATGGTTACATGGTGGTTATAATGTTGTGGTTTATTAGGGAGAGGGGCCAAACCCCAGATCCTTATACATGGGATTCCAGGGGTACCACCACATGTGCCACAGCTCTTTTTTTGTCTTTTTGTTTTTGTTCTTACTTTTTTTGCGCTTCTTTCTGTGCTTTTGTAGAGTCCTGGCTTTGGTAAAGTTGAATGTAGCATTCAGAATTACATGTATTCATTATGCAGATGCTTTCATCCATCCATCCATCCATCCATCCATTTTCTTCCGCTTATCCGGGGCCGGGTCGCGGGGGCAGCAATCTATGCAGGGATGCCCAGACTTCCCTCTCCCTAGACACTTCCTCCAGCTCTTCCGGGGGGGACACCGAGGCGTTCCCAGGCCAGCCGGGAGACATAGTCCCTCCAGCGTGTCCTAGGTCTTCCCCGGGGTCTCCTCCCGGTGGGACATGCCCGGAACACCTTCCCGGGAAGGCGTCCAGGTGGCATCCGGAAAAGATGCCCGAGCCACCTCAGCTGGCCCCTCTCGATGTGGAGGAGCAGCGGATCTACTCTGAGCTCCTCCCAAGTGACCCAGCTTCTCACCCTATCTCTAAGAGATCGCCCAGCCACCCT
The DNA here is from genome assembly GCA_008369825.1 of Triplophysa tibetana. Taxonomy (NCBI): domain Eukaryota; kingdom Metazoa; phylum Chordata; class Actinopteri; order Cypriniformes; family Nemacheilidae; genus Triplophysa; species Triplophysa tibetana. The sequence goes on along the minus strand of CM017905.1, from coordinate 11,769,024 downwards.
GCAGAGAAAGCTCATTTCGGCCGCCTGTATCCGGGATCTTGTCCTTTCGGTCATGCTTTCATCCAATGCAACTTAAAAAAACAGATGAATGGATCTTCATTTTGGATATCATTGATATTAAAGGAGTCAAATGGGATGAATACGTGTTTTTCTGTGTCTTTGGTGTGTTATAAGTTGCCCATGCATGTTTTAGACACATAAAATCGCCAAAAATAGTGTGTCGGATCAAAGATGTATTTTATCTATAAGCAAATGCTCACCCAGACGTGCCTGAAACGCTTTATGTAACCACACAGTATGATTTGACTAAAACCGCCAAAATGTATATGCAAGTACAATTTCTTTGGAACCAGATGTTCCAAATATGGTAAGAGGCGTTACATTTCTGTCGAACGCTTACAGTATTTGACAAATCACTATGCAATGGTTAACTGTACAATCATAGCACACCTTTTCAGAGCGATAAGCTTTGTAAAAAATATGCACGTTTCAGAGAAGTGGGGCAAAATGTGATACAAACATGCATGGTATTTGGAAAATACACCACTTTTTAATTTTAAATTGTGGATACACATTGCAGTACATCTAAAACAAAGGATAATATCCGTTTTAGCCGTGCATGTCAGAATCTTATATGAGTTCTTTTTAATGAATGATCTCTTAAAAGACATTAAAAGATGATTAGGTGTGACTGCTTTATACAGAAATCGACTAAAGCAGTGGTTCTCAAACTGTAGTAAGCGTACCTCTAATGGTACTTGAAGACACCCCTGGTGGTACGTCACACGACAACAAATTCTAAACTATGTTTTAATTTATATTTGGTGTTTTAAATACAATTTCAAACATGATAGATAAATATGGAATACATCTCAGCCTATGTGCAATTTTATTAGAGTTGCATGATTTATTGTTTATTTATCTTTGGTCGATGTAACTCAGGCACATGACAGCCAGCTCAAACACAGAGCGAGAGCAGACATACTCTTGTGCGACTCTCACTCTCTCATCCGATGAGCTGCGTGTAAATTAAGCTTCTTATGTATTTCTAAACTTGAACGGCTGTTTAAAGCTGTTGTTGTTAATGCTGTTAAACGCTAATTCAAAATTTGTCTGCATCTACTCGGGGTTAAATCAATGAAGCATGCATTGGGATTTAGTTTTGACGCGCCGCTTTGACAAGAGCCGCTGCAGTAAATTGCAAGTCTCTGTTTGTTATATACAGCTGTTCTCTTGATGTTTAGGTATATTTCTTTATCTTCTGTGTTAAAGGGCCCTAACACACAATGCCATTGCATACTTCGTATGTTCAAAGACTATTTAGTTTGATCAAATTTATAAAATATAGATACACCTGTACGATTTTTTCTGAAATCATGTGGGTTGGAGGGGTAGGCTGAACTAAAGCACATTGCCAACAAAACACAGACAGCAGTTTCACTCACCACATGCGGTTCATGTCCGGCATCTTTTAGTTTTGAGACATCTCCATATATCAGTGTCCTACGATCTCCAAATCCAGCATTATATCACCCTTTTATTTAACATTCATCATCCAAATGAGTGAACATACAAACACCTGAACTTTGCAAACGTATGCTCTTTCACTCTCTCCTGCACACAAATGAAAGTGATGTCTGCGCATGCTCCTTGTCCTGCTCTCCTTGCTGCCGAGTGGTCGTGCTGCATGCTTTTCCTGGAAAATTGTCCAATAAGGGTCTAAGAAGTTTTTTTACGAAACCGTTATATATGTTCAAAAAATCTTTCCGAAAACTGTACGATCGCACGGGGAGTGTATTGAACACAGATATACCACGGTTATGCCACAGATATACCATACACCCAACTCGTTTTTTGACAAGTTGACCATGTTAAGCATGAGAAGACACATTTAACATTGTAAATAAGTCAGAATGCATAACACATCATTACAGCACCCCTTTAAATATTCTTTCCACATTGTTTGTCTTTAAAGTTAATAAATCCCCCTTATCAGTTACAGAGCCATCTTTACGGTTTGCTACAGAAAATTGTTTAGTGTGCACTGTTCCTAATGAGCTTACTTGATAAAATGGGATTGTTTTATTTAGTTTGAAAACAGCTGTTAAATAAAAAAAGAGTTTTTTTTTTTTATTATACATAAGAGTTGGAGGACGAGGTGTAAAGATAAAGATTCACAGCTCTACAATTAATTGGAGTGTTTATTCATGTGATTTTCCATGGCGGTCATTAGGTGATACTTGGAATAACTAATTTTATTAAAGATGGTACTTGATCTGAAAACCTTGAAAATGACTTGATTAAAGGACAATATATTTAATCTTAATTTTAGGTGTGAAATACAAAAACACACTGAACGGGATTTAAAAAAGTAGAGGGAAAATAATAACGAAGAAACAGAGAAGCCTGTCAGTCGTGTTTAACAGTGATGGTTCAAATCAATCTCCAGCTGTGCTTCAAGTGATCATTTCTTATACCCAGAGTTCATTAGTCTGCCATCAAGATCTCTCAAAAAAGGAAGGTAAATGAAACAAATATTTGTTTGTTCTCCACACGGCCAGATTGTTTAATATTCTTTAAGATCATTTCTATATTGTATCTTTTGGTTTTCATTTGCATTTATTGTGTTTATTGTTAAATTGTTGTGTTATTTGCATGGCTGTTCCACTGCACCCAAATTGCCTGTAAAGAACTTTAATGAAGCTTCAGCCTACATGAGAATCGATGAGTCAGACAAACACTGTTCAATAGGAATATTTTCTTTAATTCATAGCTATTCGTGTGTTCTAGGACTCTGCATTAGATTTACTTAATGGGGTCATGCAATTATGATTACATTTTCATCAACTGGTCTAATTTAAGAAAATTTCAAACATTAAGTATATCTATTCATCGTGTTAACATGTTTTACTGTCAATTTAAAATGAACAATGTGGTAAGAAATACTATCTAAATATCTGATTGAGATCTATTGACAAATAACGTCTCTTTAATGTTCAAGAAATGCTGAGACTTGACGACCGAGTCACAAAATCAATTCCTAAATGAAACATTTATGGATCAAAGACTAAAGGGTTTAAGCATAAAAACAATAAGTCTAATACAGCTTAAAAATCATTGTTTTTGTTAAATTTAATAAAAAATTTGTTAATAATACAAAAAATATTTTTTCCCCCTGATTTACAGAAGATACTCATTCAGTAATGTCATTCAGTGTAACAATGTAGTCCTGCATATTTAAAACAAAAGTCTATTTTTGACACATTAAAAGTCTAATTACTTTCACCCCAAATGCTAATTAGTTGTATTTTTTTTTTGCCACTATCCTAGATTTTCTAATTTGTCAATAAGAATTGTTTTATACTTTGAAACACTATAAAATGTAAAATGCTCCCTGAACACACTCTTCATGTCTATATACGCGAGGCGCGCCGTTCTGCTATTTTGGTTGGCTGAAAAAAAAGCATTTTTTTTACGTTGCTAGGTAACCACCGAAACAGCTGTTTTATCAGTCAAGGATTTTAGCATGAGCGCTCTAGTTGCTGTTAATAGTCATATTATCAGAAATTTTACTTTCTCAAGTAACTGTAAAGTTCCGCCACCACATTTGATGGCCCACCTCTCAATACATTCAATGGGAAAGTTTGAAAAAAGACACATGATGTCAAGCGCTTTTCTGCTCACTTGTGTTTTTTAACTTCATGCGCTCAGAGCGCTCCACCCAAAAACGCAGGCGCAGCAGGCTACAAAAATGCGAGTCCTCTAGCACGCATAAGCAGCACGCAAAACGCTCCCTGCCAACTGAAAACTATTCAAAAGAGGTGTGTCTAACAGCAAAAACACGTTCTGTCTGATGGACCCCTTATTCTTTCATATATTTTAATATATACAAGACAGAATGAGAATGTTGTTTGAATTTATTCACAACAGGGTCTAACACTTTCTCACGTATTTGCTAAACTGCTCACATCCCTCGCGCACCTTCTGTGTTTCGGTATGTATATGACCTATATGACCGTTTCTGCTCTCATCTCTGCATTTGTCCTCATATACTGTAGTTCAGGTCAGTTTTTAAGTTTTCTATCTCCCTATTGTAACGTAAAGTTGGGATGTATAGATGAAAAAGTAATAAAATAACCAGAGAAAAGGACTGACATAAGCAAATACTGTTATACTTCCCTAGAGTTTAATAAGACTGCTTGTGTTGTGTATGGGATTACTTTTCTGTCAATAAAAATTAACACAAACTTAAAAAAACAAACAGAAATATACAATAAGTAATTTTAAAAACACTTTGATAATGAATTCAATAAACTCAAATGCAATAATGTGACATGATTTTCAAATAAACTGCTAAGTTTCGTTTTTGCAAATATAAGTTTTGAATTCGCTGATAGATTTTTTATTTGCGCTTTCCGAGTTTAAAACTCTTCATGTTTTTGTTCGCCTCTCTACCACAAATCTCACGTGAAGGCGGGATTGGCAAGTGAGTTTTTGATTGATAGCTTCCTGACAAGGAAGTTGATTCTGAAGACAGTAGAGTGCAACAAATTTTAGAGAACGAGATTTAAACTTTTAACAATTTTATTATGTCGGTTACATAAATGTACCTGAGGGTAGGAGGAGGAGGATGACATTGTCGCTCTTGCATGCAGTCTCCTTTTAAATAATTAAGTCCCATTATAAGTCAAGTACTGTTTCTTTCTTTTTAAACTCATGGTTAATGTACACTATTATACCCCTTTCTTTACATTCACAGAAAGTACACCTCATAAAACAGTACCAATACATTCAAATGACATTTATATTTTTTGAATGCTACAACAAAACAAATTCATAAGGTGACACAATTAGATTCCTTAAGAATGTTTTATTATTTTAGTCTACCTCTTGCAAACAACTATTTCATTATGTATTCACACACCTACATAAAACAGGTTAAAGAAATGCAGAATAGAGACTTCTAAAAATATAAACAAACATTCTCTGTAAACAAATCTCTCTCCGGATCGGTTCCACCTATGTGGAATGACCTGCCTGCTCCTACAAGATCTGCAGATTCTGTAGCCATCTTTAAGAATCGTCTGAAAACATATCTCTTCCATCAACACCTGACTGATCTGTTCTGACTTCTATTTCTTCTCTACTCTTTATAAAATTAAAAAAAAAAAAAAAATCTAACTTAGCTCTGTATACTGTGTTAGGTTATATGAGATCAGTCTTCTTTTTTTGATCGCACTTATGCTTTTTGTTGTGTTTTGGATAAAAGCGTCTGCTAAATGTAAATTTAAAGATAGAAACGATCATAAAATGCAGTCGAATTTATAATCTATAAATGATAAATATGACCTGGAAGCATAACACTTTATTGTATATCTCCTCAAAACTCACTAGGAATCAATTTTTTTCCTGATATCCTTGCAATTATAAATTATAGACTGCTGTATTGACGGCCTCTGAACCCACGTAGAGTTGCATGTGAATATGACTATCCTGTATTTACTCAACGTTGGCTTGTTGTTACGGCTTGATAGACCCTGGAAGCGTGTCCCACTTTTAAGTGTGTAAAAGTTGACAACCTTGCTAGTATGCTTACAAAATAAGTAAGTAGTTTAAGGACAAAAACTAAAACAATACAATACAGAAAACCGCAAGCAGATTGCACTTTAATCCGTTGCACTGTCTTCAGTATCGATTTCCTGGTCAGGGAGCTGTCAATCCAAATCTCAGTGACCAATGAGAGTAAAGTGGCCATAAATCCTGCACAACCGGGAGATTTGTGCCAGAAAGGCGAAAACTTGGAAACCCCAAGTGAAAATTCTAGCAGCGATTTCAAAACTATTAGCTGCAAAAGCAAAACTTAGAAAATTGTTAAGAAAATAGCAGTTTATATGAAAATCATATCACATTCCTGCATTTGAATTTATTGCTTTCATTATCAAAGTGTTTTTTTTCTTTCTCATTGTATATTTTTGTTTGTTTTTTAAGTTTACGTTCATTTATATTGACACAAAAGTAATCCCATACTTGTGCATCGACACAGTCATCAGCATACATGCAGATTTGAGTGTAACATAAAAGTTATTCAACTTTGGTCACAGAAACAAAACAAGAAAAAATAAAGAACAGAAGCCGGCGGAGCAGTTCTCTCATCTTTTTTTTTCAGTTTTCCCCGTCACCGATGTCTACTTAACGTGTAGCCTCACGCATTTGCAGATCTTTATAATAATACAAACGTGGGATGGAAATCACAGCTAAACAATAACTCTGAACATGAAGAGTGCTTAACAAAACCCCATTATCTTTCTATGAGCACAGGAATGTTTCAGTACTCAACAAACCTTCAAAACTCATCACAATTCAGTTCACTTCATTACACTGTAAATCATACAATGATTATTGCTTTCCAAGGTCAGTGAATAATAACTTTTATTAATTATCTGCGCCACAGCGTTTTCTGTTGTAGCCCATCAGACAGGTTTATTTACTGTACGCCTACACATCCGTTGGTTTACTCAGCCTCACCGATTGACAAAACCAACCTGTATCTTCACTGATGTATGACTAGAAGAACTGAGGCTGGTCTCTATACAGATACCCCTCTTATCACAGTGTATTGATCACTATGGGAGCATTTCATCACTCTGTGGTCTTTCTGCGCTTTTTCGCCTGACAAATTGGCTCAGTGATCGCACAAGACATTTTTCCTTACAAATCAAACCGTCTATTATCCATCACAGGCCCCTTTTAACTCCCACATGCATACTGATGCAAAGGCAACAGAGATGCAATTCGTAAGCTTCAAAAAAATGTCCGAAGTGCATTTAAATATGTTTTAGGTATATGCAGGTGTGTAGAATGAAGCATTGCCTCCTCATTTATTTTGATATTGCAATGTTGCGATAAGTTAGTAATTCACAAATTTGAAAACACACCACAGCAAAATAGTGGGTTGGGCCCTGCGTGAGAAAATGGATGTGTGTTGTGAATATATCACAAAAGCTGTAATTTCATGTGCTCCTTGAGGACCCCTAGAGGTGGCTGGCCCCCAAGTAGCCGCTTAGTTCGCTAATAGGGTGGGCCCATAAGCTTAGTAAATCATCAAAACTGCTTTTTAAGTAGTGCTCCTAAAATACCTAAACAAGCAAGGTGTGTTTGGGAGGAAATTCACTCAAGTTTGCTGCAGAAAGTGGGTCATTAATGTAGAACCTCATACATAAAACGCAGAGGATATGAAATAGAAGCATCTCTCTCCGGACTCCGGCGCTCATTTTATCTTGAATAGGGGATTTATATATACACCACTCTATTATGCAGAAGAAAAAAATGCATACATTGAATAATTTCATATCTGGCTATTTCAGTACATTTCTAGTGTGAAGGTCACGAGGAGTCTCCCATGTGGATCTTCCCAGAAGGCTAGGATGGAGATGGCTGATTCAGCATTATTGTCCCAGAAACTTTCTCTGAGCAAAGTTAGCAAGGTCTGTGATTCAGCCTGCAGAGCGACAAGAAGCTGATAAGAGAAAAAAAAATATTTCGTATCAGAAGCACTCAAACAACAGAATGACGGTAGCGACCATGATCAGATAGAAAGAAAACATCCCAGAGCTGTTGGCATGTCCCGAATCTCGTCTTCTATCAACAATGTAAAGACTAGAACTTTATTTCACTTCTGAGACTGTTATAGATCCACTCTACTGTAGCTGTTCAACAAAACGGGAATGAAGTTTTACAGGCAGAGGCTTCATTTCTGTTATTTCTGAAGTCTCAGTTGCAGTAGTACTTCATGACATAGGATGTGGCGCATGATCACCCACCATTTGATAAGGAGATCCAGCTAAGGCTTGAATATATGAAGTTTAATTCGATATTCTTGCAAGAAACATTAACAAAATATTTTGCCTATAAATGGGAATTGTTCAAATTCAAAAGACTTGCAAATTGGTGACCGATAGAGAATACAAATCTTGCAAAATGTGTTGTTGTTATGTCTTTGAAATACTTCCTGTTCTTACGATTACTTCTTATACAGTATATGTGATACATTCAAGGAATATCACACAAACAAGAGCATATCTGTTAAAGCACTAATTTTATTTTGCTGACAGTTCTGTAAACAAGATGTTGAGTACCTAACATTACAATTCAAATTTGACTAGTAGTATCTTTTAGGCTATCTAAACAGTACTTAAACCCCGCAGAGCATCCAGCTTTACATTTCACCAAGTTATGAACAAAGTTGAACAGCAATATCCAAAGCACTCTGTTATCTGATGATGTGTTCCAGCTTTTTTGTATTTCCCGCTTTCTGCACTGAAAACAATCAGTTAAATTAATATTGCAGTATGTATAATTGATTGCAAGTAGTAAAGTTATGTTTACTCAGCATACTTTATCTTTGTTGACCAATTTATGTTCATTAAACAAACATGTTTCTTTTCCTAATTAAAAATTCCCGACTCAAATATTTTTTTATTAATGTGACATACCATGTCCATTTACCCTCTCCAATTCAACAGAGCTTCAAGTTTAATTCAAGTTTTAAAATGTAACTTCCCACTACCTTAGCAAAGGCACTTCTCTTCTTAACAATAGTAATAACATAACTCAAAAATATTACAAACTCTTTTAAATCTCAAAGATAATGAACATTTAACACGTAAACAATACTTAATTAAGAAATGTATTAAAAAAAAATGTTATTAACTTGTTTCAATTAAGTACATTTCAGTGTGCCTTCTCCTCTCTGAGTCAAAGTTGGCTGCTAGCATTGCTTGATGGAACTAAAAAACTGTCGCTTAAGCTTTCAAAACACTTTCTTCACATCTATGCAAAGTCACACAAATCCACTCTGCTTCCCCTTTGCACAGCAAAGAATGAAACTAACTAAAATCTAATAGCACGCATGCATGGCTTGAAACTTTGAATCTTAAAAGCTATTTTCTTCTAGCAAAAGTCGGAAACAAACATAAGTCACAAGAATATTTTAAGACTCTATAATGAACCCCCAGTGCGGCTCCCGGTCACGGGAGGCCGCTTTTTACGACAGCAAAGTCTGTGCATTTGCTGTCGTCTGGTTAACCTTACATGCCCCCAATTTCATTTCAGATTAAACAGGCTCAATTTTGGTGGTCAGTGCCATTCTTCTATTTAATTTCCTCCCGAACAATGCGGTTCGGAAGGGAACGAGTGCCTTTCGGACGTAATCTGCTTCCCTAGTAAATCAGTTTATTACCGGAAACTATCAAAGAGCATAGGGCATGATGGGAAGGTAAGAAGCAGGACTAGAACGTTCCATCTGCGCTTACTCATTGCATTCCAGAAGTGAGAAAGGTTAATTATGAATTTTAATTATTCTTGTTTAGCACAGATGGCCTGCTAGCAAGGTATTCAGGCCATTAGGATTTGTTTTGTTTATTTATAATCTAATGTAAAGCCAGATAAATGCATTGTCCAAACAAACATGTTGCCTTTGTGTCCGGCCATCACTTGACCAACAGTCTCATAAGTGAATGTGTGGTTTGCACATTTCGTGGTATTTGGGTGTCCTTTATGATATGATCTTTATAATTAAAACATGACTCTCTCACTTAGAGTTACGGATGACCTTTCTTCTTGTCTCATGCCATTACGAGGCATTTTTAAAAGACACTTCTTGGTTCAAGAATGTGAAAGCGATTATTAAATGTTCAGCACAAATGTTAGGGGTGCTTCCTATCGAGAAGCTATGGAGAATTCTGTGGTTGGTAGGGCATAACTATATTGTGGCTAACTGTACTGGCTGAATCCAAAACAACCCAACCCCACTTCTCTATGATATTCCAATTCTGGGCATTTCATGCAAATGTCAACCTAACCATGAAAAAAGAAAGCTTTCCCCAAAGGTTTTTACTATTCTGGTAGCACAAATGTCAACATTTGGTGGTTCAAATACTCATGTGAGGTCATTTTAGTGCATGATTTTCAATATTTAGGTAAGTGCTGGATCGGTACATTTTCCTCATGAATGGACACATTAAAAAAATAATAAAGTATCTATTTTATGTTCTAATCCATACCAAGCCATCTCTTCCCCATTTGCTGGGTGTTATTTCCGTTTTTATCACATCCAAAACAGGTATATTTCCATTTTTTTAAATAGAAAACTTGTGCATAGACTGAGATTAACCAGGGTTTTGTTAAATATTCAAATGGGATAGTGCATTTTGACAAAAACTTTTCTGACTGTTTACATGTCAGATCCATAACGCAAAATGTTACATACATAACGCTGGAATTGCCCTCCTTACATTTGCTTTTTTTGGCCACATTTTTTATGAGACGACATAATTTGTAGGACTTATGTGAACCAAAATGCACAAACCAGAAGTGATAATAGACAAACAAATGGGGAAGAGATGGCTCTTTATAGACCCCTAAATTGTTTTTTATTAATTTTCATGCGCCCAATTATGAGGAATATGTTTAGTAATGGATGTGACAATTCCGCTATGGATGTGGTAATTCACCAACCTGAACAAAATGCACATTGACATCATTACTGTAAAAATCTGATTATGTTACCTAACGGTTGACATTTGCAGGCAATTCCCTGATACAAACTCTGCAGTTATGTACTAGATTTTGAAGCTCAAGGTTTGGAATTTGAACAAACCCCTGAGCAATAACAATAGTGATGCTTGCCATAGCATGACACAAATAATACATTATCATTTCTTAGCATTTCTATACATATCTGCGTAAAAAAATTAACTGTGAGCATACAGGCTAGATTCATATAGAAGAAGTTAGCTTGTCAGAATGCATCATACAGAGGAGGATTGAGATGCCAGAGCAAATGTGTTAACTCATTTATATGTGGCTTCAGGGGAGTTGTGACATTAACTGCACAACACAGAGGTATGATACAGTTTGTGTGTGTGCACACTACTGTTTGATTATATGCTATCCAAAAGATAAGCAGCAGCAAATGTTTAGATTGAGTTCATGGCTTTGCCTCCAGCTTGAAACCGTAACCTATTTAGTGGTTTCATCGAGCCTCGAAAACACTGTAGCTTCCATCGATAAAGAAACTCTGGGGTGTCCATAATGAGGCGAATGCCTGTAGGACTGCCAGCAAACATAAGCGGTTGAGTTTCAAGTTGACCCTGCGGAGTTCTGCAGAATAGTCATGTGTCGAGCTAACTTTTGAAAACGCGGATGCGTCAGCCATCCACTTAACTGTCACTAGGTGTGGTGGAGTTAGATGATCTGCGAAAACTGCCATTTTAAAACCGAGTCTTTAAGGAGCCAGAGATCCTCACTGTCTCTCTCTGTCTTATAAGAGGATGACAAATGGTGGGTGTGAGATTTGAAGTGCAGGGTAAGAACTTGACTGAGATGGTGAGTTTGAATTCCAAGAGGGACAGAATGATGGAAATAAGAGAGGGAGGGATAAAAGAGAGCGAGACGAACAGAGATGACTCCAGGTTGAAAGGTGAAGCTTGAGAAAGGATTGGATAAAGGAGAAAGTGAGTCAGAGAATTTAAATGAGTGTGTATACAAGTGGGGAGAAATTGAGGGGTAGCAAGAACAGAGGGGGAAAAGAGGAGGGTACGGGTTAGAGGATAGCAGAAGGCAAGAGGAATGACATGAAGCAAGAGGCAGCGTAAGCACTCTTTTACTTCACAAGAGTGTGTGAAAGGAATTTCTTGAAGAGGGAATTCCTAAAACAAACTTCTTTCATGGAGTTCGCAAAGCTATTCACAACTGCTTGTGTATAGGATTATTCAGACCCTAGTGCCGGTTTGATGTGCATTGTAGGATTTTGGTCATGAGTTAAACCAATTAGCCTCAAGAAATGTATTTATTTTGTTGAATAAATTAAATGTACATTCTTATAGTGACATGCCCACTTCTGACCTTTGTGAAAAATCTTCTTCTGATGAAGTTTTGACAGTTTTACAAAAATTTTTGCCTGGTGTGTGACTGAGTCTGTGATGGCTGCAGGATCAAAATGATCTTGTGTTCGGATGAATGATCGATGTATTACTTTGTATTACTCTTTGCCCTCATTGCAAATGTTCTCATGTCATTTTTAATGATCACTTGTGTAATTGCTGTGTAAGGTCACCTACAGAGACCCCTCACTCCACCTCGGACCCCTGCTTATATATTTTTTAAAAATATGCACGTATTACAGGTTGCACTGAAAAATATAATGTAACTGCTTTCATGAGGCTGGTATCTTTTTTGTATTTGTTGAAGTTACTTCATGTAGCCACAGGACACCATAGATTAAACAAATGATTTACATAGTGTGGTTTTAGCCGAAAAACTAAAACGTGTCGCTTTAAGAGATTTTATATCTGAAAAAAGCACTTTTTCTAAATTCCTACATTTTCAGAAGGTCTTTATTTTTGTTATATTGATTGAATAAAGATTTAGTGTAGAGCACTTTACAGACATCTCTTTAACTAAATAAATTTACCGGGAGGTAAATTCTCCAAGTATTAATGAGGATTAGCACAGCAAGTTCCAATATTAAGCCACCAGGCTGCTAAACATTCATTAGCATTGTCTCAAGAGAATGAAACCTGTCTGTTTTTCTTGCAGAGGAACATCTTTGAGGGACTCCTTCTGCATGATTTAACTCATTTTGGCAGGTTTTTTATAAATAGAGACTAATCCAAGTGAATTGTTAATAAACCATCTTTAGCCAAACTAACTAGAAAAGCTAAAACCTTAGCAAGCAAAAATATCCTCATACTGTAATCCTTACAAATCTTGCTGATACTGTCAACATTGGGAGCAAATATTCCCAATTATATTAACATTGGATACTTTGGCTTCTTTCTTCGTGGATTAAAATTGTTCCTACGAGGCCATGTTGTCCTCAGGGGACACAGCACAGATCTGCAGCTCAGTTGGAAACAACTTTTTCACTGACTAATCTAAAGAGTTTACTTAAGGCTTGTGAGAACACATTGTTATTTCTCTTTTTTTTCCGGGTACAGAAATTACATATTGCTGAATACATGAATGTAAATATCTTATGATAATTTTATCGAAGATGAAATGGCATACTACTTGTTCTTAAAGATATGGATTAAAATGAGGGCTCTGCATCTTATCCAGCTGAATTTTTTAAGAAAAAGGAAAAAATCCTTGAAGCTGTGCTCACGATCACAATAATGCACTTTTGTGTAATTGGGTCAATAAAAGAATTTGTAATTACATGGGGAACTAAGGTGCAAAGCACAGTACATCTTTTTCAAATTTTTGCTTTGAAAGTCTTTATTTTCTGATTTTTGTATCTAGAAGAATATATATGCAGTAACTATTATATCAGTCATGTCGGGTCTTTATGATGTTCGCTCAAATTTACATGATTCTCTAAAAGCTTCTGTCTTTCACAGATCCTGTTACAGACATACAGCAGGGTAATTGCTAGACTTTAAGCTTTATGGCCACATATAGCCTTTTTTCGAAAAGCACTCCGAATCGAAATTTGTCCGTTTCGGTCTACTGTAGGAAAACAGTTTTCCCCCTTCAAAAACATGGTTATTTATGTCATATTGCTTTTCTATCAATAGATATTCCACTGGCCCTTTCAAGTCTGACTGTTTCACAAGTACAAGCATGAATTGGGTTAGTACCTGGCATATAGATACTTTTTTTCTGTAATTATCAGTGTAAATGAAAACACTTCCAAATATAGTCAATTTTTTAAGCTTGCGGTCTATTTAGAGTCCATAAAATTACATTTTTCAAGGCTCTGCCCTACAATCATACTCCTTTAAACAGACATCTTCAGACATCTTATGCCACAATATGTATTTTTTAACTTGTCCAATTTGCACCATGAGACCCATGCATAATGTGCATAATGTTTTAAATGCAAGGACATGTTCTGTGAAAAGGCCCCCAAGAAACGTTTTGAATTGGGGTCAGGTGAACCCGTAACTATTAACCAGCCTAATTATACAGGGCTTCCTGTAGACGAATTAATCAGCCACTGTTGTCATGGCAACTCACCAACTAGCTGATCTTGAAAAGATGCAGTTTAGCACATAAAAACCTAAGCCCATTATTACAGAATGAAAGTGCGTATTGTGTCCTGTCTTGGTCACCAATAAATTAATTTATCCATTAATTTAACTTCATTTATCCAATGTTTGACCGGACCGTGTCACACCACTAAGTCAATTCAAAGTTGCATGTGTCTCATCATCTAACTGTTTAAGGAACAATACAACACAATACAATTTATGGTTTTGCAAACAACATTCAGGTACTCTGTAGTAGTGTTGTCAAAAATATCGATATTTCGATAAGTATCGATACTGAAATATCTGAACGGTACCAATACTAGTTTCCCGAAGTATCGATACTACGATCCTAGCCAAGCTGTCACTTTCACTTATCTCCAAAAGCGCGTTGACAAACACCACACGTGACCGCAGTGCCTGTCACGTGTCTCGTCTCATTATCTCTGGTTAAATAGCAAAAGTGAAGAATATAAATATGGCGTGTGCGGAGCCTCCGCAACCGGCTTTGGTTGATAAAGAACACAGCAGGAGTGCTATCTGGAAATATTTTGGTTATGAAGCAAATGAACATGGAAAGCCGAAGGACATAAACAAGCCAATATGCAAGAGTTGCTAAAGAGCAGTGCTAACAAAAGGCGCTAACACCTCTAATATAGCAATATGAGTGTTGTCTCGTTTTTTCACCGTAGTTCTTAAAGTTAAAATAATCCGACTGAGGAATCTTTAGCTGTGAATCTTTAAATACTTTAACTGTGGTCAAATGTAAATTAACTTGTGCTTATTAACTTAATTCAAAAAATGATTACGTGTGTGGATCGGTGATATTTGAATCCGGCATTAAAATATGTTCATCAAATAATGTTATGTATTGACCAGCATTTATGAACGATGAGCAATGCATTTACTACAGTATATTTTAATCTTTGATGACACTATGTAATAAAATACAACGGATCATGTTTGATCTGGTCCAATGAAAAAAAATATTAACAGATAGAACTTTGGATTTGAATTAGTACATGTATTAGTAAATGTTAGTTTAAATTAACTTTTAACTAAGATTAATACATGTTTTGGAAGTATTTTTCATTGTTTATTCATGTTAACAAATATCTATTACCAATTACTTAAGTTCTGAGAATAGCTACAAAGTTCAGTTCATTTTAAAAGTGCGGTCAAAAAAAAAAATATGTTTATTAAAGTTTGACATTCTCTTGTAGCACCAAAAAGAAGATGAGACTCACACATTATGAAGAATTATAATGCATTTTACCCTTTAATAACTCTTTATAATACATTATATATGTTATATTTATCTTTAAATTATAATAAAAAAAAAAAATTACCCCCTTAATGTTGTGGCAGTTTTTTTCTCTGTGGTATCGAAAATGGTATCGAGTATCGATATTTTTCAAGGTATCGTGTCGAAGTTAGAAATTCCAGTATCGTGACAACACTACTCTGTAGTTCTGGGTTCTTCCCATGACCATGGCATGGCCAAATGCCACATTCATTTAATGCTGCTCATGTGAATCCCCATGGACATGAATGTTCCAGAGGTTGCCTAACTCTGCCTTTGCCTGTTTTATCATTCATTCGGCAGGTCTTTATTTATATATTCTCTTTCTCGTGTGATAAATGGCACAAGGAATTTAATTAGAGCTATGGGAGAAGATGGAGGTCTGATGAATCTGATACTGTGTGGCTCTCACACACAAATCAAAGGTGAAAGTGTTCATGCGCGTTGGGACAGCAGAGAAGGGAGATGTCATTACCGCAAATGGTGTGATGTGTCTGTCAGGTGCGGCGGAATTAACTCACTCATTCTCATCTAAACAGCTATGTGAGACACCGGGACGCAGGCAGGTCATTTGTGGACATGACAGGAACCTGAGCAGAAAATAATTCTTGTTCTCTTGTTATTCACAAGAGTCTGAGCCAGACGATTTACTGTAATTACTTTTTTTAAAAGTACATCTGAAAATATTTTTACTCTAAAATACTGTTTAATGCATTCAGAGAAGATTATTGAGTTTAAGTTTTATTTCCAGAGTTGGGGCGCAGGTGCCAAACAACAGCTGGATTCTGGAGAGGTTATCACAATTTGCCTAGTATATGAATATGTCCAATTTGTGGAAAGAGAGCTAAAATTACAGTATAAGGATGGTTATGTATTTTTGGAAGCAGTTACGATGACATTAAAGTATTACGCACATAAGCAGGAATAAAAGGCTTACAAAATTCTCACCTAAATTATGCACTCATCTTTTTGGTGTGACATCTGGTCACTATGAACAGTCACTGACACTCAAAACACAGAACACTCCAGTTGAATTATTTGTTGTTGTGGTTGTTTACACAGACAATCCTATTCCACTGCTTACATCATATGGATAATGATATAAATGATTCAAAAGCCACTATACACATGCTTTTGTTATTTGTTTTGTTTGCAACAGCCAACTGGAATAATAATAACTGTCACCGTCACTAGCTAATGCAGAAACATCATATGAAACTATTGAACCACTTGAGCTCTATCGCCGCTATGTTGATGTGAACTTGAGAAATCTTAGAAAGTTTGTATTTTTTTATGAATTTACTTTCATCTTAAGTCATCTGCAACAGCAGCACCAGTGTAAGCAGATCTAATATGACTGAACTTACTGACTGAATTTAAAGTATAGCGTACACACATCGTGCCTTTGGACAACAGATACGACTTTCCCTATACACACTTCGCCAAGGACATGGGAACTATATTTCATCCGTGGGTATGAATCAACATGTATGCTAAAGCCTCTTCAAATGAATGGTACAGCACAAAACCACTGACATAAATGTGACAGTCGGGAGAAATTAGTTGTTTTTCTCCTCATTTATTAAACAGGTCTCAGTCCTGCAACATAACGGGAAGCTTGATTCTTTATGCATTCACATTATCTACACATCTTTCCCACCGACATCCCAGAGGATTCCCCAGACAAAAACAAGTCTGGTGGAATCAAAACGTGGCAGTCTTTAATTAAATGATATTTATTTCAGACTCCCAAACCTGGTGTGCAAATCTTGCTGCAAAGTATGTGAGGGCTTGCTTTAAATTAAGGACTACCATTGTTACACAGACAAACCTGCGGCTGCATCTCACCATTTATTTACTGGTCCCTTGGAATTTTGCACGAAGACACAGTAATACACACATATAAAATATAAGTTCCTAAATGGCTCTTTATCAGGCTGTGTTTTCCCATAAAGAGCCCATAACATCAACAGAACCTTCCAATAGCACAACATATTATTTTAAGTTTCTTTAGACCATAAATGTAAGGGGAGAAACATTATTTTCACTGACAAGGTTTGGAGGAACCACATAGAACACACTTAATATTCGAAGCAAATATGTTTGATGTGTTTATTGTGTGTGTTATTGTTTAAGTAATGCAAATCCTTGTTTATTAAGACAAGAGAAGATTCTTTCATGCTCATTGGGAGATTTTTTAAGCTGAAACTGGTCCACAGCACTGAAGTGAAGCAGCGCTCTGAAATCTAATTAATATAACAGATTGTTTTACCAGTCCACAGACTGTGACAATCTGGGATTCTCAAGCAGTAACACTAACAACAACGACAACAAATATATACTCAGCCTGATATATGGGATCATTCATAATCTTTTTCTCCAAAGAAACAATAGTTGTTAATTTACTTTGTAGCTCCAAAGTGGCAAAGACTTTACTTGGCTTGAGGCATCTTTTGGTCAAATGTTATGTTCCCACTCCATCTGTCTACTGGTTTCATCTCAACGTAATGAAATCATCTCACATTAGTTCTGTTTAGTCTAACACTCCACATATTTTGACATGGATGGTGATTAGAGTTGAAGTACTCTGTTGTGGTTCCCTCTGAACTCTCTTTAGCATCTAGAACAAAAGGTCACAATTATGGCATGATGTTCTCCTGTCCGCTGACTGATGATAAATGAGACTGGTATTATAAGGAAGATCCCCACCTTCGGGGAAAGATAGCAAAAGGTCAAACGGCTGTCAGGTGGTATGCTGGTGACGGTGTTGATAGGTGAACACCATTAATTATGAGGAGAATATGTTAAACGGGAGATATGTTAAAAAAAAGGACCGCTGAGGAACTATGAGCTCTTTTTGAATATGAAGTCACTGTGCTTCAAAGTGACTCTGTACTGTACAGAACCACGGTGACATTTTTACAAAGTGTGCATCACGGTGTGCACAGATTCCACTAGTCTCGTGAATGGACCATTTTCAGAGTTACCGGGGGATCCAGTTGGGGTCAGTGCTCTTAAACACTGTCCGGTTGAAATGGCTAGAGTAAACTAGCTGGACTTTTGTTGGGCTGTATTCAAACATCAAAGCTGAAATAGATAATGACACCATTAGTCTTTGTACCTCAGATCACTCTAGGTCTTTCTCGAATACACTTTTACACACCCACACACGCACATGTTTTGATTGGACCGCTCTCACAGAATGGTTCTAATCATGGCAAATGTTTGAAATGGAAATTGATTCTGTGCTATTTATGCACTATTTCAGAGTCTTTCTGCACGGACACCCTCTCAAAAAGACATCATCTGAATTCAGTTCTGCCTTTTTTAACTAAACGTCATGTTATTTTCATTTATGTGTTTGTTTTATTATGGCATTTATAGACTGAGTTGAACTGTTGGAAAAGTTGACAGTAAATAATTTGGTCCTCATTGTCTTTGGACACAAAACCAGTGAGACATTTCCCCCAAAAATCTTTGTGTTCAATAGATGAAAGAGTCATACAGGTTTTGATGAGCGTGAATAAATAATTGTATTTTTTATTTGAGGTGATATACTTATATATAAGTATTTTTTTACCAATGTCATCTTATGTGTATTAAATCAATAATCACGGTTATCAATATTATATTTATTGTCAATACTGGTATATTGTAACACAATAATATAGGTTAAACATTCTATCCATAATGTCTCTCGTGAAACCACTTATTTATTTTGTAGCTTTCACTCTGTCACTGAAAATAAAAATGTACCTCCTGGGAATGGTCTTCCATGCATAAGACTCATTGTACCATAATTAATGTATTAATGGTATAATCTGATTTCAAAATTACCCCTTTTTGGAGACTAATTCCTACTGTAATGATGACGAGCAGTCACAAAACAGTTATTGGGCTTTCAATAAACCCTGGCCTTGCCTGTTTTTGCTTAATTGTTGTTGCCTTAACCCTTTTAGCTTAGTTAAAATTATCCAATCTGTAAAGATCTCTTGTGCAATAACACAAGATCTCTAACATTCATATATAAGCTACTGAATATAATGTAAACATCAGATATTCCCTTTGTGGTTTTACCAGACGAAATCTACATGTGGTTAAGCATAATAGGCTGTATTGGCCAGTTGTATTATTCAGCCGTATCCACAGGAACAGGACATCTGTAGAAATCCCTGAATTATACAATAGTACTTATTGTTTCTAGGCCATGTTTGTGTTTCTCTCACCATGTTCAAGGTTCGGCCTGCCAGTCTCTACAGTGACAGATGCTCATAATTCTGTTCAAAGGAACTTAAAGCTGACTCTGACCTCCATCTAAGTCACATTAAAGTTGGCTGAACTCAAGTCAAGCTTTATTTATAAAGCACTTTTAAGAACAACAAATGTCTGCCAAAGTTCTAGACAAGTATAAGCAATAGAATGTAAGAAAATCAAAAAGACGAATGATTAAAAAAAGTTGTAAGTAGGTTAAGATAAGAGTAAAATAGAATAAAATAAAATGAAAACGCCAGGCTATAAAAATAGGTTTTTATTATTTGTAGGCCATGGTAATGGGATTACTTGAATACTGAATACTGCTCACAATAATAAAAGGGCTACGAATTATGAACGTTATAAGCTGTATTGTAAGGCGATGTGTGAGTGGCAAAAATCAGAGCTTCTTTAAATAGTACCTAATAGAATTGCTGTTAGGAAAAAGGGGATGGTAAAGCTAATGGATGCTGGCCCACCACAATTTGCGGTATTTTCTGTAATTTTAAGTTTCTTGACTGTATTCAAAAATGTACCTGAGAAATCAATGCAAACATTTTTTACATTATACATGGAAAAACGTTACAATTATTTTTTTCAGTTTAGATAAATTAATTAGTAATTCAGTATGTTGAAGAAAATGTGTATATACAAATATAATTTGTATTATAGTAAAATGTGTTAATGAAATACTTTCTTTTCAAAGAAACACAAGTTGAGCAAAATTTTACACATTTTTTCTTTTTCTTTGTTTTCCCACAGGAGTACCAGATTGATATAATTTTTGCCCAGACGTGGACAGATAGCCGCCTCAGATACAACAGCACTATGAAAATATTGACTTTGAACAGTAATATGGTTGGACTCATTTGGCTACCTGATACAATCTTCAGAAATTCCAAGAGCGCTGATTCACATTGGATTACAACACCCAATCAGCTACTTAGAATATGGAATGATGGAAAAATACTTTACACTCTAAGGTAAGCCTGTCCAAGTCATTATATATCAAAGCAAAACAGCCTGAAGAAGCTGAAAAAGAATAGGAACAAAATATTATGTATGTATATGGTTGAGTGTTTTTTGTGTCCTTTAAACTAAACAGGTTTTACAAGTTCTGTTGTTTTCTGAAATAAAAGTTGTGTGGTTGGCAGTACATGTGGCTAGAAGTATAGCTTCCTGTTTGTATAACCAGTCGACCTTGGCCATTCTGTTGAACTAAAAATGTATTATGTTCATTATATCCCTATATTTATATTTCATTCACCCTGACAAGGCCAAAAAAACAGAAGAACATCTCCAAAACCCACCAGCTTTGACAAGGGCATAGCTGGACTGTAAAAAAGGTGCAAGAATACTGGACAGTAATACATAATTATAATACAGGATTGTGTTCATAAAATGGGTAGTGTTAATGATCTCATTTCAGGTTTTTGAACTTCTGAAACCCTTTGTCAGAAGAAATCATCTGACATGAATTTGCATCCACAGTTGCAAATTCAAAAGTACTTAGGTGGGGTAAAAAGCCAAAAAAAGTCAGCAGTCACTGTAAAAAAATATTAGATTCAAATACTTTTTAAAGCAGAAAGAACAAATAAGGTTTTGAGAAATGTTTTCCATTATGCAGCTGCGGAAAATTAATATATCACTCTAGAATTTTTTCAGTTTTTACAGAATTTACTAGGTATTTGTTAATCAGACGAGTTGCTTATTTTAAACATTCAATTTTAATGTCCGGTATATGCAACAAATTTTACATGTTAGTTCCCATTATATAATTGTTTATTGTCTATTTTTTTTAGTCAGTTCATTGTGCATTTGCATTGTAAATGTAAAATATGTTACTGAGATATTATGAAATAGAGGTATTGTATGGTTTGCAATTGTTAAAATTATAGGGGTTATCAAAGTTTCTCTAATTTATAAATAAAATAAGTTCACAAGTGACTACGAACCAACTTTTGTTCCCAACCTAGCTAGCTCCTACTGGGTATTACTGAAGTTTTATTTACTCTAAGTCTTCCATTGTCATGAGCCCCATCCGAGTTTGAGCTCTGCTTAGAGACAGAGTCTCTGGTGCGGTGTGACTCTACTGTCTGTGATGCTGAGAGGTGATGACGCCCGATCATATCCAACTGGCCCCGTTTGGTCCAGTGCTTGGTGTTCGTGACAGATTTATTCAATAAGAATCTAGACAAGGTTTGGTCAAATTTAGGCCAGGAAGCTGTAGAAATGGATGTGATGTCTTTTATTATTTATCAGTCTTCTGCAAATGGGTCCGTAAACAAATCACTGAATATGCTGCATGGGCCAAACGACAGTGCTCTAGTTAATATTTTATGGGGTAAACCACTGTGAACAAACTACAGAACTAGATCTTTTACTTGCGATGTCTTGACTTTTGATAAAACAAAATACTTTTGACCTGATTTAAGAACAAACCCCAACACTTGTCAAAAGAAAACGAAACACATGTGCCAGGGAAACATATTTTTTTTTAATTGTTTTACTGCAAGAAACACCACTGTTGACATTACGAGTAACAGCAGATGTAATATAAATAACAGGACAGGCTTCTGGCCCTTCTCGTCTTAATACAGTATGTATCATTAAAGTAGACTGGAATTCACATTGGAAACATTCGCCTGCTCATAGCAAACTAACCTAATTGAGTATGCAAAGCAATTGGTTTCCACATTCTCCTCAGCCATGGGTGCCCACTTTCTCTCTCAGACCCTAGGGAAATTATCACAACTTGTCCCAGTCCTTAACCAATAGAGTTTAAGCTGCTAAAAAACTTTCTCTCTTGTTTTACTTATTTTCTTGTTTTAATTGTACTGTCAAGCTAAATGTGAAATATATGGGTTTATAATCGTACTTATCTACCATTGTCTGTTTTAAAGTCTGAATGTTGTGCTGCAGTTTTCCAAATATAGTCTGATGAGTGGGTGTCCACTGAAGTTGAATCTGCCCTAGTTATTCAAATCAGGGCATTCAAACACACACTGCCGAGTAACTTGTCATGTCCGTTTTAAGCTATCCCATCAGAAAGGCTCACCTCAATGAGAACAATGGTTTGAGCAGGCAAGACCTTGTCTGGTTTGGAAGCATCATGTTTTAAAGACAATGTGTTCATAGAAATGTGCTAAAAAGTGGGTATAATGCTAACTAACAAAGCATATTATGGCCTTAGGAAGTGATTTAGTGACTTTTTGTTCTTAATTAATTTTTAAGTAAATTATTGGTGAGATCAAGATGATTTTATGGGTGTTGTTATATGTAAGGTTTTTTTCCACAGCTGCCCTAAACATACAGTATTTTTTACGTTTCAAAAATGGTTAATCCACCAATATGAGTAAACTCTGTAGTCAAAGTATTTGTAATGCTAAAATATAATAATTGTTTTTAATCCAATAATTTTCATTTGCTGTTTTAAAAAAAGGCAGAACAAATAGTAAAGCACTTTATTTGTTTTTTATTCATTTACATTTACATTTATGTATTTGGCAGACGCTTTTATCCAAAGCGACTTATATTGCATCGTCCTATACATTTGTATCTATGCATGTGCAATCCCCTGGGATTTAGCCCACAACCTTGCGTTGTCAACGCAATGCTCTTACCACTGAGCTTCAGGAAAACTGATCAACTATTCAGATGATCAATTACAGACAATGTTAAAAAGACAGTGTAAGTACACACAGTAGCCAGTTAAAATACAAGATGTTATCAGGCCCATACAAAATAATATTTTTTGTTATTTGTGAACAAAGAGACTTTAGTTCTTGCAGTTTTTTATTTGCCGAATAAAATATTAGTTTGTTCTCTTATTTTGACAGGTGGTCCAGTTAATTTGTGAACCACTGTGCCTCGTAATGTCACAAATGAACAATCAGAATAATGCATTACAGGGCGGTTTAATAATATTAGTTTTAAGTATTTAAGTAACAGAAGTTTTAACAATGATAGTAAAACGGTAGGTTTCTATAAAATGATGTAGTGTGTTAACCACACTTCTGCAGGAAGATGTACCAAAATAAATATGTTTATACATTCCAAGAGATACATTTAACACTATTACAAGAAGGGCTGTCAAACAAATAATCGCAATTTATCACATTTATATATAAACATTTATTAATTTTAATATTTTTCTTAAATATGTACATGTATGTGTTTATGAATACAAAATGAATATGTACAGTACACAGCCATTTATTATGTTAACACAAACTTTTGGATGTGATTAATCACAATTAATTGTTTGACAGCCCTAATCACAAATA
The DNA here is from genome assembly GCA_008369825.1 of Triplophysa tibetana. NCBI lineage: Eukaryota > Metazoa > Chordata > Actinopteri > Cypriniformes > Nemacheilidae > Triplophysa > Triplophysa tibetana. Next base: position 11,745,154 of record CM017905.1, on the reverse strand, counting down.
ATTTCTTGCAATTTTGAGAAAACCTTTTTCTATTTTATTCAATTTTTCATCTATGTTAGTAAAACATAACATTACATTGATAAAATTTTATCAGCAGAATATTCAACGACAATACATCACAATAATTCAACATTTTCGATACAGAAGTAAATTTGCATTCAAACACATGATAAATACAAACTGACACTGCACCTCTGGATCAATCGTGTGGTTACAGTTCTGTCCACTGGCCTGAAACCTCCCCAAACTTTTTACAGTAGCTATTAGGCTTTCCCTATTGCTGAATGTTGCTCTGATGTTTTGTTTTTTACATAGTAGTTGCCTCCATGTTAACAAATCTTGAGTCCAATGTTAAATATACTTTTAGATTCAGCCACTAATGAAGATTACATTTAAAACCACAACACAACACTAGATAACCCAAGACCAAAAGGGATTCTGAGGGATTCAGAGAAGTATTTTTAGTACTTGGATAATGTAACTCTCTCATACCTTGTGAACGGGCTTCAGGTTTCTCTCAGTTCTCTGAACAGACGAGCTGTTCTGAGCATTTATTTAGACCTGAGGAAATTTTACAGGCCAGTGGAGAGACTAACATCATGCCGTCTCCATTACTCCATGAATATGTCCTTGGCAACGGGAGAAACAGTGCAGATGCTAAGGGGTGAAATCTGCGAATAGAGCCATCGTGGAACAAAGGCTAACTGGGTCCTCCCATATGAAGCTCTGTTCATGATCGATATTCAGTGAAGCCGCAGGGATACGCTGGTGGTATTTAACAGCCATGAAAAGGGATATGGCTGGGGCTACAAAATGTCACTCTCTATTCTAATTGTACACATAGGGGCTTTGAGGTAAACAGTGATTGAATTTTCATTACAGTATGTGGGTTGTATGAGCATTAACATGCAGAAGGTGGCACAGGTCCAGGTATAAGTTCAAAAATGGAGTCAAAGTCATAGTTCATGTGGAATAAGGTTCAGGCAAAACTCTAATGATGAAAGAAATGAGAAAATTGATATCAGCGATAAATATTTATTACTGCATATTGAAGTTTTTTATTTTCTGTTTATGGTTGTAACTGTCAGTGCCTACAGCTTCATACAGCATACAAGCTGACGGTTTCTCGATAATACAGCACCTGTTTAAAACTAAGCTTATATATTGTTCTTGATATTTTCATTGTGGTGATTTAAAGGGATCGTTGTTCCAAACCTGTATACATTTCTTTGTTTGGTTGAACAATGAGAAAGAGTTTTGGATGAATGCTTTTAACAAAACAGTTATTGTGCCCCAGAACTGTTTCAGAGCTTCAGAAATTGCGCTCTTTCTGACGTAAGTAGTCGTTCTTATTGTAATATTTCCACCCCTTGTTCTGAATATGTCCGTCCATTGCGCCACCGCCATTGTTGTTTTCACATGTGTGAAGTTCCAACACCATGGCAAAAGTAGCAAAGCTTACGAACTGTTGTGCTGTTGGCTGCACAGAACAATGTTCCCACTTACGGGAGACAAGAGAGCGATGGATTTATTTAGTTTTCAATGGAAATCATCCACACTAGACGATGCAAAGCTGCAAATAAATACATTGTAAGTACCGGTATTTTTATGTAAAACCCCAGGGACCTGCGGCAACATAAAAGTAGATAAAACGTCACTGTGACACGTTTGTCCGTTCACTATTAGAAAGCAATGTGTGTGGCTTGTAAACATGCGACAGGATTGTTCTGTGTAACGTTAATTTGATTTAGAGAAATAGCGATGCGTTTGTCTTGAGTGTCTTCACTTCAGAAAACTGTGTGATTGGTTTGTAAACACACGAAGCGGTTCTCTCTCCCAACAGGGACCGGAAGGGCTTCGAGAATGGCCCCGGGGGAAACAGGTGTGCTTTTCAAAAACAATGTGTTTGGTGTTCAAAGACAAGAACTTGTTTCTCGTTTGCTTTATAGGACCATACTTGGCACATTTTCTGCTGAAAAGGGGGTGGAGACTAGCAGCTCTCTTCAATTTAAAGAGACACACATACCAAAACAGCGCGTTTCTCTTCACATCCAAAAGTGGGCATGTAGCGCATGGTATATTATAAGATCTGAGGTGTTTTTTAAGCTAAAACTTCACAAACACAATCTGGGGACACCAGAGACTAATTTAACATCTAGTGAAACCATTCGAACAACCTCTCCTTTAATACAATACATATTTCACTGAAGGCCAAAAGATAGCCTTTAGATCAACAACTGATGGCAAATGCTCCACGGATGTAAAATTTTTAAAAGACATTTGAATTGGATTTTTGTAATGTTCATGTTCATGTGAATGATTTTAACAGTTCAATGGTCATACTGTCTTATTTTTCAGTGAATCTTATATATTATATTGCTGTTCTTTATAACACCAATGTACTCGAATTTGACGAGCCACTTTTTGACACAAATCTACAAATGAGATGGCAAGAGTGGATTAATATTTCAGTGTTATATTAACAGTATTCTCCTAGGTTAATAAGCACTCCGTACCCACAGATGTTATTCATTTTAAAGAAAATACATTTATTTTAAATCCTGAACTATTGTATGAATCGGCAACACAGACCGTCACTGTTTTGTCACTAAGAATTGAAAAGAAAATTAAACATGTTTCCATGTTAACATCTGTCAAACAAATCTGTCTTTCTTCGCCTCTTCTCACCTCATGTATCATCTTGAAAATCAAAAGTGAAAAGGTGAAGTTGAGTGTGATATAAAATGTGACCGTGTTGCATTTCTGAAATCATATTAAAGATCGCACTTATTATTTTGTTGACTGTATTGTTGTCACGGATCCACCAAGCACAGCAGCCACAACAACACAGAGATCACTTTCACCTGAATTCTAATTAGTGGCACCTGCACCTCATCATAATCACATCATCAAGCACTAGTTAAAAGTATCACTCATCACATCATGATAACACATCATTGTCTGGTCTAGCACGTTAGCTACAGACTACGCTTACCAGCGAAGCTGCTTTATTACTATTCCCGTACTCTTCAAGTTCTCCTAGTCCTCCAAGTCGTCTGTTCATCCAAACAGATTATCTTCATCATCACAGATACTACTTACCTGGACCAGCAATCGTGAATTATACTCACCTGCACATCCTGCAGTTCCACGTCTGCCATCCACGATCTCACATATCTTTGAGGACAGTATTGACAGTTTTTCTCCTCACTCTGTGTTTCTGCCAGAATGTGTCAATTAACATCTCGTTTGTTAAAAGTAACATTCTTGTCGGAGTGGTATCGTAACAATTGTGAGGTAGTTGGGTTAAAGAGCAGATATATAACAAATAAAAATGTAACCTTTTTTTATTTTTTCTCGAAAATAGTACTGGTAAAAGCAGCCCCATCTCATGGCAATTTGTAACTATTTAAAAAGGTTGCAAATTTGTATGAATTCATAACACAATATCATTCATATGGTAGACAGATCTGCTTTTGCACCAGTGACTTACCATGTCTACACCGGACACTGCGTGATGCGACGTGACAAAAGACAATAAAACGCATTAAAACCCATCATAATTTCAGAATTTGTCCACACTGGATGCGGCGTGACACGACAGTCCCATCAGAACAAGTGGTCTGTCGTGTCCGTTGTAGACGCAGTGTTAGGTTTGAGTTGGGCTTTGAATTAATTTTGTACAAATTAGCCACATCGTAAAACAGTCACGATTAGCCATATAATCAGACTGGTAAAATATTATGTAATTTAAACCAAATCGGTATAGACATGCTACTATTACTGGCGGGTAGGAACTTTCACGGCACTTTGAGACGGGTTACACACATGCACGGCAGTGGACAGCCGTTTCTTTTTACGGCAAACAACATGGCTTCAAGCAAGAAAGCAAATTTTTGGTCCGAACGGGAAACAAGAAAGATGACAACACTTCAAGAAGATAAATTAAACACAAAAACTGTATGTGGTACCATGATGACTGTTTGTTGATACAATAAATTATGGAGGAAACGTCGAACTGCGCCGCTTAGGGACGTAATGACGTATGCCATCAATCAAACTATGTAGTGTTACATGTAAAACGGGAACATGAAAGGTATATAAACACCTTAATCATAATATTAGACTACTCAGAATCTAGCATTTAATTTGATTACTGATGTCCATGTAAATGTGGTCTATGTTTACATTGTAACTGTTTTGTCCTTCTGATTACAGATTGACCATTAATGCAGAATGCCAGCTTAAACTTCATTCCTTTCCTATGGATAAACATTCCTGCCCCCTCGTCTTCTCTAGTTGTAAGTACTTCAATTTATTCTCCTCTTGTCTTTTACTCTCAATGCTTCCTGGGTTGTGACTATTTGTTTTGTCTTACATAATGACATTGATATGTCGACCTTAAACATTCAAGTACAGCAATATCATTGTGCACCATGATATGCTTAATTTAGAGCATAAATACTGTGTTGCTTAACTAACTGTAATTTTGTAAATAATCCAATGATGACTGGCACGAAAAACTTTTGTAACCTTATAAGAGAACAATAAATAATAATGACTACAAGAATCAGGAATCAAATTTATTTCCAGACAATGCAAAGTTATTTTCAGGGCTGATGTCTGTGTAGGTAATGTATTGACGATGTCATTACATTGTAATAGCAAATATCAAAGCTGTTTTACAGTCAGTTATCATGTTGTTCGCATATACTTGATTGCGACTAGGGTTGGGTATCGAAAACCGGTTCCATTTTAGAACCAGTTCTACATTTCAAAGAACCAGGCATTCGATAGGACACGTGCACTTCGGTTCTGTTTATCGATTCCTGACTTTTTCAATCACTCCCAAACAACAGTGAGCATTTTACCGTTGAATCTGATAGGACCTGCGATAAGGATCTTATCTCCTTACGCACCTGCGCAGTTCATTACCATCGGGCATCGGGACTATGAACGCAGCAAACCTTCAAAAGTTTGGTTAAACTTCGTATTAAAAGATGATAGCATTGCCAAATGCAATACCTGTGTTAAGGATATTCTGTGAAAGGGAGGACGTACCTCTTACAGTATATGGATGATCTGGCAGCTTTCACTATATGTTAAATATTTGATGTTGTATTTTTGTATTATAATTAAATATTTTGGGATCTCTAATTGCTTCTGATCATTCCTTAATGAAAGTGTTGTATATTTAATTATTTGACGAATTGTCACAGTTTCAGCCTACTGGTTATAACCTAAATGTGGCAAGAATAAAAGGTAATACTGTTTTCTTTAATTATTTGCAATTTTTTCTCTCCCCCCCCAAAAATTGGAATCGTATCAGAGAATCTATAAGAACCAATAAGCAGGATCGGAATCGGAACTGGAATCGCTGAAATTAAAACGATACCCAACCCTAATTGTGACACATTTTAAATTCAGATTTTAAACTTCTAACCATATCTGCCTGTAATGTTTCTCAATGTGACCTGCAAATTTCCCATCTCGGACAAATAAAGTGTTTTGAATTATATTGAACAGTATGAAAACAATATATACATGCTGAAAACTAGGCCGTGGATTTCATTACATGTATAAACCAAGGGCACTTGTAGACTTTGTAATTACTTGACTCGTCCACTGGACTCTTGAAGGCCGCCTTCATTAGTAGGTTGTCATGAATGACATTACTCAAGGGTGATGGGGAATAGGAGATGCAGCTGAGGTGTTAAGAGTCTTAGCAAGAAATAAATTGGAAAAGTCATTTTCTCTTTGTAATACGTTTTCGCGCCTTCTTTGTTTCTCACACCCCTCTGTTTGTACCCTCTCATATACAGATCAGGGCATTCTGCTCTTTCTTAGAACATTCCCACTCATGTGTGGATCCGTGATCCATATGTCACAATGAAATGGACCTTACACAAAACAATTTGTAACTCTTTTTTATTGTTATTTTACATATTCCACCAGAAGGAAAAAAACACACGCTGGCTACCATGAACCATTTAGTCCCTCCACCCACTTTTTTATAAACCTTTAATTAGATTGACATCATCCTTCATGAACAAAATTGGCCATTATTGAATCTCTGAAAACACATGCTCATTCCAGTACTCAAGTGCTCAAGCATATGCAACATACAAAAGCTCAAAACGAACCATAATATAATATGTGTTAAGTGAATAGGTGGCTTAGGGGCGATACACATTCAGCGTCTTTTGAACTCGCAATTACGTTATTTTGAATGTAGACACACAGCAGATGCGCGCAAATAGGGAGCGACATATGGTGTGTCACACACATTTTGCTAGGCACGTCGATGCCGCATCGAGATAGAAATAGTGGGTCATTTGACTAGAGAAAAGGGCACAGCTCACATTTTCCGTGCAGTTATACACGCGAATTGTGAATCGGGCTTAGCCAGCTATAAAAAAGTCTTTATTTCAGAAAAAACACCTTTACACGGTTGTCCTTAGGATGCAAGTCCACAGCAGACTGATGGTTTATTTCTCTATAGTCTTGTTCAGGCTGTGAGCTTATACAACAGTTGTTTTATTTCCCTGATGTGTAATGGCCATGAATCTTTACACTGAACTACACATATTTTATTGATTTATATTTGTTTGGGTGTTGTATCCCTGAAGTATACAAACAAAAAGCTTGATCCAGTTTAAATTTTGCTGCAAACAACCTGTTTTGCTCCTTTATTTTAGTAATGACGCTGGTTAACACATTGCAAGTTACTTGCAAAGAACTGTTTTTATTTCCCCAATTGTGCATCAGTACTTTTTTTTTCCGTCGTTTACGAACATGATGTGAACACAACAATGATTGACTTTGAAGTCTCCTGGGTTACCATAGTAACGCAGGGCAAGAAAACAGTTTTTAACATTTTAATGTAGGCTGCTCTCTCAATAATGGTGTTTTGCTCTTTTCTAATGAAGCAAACAAAAAATCTTCTGCAGTCTAACTTTAACTGCCTACTGCTCTGTATGTTATAAATCTGCATGTGCTGTAGTGATTCAAACACAAGGATGGAGGTCCGATGATGTTTTTCAGGATAATCTTATAGTTCAGTATAGTCAGTGTCCCAATTTAACTCTCACTGATTTCAAACGAAAACAGCCTTTGGCATCTGTCATTATCACAAGAAACACCCCGACAGAGTCATCTTCAATGTTTCCACAGGGGTTAAATTTGTGTAAATGCCTAACTGAATTTTTACTACCATTTGTTCCATGGCTCCTTACTAAAAAAAAGTGAATGGACATAAAATATTGATTTGAGTTAAAATGATATTGTTTTGTGAGAAACAAGAAACTCCAGAGTGCTACAAGAGACAAAACTAGCAGTAGTTTTAAAATATACAGTCATTTAAGAAATACATTTGATCAGCTAGAATCAAGTTTTAAATAGAGCTTTGTAATAAAATGTTTATTTTCTAGGGTTTGGAAAATATTAACATTAAGTTTAATAGTAAACATTTTTAATATTGTCTGAGACATAATGTTCATTATGTACCTTAAAATCGATTGCAGAAAAAAATATTATGGCAAATAAATGATAACGATCCTGCTTCTGCCAAGGACTTTATCTCAACCCGGCCAGCAGGGTGTGCCTTCGGGAGCTTCATGTTAGGCGTCACCAAAGAATGCTCATTACAGTTCTGGTCGCTCCGAGACTGCAGGGGTCGCTGTCACATATCACCTGATCCCATGTTGTTCGTCCACACCTGTGTCTCACGCTTTATTAGTCTGTTTGTTCCCTGACTCTGTGTTCAGTCTGGAGCCAATATTCCTGTGATCCAAGCTGTTGGTCTTCTCAAGTTAAGTCTCGGTTATGTGATGGTTTTAAGACCCTCGTGTCTACTTTATTTTACTCTGTTTTGGGAGCACGGCTCTCCAAAATATTTTGTACTTTGTTATAGCTTTTACGTAAAGATTGATGCTAGATAACTCAAGGATCCTGTCTGTTTGACTTTCTGCAATTAGGTTTACTTACTTTTGAAAATGGCTCACTGTTTTATCTCTCGCATCTATAACACCAGAGTCACGGGTTCTAATCTTACTAGATGCAACCCGTCACAGAAATGTGTAAATCATATGCCAGGGTAGTTATGGCCAAGTTAATTGAGGACCCTGTCTGCACTTTCTTTAAAATGCAATAAAGGTCCAAAATCATTGTTGGGAATTGGACAATGACCCATATTAAATAATCCCTCAAGCTTTTGCTTTTCCCGTATTACTTTTATTCACCCTTCTATTTGCCTGCTGTCTTCTCTGTTTGTTTTTGAAAAACAAGCGCTGGGTTCCAAGCCCTCCATTTTAAATCCAATTGGTATGCAAATTAAGGTTAGTGCCCATTAGACAAGACCTCGCGGACCTCTATCATGTTAGTGGTCACATAGGAAGGTGCAAACTTGGACTGAAGCAATGTCCCTGTATCGTTCACAAAGAAAATGGTCCCACACATGTACCCCAAGAGAAGAAATTTGGCTGAGAGATTATTTAAATATTTTACACCTCACTGCCCAGCAGAACAGTCTGTCCACCAAAGCATATTTAACAGATTTAAACATAAATAGCTACATTGACCAGCAACATAAACAACAAGAAAAAAGAAATGAAACAAGCTCCCAAGCTGGTGTGTGTTTGTTGATATCTGTCCTGAAGGACATGAGGTGAATTGTGGTGTTCAGTACACCCGACATTAGTCACCAGTTACTTCTGCACCGTTCAAAAAAGCTGCTACTTTCTACCTGCATTCATCAACAAAGAATTTTCCAAGTCTAACAAGATAAGCCAACGGTATGTGGCCCAAACTCATTTTAGACCTCGGCAAGGAGAAAATAATCAATAGTAAGACACCATGTGCCTTTAATGTAGCATCAAACCTTTACACGATAAAGTCATACTACACATACAACTCATAACAGAAATGTCTCCAGATGAAGGTTGTACCATTTGTCTATCGGAACATCTTCCAGTTGACTAGAGAGGTTGGAGCAGGAAACCTGTTTCTAAATCATCCTTAATTGTGGAGATTGTTGATCTTAAAACACCAAACAGTCTGGTGTTTAGGTTACAAGTGCTCCTACTAAATGCATATTATTTGTCCAACCTGTTCAAAGGATGTGCAATACGCATTGTTATACATTTCTGACCTTTAGTTACTGTTTTGCCACATCGGAAAACAAACATCAGCCTCCAGAACGAACACTGACTCCACACTGTTATAGACACTTCAGAGTCACATTATTCAGATAAAGTAATACCCTGTTGTGACAACATGCATCATTAATGGAACTTTTTTGTCACTTCACATCCATCAGGCAATATAATCGAAATAGTGTTTGGAGACCCGAGGATAAGTCATTGCTCACGAAACGCTGTACGGATACTCGTGAAGATTGATGGAGAGTTCAGAGTCATTTAAAAAGGGAGGGAAAGGGCTGGATGTGCCTGCAAATCCTGCAGGGACCACCTGTAGTGGCACTAACCGACGAGAACTGCTTTTCTGCCGCATGGAATCACCTCTGCGCCGTTAACTCGAAAATGCTTTGACCCCCTCTTCATAGATATGCTTGCGGCTGACTAGAATATAATTTCAATCAAAGCCTTTTTACTCTGCATAGAGGCGGTCATGAATGCCCTCATCCACTGATGGCACTCCGGATCATCTAGTGGTCATTTTTAAAAAGCTGGAGGAATGTTTGTTGTTCATGCAGACGCTTCCTGGGACTATTTTGCACTTAAACTTAAAGTTTGCAATATTACAGTTAGTAGATGCACTCTAAAAAATCTGTCAAAATATGGCCCAATTATTATTAATATCAGTATTAGTAGTATTAATATGAAGGATTTTTTAGGTGTTCATTTTTACAGTTGTTTACCTGTATTTTACATTTTGCACATTAAGTTACATTTTAGCCTTAGTGGAAATGTCCGTAAATAAAGGAAAATTCACTGGTCATTTTCTGCCACTACTTTATCCGTTTTTTAACAGCGTGTATGACTGAAACAATGACAGTTGATGCAAATAAGGAAAATAATTAGAAAGTGACTAAATATCTTGAACAAAAAAATTTAATATTTAGAGTTATTTATCTCAGAGTCATCTGTGTCAGAAGAGGAAGCTTGTTTCCATTCCTCTTTTCATTTGTGCTGTGCCCCATCCACTCTGTTATGAATTGAAACACCCTTGTGGTTACATCTCTATCATCGCAATGTTTCAAATGTTGTAATACGATTCTATTACAGAACTTCATAGCCTAGTTTCCCATTCTCTTGAATATTCTCTCAAGCAATTTACAGGATTTAAATCTTTGGCATAATACAACACTTAAAATGTCTGTGAACTCAGTGGGTAGGTACCTGTTATAGCATCATCAAAGGTAGGCAAACAGAAATAAAATAAAAAGATTACAGTATGTAGATGAAAGCTGGAAATGGTTTATACTTTGTGACTAAAAATCAAACGAACATGCCTTGATTTCCATGAAAGCAAAGTTTAATGAAAAAGTATATTGAGACATGACAATAGGAGGATGTTACTGTTTTAAGCAAGGCAATTTTCATAGCCTAATTATAATGTTGATCTAGGATGGAATGAAATTGGATAAAGTTCATTAAATAAGGCAGGAATTTTAAAATCATGGAGAGCTATGATTACCTTTGATTATTCTGTTTTTCTTTAAAGCACTAAATGAGCACACAGAGACCTGTTAGTACTTTGATGTCACAGAATTTGGATTTGTGATAATGGATTGCTCATAATGGGAATAAAAGAACAGTTCCGGGCTCATGCAGGTCTAAGATCACGTTGTTATAAAAAAGGTGCATTACGAGTAAGAAAGTTCGTGAAATGAATGCTATGACAGGCACAACCGGAATATGCGACACATTGGAACTTTGCACAATGGCGAATGACCTGATTTGAAAAATGTCAATGGCTTTGGTGGCTTTGGTTCCATTGGTCTATTGATTTTGAAAATATAAATTGTGATACTTTAAAAAATACATTATTTCCTTAATAATTAATCTAATTTGAAATCTTTAGCCTTATAAACTTAACAAGGACGTTGGCATCCTGAAGTATTCTTTGTTTACATCAGTTCAAAGTTAGTGTTAGTTTAAATGTAATTACCTTTAGTATTTGACTTTACTATATTATTTATTAGATAGGAACAACAGCCAGGCAAACAAAACAACAGCCAATGACTTCTAGTGCCACATTCTTATCGTAGCATACTCTACATGGCCCAAAGACTGAAACTGGCTCAAATGCTGTCCAGGCCTAAAGCATTCCACAGTCATTCTGGCTCAATGTTCATCATATTTCTTTTCTCCTTAGTTCTTAATGCCAAAACTGTCACACTTACCCTGACTAAACCTATGAGTTTGTCTCCGTGCATATTCATGCTAATGCTGTGTGCTAGCTGTCCTGATTATTGACTGTGGAGGAGGTGATTTCACAATCTCATGTAAAAATGTGTGACTAAAGAATTTACCCGCTCTGCTTTTGTCTGCAAGATATAAAGCTCCATTCTGCTACACCACTCCCCACATCTCTCTATCAGTTGTGTCACTTATTCTTTGCTGCAATTCGTTTCCTTTTTGTGATTTACTCATAAAAAAAACAAGAGATAGCGCTCACACCGAAATACTTTTAGTTTGTCTCTTAAAGCACAATTTTTTGTGGAAAATTATTAATATCTACCTCAAATATGAACAAAGATAATAGCAATCAAACATAATAACTTAATTTACTATTTATATACAGTAAACTATTGTTGAGAAATAAAATGGAAAAATTATGTCATATTAAAACTGAACAGCACTTAAAGAGGTTATCAATTATTACAACTTTTTCAGTCTTTTTTAGGTGTAAGTTGTTTAAGATTTGACCTGATGATCTCACACTTGAGGTGAGAACTTTTCCTCTGTGGCGAATCTGTTTCGGCTCAGGTAATGGGCTCAGCCCCCTAGGACCAAAACCCTAGAAACGCCCCTGGCTCTGACATTGTACATTCTGGCTTCATCCATATCTGCTCTGGTTTGAGAATATTAGTATTCTTTTCTTGCGCTGATCAAACCTGATAAATGGCTCCTTGAGTGTTGAAAGGGGTCAGAAGGTCCTTTTTCATAGAATTACCTGTTATTTCATGGTGTTTAAGCCTATTGAAAGATGACCCATACATATTTTCTACACACCTGCCCATGACATTCAAAGGCCAACAGGACATTGGCAGGATGTGTAAATTAAATGTATGGCTCCTCCACAAATCCATAATAGCCTCCTTTGTTGATAAATGACAAAATGACAAAGTTGTGTGTTGCATTCTCCACGCAGCCTAATTGGTTTAAGTCACATACTCTTCCTCCTGCCGCCTGATGTTCTCGCCATCGCAGGAAGTCGTCACACGCTGTGATTCATCAGTGCCCCTTTCTTTACCCACCGAAGCCAATGCATGGTGTTCGGGTTCCCATGGCGATGGCTATTTTCTCCTCCGATTAAATAGAATTTCCTTGTACCTTTTAGCCCATCATGACCTGAGGGCTCTACAATAAGGAGCCGAGGACAATGCAAATGTGGCAGACAGTAACATGGGCAGGGAGGGCAGGTGTCTACACTCTAAAAATGGTTAGGTCAAAAACAAACGAACCTAACTGTTGGGTAAAATTTTTGAAAAGTTTGGTTTGTCCATTTTTAACCCAACCATGAGTGAAAATTCTGTCATCATTTACTCACCCTCAAGTTGTTCCAAACCTGTATAAAAGTATTTTTCTATTGAACGCAGAGAAAGATACTTGGAAGAATTTTAGCAATTTTCACTTCTGGGTCATCATTCACTACCATAGTGGAAAATAAATATTGAATTTTTTAGTACTGTTGAACAAAAAAATTGATATTTTGAAGAATTTAGACAGGAACACAATTCTGTGGCACTTTTGACTAGCATAGTCATTTTTCCTAATATTAGGAAACTAATAGTCAATGATGTATCAGAATAAAAAATTGCCAACATTCTTCCAAAAATATTTTTATATGTTCATCGTAACAAAGAAGTTCATACAGATTTGGAATAACTTGAGGGTGAGTTAATAAAGACAGAATTTTCATTTTTGGGTGAATTTTCCCTTTAGTAGTAAAGTCTACCATCCTATAGTTTTTTTAACCAAAACTATTACGATGATGCATGTAACTCTCTTTAGAGAATTCACCCTGAGTGCAAAAGAGGATTTCTCAGCTTATTAATTGTGCCGATTATTTTTTTAATTTGCTCTTACCCCTGAAGATCACATGGTTACACCCCCCTGATATTCTCACTCGCTCCATTAAATGAGATTTTGAATTTAATGGATGTCCAACAGATGTTTATTGTGACACACACCAGCTGGGGCTAAATTAGCCCTTGGTATTTCCTCCAAATACACAGTTGTATTTAAGCAAACAATGAAGCCAGCTCTGAGCTTGTTGAATGCGAAATAAATAGCACATAGATACAATAAATAAATAAGAAATTAAAGACAATGGTTGCAAATGTAGATTTGGTTCATTTTGTGGTTCTTATTGTGATCTGACTCAATCAACTCTGCACATACATTAAATGAATGCAGATCTATTCTGTAGGATAACAATGCTGCTCATTTTTACCTTAAAATTCGAAAACATTCTGTCTTGACTGACTAAGAAACATGAAAGTTCACACTTCGCACATTTTTTAACTGGAGGGACCAAGTTGTCAGCAAATGATTTCATTTGCGAAAGTACTAAAAAGCCATTGGGGGATTCTTTGAAATCATGGCTAAACAACAACGAACAAAGGCCTGCCTATCAACACTAGCAATGCATGATCAAACGGTTATTTGTCTAGTATGCTTATCACCTACCAAAACGTCATGCATTCTGGAAAATATGTTTTATCTAAACATAAATCAGTCAATTTACCTCAGTCAGTTTATAGAGCACATTGGGTTAGATAATAATGTTATACCAGGACCCTAATTTAGTCTTGCAAGTCCAGATGAATCAATATTTCCTGACAATAAATTGTTTGATTTATCAAACCATTCTTTTTGTGTTAATTTGCTATTTGTCTCTGTCCACTCACCTAATTGCATAGTCATGTTCTCTAGGTTTTGTTGTGTTTTCTAAGTACAAAAGACAAGCTTTACAAATGAATAACAAAACTAATCTGCCACATCTTAGAAAAGTCAACAGGTATAAATTGTTTGGCTTTTACGAAAAACAATGTCATTGTCTGTTTATGGCAGTTATGCAGTCCATTTTTTCAGTCTAGAAAAATCCCCGGCTCAGTTATCGACGATGGCATTGACCACTATGCTTACCACTACTATGGGCACAATTGAGGCAACTAATAGCTTCTTGCTATTCGGGGGCTGGGTCAGGAGTCGTAGCAGGCTAGCAGCCAGCAGCACAGAGAGAGCACAGAGAACGTAAATGTCGGTGGCCGACGTGGTTCTGATGTAGTGACGGCAAAATACATCAGATTTATTTTCATGCAGTGCGCCATGTTGTATAGATAGCAGATGCTTTGCTGTCGTGCTGGTAGGAAAACGATGTGTGTTCAGGCGCGTTGTTGGCACAATGTTATTTAACAGCAACTGATATAGACTGCGCCATTGAACGACTGAAACCTCATCTAAAATCAACAGCGCAATATTTTTTAAAGAGCGCATTAGTAATATGTGTCTATATTCGGGTGGGGACAAACAAGCCAAATATCAAAAATAAATGGATTACAATGTAAAAGATAATTATTGTGTACATAAAGATAACAAATCCAGCTTGTCCTATAAATGGTCTTTACTTTCCGCTTTAACCTCACGCACAAGCAGATGCTTTCCTCTCTGAAAAAGTATTCAGTCTTTGCTCTTGCAAATTCCGCCGTTTAAATAGCAATTCCGCCTTGTCTCGAGCGCAACCCATGACTCCTTAAGAGTATAGCACCCCTTTAGCTCATGCGCCTGGCACGCCGACCATTTTGCCCGTTCTTAAACAAAAGTGGATTCGGACACGCCCTTTATGCGCGAGCACTTTAGACCATGTGCTTAGATCATTAAATAGGGCCCTTACTATGCCAAGTCAGCCATATGCGATGGTCATTATGTTACCGTTAAATTTATTCAATTTCACAATACTATCCATATGTGGTCATGACCAGTTCCAGTGCGACTTGAGTGTCTCTTATCATAGTCCAAGAAGAATTATAATAGAATTTGGTTCAAAGAACAAAATAATTAGCAATTAAAAAGGAGCTGCCTCTTTTGCATTTAGTGCCCTTCTGTTAAGAGAATGACAATTACTGCAGATGGCCATTAGACACAATAACCATCTAAACCTCTGTCTAAAGAATTAATATGTATTGGTAAGAAACCTAATCATGCTGTTTTATTAATCAAGGTCTGTAAAGCGGATCATTTGAATTTCTACTTCGTTATCAACGAATGCGCCAAATAAAACCCTATAAAATGTGGAGTTTAAAGGGAATATTATTTTTCTCCAACTGACAAACTGAAATGTGTTAAATAATTTTGGTGTGCACATTTAATTTATGTGTAGTAAAGGAACACAATTAACTTTATTTTAAACAGTATGTAAGACATGAGTTTTGGCAGAGGCAAGCATGTACATAGGGCATCGATTATAAATAAAATGCTGCAGCAAGATCTTAGACGGAGGCACAATAGAGGACAAGCAGATTGTTTCATAATACAGGATGTATTGTAGTGTAACCATAATTTCATTTCCTTTGAATCTGCCTGGAAATCCACATTTATTTCCTGTGACAACTCCATTGTGATGAATAAATTGCAACAGCTGGAGCTCTGAGGTTCTCAATGTGCTTCTGTAGAAGCTGTAATTCAGTGTGATTGGATCTTAATTTCATTTTAGTTTATTTATTCACTCATAAGCACACAGTCTTGTACTGTAACTTTCTGTTTTGTACTTTAAACTGCATGTTTGCATCTTGCCGTTGGTTTGGTTTAAGTCTTGAAATCATTATTGTACAAATTTCTGAATGTCTACAAGAAATGAATGGGGAAAGTACTTGTGACAGCAACCCAGGCCTGTAAAAATGCACTTTTTCATAGAAACAATAAAAACCCTGACACAATGTGTCACCCTATTCCTGCATTTACATGTAGCCATTATGCAGTTTTGGCCTTTTCGGTGCTTAACATTCATAGTCACTATGAACTATCATTGCATGTGTCCTGAAAAATCGACTGTTGTGTTCTATAGAAAAATATATCTATAGAGAGGTCTGGAATGCAAGGAGGGTGAATAAATAAGTATAGAATATATTAATCTGGGGGTTTCATGAACAACACTCTGTAACTGCAGTTTAAAACAAAAAAGAGCATCAAACAGTATACACATAATAACAATTTATATAAAATCTAAATAATCAGTGTTAGAGTAGAAACAGAGATCCGTTTTAAGATTGGAATTCACTAACCTCAGGAAACTTCTTTTTCAAATATATTGCGAGGTTGGGTGTTGATAACAAGATAGATGCTGTCTATAATCCAACCCTAACTTCTCATTTACTTGTATTCCCTTTCTGCCTCTGTCTTTCTTTGTACTAGTGATCCGCGTTTTATTAGCATGCTCTGGGCTAGAGAGACAAATGCCGCAGTTCAATGAATGATACCAAACTGCACTCAGGCATCCATCACATGTGAAGGGGGAGCTAGGGGTCACTGGCTTATGCTCTGTGTAATTACAGATGGATACCCGCAAGATGAAATGATTTACAAGTGGAGAAGGAACTCGGTGCAGGCCTCTGATCAGAAGTCATGGAGACTGTATCAGTTCGACTTCATGGGCCTGAGGAACACCACAGACATTATTACGACAACAGCAGGTAATTGCTTTTTGCTGCTATATTGTTGGGATCTATTGAGAATATGATTATGTATGAGCTGTTGAAGAAGAGGAAGGATTAAAGAGTAAGTATTGCTGATGATGTGTAGCAGAGATGGGGAAAGTTGTCACAACTCCAAATGAAGGGAAGGTCAATTTTTAAGTTGCCTAGGAAAAGATACAGTACAAATACACACTGACCTTTTATGACATGATGGCTCGTGATTAGGTTAGTTCGTTTGTAGCATAATACTGTAGGCTATTAAAGGATTTTGAGTGGCAGGTCACGTGAGTCTAGCTTGCGTCAGCCAAGGACATCAGGTGCAGCTAATCAACCTTAACCAATAGTCATACAACACATGCAAGACTGCGTCTCATTTAAGTTGCCTTTCTTTGCACCTTTTCACCTGCTTAATTGTTCTGCACTCAAAACCCACCTCCTTCGCCTTCTCCTCATCTGCCTGTTTCTGTCGGATCATTTAATTTAATCCTGGTACACATCATGAACTGGTTTGGTTCCCCAGGTGGGGGGACATGTATTGCTGCACTCCCGCACTGTCCATGCAAGGCTGCATGGATGGGTGGAGAATATACTCCGACAGGGCTGTAGCCAGCCTTAGGGAAGGGATGGTTCTTTTTCTCAAAAAGTGGACCTTTTGTGCTGGTTCCCGGCACATTTAATTTTGAGATTCAAATACTTGTATGCTTTAACTCTAACACTGTTAATGTGAATGCCCCACTCTCCATTCAAACTGTAAAATGTGTAATCGGAGGACCACAATGAATCCAGCTGCTCATTCCAAATACTTTGAAAAACTCCTTGTTTTTTATTAAGGGTCCAACACTTTAGTATATGGACCAATTTACTATTAACAAGTTGTTTACTGGCATGCATAATATTAGAATATTGGCTGTTTATTAGTACTTATAAAGCACATATTCTGCATGACCATATTCAACATCCCTTATCCTACCCAATACCAAAACCTTACAACTTTCATACTAATTATTAATGAGCACCCAATTAGAAGTTTATTGATGCAAAATTCGTAGTTAATGGTTTGTTAATAGCGAGAATCGGACCTTAGAATAAAGTGTTACCAGTTTTACTTTGAGGTGTTAAGTAATACATAATACTAAGTAATATAACTAACAAGCTTGCACTAACGTGCAGTTAACCTGTGCAGTTTAAACACATGAATCCTCATGACTAAAGTATTACCTAAGGTCAGCCCTTTCATGGCCGTAGCCAGGGTTTGAAAATCAGGGGGGGTCTGTGGCGGGGTGTCAATTATTATACCCAATATTACCAATAAATGCTATAAATCATTCAACTTTAATAAATATGATGAACAATAAAGTTAACATATGATAAACATATTATTAGGATATAAACAGGGCTTGATATTGTGGCTAGTGGTTTTCCAAAATGACTAATTGCTCCAAGTAGATCTCGATCCAGCATCTGTCCGCTATAGGAGATGAGCTAACAAGGAGGCAAAGCATCAGTCGATAAAGCAATCCTTAAAATCGGGCTGTTAGGTTTACTTACAAAGCTCTCTCTCGCTGGTCTCTGTTACACTACCCAACCGGCATTTTCACTGTCAACAATTTTGTTTTGGGAAATGATTCATATGACTAAGGTTGACAATGGCCTGCTGTGAGATCATGGGTTGAAAAAAGTGCCCGTAAAAAAGCTAAAATGTTCCCGTACGTTGTTGAAAAATAAATGCCTGTACGATATGATATGTGATGTGAATTTGTAGAAGTTAGTTTGGCGAAAGGTGGATTTGAACCTGATGGATAGAGGAAAAACTATTATTACCTGACATACATCTTACTCACTGCACCACTGTCCCGCCTGATAAGGTGTTGTTGTTTTTGCATTCACATTTTTTTGCTTCCGATGCCCACGATCATAATTATTGTCAGTGTTTAAGAGGAAACATTTTCATTACAAAAATTAACATGACTTAAATTCTGGACGTTTGACAGTGAGGGGTGGGGCGTTCGAACCACCCGAACTCCCCCTGGCTACGGGCCTGCCAGAACATTTTCATACCGCCAACCTTAAATATATGCTATTGTTTAAATATTTGACGGCAGTGGTCTGGACAGAAATATCAGATCTTTGCTTTTGCAATTTTTTTGGTCATCAATAAGAAATACCATTGCAATAAAAGAGTTACACCTTTTTGTTAAAATCAATCAAATATGTACAGTACTAATTTAGAATATGTTTCCAGGTTTGATTTTGTTGTGTTTACGTGTTTGTGAACTACAATCATTTATTATTTAAAGGTGACATAATTCAGGTTACTTTATTGTGTTTTTGTGGTGCAGTGTAACAGTGTTTGTGTTAAAAAAACACTTAATTATTTTAATATTTTACATTTATTCATCACCGCAGTCTTTCTTCTCACAAAACGACCTGTTGTTTTTTTTAGTTTCTGTAAAGTCCCTTCTTCTGAGACGCTACAGTCACAGATATTATACATTCCTCTCTCAATTCTGGTGTGGTTCCTTCGTCTCTTAAAGTGGCTGTAATAACTCCGAGACCCAAGAAACCGGGAATTGATACAAATAATCTGGCCAATTTTCGCCCAATTTACCATTCATTGAATTTTTTGAGGGAAGAGGTCGTTCCCTCTCAGGGACACTCCCACCTTTTAAAGCAGTTTGTTTGAAAAATTTAAATCCAGTTTACTTACTACAGAAACTGCTATGGTGAAAGCTGTTAATGACCTGCAGCTGATTCCGGACTTGTGACGATCCTTATTTTGGTCGATTTAAGTGCAGCATTCAAAAGTATTTCTCACCAAGTGCTTTTAGACGGACTAACCTCTGAAGTTATCACTGGTGTCCCTCTTAGCTGGTTCAGATTTTATTTCCCCGGGTGTACCCAATTTGTCCAACTTAAAAAGTTCAGATCATACTCCTCATCTTTTATTACTGGTGTTCATCAAGGTTCTGTTTTGAGCCCTCTTTTATTTAACATTTATCTATTACTCTTGGTTATATTTTAGGTATTAGCCTCTATTCCTACGCGGACGACATTCAGCTCTACCTGTCCTCCAAGCCAAATTCTACTCTTTCTTTCTTCCTCTCTCCTGGAATGTATAAAAGAGATCAAATCCTGATTTTCACGTAATTTTAAAGTTAAAGGTAAAGTTAAATACAGACAAACCTGAGATCCTCCTAGTTGATACTAAATCCAATATAGTAAAAATTCACATCGATAATTCTGTAATCTCTCCATCTTCTCATGTAAAGAGTCTAGGCATCGTCCTTGATAGTACACTGACTTTCGAAAGCATGTGAATAATGTAACTCTGTCAGCTTATTTCCATCTACTAAATATCAGCCTTTGTTCTTTCCTTACATCTCATACATGCTTTAATTACTTCAGGTATTGATTATTGTAACTCTATTCTGTTTGGGTTGCCATAAAAACTTCTTTATAAACTTCAATGGGTCCAGAACTCATCTTCCCGTATAATCACTAGAACCTCCTCCATCAAGCATATCTCTCCAGTTCTCTATCATTTATACTGGCTTCCTGTTAAATATCGAATATAGTAAAAGATTCTGGTTCTCACTTTCAAAGCTCTACATAATCTTGCCCCCTCATATCTCTCATATCTCATATTATGCCCTTCAAAAAATGTTTTAAAGCAAGATGTCCTCAGTGAGTCAAATGTTGGAAATCTATGAAGACTTTTATGCACACTGGTACATCCCAAATACATTTGTAATGCCTCTTTGGCACAGACATTGTACAGGGAGGATACAGCAATGACGGAACCTGTGCTTCTAACTTTGGGGTGTGTCTTTACTAATAGGGCAGGTCGTTGCCTGTCATGGGCAGAGTTTTGACGTCATCAGGGAATACTCTGAAACCGCTCGTTGAAAGTGACTTCTGGTTTATGTGGATTATAAAAACCAAGCGAGTGGATTCAAACACCATTTTCAAGGGAATTTTACTGAATATGTCCCCTTTCATTATTTTTCTTTTATTATCACAATGCATGTTTACTCAATATATTAGTATAAGTAGCAGGAATGGCACTTCAACTAAAGCCTTTCATGTATTATTGGTAGAACTTTAGATCAATTATGACTAGTTAAAAACATGTTTTAAAGTTCCATGAACTCTTTAGTAGGGCTCTCAAATGATAGTATGCAAAATAAAAGTTTTTGTTTACACAATGTATGCGTATTGTATAATAATTATGTACACACATAAGTGTAAATATATAAGAAGAATTATATATAAGTATATTGAATATTCATAAATTATATAAATATAAAAATGTGTCTACACATGTAAATATTTCCTAAATATACACAAGTATGTGTGTGTGTGTGTGTGTGTGTGTGTGTATTTATATATACATAATTATTATATACACATATACATATATTACGTAAATCAAAAATAATTTTGGATACGATTAGTCGCGATTAATTGTTTTGCAGCCCTACTCTTTAGTAAATAATCTATAAAAATACATGTAAAACAGTTACAAATTTACAGTAAATCCATTAGAACGGCATTCCCATGATGATGTGACGTACAGCAGATCCTGTGTGAAAGCTGTTGTAACATGCCATTCTTAATGCACATGATATCCTCACAGATTTTCCAAAGCACAATTTATGCCTTCAATTTAGTAGTAAAGTAAAAAGAAAGCAGGTGATTATTTGTAGCAATACCCAACAAAACATTGTATGGGTCAAAACTATCGATTTTTCTTTTATGCCAAAAACATTAGGGTTTTAAGCAAAGATTATGTTCCAAGAAGATATTTAGTAAATTTCCTACTGTAAATATATCAAAACTAAATATATATATATAGCAAACCTAATTATAAATAATGAATGATGAACCAGATCCACTTGCTTTATTGTTCAGTATTTTGGTAGATTGTTTAGCTACTAAAAAGCAAATCTCATCCTTGTAAGGCTGTGCATCTGCCTGTTTGTTTGCGAACACAACAAGCTCACTATTAGCTGTAAAGTTTATTTGTTTGCTTTCCTGAGACTCAGCTGGTATCGAGAACGCTGCTATCAACACCAAGGTCATGAGTTCCAAAACCAGAAAAAGCATGTACTGTGCTGGAATTACTTCACTAAGGTCTTTTCATACTCTCAGACTATCTGAACACAGAAAAGGCCTTCATATGTTCCAACAGATAGATGTTGACTGTAAATGAACAAAGTATTTTGAAAAGTTTGGTCGGCATTAAGCTAAAGCATGAGCTTTAAATTTGGTATATGTTCAGCTATACAACAATCAGTATTTGTATAGGTCCATTTATGTGCCTCACATTTGTCATTTTGGTAACACTTGTTAATATAAGTTAATGCATTAGCTAACATGAACTAAAAATAAACAATACTTTTATAGCATTTATTCATCTTTTTTCATGTTCATTTCAGCATTTGTTAACACATTTTTTTAAATAAAGCATTGTAACATATTTAATCCACAATGGACTAACATGGACACTTACGTTGACCTTAACCAACGTTTACAAAGAAAAATAAATGCAGAAAAACTATAATACTCCTTGTACAACCTTATTGTAAAGTGTTACCATCATTTTTTCCAGGTGATTACGTTGTTATGAAGGTAGATTTTGACCTGAAGAGAAGAATGGGATACTTCACAATTCAAACCTACATCCCCTGCATCCTTACCGTGGTCTTGTCCTGGGTCTCCTTTTGGATCAAAAAAGATGCAACTCCAGCCAGAACAGCCCTAGGTACATACAGTGAATACAGACACCTGAACCGTGTGCGATTCATCCATGTGTGACTTGATGTTTTTGTGTTTTTTGTTTTGTTTTGTTTTTCTTAACCAACAGTAATAAAGTCCTTGTCACTTTGATATACGGTAAGTTTGAAGCTATTTTGGCTTTGTGCACACTGCAAAGTTTTGTGACTGACAGTCATACTAAATGCGGGAGTGTGTACAGAATACACGAGTCACTCTTGAAGTTGTGATAGTTGTCGGGACTAAAATCAGCTGTTTGAAAAAATGCAATACAACTAAAATTCTCCTAAATCACAAGAAATACGGCAGAGATAGACAGCGTCTATTCAGTATGATTATTTGTATGCACTTGCTTTTCATGTTTGAGGTTTAATTTTTAAGCGCTTTTTAAACAGTTCACATTTATCTCATTTCATGAAAGGCCTTCTTTGTTTTTGTTTGCTTTACACATTTCTTTATAGTTTACTGGTTTGGTTACATCCATGTCCTGTCCTGGTATGTCCGTTTGTCAAGGTAATTTTTATTTTTTTCCTTTGTTATTGCTTTCTTGTGTCTATTTTCTAAATGAGGGTTTTTGTTTAGATTTCATGATTTTTATTTTCTTTAACTTGCTTCATGTTATTCAAGAAAAGATTCTGAGTAAAAACACATTTTAGGGACTCACCTTTTACTTGTATTTAAAACTTTAAACTGCAACATAATCAAAGCAAGTGCAGACAGACTGTTAACCATGACATCATTCTTCGCATACTCTTACACTGTCGTGTTTCATTACCTCTGAGCAGACCACACATCAATGAGCCAGATTTATTGTTCCAACTGAGTATTGCCTAGTTAACAAGCCTGATCACAGAGGATCAGAAAAGCAGAATCACATATTGATATCAGTTAGTTATCCACTAACATCCTGCTCCTAGATGCTAAGAAAAATGAGAGGCAGGAAGAAATGTTTTCAAGTCTTTGTTTGGAAGAAATAAACTGGCAACATACTCTCAGAAGGAAAAGAAGGATGAATGCAAGTCATCTGTCTGACAAAAGCAGTCATTATAGCTTTAGCAGAAAGAAAGGAAGCAGAAGAAAAACTCGAGATTTGCTTTACATGTGTCCAGTTGATCAATGGAGTCCAGAGAGAAAGGCAGACATGATAAAACATGAGAGAAGGAAAGACCTTGCGCTCACAGCTGCGGAAATATCAAATTAGGGAAGGACGTGACCAAGAGAGATCTCAGAAGAATAGATAGAGGTCAAGTTTGGGGGCCATTTAGTCTTTAAAGACCACTTGAATCATTAGAAAAAGAGTGGATGTCTTTAAAAAAGAACCAGTGGACTCATAGACATATGCAATACCTAGACGTGCCACTGTCTGCTGGATTGTGCGTCAACGCCGCTGCCATATTGGTCAGGGCAAAAGCAGACTATAAACACAAGTGAATGGTCAAGCTGTGGTTTTCTGCATATAAACACAATAACGGGTTCATTTCTCAACTAATTCCAATAATTTATTATTTATATGTGGAGTACAGAAACGTTATGGCTCTAGTTAAAGATGGTCAGACTTGAAAACTATATTTATTGTCATACGGATCTTTTAAAACCCAAGCTTGTCAAGCGTTCATTAAGGGTTAATAATTGTGTACACATCACTAATGTTTTGTAATTTAAAGTAGATGAAATGCACATGATTATTTAGAACACAGCGCATTCACTTTAAAATCTTTGGGAAACCCGCTTGTATATTCCCCAGTAAAAATCTTAAATTTTTTGATATGTAAATTAAATCATTTTACCTTGGGTGTTTTGTTCGATGGTCAAAATAAAACTTGATAGTAGTTTAGTCTTGACTAGTACTTCCACATATGGTGATTTTATTCTGTTGCTTGTCATTGCGTATATACCTTACATACAGTAACTCTACACATTGTGCCATCTAGTGGATTCTCCTGAATAACAGGCTCAATTAATGTATATTTCACAATTCCTTATGACCAAGATTATTAATCTATAACTAAAGAGATATTAAGTCCCTAGGAACATGATACATTTGTACTCTACGTTTATAGTAAACCACTGAAATCTGTTAAGAACTGTAAACGTGATTGGGCTTTTAATGCCGAAAAAGCTCAGCTCTCCCATTCACTTCTATGAGTTAAGTGGGCTTTTCCCCTACATAATATGGCGGCGCTATTGACATATCGCAGCAGCGGAGAAGAGCGGACAATGCCGTGTCTAGGTATTTATGTCTATGTTGTCAATAGTCAAACCCCACGAAAAATTATTTTATACCTTTGGGAGTACTGGAGATGGGATTATGGGAGAAACATATTAATCCAAGAGAGCAGACATCAGTTACATGTATACTGATGATTGAACCCATGAGGTTACAAAGAAAGCAATACAGTTTAAGGAAAGTGCAAATTTAATAGATGTATTTCATTTATAGTTTTTTTTTAAATCTGACATGCAGTCATTCAGCTAAGTGGTACTGTATTAAAGAAGTCAATCTAACATGTAGGGGTAATCACTGTGCCCAGAAAGAATGAAGCCAAAAGGAATCAAGTGCAAAATATCTGTCAAAAATAGATGAAGCTTTCTTGTTTCCATAGAAACAGGGGCACTGTCACTCGTTCTCTGAAGCAACTCTAAATATCCATGCAAGAGTACAGCTAAGATTGTCTGCATGCTATGATGCGGTGTTTGTGTGGGTGGATTTTTTTACCTCGCAGGTTTGTCTGTTCTGTCGAATGCAACAGAATGACATCAACTGGACAGGTGTCAAAATTTAAGGACGTGTCAAAAAAAGAAAAATGAAAAAAAAAATCGGAAGAATTTTTTTTGGGACATGCCACAATCAAGTTTGCATGTGGAAAAGCAGCGCATAATTTGCTCCGAGATGTACAAAGGTGTTTTATATTCAACAGTGATATCAAACTGTATTTTACACACACTAACAACATTGGCATACACTTCCGATGATTTAGCTAATATTTTCCATTAGCGGACATTTCCTTTGTTACCAGCATCTAATATTCTTTTTTGGTTGCGCAGGAATAACAACGGTTTTAACCATGACAACGCTCAGCACAGTGGCAAGGACATCACTACCCAGGGTCTCGTACGTCACGGCAATGGACCTTTTTGTCACCGTCTGTTTCCTGTTTGTTTTTGCGGCCCTCATGGAGTACGCCACTCTCAATTATTACTCCTACAGCTCTAAAAAACCAACCTGCATCAAGACAAAAAGACCGGTGAGCAACATATTCTGATTCTGATATTATGCAAGTAATATCAGCATGGTCAGTCGTTTTCTCTCTTAAGTAATGTTTTAGTAGCATTAGTAGTAGTAGTCGTAGTCATAGTATATTAATTATTTATCGTGTGTTATTTGTATTATTATTATTAACAAAAAACAATAATAAGTATCATTATTATAAGCAGCCATTTATCATAATCATAATAATTATGCATAATAAGAAATGTGCTATTATCATTATTGTTACTTTTTTTTTGCATTATTTTATTAGAATTAACATTCGTAATATTATTAATAATAATATTAAGGATGATTATTATAATCAGCCGTAAATTATAATCATTATAATAATCAACCATCTTCCCCTTTAAGAAATTTGCTATTATTATTATAATTATTATTATATTTTTTTATTAATATTAATATTATTATGAAATGATAAAAGTTAAGTTATAAATACGTATAAAAAGTATTTATACAAGATTAATCACACCAAGGACTATAGCTATAAAAAAAGGTAAAAAAATGTATACTAAATTAAAAAATGATCCTTCAATAATCGAAGAGTTCATATCACAACTTTAAACCATAACGATACAGAGGAATGATATTATTGGAAGCACAGGAATTTTTTCAGCTGATGAACTATAAAACATTGAAAGCCAATCAAAATGTACATTTAAAGACCTTAAACATAAAATACGAGCTTTAAATAAGCATAACACTATCTTGTGTTGGTGTGGATTTTAATGTATTATGTATTAAAGTATAAGACTGTAATATCATGGTGCTTTAAAGGCTGTACCCTTGATAAATAATAACTCAATTTATATGCCATAGAACCATGACTACAGAAAGTATGGTCCTTTGTGGCATTTAAAGTGCTTTCATTATTAATGTGAGATATCTCTTTTTAAAAATCAGGTGAAGGTGTTAATTTAGTTAAAGAAAGTCAAAGTTTAATTAGGATTTTTTTCCTGGTTGCGAAACGACAGGACGTTTTGGCAGGTTTGGTTTCAATTGAATGTAATTAAATATTCACACTTTCTGTTCTGTTTGACAAATTAAATGAATAGATCCGTATCAAATATCTCCTTATATCTAACTTATCTCTAACTTATCTCCTTATATCTAACTTATTAAAATAAAAATGGATTGCTTGAATGTTGTGGAAAATATACCAGCGTAGCATGTCAAAGGCACCTGAAAAATTAACATTTCAAAACCAACGAAACCTGCCACTATCCCACCACTCAGAAACGAATAATTTTGCTAATTGTAGCCAATTGTAACTCTGCTCAACTCTTTTATTAGTTTCATAACAGTACAGTGATGTGTATCATTACCACCCCAAGGAACGTTGAAAGAGGTTTCCAAGGCTCCTCTCCCCTATGTATTTGATAGAGGTGGATCGCACAGGATAGTACAGTATGAACCTAAGATTTCATTAGGTTTGTGTTGTTAGTCATCTCTGTTTGTGTTATATGACACTAGATTACGGTCGAGCAAGCCCATCTCACATTTTATTCCATGTGCTTCTCAAGCGGCAGGTTAAATTTTCTCGCTCCCTTTCCCGATAACTCATTTTGATTAGATCGTATCTCTGCTAAGAAGCGAAGATAATTACCATGGCAATTTTACACAAAACAAATATTACCCTATAGGTGATCTCGCATAGATTATCTTTCAGTGCTGTAATTAACCATGCTTTTCTAGTTATGTCTCAATAATGAGATGAGTAACTGACAATAAAGAGAGAATACTGTAGGAGAGTTTTGCATTGTGGGCTCTGAGAGGACTCAGAGGAAGAGCTGTAAGGATGGACAACCACGCTGGGATTTGAGGGCATTTTACCTGCCTCAGTGAGATTGATGTTTCACTTGACTTGCCCATTGGATAAAACACTGTTAGTTCAAATGGGTGGGAATCTCCAGAAAGCCACCATGATCTTATGGTTTGATTGACAGCCCACTCTGAAGAATTTGTTTTGCTCACAGCATAGATTGGATGAGCCTACACTTCATCTCAATTTAGTTGTTCTCTTGAACTGTTGTTCTACAGCCCCATCCGAATGAATGACTCTATTTACATATATTAAGAATGTGTTTGCGGGACGCTCATCGCAAACAAGAGCCCTTCAATTTGTAACAGGGTGTTGTTTATCCCCAACAGAACTACTCGGTGCTGGATGTGGGTCCCCCTCCCACCGTGATAACCCTCAACAACTCCATGTACTGGCAGGAGTTTGATGACGCCTGCGTGTACGAGTGCTTGGACGGAAAAGACTGCCAGAGTTTTTTCTGTTGCTACGAAGAGTGCAAAGACGGAGGGTGGAGAAAGGATCGTCTCCATCTAGACATTTTGGAACTCGATGCATACTCACGCGTCTTCTTTCCCACCTCTTTCATATTGTTCAATATCGTCTACTGGGTAGGCTACTTGTATCTTTAGCGACCCTACACACCTCACAACACAAAGACCTTAACTTTGTCCGAGGAGACTGAACCTTCTTCGAGGTACATTCAAAAAGAACAGACACTTGTTACCAGAGCAGAGCTGTGGTAAGAGGACTCCTCTAGTTTGTCACGAAAAATGAGACGACGCTACAGCCGAAAGCTACAACAGGTGTAACCCTTAAAGCCAGACTTTTTCTACATTGTCAGGAAGTAAATCACCACAGGCTCTCTATCTGGTTGCGTATTTCTGGCAGAAATCTTTGCCTTTTGTTCTTCAGGTACAAGGATAAATGTTTCACGATGTTCCTCACATCTTTTTATGGGTGAGAAAGCAGCTGTTAGAAGTCAAGGTGCAAAAAATCCTTAGGCCAAGCCGACGTGAGAACAAAATGCCATGCGAAGCATGTGACCCTCTGACTTTTGGTGTCTCACACGATCCTGGTCGAACGTTCACATCAGCGGAAATCTGTCATCTAGCCGTCAGTCAAAACCAGACAGCTTTTACGTGAGCAAAGCTTTCAGAGCCATCTATAGTGCCTTCCGCTGGAGGAGAAGCCATCAGGCAGAGAAATCTAACACATGATGGCAGGAGTAGTATCTGGTGTTGACTGACCGCTGATGGTTTTATTTGAGTTTACTTCAACTTTGGTTGTAAACACGGTGACGCGTTATCTTAATGCATTCAACATTTATAAATCCATTGTTACTGCATGTTACATGATAGAATTAAGCTCTACCCTGAATCAGCACAATACTTAAAGGAATGAGAATAGATCCTTTTGGAATATAAATTAGTACGTAGATTGCAAAGGTTTGCCTATATTTCTAGATTTTATAGCATAATTTTTCCACACAAAACGGAGCGGTAAATTAAATATCAAATTATATTCATATTTTGTAAATCAAATTATTTTGTTTAATAATTTAATATATAAATTAATTATACTATTTGTTTTAAACAGCTTAAATCTCTTAGCATTAGTTGCATGCATAGAATGGGTTGTAATATTCTCAGTCCAGTCCAGCCCAAATCAGAATTATATTTACTATTTAAGCCTACATGGCTTAGACCAAGTATTAACACCAATACTTTTTACAGTTTCACAAGCCCTTCAGAGTCTTTTCCAGAGATCACATCTATAATTCTAACTAGCATCCGGGAAATGTTTCCCCATCTTCTAAAATGGCAATATATTTGGTAGCATCTATAGCTTCAGTACTTGCGGGTATCACTGCACACCTAAAGGGATAGTTCAGCTAAAAGTGAATATGATGTCATCACCGATTCATCCTCATTTAACTTGAGAGTAGGACTGTCAAAAGATGAATCGCAATTAATCGCGTCCCTTATACAAATTTGTTTACATAAAATATGTCTGTGTACTGTGCATATTTATATAGACAGACAGATAATTTACACTAAACAATATCAGGTAAACACATTTGAATTCTGGATTAATTGCGATTAATCGTTTGAAAGCCTAATTGAGAGACGTTTTTGTCTTCTCACGGCACACAAAATGAGTTTGCTAAATGAGAAACAGAACATCAAGGCTGGACTTTCTCATGTAATAAAAACGAATGATGACTGGGTCTGTTGAACTAAAAAGAAGGTTTCTGTGCTTTGTGTTCCACGGTAAAAGAGAAAAATCATACAATTTCAGAGCAACATGAGGGTGAGTATATTTTTATTTTTGGGTGATCTATGCCTTTAATAATCAATGAAATGGAGTGTCGGAGAGAATTATACTCACAGTCAACGTAATAGAATACTAGAGTAAAAACCCAACAGAATCACTGTGCTCGTAACTGAAGTGTAACCCACAATAAGATTTTTTACTGTGTTGCCTTAGGGTCACCTGCACAGAGCTGCTGTGAGATGATCCATTAAAGAAAGACAAATGGATTAATATAAAGTATCTACTTCAAATTATAGTCATTACCAAAGGATTCATACTAGATGAAAACATTTTATCTTGTCTGCCTAATTATTTTGTAATCGTTGTCTTCATTATCATTGATTGATTGTTGTATTTACGTCTCATCATGGCTATTATGTTTGTGCACATCAGTGGCAATAGTTTGTTGTTTTCTTTCTCAATAACATAGCACTTGTTTTGATCAATGAAAGATTTTTGTATTTTTCATTTGACACTGTGGATACAACTGTAGGTATCAATTATTAACATTAATATTTTAACCCTCAAAATAACTTTACTCTTTGAAATGACATATTTACTTCATTTATTATTATAATTTTTATTTAACTCATTGAAGACGTATGACGTCAGAATGCGCCAAGTGACTTTAAAAGGTTTATTATATAATATTATTTTGAAGGATCCTCTTGCAGTTTGTTAATGATGTATTAAATAATCACAAATGTGCTGTGAATTGCTCTATAGGTATCGGTCCAGTAATGACCGGTTTCGCGATTCTATTCGATGATAATCTGTGAGTGCTTCATCATGTTGGTGTTATTGCAAGTGTTCACTTTGACATACAATAATTATTAGCTGTTCATTTTTAGTGGTGCTAGATCTCTAAACTGACCTGTCATCATTCAAGTTAATGGTTTTGCTCGTCGCACGTTAGAACTCATTGAAGTCCACAGTTCTGATAAATTACCTAAAGCCATGTGTTAGAATTAAATCCAATTATACTTATGCTTTTTATAGTGGCCTAATAATGACATCAATTTCTAATGACGAGGTTTTCTGAGTAAGGAAATCGAAAATCTGTGCATCAGCTCTTGATGGGGTTTAATGCTTATTTGGTCACTTTGGTCATTGACTACTGGATCCTCATTATTCACCGCTCAAGCCCGGGGCTCCTTACAGTGCACTGAATATAAAGGCGCGTTTTTTTGGTTCTTTTTAAGCAGTTAAAGATTTACACAAGTGACCTTTTAGAGGGTGGATATCCTTATGAAATATAACATGCACACACAGAACACAGCGCTATCCTTCATACTCTATCTATCTTTCTTTCTTCTTTTTTTCATTCTGTCTTTCTATATTTTTTACTCTCACATTCAATTTAATACAACTCAATATAAATATCTTTCAAAGTGCAGGTTGACCAGGCTAATGCCAAAGAAATCGCATTCACTAATCTGCTATAAGGATGGCTCCCCGTTTCACAACCTTCATTCTGCTGAATAATACTGTTGGGATTTATTTGTGAAATATGCTTTACAACACTGTTGTTCCTCACTTGTTAGAACCTTGTGTTTAAAATGGTCAGATTAGTAGCAATCTTTATACATTTGTTAGTGGCCTATTGTTTTTGAGAATAGTCTTAAAATATTTTATCATCCACTAAGAGTTATTATTGTCCCAGTCTCAAAAAATCACTTTGTGCATCTCTTTTCACAACAAGACACAACCTATCATTGTAGATTATTGCTTTGTGTTTACAATAACGATTTGCTGTGTATTTCTTATGTTTCTATGGTTTGTGAGTGCTCACAATGTGTCGTGTTGTCGGTGGGGTTGTTGTTTGGATTCGATGATGATGATAATAGAGGGTTTATGTGAGTTTTGAACTGTCTATAAATTCATTTCTATTTCTCGTGCTATTTTCATATATGTCGTTTTTTTTATAAATGAAATGTAAATTGCAGAGGTAAATCAGAAGATGGTAAATAAAACTTTGTTTTCCTTTTTTCCCATTACTGTATGTCACTGCAATTTTACCTGCACTTTATAAGTGACTTAGTTCAATATATTTACTATGAATTAAAGGTATTTTGTAAGTAGGAAAAAGTTTATTTTGCCAGCTGGCAGATTTGACTTTTCTTTTATTGATTTGTTCAGTAACTCATTTTTGCGGTCTCATCCAACACTGCACAGTAATTAAGTCGATTCCACATTGATTTTAGCAGCAGCCTATGTCAATAACAGCCTCAGTGCCAGTATAGTATATCAAAATAACAACGCTCACATATTTTTATTGACATCAGCCTTCTTAGAAGTGTATTATCCAGTAAAAAAAGGATTTGGATTTCATCTTATTCAGCAACACAGACACACAGAAACTGTAGATGAGTTCATCTCAGTTTAAAGGAACAGTTCACCCAAAAATTAAAATTTTGGTGTTCTGTTGAACACAAAAGAGAGAATGTAGGAAACCCAATAGTTCTGGGGCACATTTGACTATAACGTTGTAATTTTTCTTACTATGGTATTCAATCTTGGCAAAAAACTGTTTGGTTATTAGCATTCTTCCAAATACCTTTCTCTATATATCAGAACAAATACATTTCTGAGTGTGAGTGTGATGACAGATGTTTAGGTGAACCATAACTGTAAGAAAAAAACAAACAAAAACTGTATTTTGAGAGGAAGTAAACAATGAAAACATCAGACGGCATGAGTGTGCAAAACTGAGGATCCTAAAAGAGGTTAATGTTGCTTCTGCTGCAAACGCATTCACAAAATATATATTTCTTATAGCATTATCAACCTAGAGTTATTCTGAATTTCACATGAAGAAATTTCAAGTTTGCTGGTTACATTTCACAATATCATAGATCCGATATTACTTACTATAAAAACACTCCTTTTCCTTGAAGTTTAGGGGGTAAGATATATCAAAGAAACGACATTTGTAATAATGTGACAATTGTTAAAGTGTGCTCACTAACTCTCTTCAAATATAATGTAAAATGGCTTACACGAAGCCTTAATGTAGAAATGCTATCAAGTTTAAAACAACAAATTAGGACAAGTGAATTCAAAGGAAGTGAATTTAAATAATCTTGAAACCTTGGGCTTTGTCTTAAATGTGTTCCTGGTTGTACTCTTGTGAGACTCTAATCTCTCTAACGCTAAACTGTTGGAGTGGTTGCTATGGGAACATTCTTCGTTCTGTGTAATGAAGCAAAACCAAAGATGAGGGATGAATGATTTGGAGCTGAGTGTCTGACCTACTTTTAGAAGGCATTTTTACTCCTTATCTAACTTGCACATTGTATGACATGATCAGCTCAAAACTACAATGACCTGGAGAGTTTATAAACTAAGCCTATCTGACCATCAATATGACCTGCACAAGCAGTCATCTCACATCAGTGTTAATTTTTGTTTTGTATTATTTTATCTCTACAATACATGAATCGTGCTCTTTTTGCAAAACGTAAAATTATGTTAGTGATCCCCAGGCAAGAGTATTAACAAGTCCAACATCTCTTATCTCAGAATAGCAGCATCTCAGTTAACATATATATATATATACACTCCAAACCTTTGATATTGTGCAGGGCATTTATAATATTAACCCATTTTATGACTTTACATAAGCACATTCTCAATATATATGTAACCTAATAACAAACTTTAATACAATTTAAAACACCCAAAACACTTTTCATTGCACAATTTTTGTTGCCTTGTATTGTGAATTATTAAACTCACTTGGCTTTTCCCTGTATGAAGATGTGTCTTCACATCCCAGGACACACTGCAGTATTTTTCACAGTATGGTGAATTTTACCTTATGTCACTTTAAAACTCAACAGCTGGGAACATTTTTATTCTCAAAAAAAAAAACATCTGACATGCATATTTTATTAAGAGATGTAAAACATTCATATGTTCTTCTCACCGAGGTACAGCAAGAATATATATGTATAGAAAAAGCTATCAGACAAATAAAAATCTGCTGCTGTATATCGCAGCGAGACGAGCACATGACAAGATGATATTTTGTATTGAGAATGTTCACTTACAGGAGCAAACACAACTAACCAAAAGGATCAGAGGTTGTACACGAAAAGCAGATATTGTAAATGTGGAAAATAAATATGAAGTGACATGCCAAATGACTTGGTAGCAAAAAATGCAATTGTTTACATCCAGAATGAAAACTGGAGGAGCTATTACTTAGTAATTACTTCTGTAATTTATTATTACTGTATGGCGCAACCTTGACATTATTTAGTCATTCTCCATCATTTTCACCGCTGTCAGTTCCAGACTTCTAACACATGTTGCTGTTTACTTTCATGATATTTTTCTGCCTGGTGCCAGATTGTGTGATGGATGTTTGTGATGCAGCAGGACAGGATGTCACGGTCTCCCTCTCATCAATCCATTCCTCTCCCATAACCGAGCGTTTTGCCTCCATAGAAAAACACGATGAAAGTCCATCAGCAGCAACAAGCCTCGACATGAAAGATGGGGCGGTATTGAGTACGCTCTACAGATTCGCCTTAGCTATAGGCCTCCTCTCTATTATGGTTATGTACTGCACCTCCTTCCCATCCCTTGAAAGCTTTCACAGTCCAGTTGCTTAGCTTTCTAGCACTAAGAGCCCTAATAATTCCCTCGTCCGTCACATCTATCAGGAGAAAAACATGTCCTTCTTCTACCCGGAGCAAATTTTGTTTTAACAAAGAGACTAGTGAGATGTTTTAGAAGTTCATCTTGTTCCTGGTAAGCATTCCTGGCAAAAAGATGTTTGTTTGTTTGGCCGTTTGTGAATGACCTTCAATAACAGTTTTGTAGAATTCATAACCTTGTTTGGAACACACAGTTGTTCACTTAGTTGTGTTCAAAACTGCATCATCAAGGAATGGACAGAATCAGGTTCACAAATGCTTTATGAAATTTTTTATTTTATTAACTTGACATGCCATGTGAAATAGCAGACCTCATGTGCTTTGTTTGTTTCTATAGTCAAATATCTCAGGATTGCAAACATCTAACTCTGCTTATCCTATACTGTCGTTCCCAAGGCAACAGTGAAGACACTAAGCATATTGAATGATGTCATGTGTTGATAAGTCAGACCTGGTACATTTCATTGAGAAACGTGTCCAACGACTTGAATTAATTCAGATCAATTTAAATAACAGACTGTGTGTTTTATAGAAAATTAGATTTGAGGAGATCCTTTTGTTTGACAGAAAGTTTTATTGGATTATACATTTCTATTAACTTTTCTTTCCATTTGCATTACAGAATGACACAATGAATTAAAGAAACAAACCTGATTTGCAAATTGGAGGTGGAAGTTCATTGTACCAACAATGTTATTATTCAACTCATAAAGCACAGAAATGAGTCATATGTTTCAATCATTTTCATGTTATCAATGGACTGAAACAAGATCATTTTGTATCTACATTTTACTCAGGATTTTTTTCCCTTTCTCAGGTTATAATGTCAATAACTCAAAAAACAACATTTTCCTTTTCAGTCCTTGCTTTTCACTATTCCTTTTTTCTTTATATCCCACATAAATCGGGTATTAAAATGAACATGAATGAAAATGGTTATTTCTTAGATATATGTTTAGGATGTCTAAAAGAAAAAAAAGATAAGAGTTTGTCAAGCAGGCTACTCCTCTTCCTGTTGATCCAAACATCAAATAAAGGTAAAACCTCGAGAAGCTTGTTGATAAAAATTGAGATTTTGGCTAATATTTCTAAAACAAACAGAACAGTTTGGGATTTATATTGGATATTTCCTTGTTTCTTGTCATAATCAAAGTCATACTATAGTAACGTTTATGTTTTTCTATAGTTTTGATAAGTTTGCTATTATTTTAAATAATTATTCTATTCAGCCACCCAACTGATTTATTTCTTATTTTTATTTTAAGCTGTTTAGCTGATCATTCTGCAGTACTCATAGGAAACAATTGTGAAGTTTGGTCAAATGCGTCATGGGCTTGAGCTCAATGGTCAAACAAAGAATACAGTACATCAGTATACTGTCAGGAAATCATGTTATTTATTTTTATTCACTGACATCATGTATTTACTACATGCTATGCTATTCAAATAAAATAGAACGGTAACATAAACGTATACAAATGTTTACATAATTTAGCACAAAGTGGTAGATTCAGAAGGTTAACTAAAAGTTCAAACTGTACATAACATATTCAACGCTACAAATAGTGCATTGTGTGTTTGCATACCCGATAGACTGATAAGAAATCCAATTAGGTTCAGGCAGGACCACTCTCATTTCCCTTCACTGCAATTACTTGCTACATTTTTATAAATGATAAAGCCTTTGTGATTGAAATATGTTTTAGTCATAGATATGCAAATAACTCACTATTGCAGTCGAGAGTGCGACAGACTCTATCAGCATGGATCAAAAGAGGCATCGCTGTGGTACTTGCCCTTTAAAACCTGTATTCTTCTCATCAAAGTAAACGTTTGAAGAAATTTTGGGGTGCCATGTGTCACCCTTTTGATTTGGTTGAGAGTGACATTACCAAGACCCCAAGCATCTCAGGGAAACGACACGCTTTATCCTTAATAATTACTCTGAAAGCAAACGAGTCGGGAATTACCCTGTTGAAAGTATTATCTGGACCGAGTCATGCCCAGTAAATCCGTGAACTCCTTTTGTTAGCATGCTTTAAATAACAATGGAAGTTATGCTTTGTTTACTTGATTGCATACGTGGAATTAACAAACGTTACCATTAACGGTAATAAAAAAACATAATGATAATTGATGATGATCAATATATCAATGATCAATATATAATAAATAAAAAGTCCACTAGGTCAATGGTTAAATCTTTTGCAAACCACATACGCAACATCAAAATTCAACACAGTTTTCTGAGATATGGGCCTTTGATTTGAAGATGAGGGTGAAGTAATTTTTTATTTAGTAAACTGTACATACCGTTGGCTTTGGACATCTTTTTTTATTCCATCATTCAGGAGGTACAGAGCATTCTAAATGGAATCTGTCCATCTGAAATACATCTTTTCAAGCTTACGTCAGTAAGTTGCGGGCATAGTGGAAAGCTCTTAAACAGCTTTCTTTAGCCTCCATTAGCTTTCTAGCTTTTAAAGACTGGAGGATGCATCCCCTTCAAAGACTGAGCAACCCTCAATACCGTAATACATATGTAAAGAAAATGAGGTTGAGTTAATATTTTACTTCAGTTTGTTTGTTGAAAGGTTTTATTTAAAATATTTAATAACAAAATGCCCCTGTTAAATAACATTAAACAACTGGCAGCTAGATTTGCCAGCACATAGCTGTAATTTCAAAACATACCTACTGTAATCTGCAACCACAGTTTATTACTGTAAAATACATTACAGTACTGTGCTATAGAAAATATAATTTGCACAATATAAAACTGTTGTTTGGCATTACGTGTTCCTGCTGTAATTTCCATTAACAGTTTATTACCATTAAATGATTATTTCTGTAAACTTTACTTTGAAATAATACAAGTACTTTAAAATGTGATCCCTTCATTGTAACACTGTTAGATTTAAAATGTACACAGAAAAACTGCTTTCCAATAATCGGCCCAAAAAAAGAGATGACTGTTAAAACATTGTGCTTTTATTAGCGCTAAGAACACTCAAAAACATCCATTAAATGACAGTACAGTATTTTTTCATCACCAGTAAGATTGGGCTGATCAAAGCCTGTGATGTCACAAATAATGTCTTATTGCAGAACACAATGTTATGACGTTACATTTACATCTTTCTGCAGAAAACAAGTTAAACTGACAAAATAAATCCCCATTCAAAGTCCATGTGTTTTTTTATACTGGTGGCCACATGGAGATTCAAAGTTGCTGCTTTAATGTGAAGCAGCTTCCATGTCTTATTGGACACCTTCACCAGGCTGGCAAATTTGTTCCCCTCTCAGTGTTCACACCAATCAGTCATCTGCAATGTACAATTGTCACGGTTCCCCTCTGTCTCTCCCCACATTTCCCCCCTCGGACAACAATACCCATGCTCCCGCACCTGTGTCTCGTCCGCCATCACTCCAGCTGTCAGTAGTATCCTCATCACATAGACTCTATTTATACTTAGCATGTTTGCCCCTTTGTTGTCCGTTCTCATCTGTATTACCATGCTCATTCAGTGTAACATTCAGGACGAAATGGCCTCGGTACGCTGCGGTCGTGTTAACACTCACCAGCCTCCTCGCCACGACCGCGGCGGCTGTCACCTCCAGCACTCCCGGCTCCAGCATCACATCCATGGTGGCAGTCACCTACAGCACTTCCGGATCCAGCATCATGGCCATGGCGACCATCACCTCCAGCACTCCTTGGTCTAGTATCATTGCCACGGCGGCCTTCACTTCCAACACTCCTGGCTCCAGCATCAAGGCCACTGCGGCCATCCCCTCCATGATTCCCGGCTCCAACGTCAAAGGCCACAGCTGCCACAGTCCCCTGCCCTCGAGACTCCATCTTCACGGCGAGAGCTGCCACGGTCCCCTACACACCTGACTCTAGCTTCACGGCCACAGTGGCCGTCGTTGATTTGTTACAGCGTAGGCGCGTTTTTTTGCATTCCAGGAGAGGGGAGTTCTGTCATGCGGTTCCCCCTCTGTCTCTCCCCGTGTTTCCCCCTCAGACCACATAACCCACACTCCTCCATGATCCCACATCTGTGTCTCATCCGCGATCACTCCAGCTGTAACCAAAATCCTCATCACATGGACTCTATATATACTCACGATGTTTACCCCTTTTAGTTTGTAATACCGTGCTGATTCAGTGTATATTGTTGATTCCATTAAAATAATTGTTTTGAATTCTCTGCGTCTCTCGAATCTGTGGCAGTCGTGACAACAATAAGGTAGTTAAAAATGTATTGCACTTAAATAAGACAAAATCCATTGTACTGTGAGGTATCAGTCTTATATGTATATGCTATGCCTTTGTCATGTGGAGAATGAAAACTGTGAATTCAGAGCATTATGCAAAAACTGTAAAAATGCATGTGCCTGACATACAAATGTGTTGCAAGTAAAAAAAAAAAAAGTCTCCAAAAACAATATATATTAAGTAATAATGAGGCCATCAGAACACCACCGTTAGCCTCCCTAGATTAGTGCATGTCGCAATAATCCCTAAACCAAATGATAAAATAGAGTCACATTCTTTACTGACATTTTATAATAAATGAATTGATCCCGCATACCTCAGACAATCGATTAGATTGGAAATTAACAAAATGTAAATGCAAATGTTCAACCTAGCTTATGTTGTGAAGTTTGCAAAATTAGTTTATCTTACAGTCTTGTAGATATAAAAAGCTAATAAATCTCTGTTATAACGAAATTCTATAAATTATAAGTGAATGCATCATCCACTTTGAGCTGGCAGGGTCACAGTCGGAGCAAATCCACAAAGTTTCTAATTAGTCCTTGTCACATACTAAAATAATATCCTGCTTCATCGGGACTCCACAGAGAAGTTATGAGTAAGCTCAAGCATCAGCATCATGTCTGACTAAACAAAAAATACTTTATTATTCCATAAGACAGAACAGTAGCTTGCTGTTACTATTTTGCTTAGCAGATTTATTGTTATTTATTGTTATATACAGTATTGTTATTTACAGTATCAACAGTACTGTTCAAAATTATCAGTATTTTACAGCAATTTATATTTGGCATATCCAGTATGTAAAAATATACATACTTACATAAAAACAGATTTTGACAGAATTTTGGCGAATTAAGTAAAATAATCATCAAACAATCCATTTCTTAAATGTGCAAGATAGACTATTTTAAGAGGTTCAATACAATCTGCTTTTATGACAATGATATAAGATTTATGGTGGAGTTAAGGCTGGAGCTTCAGTCTTGCTTTTGTTGAATAAGCATACATTTTTGAAGATTCACATAATTTAAACTCTTACAAATAAGCCACCTCATAGGTTTAACAATTCGGTTTGATATGTTTTACATTTTCGCAGTGTCAATTGTTTTGACTTTATAATTATTCTGTTTTAAAGAGTACATAACTAGGGATTTATGTACTAGGGATTTTCAAGGTCCTGCTATGCATGGGGTGTCCCGAACAAGTTTATCTACATAGGTGTATTTTTTAATGTTATTTCTTAAAAATAGGCAGTTTTTCTTACCTTAGTTCTTGACTGACTCTCAAATGATTCATTCTGCGATTCATCTGTCTAATCCTCTCCTTTCCGCTAGCCAAGTCTGATGTGATTAGTCAGATGGTCTAGTCTGCTGTGATTGGTCTACTGCGAATGAGGCTCTCAAGCTACAGTGTTTGGGGGAGAAGAGTGAAGTTTCACAAGCAGTCCTAGGAAAACGTAGGCGTTGATTGTATATAGTGACGTTAATCCGCGAAAATTCGCAAATCAGACTAGGGGGGACTCGTTTGGGTGATTCAGAGTCGACTCCCTTTTTTCAAGCAAATAGCTTTGTTATTCATTCACCTCCGGATTTACAACTTGGCAGATTGCTTACATTCACTCACGGCAACATTAAAAACTGCATGAAATGTAATTACATGATCTCATGTTATGTACTCTTTAATTGAGCTATAATAATAAAAACTATTAAATGTCCATTTCCATTTTGACAACATGCCCCAAATCATATTCTGCATTCCAGGGCAATAATAGTGGAATTTTTATGTGCCAATATAAAAAAATAACATTATTTCTGCAATTTTGTTCCTTGATTAAAAATGACACCTCATGTAGCCCCAGTCTCCCTTGGTGAAAACTATTAAATGCTTGCTTTTTAATTCTGCTGTATAATGTTTCACTGTGGTTTTGAATCTAACCATTGGATGTTTAATCCATCCAAACTCTGTCTGGGACAGCCAATGCCGTTTGCTTGAAGACACATCTCAGTCTCAAATATAAGATTCCTTCTCTCTTCTAACCAGGACAGCACTGACAGCCCTACCCTGAGGTTGGATTTCTGCGCGCTTCCTTATAGATCTGATTTCTCCTCCGCCTGATGGGATCGGTAGATTGATTGCTTCAGTCTGGCACCACACAGTGGTGGGGAAGCGAGACAGAAATGTTTCCATGGAAACATGCCCAGATGTGTCTAACAACAGGAAGGAAAAGCTCAATATACAAACGCACAGAGACAAACCTACTGTCAGAACATCAAGCTACTTAAAGTACAGCAATGAGCCTATTCTTCTTTAACAGCTTTCCTGTAGCTCAGTGATAAGAGCATTGCGTTAACAACGCAAGGTTGTGGGTTCAATCCAGGGGAAATGGCAAATACCTATGTAAAATGTATAGGATAAAGCCATGTAGGTTGCTTTGGATAAAAGCGTCTGCCAAATGCCTAACAGTGAATGTAAATGAAAAAAAAGAAAATCAATAAAAAAAGAGTGTCTGTTTGGACATGTCTTCCAGAGAGGTGAATAAAAATGGAAGTGGTGTAATCTGGGAAAAGCTTTTAGTAAGTAAAGAATAGCTTGTGTCACACAAACTCAGATTTACAGTATATGTTTATATAACAAAATAACATGAATTATTTACATTTCAAATAAATACATTTTATTAATATTCTCTTATTTAGGCCTACTTTATTTCGTTAAGATGTTATATAATTGGAAGGCCACAAGAAAATGAAACATATATGCATTCAAATTAATTTGATGGTTCAAAAACTTAACACACTTTAAAAATCTTCATATAGTTTATATTGAGGCTGAAGTACCCACTATTTCGAAGTGTCAAAAAATAGGACTTGAAACAGCAAACGGAAAGTTTGTAAATAAAATCTTTGATCATTTCATATGCATGTTCCTTGCTTTAGAAATCTGCAGACACACTTAGTGCGCTTTAAAAAAAACTAGCTTTTTGTTGATGGTGTAGATTAAGGCCTGATTTCCCTGGAGATGGAGCTGTCTGTGTCTGCAGCCCTGGAAATTGAATTAAATGAAGGACACAAAGCTGTTTAGGCGCATATGCCTGATATTCCATTATGATAGTACAAAGATGGCTGTTGAGATTTCAATGAGAGCTTTAAACACAGAATAATATATAAAGAAGGTATAATTCCTATTCCGGACCACAAGCATCCCTATCCATAAGAGATACAAGAGCCACTTTGCTAAACACATTTCAAGGAAGACCTGATTCAGATAAAATCTGAAATGCTGTCAAACAACTACTAGAGGAAAAGTTTTAGAGGGATGTTTAGCAGGGAGTCAAATCCCTTGTGTTGGTAAAATAGTGTTCAGAATACAAAGTATAATGTCAACAAATCAAACAAATTTCTCAAATAGTTGAGCAAACTATATTAGCATACAACAATGTGATAATATTATGTAATAAATTATTATGTTCTACATTTTCTTTTTTGTTATCAACAATTTTTTATTATTATTTTTTTTCCACACACAACGTAACATAATATCCAAAATAAAACAAAACAAAACAGCAGACACATACTCAACATCTCAAGGTTC
Organism: Triplophysa tibetana; assembly: GCA_008369825.1. Classification (NCBI taxonomy): domain Eukaryota; kingdom Metazoa; phylum Chordata; class Actinopteri; order Cypriniformes; family Nemacheilidae; genus Triplophysa; species Triplophysa tibetana. The sequence continues at coordinate 11,702,575 of CM017905.1, read as the reverse complement.
GATCAAAAGGGAGGGAGAGAGGGAAGGACAACAAGAACACAAAAGCTACTCCTTTAAATAATTACGTATATTTAACAAAAAACACTGCCAAGCCTCAATGGTTGAAGGCCTGGCCCCACCGACTCGCGCCGTTGTACATTCACATGAGACAATTTGCAGGAGGTTATGGATCCAATATGTCTCTCTACACATGCGTGGTGTAAACATGTTCTACATTTTCAAGGAACATATCAAATAATATAGTTTAGATGAGGAAGTTATTTCCTTTTTTTTTTTTAAATAGACTCAGTATTACAAATGATTCAGTCATTTCGATTAAAGTGTCTTTTAGAATGAGTGTTACAGTTTGTCATGATTATAAAACAATTCCAAATAAAAAATATTAAAAGAACAGTATCAGAAATTTGTGTCAACACAAAAAAGTTGCCACATTTAAAACCAAAATCTAAAGGCTATTAAAGATCCCGTGTTGTGAAAGTCATGTTTTTAATGTTGTTTATATGTTTATGTGGTGTTTTTAATTTGTTTTAAACAAACCATGTGCAACTGTATAATCTTAAACCGCTGCTGAGTAATTTATCCATAAACCTGGAGTTTACCAAAAACTGTTTAAAAATGCGGTTTGAAACTGTTCCGGTTAATGACATCATAAACCTGTTACTAATCACATCAACACATTTGACCTCTGTGTATCAGCAGTTTGAAGCATAAATATGCAAAGATGGGGCATAGAGCCGGTCTTAAAGGGGTGATTTGACAGTGTTTCGTAGATTCTAACTGATTGAAAATGTTAAATGTGCTGTTCTTCCAACACAGTCTCATGGGAATTTGTGAAATTGTGGCGAACCGTAATCTATTAATTTGTGTTCATCAACACGAATTTCCAACCTTTTTCGTGTCAGTCATCCCCCAATTGTTGCGTGTCACCCAGCACGACTTTCCATCAAAATTACTTTTAATACGCGATATCTTTCATATGTATAAATATATAACAACGCAATCTGATGGGAATCCATGCCTATTTTACAAGGTGGCTCATTCGTGTGAATTTACTACGATCTTATTCGTATGTTTGTTATGATAACACTTTTTTCCCTGTGATGTTAGGTTTAGGGGCAGGGTTAGGGTTAGGGCAGCCGATTAACATTGCTTTTCCATCTTATGAAACTAGAATTGTTAGCTAATTTAGCTTTTGCGGCTGAGATTTTTGGGTTTGGGTGAGGTATGGTGTTGGTTAGTCAACTCCTAAAGTAATTGCGACATTGTTCGATGTCTGGTTAGAAATATATAAATGCACCTACACACCCGGTCTGTCTGTTGAAAGATTGTCATGCTGGTGACATGAAAAAAAGTTGTGCTGAGTGACACGAAAAAAGAGGAAATTCATGAACACAAATTAATAGATAACGGGAATTCCTGTTAGACTGGGTTGATTCTTGACATGGAAAACCTGTCAAAAACAAGTTGGACATATGCCGTGATATTTCTGTGCCCGATCTACTCCCCCAAGGTTCCTATAGGTTTCGGAAAGTTTTTTCGAACATGAAAATCCGGTTCGTAACAAGTTCTCTCTTGGAAAAGCACGCCCAAGGTGAAACTAAGTCATATGTCTGTGTTTTGTTGGTAATCGTTGTTTATGTGCATAATGTAAACAACACAAACTTATGGTTAATCAATGCGATGATGCATTGTGTGCTCATGATCTAGATCCCCCCCTCCCAGCACACCCCAGAATTTTTTGGGTAAATAATCGTACAGCTGTATCCATCTTTTATAAATGTGAAGTAACTAAACACTCTTTGACGATATAAAGTATGCAATACTACTCTATAGGTACTGAAGATTAATTTGAGATTGGCAGAAACTGCACGTTTAGCTGGACCTTTAAATGACACTGCTGTGTCAGCTCTCAGTTTCACTTTCAGCTTTACCAGCTTCTTGAACTGCCGAGTGCGATTAAGTTGAGACGTGGCTTGTTTGCATGATCATGTATCCGCGTATACTTTATGAAGCCTGTGTAGAGTAACATTATTGCTTATTTAAGGCAGGAATATTTATTTTCAAAGGAAAAACACTGAAATATGTAATTTTGATGGTCAAAGAATAGTTTTAAGGAATACAATTATTGACCACAGGGGGACTTTAAGAAATAAAGATACAAGCTGGTGCTTGTATCTTTCACAAAACAGACAATAGGTTTCACAAAACACAGTTAAGGCTTAAAATATACAATTATCTATACTGTGAGCCAAATGCACTTGTGACTGACACCATGAAATCTTCGTTGCACAATGTTAAATTCAGAATAAAGGTTGAAGCTGGCCGTGATTTAGACCGCACAAAGACAGACTGACTTGGACAAGGTATGAAGGTCATTTCATCGTATATGTGTGATATCCTGGAAATCCTTTCGCTCTCTGTTTCTCATGGGATGTGGCTCATAGACAAACTTAAGACTCAGTGAAGCAGAGAAAGTCTCACAGGCCCCTCTCGCTAAAGGGACCTATCGATGTGACAGATGGTGTGTTGCTGACGGAGCATAAAAGATGTTCTTTGCTGTTAAGATGTGTCACTGATAGGCTGAGTAGGGACTGGGTCACCTCCGGTTAAAGCTCACAATGGAAAAATGGACGTGTCATTGAAGGACAGACAGCATTTATTATGCAAAGTCTACACTTTTAAACACGTACCATTTGAAAAAAAAACATGTTGTATGTTGCATAAAAAAACTTTAACAATTCCACACACAAATAGTTATTTGAAGTTGTTTGGAAAACCATAGAAGGCAGCGATGCAAAACTTATGTTCAAAACTTTTGTGCTTAATGTTACGTCAAGAAAAAAAGAAAAACAACATGTTTTGATGAAGTTGTTGAAAATGTTGGTAGAGTGTGACTTTGTGGATGGTGAAATAAAATAGACACAATGCCGCAGGTAAATTCTTATGTCGGGACCAAAAGGAATTCAACATGAGAACTAAACGGTGCTTTGTAGAAAATTCTGATTTATTAAAAATGGTTTAATCTGACCTTTAATAATTCAAAATTCAATTAAAGCCATTCATCAAAATTTCACTGATGTACGTCAGTGAAAGGAAAGGACCCAAAAGGCATTAAATAAGGTAGCTGTTCCAAAGTAAAAGACTTCCCATGCTTTAAAATTTGATCATCCTTGTTCTCTACTACGAAAGCTTTTTAATTCAAACGATTGTTCAATGTATTGTATATAATTGGCCTGTATTGCTAGAAAGGAAATATACAATGATATCAGGGATGGGCAGACTTAATTTCCCATCCAGAAATGGCTCAACATCTGTAAAGAATATGAAATATTGCTTTCTGCTTTCTTTAAACAGTCAACAGCAAGAGCATGCCCCTTTAAAATACCACAAGAACACACTGTTTGTATGATTCTAATTCTATAGCCAGAAATATACAACACTATCCTGCTGCTGGCTACTCCTTTGTGTGCTTGGTGAAACATTGAATATGGAGAGAAAGGCACAAAGATCTGTGGATACTGCACTGTCATAGCAAAAACAGGGAAGTGGAAGCATATCTATTTCTATTTAGGATGGATAAGATGAAGGGATAGAGAGGCAGACTGAATAAGAAAGAAAAGGAAAGAAAAGAAAAACACTCATCAAATGTTTAGTAAATAAGGGAAAAATTTCAAAACAAGAGAATTAAAAAGATTGTCTACACAGGGAAAACTATCCACAATGTCACAGATAATCCAATTTCTTCACTGTCAAAGGAGGACAATCAGGCACAGTGGCGGCGCTAGGGGGCTTGCTTGGACTATAACCCCGTCAGAAAACTGCTTAGCCCCGGCAAAGCGCGCCCAAGGATTTCCTAATATCTTTTACGGAGTGTCTATTTACACCAAGTGCAAATAGCCCATCTGGAAATCACAGGTTATAAACACTAACTCTGCCCACCTGTTTCTGATGGGTAAAGAGAAGATGTAAGAACGACGCTAGCTAGTGTCTCAAGTGGCATAGAGGGTGAAGCCTATGTTAACTACTTATTACACGACTCATTGGAATGTTTGATTCTGATTGGCCAGTCGTGACATTTGTGACACAGTCGGGGGAACTCGGAAGATGCCAATGGCAGGCAGGAGATGAGGGGTTAACAAAAAGGGTTTTATTATAACAAGAAACACCAAACAAAGACCCACGATGGGGTAAAACAAAAACAAGCAGGGTAAAGACAGGACGTAGACTAAATATCCATAAACTGAAATAAACAACACTTGATATAAACTAGACTGCACACTTACTAGACTGGACAAGATTTTAGACAATAGGGACAGGAACACCAGTATGAGTATGTGGAACAGGTAAACATAGCCTTACAATGAAGTACCAGTGCTATTAAGACGTGAAACATGAACCAAGTAACATTAATAACCGACGAAGAACTGAACTAAGGGGAGACCTTATATAGAACAGATAACAAGGGATGCACAGGTGATGGGGATGAACTAGATAATGCTGTAAAGGTGCAAAAGTCAATGAAAATAAAAACACAGGTGAGGGAGCGTGGCAAAATGACAGTCCATGAGGAAAACCGTGGAAAACTGGTAAGGGACACATAGGAATGTTACAATTTGCATGTTTGTTATTCCCAGATCACAACACCCTCAGACCTAGTAACACACAGTAAACTGGATGCAGCGAATCCTTTTTACAACATTTTTTTTTTAATTAACTATAAATATGTCTTTCAATAACATACATGACATTTTATTTACTAATTATTTAACCAAATAGCCTGTTAGTGACAGGCTTATTTCTGTGAATACAACCAACTGCCTGTACATTATCCCTTACATATCGTCGCAGGTTCGAATCTATGAACATATCAGATAATAAAGGTGCAAACGCCTCCTGGTCAATCAGCTGGTTTTATTATCCAACTTGGGTCCGATCTAAAAAGGGATGCGTTTTCACATGCACTAGAAGACCTCCTTTACACTTTGATCGATCCGCATGTGTTTAACTAATGAGGTGAATTTGACGCCATTGTTACCATTTATTGCTAAAAGCCAAAGCTTATGAATACACGTGCACTGAGAGGGGGACCGACCAATCACAACAGCCTGAGTAGCGGAAGCTCGCTGATATGGTATGGGTGGGGAACCAATCAGACCTGGCCAGCTTTAACAATCAGAGCGGGGGATTTTATTGAAACCGAAAGAAATCTAGTCGTTTTATTAGAAGAGGCACTGCGTTGTACAATATACTTGAAATATGTGAAATATCAAGTTTTTTTTAAACTATAAACATAAAAATCCATTGCTGAACACCCAAAAAACATAGTCAAAGCTTCAAAAACAGCAAAATAATGGCTCCTTTTAATTTTGGGTGAACTTTCCTTTTTATGAAATAAGCCATATTGCACAGTCAGTAATGAAATACATCAAAAGTATTCAAATCGTATTTTGTAGTGATGACTGACTGACAAATTATCCTGTAAAACATTGGCTACTTACTAAATACTTGGCCATGTCAGGGACAACAGCCAATCATACATCATAGTGTATGATTTACCAAAAATATGCAACTGACCTCTAGTCTACATATTCAATAAGAAACTTGCTTTGATGTTTATTCGCTTGATATTCATTGCATTTTGTAATTGTCAGTTTTCTCCTTGGGATTTAGGCCAGGCACAGCAAGCAATGCATATACTAAAGCACCTGTCCTAACACTTGCCCTTTAAAGTGCAAAATGTTTGTGCGTATCATCGTACTGTATGCAAGAACACAAGTTCAATTTACTGTAATGCAGGCCTCAGCAGAAAGTTTATGACTTGTGAAAAGTAGATCTAACCTTGAAAACAACATGCAGAGAATCTAGCCAATAAATAAGGTCTGTCTGACAATGGAAAGATGTTGGCAACCACTGGCCATCCCCATCAAGCTGAAGCGAAGACTAATGAGACTGTCATCAATATGGGTGTCACAGCAACAGGTCTGTTTTCAATGCACTGGACACGACTTGTGTGCAGCTGGCTCTTTCCGAAAAACCAACGGATCACAACAATGCGAAAACATATGACGTGCCATCGCTGTCGCCATAGATACAGAAACAGCTTCAACATTAGCTGCAGGGACTTGGAGAAAACTCTTTCAAAACTGTCCATCAACAGCTTGAGTAGTCACAGCTTGGTGCTGATGCCAAAGTTTAATATAGCCAATCTTGTTTTTGAGCTGGGCACGAACTGAAGGGCAGTTTAAGAAAAGCAATCACAAACTCCCAAGATGCAGCTTTGATTGAATAGTGTAATGTTGCTAAGCACAATGCATATTCACAAATTATTCTGTTCAAATTCACAAAATGTTCTATTTAAATGTTATTCGAAATATTATAATATTCTTCTCATTGTTTTTTATTGCAAATGGCACTAAATATTAAAGGGAAAATATCTATTTTTTTCTGTAAAAAAAAAATGGAGCTTGATAAGGTTACTGTAAATCAGGCCGATTCAACTCACGTAAATCAAGGATAATGCCGTCAGGGGTGGCGGACATAGAACCCAAATACTTTAGCAACAAAAACCCACGATGGGGCAAACAAGAAAATAATCGCAACTGAAGACTAACAATAAATTCTTAACAAACACTTCCCACAAGGGGAAAAAGAGAAGAAAAAAAAACAACTTGAACAGATTTTAGACTTACCCTAAGGGCAAGACAGGAACTGGGGTAACGTCAAACCAACTAGAATTAACAAGAGACAGGCATTAAATATGGACATTAAATAGGGACAACTAACAAGGAATATCTACAATGGGCAGGTGAGAGGAATGAAACGCTAACGTGACGATAGACAGGGAAACGAGGGGGCGGGGCCAAGAAACGCTACAGGAGAGCACTTTACTCACAGCAACAAACAACGGCCATGTGCTTCCATATAGAACACGATAAGCACAAAAGACATGAGGCACAATTTCGGAAATGAGGTTTAGTGAAAAATCTGAATATATTAACCCTGAAATGAGGGAAACTCTGGGTTTTCTGTTTCAGAATGCGAAGTATGTCAAACCCAAGAAAACTGGGTCACTCAAGCCCGTTAGTCAGTAACCGTAGTAACTTACTCTGTGAACTTAACCTGGTCTGGATCAGATTTTCTTTGGTAAACCCAGAGTGTATTTTGATCTCCTCCCCCTTTTTAAGCGCAAGTGGTGTACCTCATTCATGTCACACATTTTAATCACACAGAGACAATCTCAGTGACTAATATTTCATATTTGCTTTTACAGAGGATTCAGTACATGAAGATGCTGCATTATTTCATAGGGATGTACTTTAAATTCAGGAGAGCACTTTAGGACCTGAGTGGAATTTTGTCATTTGCCTGTGCATTTTTATTCAAACTGTACCGTTTTTTTTTCCTGTGAATTAGATATATCAAATTATATCTCATCCATCCTTACATCAGTAACATCAGCCATCGAATTATATCAGACATCAGAGCATAATTTTCTATGGATGATAAGAAATGACTTAAGTAAGTTTATAAAAAAGGGCATGAATAAAGAAATGACTAAATACAGACGCTCAGTACTTGCAGAAATGATGCGATACGGGTAATAAACAATTAATTTTCACGTGCAGCCTTTGCAACTCAAATCTGCTCTGCGCAGGGTTCGAACTGGCCATCAGTCTAACTTTGAACGAGAATCTGACGCCCTACAGCTGTCCTATACACCGTGAGGTCTCATTCGCATATGGCGAGTGAGAACACTTTTATTTTATTATTTCTGTCTTATTTCTATTGTTTAATTCATTTAATGATTAATTCATTTTTTTATTGGTACATTTATCAATTTATGAATTTAAACTTTAGCACATCAGTAAATCCACTATATGCAGGGCAGAAAGTGTGCCTCGCTCTCAAGTGCGTTCTGCCCCATGTTGTGTTTTTGGTGCCGTTGCCATGATGAATCTTAATATTGGAGTTCCATTGATGATGGCTTTTTATAGTCGTGGTGCACACGCTTAACCCAGGGAAAGCCTACCCAAAGTAAATTGAACTAACTCAAATCAGATGTCCTGAAACCAGAAACTCAAAGTTTTCACTTAACCTCCTTTCTGAAACAGGCCCAAGAAGGATAGGACCATGAATGACAAACGCAAACATGACTAGGAAGTGTCAATTCAACTGTCCATTGGTTGAAATAGCAAATTCCTGAAAATTCAAACATTTCTGTTTGAAACATAAGTACACAATTGAAAAAATATATAACACTGTGCTAATGTTTTTTTAATATTTCAATGTAAAATTCTGACACATTGTGACTTTTTTTATTACATTTTGATTAGTTATGTGTTCTTAGAAATAATAGCGTAAGGAAGTAATTTGCTTAATAAATATCATTATACAGTCAATATGATTCCCACTAGACAATTCACATTGATAGTACCTCCATAAAGAAAAAAGTCTGTTATATTATACAAATCTATTACACATATTACTCTAAACCCCACAACAATAATAACAATACTAAATGACAATATTTTTTTAAGGATTAAACAGCATTGCAAGGGTTGAGGCATACTAAAAAAGTCTGAAACATAACACAATCACACCTGTTGTTGTTAAAATGAAGCTTTGTTGTTGCTATGGTGTAATCGGTATTGTTCGTTTCCTATATTAAAATGTTTATGAAGGATTTTTCCATGCAATTATTATTCTTCCTTTACCTCTGAATGTGCACCACAGTCTGTCAATATGGCGGTTAAGAATGGGCTCCAGAAACATATGCTGGTTTCACTATGAATTTCAAAGGTCATCAGTGGAAATGCAGAAAGGTGAATGACATCACTGGTGCTGATCTCATCATGTGATCTCATCAACAGGCCAACATTTTAATATTTAGAACCCCTCCACGAGTCTCGCCTAGGCTCCAAGCCCAACTTCTTCAATTACAGTCGACATAACCCATTTAATCCCATTCTAATTAATATGGGACTCGGCATGCTGTAGTATTGGGCTGAGAAGGGCAGTGAAAATTAGACAGAGACTACAATCAGGGAGAGAGCAAACTTGGTCAGAGAGCTGAAGGGACAATTACAGTACCTGTCTTGGTGGAACAAAAGAGTGCAGTGTAAAAGTGCCGTGTCAAACTCAACCTCCTACGTGGCTTACTGGGTATTTTTCTTTTTCAACATCATGTATAATGGTGCCAATAGGAGATAACAGATTATTCAAATGCTGTATTCACATGCAAATGCTGATACTTTGTTTATAAAAGCTTTTATACTGTTCCAATGAGCATCATTTGTTACCCAGCATGCTCTATGATCCAGCGATGCAGAGATCAAGTCTACTTATCAAGTCCACATACCTATTCCATTATAAAGTAGTCAGTGTCATGAGTTCAGCATTTCACAAGCTCAGACAAGTTTTAAATAATATACTCACATGCACAACTTTAAGCTGATTCAATGATTCACTTTGGGCGAAAACAACAAGTTCCCAGGTTGGAAGACAGCCAAATCTTCTTCTTCTTTGGGATCAGGTCGCGAACAAGCGTTAAGCATACAGATTAGATAGCAGGTGATGTAGCACCAGAATAATGACTCATTCAGTCCCAAGTAACGTTAATCTATGGCGGTAACTGCGGTGCAGATTCAGTTCTTTGAATGAAATTAACATTGCAAAGTAGCCTTGAAAGGCTTTCCTGAAATAAAAAATGGCCACACAAACACGAAATACAAAATCACGTCAGTTTAGCCGTAAACTGAAATTGCATCTTCACATTCTTTGTTTCCACCACCCAAAAGTCTGTTTAAGCCTTTTACTACGCAAAATACCACAAACCTCACTGCCCTGGAGAGACGTGATTGTCACTTAAAAACTATACCTCAAGGACACTAATTGTGAAAGTTCTAAAGGACCGACATCCCAACATCAGAGGAACACAGGACTATAAATGCTTTATTTTAAATCAAAGTCTGATAAATAAAGGATCACAATTTTGTCAGAAACAGGGCTGGGTCTAATAGTGGGGAAATTTTCACAATGACAAAAAACTGAACATTTAATACTTCTTATTTGTAGTATGAACTAAATAATGATTGACAATGGAGTCACAGAAAAATGGGGAAATTACACATGTAATGAATTATAATTATACGGCTATAAAAATATGACGAAATTATTGTTCCTTCAGCACGCCGGCATCACACATCTCAGCAACTATTCAGAGACACGTGAGACCGAACTAGATTCGTCTTTGAGATACGTGGAGCCGCTGTACACTTTACACTTGTAGTTCAATCAAAGGGATCTCCAACCCTGTTCCTGGTGAGCTACCATCCTGCAAACTGCAGCTCCAACCCTGCTTCAGCACGCCTTTCTGTAATTATCAAGCAACCCTGAACATCTTGATAAGATGGTCCAGGTGTGTTTGATTGGGGTTGGAACTGAAATCTTCAGGACAGCAGCTCACCAGGAGCAGGGGAGATCCCTGTTCTATCATCTTTACATGTTTAAAGTCTAACTCTATCACTCTAGACCCGGGTCATGTCCCGATCCCGCACTCCGTCTCTAACCCTCACACTCCTGTCCGCTTCCACTGTTCTCTACTAATAAATAAAAGCCAAAAAATACAAAAAAAGTATTTCTTGGATGAACTATTCCTGAAAAAAAACAATGTTGCAAAAATTACATTGCACTAACTTTAGATGTAACTTCACTTTCAGCTTGTTGTATTATTCCTAATTTTGTTCAAAGTGTTTAAATGACAAAATCTCCCTATAATATACTCACTTTAATGCATATTGCCAACCATTCACTTTTCCTAAAGCCACCTGGTGGCGGTGGCACTGTTGCAAGGGACCGATAAAGGCTGTTGCACAGCAAGGCACAGAAATAGCTAAACAAAATCTGGTTTGGTCAATTCAAAGCAACATATTACCAGCAGTAGCCATGTAGGAATAAAGGTAAATCTGGTTATTTTCAAAGACTGCGTTCCTGTCAAATTCTGCTATACACCATTTAATGCATATGTCTAATCTCCACCTGTACAGGTCAGGAATGAAATGGCTCCTTTTAAAAAGCTATTCTCTGCATCTATTGCCTTATACAATTTTGCAGTGGCCTTTTTTGTGAGGTTGGACTGGAGATTGGCAATTGTTTTGTATGATGAAAAGTGAAGATAGAGCTGAAAGCTGGAAATTAGAATGTAACCAGCTGACAGAACTGTTCAAAGAATCTATCAAGAAAAGGTTTTTAGACCTACTACCATAACCCTAAAAAATGTGTTGAATTTATATAAACAAGGAAAAAACTTTAAAGACCCTGAGATATTTTGCAGATATTACCAGGTTAGTGGTGGTCTTCCAGCTTGACCAAACAGGTCTAGCTGACTCAAAGATAGTCTAACTTTTGTCAAACATTTCAAAATGATAATTTAGCAACAGTAGCCTTATCATAATGTTTATATTAGACTAAATTAGTATTTAACTTGTGGGTTAGATACTTTAACTTTAGATGTCACAGTGAAACCAAAAGAAAGTAAATATGTCAGATTGCTAATGCGCTAGGTGGCTGATAGGCTACATAAACAGTGGAGTCTACAAATGCTTGGCAGATGTTGCCGTACCAGAAGTGTTATCATACCATATGTGCAACTGTCTAGCCCAGTATGCTTTATCCAGAAACTGAGTCAGATGGGAACGGACTTACCGTTTAGAACATTCTCTATAAAGTCCACAGCCTCACATACATGTTTAATTATCTGTCTTAATGAGGACATTCCATAGACTTGTCATTTTACTCATCTAGTTGGAAACGGTACAACCTGACCCACTCTCTGACCTTAAAAGTAAAAGAAAATGTGGTCCTCACAACGTACTGTATGGAACACTGTACACAGTTATGCACACACACAAGTTTACTTATCTATCAAATGAGGACTTTCCTCAGTATTATATTGTTTTTGTAAACAGCCAGTTATAACACTATCCTATTTTCACGATCTAAGTGCTTTTTCTAGACCAGTTTTGAGTGGGTCTATGGTTCCTAAAAATAGCAACGCGCCAACATTGCACCTGAAACACCTCTTTTTTAGACCAGCACGCAAACGGGTGCACAAATGAGCACAAATGCATTTTCTATTTAAACAACGCGGCGCAGGACGGGAAATGAGAACTGCGTTTGGCTGAAATTAGCAAAAACTCTTGCGGGGTGTCTTGTGCGGGTTGTACAGTACGATAGGGCACTCACAATAACATTAGTCCTCAAAGGAAACTCTGCATTTTTACAGTTTAGAAAAAGAATCATATACAATTCGAAATTCTGATGAATACATCATCTTAAGTCTACAAAAAAATAAGCGTTCCATTGATGGTTTATTAGGATAGGACAAGATTTGGCTGAGATACAACTATTTAAAACTCTGGAATCCGAGGGTGTAAAAAGTCACCAAATCAAGTTAGTAATCAGAGACGCTGTAGCAGGCCGTTGCTAGAAAGAAACAGGTTTGATTTGTCAACAGGTCTATTGGTTTACCGGTGTGATGACGTTGTGGAGAGTAGATGAACCCAAGAAGAAATTCTCAGCTTTACATAGAAGCCTACCAATGTTGAGTGGAAAATTCTAAAAGAGCGGGCAGCACTGAGAGATATTTATAAGATCGTTTCAGGGCATTTTTATTAGCGTTTTTGTTGCATCCACTCACAAAAATAAAGTTTTGATATATTTACAGTTGTAAATGTATAAAATATCTTTATGGAACATGATCTTTACCTAATATCCTAATGATCTTTGGCATCAAAGAAAATACAATAATTTTACCGATACAATGTTTTAAGTGGGCGATCAAACAGAACGCACTTTTTCTGTTTGAAAACTCGTCGCACTACACTTCCTTTTTGTTGACTTTTTGAAAAGAGCTATATTTTACGTTGCTATGCAACCACCTTATCACCTAACCACCTAAAATGCAGGGGTGACCGGGCGTTTTCAGTTGCTAACCCTAGATTGTGGAATGATCTGCCCCTCTGTATCAGATCTGCATCTTCAGTATCTGTATTAAATCAATTTTTAAAACATAACTTATTGATTTCCCGTTTTGTCAATGAGAACTTTCTACTCTATTGTTTCTTTTAATAATTGTTTTGTACAGTTTTTTTATTAAAATGTTATTAAATGTGCAGCACATTGGTAAACCCATGGTTGTATTTAAAAGTACTGTATTACGGAGCCCGTAACCTGTCACACGACATTTTTTATATATATCGTGGGCACGAATTAAGAATTCGTTCCCACGAATAATTAATACGTGTGAACGTTTTGCTTAGTCGTTACCTCGATTTAGGTAAATCGCGCGCACGTTTTATTATTTCGTTCCCTCGATTAACGTAAATCGCGCGCACGTTTTATTAATTCGTTCCCTCGATTTACGTTAATCGTGCTCACGTTTTATTCGTTTGGTCCCACAATTTAATGAAACCATCGGTATTTTATTAATTTAGAGGTTGCTACTGTTATGGACAGAGAAACGTTAATTGATATATATTTTGAGCTGGGATTGAGTTATAAAGACATTCTCCGAAGCCTTGCATTGCAAGGAATCGTTTTATCAGAGCGGCATCTTCATCGCATATTGAGGGCAAGGGGGGTTACCTGTTACAAAATGTTCTGTTACCCGTGATATTTTGTGACCGCAGTAGGCGCTGTTGTCACTGTCGACAATTCTCTACGCAAAGAGCGTAGATTCGGGCGAGAATGCGCCTTGTGCTCGTCCGCAGCTTTTTAATCTTGCGCAATAACGCGCTTTGTTCTCGTGCACGTTACTGTGAGCGGGCTGTTCGGAAAGTCTGTTGAGAGTGCTGACGTGAGTGGCTGAACACGCCGATTGAACTGTACAAAGCAGGTTCATTTAATTATATATATATATGTACATATACACACACACACATACCCTAATACCCATATATATACACACTTTTACCATAATAATAGAACAGCAATCACGACAATTATAAACATTGTCCATTTAAGAAACATGAACATAAATGAGCTTTGTGTTATACATACATGCATTATAGGCTATAAAATGTACATAAGGACATAATAATTGCCTAAAGTCATACCGTTATTGGCTGAGACATGTGTTTAAATCATGGGGCTGCACCTGAGAGAAAAGTACACTGGTGAGTATGGCTATAGGCTTTTCAAATATTCATTATCCCCACTATAAATAAAGTCTTACTACAGTAACTGTTAACCATGGTATTTGTGTTTAAGTTGTTATAAATCTGCCGCAGCATCAATCGCTATTCACTTTTACTACAATAAAGCATAGTAAACTTTCTTAAAATACTTGCTGAAGAGCGTTTTCAATTTTTGTATGAACACTCTGCGTTTGAAGAGTACAGAAGACAGGTGGCAATGATACTTCTAAACGAGACAAGTATTATTGGTGTAGTTCTGTGATTTTCACAATATCATACATTATTTCAATGATTAACAGATGAAACCCATTACTAAGGTGTATTGTTTTATTGGTGACAAGATGACCTCAGTGTAACAGCCAAAAAAAAATAATGCTTTGGTAAAATTTTTATTAAGTATACATCTATCATGATAGTATGCTATACTGCATTTCAGTTATTTATCTTAGAAATGTTGTTGTTTTAATTTTACTTTTGTTGTTACAGATCCACTGTGACGTGTGTAACCGATGGTTCCACATACAGTGTGCTAAAATGGTTGACCCCAGGAAGTACTTTGTGCTGCATGCCAGTTTAAGATTCGACTGCATTTTCTTTTGCAAACATGCAAAACAAGTAATAAGTAATTTGCAAGACTTGCGCTTCATTGATGTGGTTATTGTGATTGTGTAGGTTTATGAACTAATTTAAGGTGCATGATGCTTCTGAAATGCACCATAATATATTTTTTTTATAATTATTTGCTGTTTTGGAAAAAATAAAGTTTATTAAGTTTAATAAAACCCCAAAATGCACTTAAATATACTTAAAATCAAAGTCCATGTTACGTGCATCGTGAGATATGGTGACCTGCTGTACCACAGTCACTGTTCTCATCACAGCTAAATGCTCTTCAGGATAAGACATAGAAGGCATTAGATGTCAAAAGAGAGAACATAGAGAACAATAAGGCTCTTATGTTTAAAACAGAGGAAGATAGCAGATTATTTTAGCCTGTTACCGTGCATCGTGGGATATGGTGACCTGCTGTACCACAGTCACTGTTCTCATCACAGCTAAATGCTTTTCAGGATAAGACATAGAAGGCATTACATGTCAAAAGAGGGAATATGGAGAACAATAAGGCTATTCTGCATAAAACAGAGGAAGATAACAGATTTTTTTAGCCCGTTACCATGCATCGTGAGATATGGTGACCTGCTGAAGGTTACTCTGTGCATTATAAACTTATCATTTTATAATATTGTGTCCTTATGTATATTTTATAGCCTATAATGCATGTATGTATAACACAAAGCTCATTTATGTTCATTTTCCTTAAATGGACAATGTTTATAATTGTCCTAATTGCTGTTCTATTATTAGGGTAAAAGTGTGTATATATAAGGGTATTAGGGTATATATGTGTGTGTGTGTATATATACATATATATTAGTGGTGGGCCGTTAACGGCGTTAACGCAGTGAGACTCTTATCGCGCGATAAAAAAAATGTCGCCGTTAATCTATTCTCAAAGTCGGGTTGGGAGCTGGGTCTATACTACACAAGCTATGATGACTTTCACTTTGATATTTTAGCGCGGATGTATACATAGATTAATGTCACTGTAGGGGAAGAGAACGAGATTTTTCAACTCGCGTGATTCGCGTCATTCGCGTCATTCTCGCCGCCTCGTCATCTCATAACCAGGGCTTCATTCGCGCGATTCGCGCAGCAAGTAGGTCTATCGCCTCTTTGCATTGACTTAACATGTAAATCACTCGTGTTTGGTCTGAACACAACATAACGTTCCTGTGAAATGACCAGATCAAACGTGACGTGCTAACATGGATGCAGCTATGAAGCCGCCGGGTTTGCTTCAGGGAACATTTATTTTTAAGACGCTTCCCAATGGAAACCTCGACAAGACTAAGCTTGTTTGCACCTTGTGCAATGTGGAATTGGTTTACTGTACGAAATTGGTTTACATACAGTTAGTTTAAAAAAAAAAGTTCTCTCAACAGGTAGTGGTCTAGCTTTAGTTGAAACCAATAACTTTGTATTGGCACCTAATGTATTATGGCTCCTGTATGACATATCGATTGTTGCTCCCTAACTCTTTGTAAGTCGCTTTGGATAAAAGCGTCTGCTAAATGACTGAATTTAAATGTAAATGTACTGTAGGAGCTCTTCCAGTCTCAAGTACCACCTAAACACAAAGCATCCCTTAGCTAATGCGGAAGTAAACACAAGTACATCTTATTGAACATAATTTAATTTTCATCACAAATTATCATAGTATAACAGCTTTCTCAAGTAGTTTGTGATGCATTTTGGAAACAGGAGATGAGCCCCTTCTCTAATGCGCCACCTGGCTTGAGAAACCCGTTCTCAAAGACTTACTTTTAGTCATTATTTGGGTAACACACATATTCTGAATGCCTTCGGCAGAATTCAAATGAGCCATTTTAATCTAGATTAATCTAGATTAATTCCAAGATTAATCTAGATTAATCTAGATTAAAAAAATTAATCTATGCCCACCACTAATATATATATATATATATAATTAAATGAACCTGCTTTTTACAGTTCAATCGGCGTGTTCAGCCACTCACGTCAGCACTCTCAACAGACTTTCCGAACAGCCCGCTCACAGTAACGTGCACGAGAACAAAGCGCGTTATTGCGCAAGATTAAAAAACTGCGGACGAGCACAAGGCGCATTCTAGCCCGAATCTACGCTCTTTGCGTAGAGAATTGTAGACAGTGACAACAGCGCCTACTGCGGTCACAAAATATCACGGGTAACAGAACATTTTGTAACAGGTGTTAGTAGCCCCCCTTGCCCTCAATATGCGATGAAGGTGCCTCTCTGATAAAACGATTCCTTGCAATGCAAGGCTTCGGAGAAAGTCTTTATAACTCAATCCCAGCTCAAAATATATATCAATTAACGTTTCTCTGTCCATAACAGTAGCAACGTCTAAATTAGTAAAATACCGATGGTTTCATTAAATTGTGGGAACAAACGAATAAAACGTGAGCACGATTTACGTTAATCTAGGGAACGAATTAATAAAACGTGCGCGCGATTTACGTTAATCGAGGGGACGAATTAATAAAACGTGCGCGCGATTTACCCAAATCGAGGTAACGACTAAGCAAAACGTTCACACGTATTAATTATTCGTGGGAACGAATTCTTAATTCGTGGCCACGATATATATAAAAAATGTCGTGTGACAGGTTCACTTCAAATCAAAGTGACACTGACGTTATTCAGCTACCCTGTCAGTCAAGGATTATGGCGCGAGCACTAGTTGCTGTTAACTGTCATATGAGCAGAAAATAAAACAGGTAGGCTACAAGGTAAAGGGGCATGCTAAAGTAACTTCATGCTCTGACCTTGTTCGGTTAACCTGCATCAGCACAAGTTTCTCCTTCATCATTGCATTGCACTCTCTGGACATTTCAAGAAACTTTAAAGTTCCGTCACCACAACTGAAAACCCGCCTCTCCTTTCATTCGATTGGAGGATGAGGAAAAGGCGCATAACGTCAACAGCTTTTCTACTCAGAGTTGATTTTTTTCACCAAAAACGCGAGGGGAAGCAGGCAGCAAAAACGCGAGGCACCCGGCATGCATGAGCAGCTCCGTGCCAACTGAAACCATTTCAAAAGAGGTGCATCTAACAGCAAAAAACGCTTCATCTGATCGGCCCCTTAAAGCTCATACATACCGGGACGATAATCGCACGCGTTTATCGTCAGCGTTTGTGCGTTGGATTGTGGATTGTGAAAAGTGCATGTTACAAACCAGAATGAAGAAAACAATTCTTATGTAGCTATATGCGGAATGATTAATGTTATCCAATAGCGTCTAACCTAAGTAATGTGAGTTGCATGTTAACTTGTTTATTGTACACATATAATTTACTAAGTGATTAAAGGGATACTTAACCCAACAATGAAAATTCTTTCATCCTTTACTCTCCTTTGAATTGCTCCAAATCTGTATAAATGTCTATGTTCTGCTCAACACAGAGAAAGATAATTGGAAGAATGCTTACAACCAAACAGATATTGCCCCCCATTGACTCCCACAGTAGGAAAAAATACTTTACATGTTTTTGTATTGTTGAACACAAAAAAAGACATTTTGAAGAATGTAGGACCTCAAACAGTTCCGGGGCACGTTTGACCACCATTGTATTATTTCCTACTATGGCAGTCAATAGGGTGGGAAATCTGTCTAGGTATGAGTTTTATTCCAAATATCCTTCCCTGTGTTGATCAAAAAAGAAATTTATACAGATTCGAAAACACTCGAAGGTGAGTAAATGATGACAGAATGTTCATTTTAGGGTAAAGTATCCCTTTAAGTGATTTAATTGAACTGTACTAGGTGCTGTTCCCCGGCTGGCCTGGGAACGCCTCGGTGTCCCCCCGGAAGAGCTGGAGGAAGTGTCTAGGGAGAGGGAAGTCTGGGCATCCCTGCTTAGATTGCTGCCCCCGCGACCCGGCCCCGGATAAGCGGAAGAAAATTGATGAATGGATGGATGGATGGATGTACTAGGTGCAATTTTCGAATGCTGACTTACATGTACATGAAATGTTACAATATAAACTCTCCAGTTACTCTGAAAGATCCAAGTGTTTAATATCACAATATTAGTTTTACAAATTCTTATGGATGACAATGGAATTAAAAGTGATAATTCACCCCAAAATGAAAATTCTTTCATCATTTTCTCACCCTCTGGTTGTATTAAAACTATATAAATGTCTTAGTTCAGCTGAACACATAGGAAAATATTTGCAAGAATGTCAGTAACCAAACAGATCTCCTTCACCCTTTACTGTCATAGTTGGGAAAATAAATACTATTAGAGTCAATGCGGGTGATGTCTGTTTGGTTACTGACATTCTTCCAAATATCTTCATTTGTGTTAAAAGGTTTAAAACAATAGGGTGAGTAAATTATGACAGAATTTTCATTTTTGGGTGAAATCGATTTAATGTCATTAGCAAAAGTTATCAACTGGAACCTTGTATAAATGGTTACCAAAAACACATTTTGGCCTTTGGAAAATTGTAGGCATTCATGGAAACGAGGTAAAAAGCAGAGGCATTGTGGTTTCTGATTGAACGCTCCACTGCCCAGCGTTGCCAGTGACATTTCATGGAGCTGAAGGTACAGTAATCAGTACCTCTATGCCAATTTCATTTCCTCAACCTCCAACATACCAGCAATTCATCTGTAGCGGGCTGGTGACATGCATGCTTAACTACACTCAATGATGATGTGCGGAAAAAGTCATACGCAAACAAAAGAGCAAATTAGAATTTGGGAAAAATTGTGCTTTGACTTTTGTAAAGTCACACAGCGAATACTGGACGTGAGGAAAAATTGACTTTGAACCTCATTGATGTTGCATTTAGGAAACGCCATAATAATTAAACAACTTGGAATCTGGTCAGTTTGATGATAATAGGACTATAATGATGATCATAAAGTGATTGTAATGCAGGGATTGATGTTATCTCTTATAGCTTGCCCTGCAATCAGTATTGATTAAATGTATGAAACATTTGTTATCTTAATGAACACATTGCGTGTTTGTGTCTCTTCCTAGATTAAATTGAAGGCTGCGGTGAGATACAGTATGTGCCTGAGACATTTAATCATAGATCCACTGTTGCTTTCCATGCATGACTGAGATGCAGAAAACCGAGAGACTTAATACACAAACCACACAGGTGTATTACCTGATGCGCTTCAAGATTTAGATACTGTATGTAAGTAACGTGTGTAATGTTCTAAAAGCCAGTGAATTATATTTTCAAAGGGCAGCTGAGATAGTACATGTTTTTACAGTACAGGGGTTGTTGGTGCATACATAAAGACATGTACAAGCATCCAATCAAACATCATGAACATGACATCTTCAAGATTTAGATCGGAGGGGAAAAAATAAAGAATTGTTAATAAACAGTGATTAGAAAAATGGGCACTTATATTATTTTACACATCACTATTCTCATTTAAAGTTAACAGGTACAGTCCAATATAGCACGATCAGTTAAAACGTAAATACATTGATCAGTGGCGTAGCAAGTAAGGCCGGGCCCATATGCAAGAACTTTTTACTGGGCCCGATCCATCCCAGAGTGAGTTTGCAATAGATGGATTCGAATTTGCATTCATATGTGGCTGTCAGAACTACTTGTCATGCATCTTACTCACTACACCACTGAAACTGCTAGCGAAGTGGCATCATTTTTTCACTCAACATTTTTATATTGGGTACGACCCACTCACATATGTCCATAGGTTGACCAGATCTTAGATCAGTAATCTAGTCATTTTCTACAGTTTTGTACGACCATGAATAAAACTTGGCCCCCAATCCCCCAGGCCCATTATGCACCTGCATACCCAGATGCTACACCACTGACTTTTATATATTGTTACAATCAATAGCTTATTATTTACAGTATGTACACATAAATAATACTTATAAAGTAGGATTTTAAATATGGTCTTGTTTTGCTAAGATTTAGGTTAAAAAACATGCAATAGTAAAGGTGAAATTAAAATGCTTCATATACCAGGTTGGTTTTTTAATGGACTGCATTAAAAGTGATGAATTCTGCTCAGGGCTGAAATGGCCATATTAAAAAATGGCAGAATGCCTGATTAAAACACAGACTATCTAATGCATTACTGATTACATAAACTTAATCCTTGAAATCAGATTGAATCTTTTTCTTGGTAATGAAAACAGTGACCAGAGTGCTAACATCAAATCACCCGCCACCCATAAAACCAATGCTTTCTATGTGTATCTATTATAATGTATAATGTACAGAATATAAGAAGAGTTTATTTCCAAAAAGAGTTAACTCTGTTATTTTTTTTTAATTATGATTTTTATTGTGCATTCAAATTAATACTAATCAAACTGCAGTTGGTTTGTTTTGGGTAACTAAAAAAACACAGCAAACAAACACAATAAAACAACATAAAAACATGATTACATGATAAAAACATGATTTTTTTATTCTCTTTTTGGAAATAAACTCTTCATAGCCTATAATCCATTATAAAATAACAGTATATTTGATTTATTTTATAATGCCTTATAATAAACATTTTATTTTGTTATTGCAATTTTATAATAACTGTTGATGTGTTGACATGCTTTCACAGGGAGAATTGCCCAATAAGGGACTAAAAAAAGTTGTTTAGACACTTTCTGAAACTGTACGAGCGCTCGGGGAGTGTATCGAGCACGTAAATACTACGTCATTAGTCCAACTAGTTTTTTGACAAGTTGACCATATCAACCATGAGAAGCCAGCAAGGTTAACGTTGCAAAGAAAGTCAGAATGCATGAAACAGTGTGGCACCCCAAAGGATATACATTTTTTATTTATTGAAGGTCTTTCAGGATATGCCTATAAAATAAATACATTGTATCTATGCATCAATAAATACACTACCCCTCCCCACACACAAAACGGTATCCGCATTATTATCCTCTTGTAAGTTGCTCTTATTGACAAATATAAATAGGCTTTTCGAAAATCACATCACTCATCAAATATGACCCATTATCGAAAAGTATGTGTAGCACCATTGAACAATGTGTAACACTGATGATAGTTTGTGAGAAATCAGCACATCCAGCACATCTATCATCTCTGTACCTCTGCATGTTAACTCTAGTCTTAGGATGGGTTCCTCAGTCCTTCAAATAAGCTCCAATGTGTTCAAAACCACACATCCACACTCATACAGTACACACACTCGCAGACAGACACGAGGTCTGTTTGGTTCCTGGTGTGTAAGGCAACACTTAGGTGTTCCAATGAAGTCCGATATGAGTTGCGAGCAGGTAGCACATTCCTATCGTGCAGGTCATCAGCATCATGGGGAAGCCCAACCTGTGAAAAAGAACACATCAAGAATTCTTTACATAAACTGAACCTCATTTTGTGCATCTCGCTCTGGTAAACAGGAGAATTCAAAATGTTGCTTCTGGAGATATATCACAATGTGATGTGCTGGGGTTTGCATTTTGCTCTTGGAAAGACCGGAATACAAATAATATGGTTTCCCACACCAAGTTCATCCCTTGACATCTATCCAACAGCTGAATAGACCGGTTTCAAATTCTCCCCCTCTGTGGTGCATTTCTTTGTGTGTGCAGAGTTCGATTCGGAACAGCGGGGGTCCCAGCAGTTTCCTGCTGCTGAGTGCGGCTGGCACATTACCAGCATCATCGAAACGGTATTAAGGGGTGAATCTTTAAACATAACGACAAAGCTGAGGACAACAGCATTAGAGTACGATCTCTAGGCATTAACGGCAGAGTGAAAGGATGGAGATACGATAGACAGATGATACGCGTCTCCCCCCCATTTTGCGTAAGCTGCTTTCCTCAAAGCTGCAAATATCAGAGTCAGGCGGACAGTCTTTTATGCACTCGCTTGTAAGGACATCCATCTGGAGAGTGGAATTACAATTGTAATTACAAGCGGACACTGGCATAATCTCTTCATTCTATCAGCATGCAGCAGTGCCCTTATGACTTAAAGTTCAATGTGATGCATCTCATCCACCCATGAAGATTATACTACACATCTCCATCCATTCAACTCCACTTTGAAAAATTCAACTTAAACATTTTTGTTTTAGGTTAAATCAAATTGTCTCAACAAGTCACTTGAATTTAAAGGAGCAATGTGTAGGATTAAGGAGGATATATTTACAGAAATGCAATATAATAGACATAACTATGTCTTCTGGTGTTTATAAGACCTTACATAATAAAGAGTTATGTTTGTATTACCTCAGAATTAAATATTTCTATCTAAATACACCACGGGTCCTTGCATGGAATACGTCATGTTGTTTCTACAGTAGCCCTAAACAGACAAACTGCTTGACAAAACATGTTTGTAAATATGTTTCTTTGTCCTGTGTCAGCCACCGTAGTGCTTCGAATGGCGGTGGAAGTGAGCCGTTGATTGCCATTCACAACCTTACCAATAGATGCCGCTAAAATCTCCACATTGCATCATAAAATTCTATTAAATCTAGACTTGAAAATTGTAAATTATAAAAAAAATGATGTCAATTTAATATTATTTAAAGAAAAAAATGTAAGGCTTCTTTTGAAATAAAGTTTTTAAGAAGAAATAGGTGATATTTTTTACAGTAAATGCATTGTTGATATGTTTACTTTAAAGTAGGGCTGTCAAAATTAACGTGTTAAAGCGAGATGATTAATTTCTGGAATTCACGGCGATAATTTTATTAAAGCATTAACTCATTCACGACATGTTTTACCCCCAATTCAACCCTCGCCGCGTTCATTCCTCGTCGCGTAAATAGCATGGGTGACACGAGCGAGCTGGAGGCGGTGTCGGAAGAACCCGTTGTCCCTCTTGATGGACAAGAACTGTAAACTGATTAATATTGTCGAGGACACGGCCCTCGCAGAATTTTTGAAAGCGGCAACTTTAGACGCATTCTACAAGCTACCGTCGAGAGGCACAGTGATGACAAAAATCAACTGACGCTGAAAAGAAAACGAAGGAATAGGATTTGGCTTCAGCGGATATGTTGCTTTGACAGAAGACCACTGGACCTCCGTTAGTAACAACAATTATCTGGGTGTGACAGCGCATCACATCACTAAAACCTGGAAAGTAATGTCGTTTGCTTGAACCTTAATGAAAACAGAAGAGCATCACGTTGTAAAGGTATGTGCTCAACAGTTTCAAATCGTGGCACACAAGTGGAAAATTTAAGAAAAAAATTGATTTCTCGAAAAGAAAAACGTTCCATTCACTTATTTGCTAAGAGCAATGGCTAAATTGCCAAAATTGTTTAGAATTAAAATAGTTATTTGGATTTGTCAATAATTAAAAAGAAGAGACGAATGTAATATCCGCTTCTTGTCATTTATCTTTCTGTACTGAGAACAGTAGACTACACAGAAAACGTGAATTTTTCAATCATATTTAGTATTGTGATTAATCGAAATTAATTCAAGAAACCTTGTGATTAATTAGATTAAAAAATGTAATCGTTTGACAGCCCTACTTTAAAGTAAATGCATCGTTGATATGTTTCATCCCTGTGTTGTTTTTCACCACGACCTTAGCATTGCAAGAGCTATGTTGTAGCTTATACGAAAATAAGTAATTTTTTGAGTAATTCTATTCAGTGGCAGAAATGGTGCAGAAATAACACATAACACCTTTATATACCATTTGTTTTCCCTACTTTCTACTCTCCTCTCTCCATTTCATCGAACTTCAATATCCACATGCAATTTTAATAATTTAAGTTCTGTTTACGTCGCTGATAGTTCATGAAAGAATCTGGTACTGTTCCCTGAATACACTGTCCAGCGTTAAGAGACTCTGGAATGAATAAAATGAGGAAGCTTTTGAACGGATGGTACACTTGTGGGGATGAAAGCTCTGGATATCCATTTAGGTCAAGCACATACCTACAGCAGCCCGGTGGAAATTGAGTGCATGGGTAAATATGAAACATTTGGGGCATAGAGAGATCAACAAGCTCAGACCAGCAGTAAGAAAGAAGCAGGCAGATGGAGGGAAAACTAATGATGGTGTGAATAATCGAGTAGACGCGAAAATAAACAGGCCACAATTCCCCATGTTACAAATCATGATAATCATAACCTACTTACATTCTTTTTATCCTGAACCAGGACTTTACAATAAGGTTGTATTTGTTAACATTAGCAAATGCATTAACTAACATGAACTAACAATGAGCAATATCTCTTCAGCATTTATTACTCTTTGTAACGTTGGTAAGTGTTATACTTCACCCAAAAAATTCTGTCATCATTTACTCACCCTCTTGTCATTTCAAACCTGTATGAATTTCTCTCTTCTGAAGAACACAAAAGAAGATATTTTATGTCCATACAATACTACCCATTCACTAGTACTGTATGGACATAAAACCAATGCAATTCAATGGGTGCCGGTTATCAACATTCTTAATAATATCTTCTTTCTATTGCTGACATTCAATGACCCAGCAAACCTGAATATTTAAGAATACAAACTCGCAACTTCAACCCTTTAGTACGTTCAGTGCTAAACTTCATCTTTTTCTAACAGTTTCTAAAATTAGATTATTGGAAACTGCATATTTTAGGGCATATTATATAAGTCTATGGCAGAGGTCACAGCTGGTCCAGTGTGGAAACCAGGTGTTCAATATCCAGAAAGCAGGTGAAGAGGCTAAATATTGGATTGCTGACGAAACAGGTGCATTATCTGTATGGTGTTCATGTGACATACATTAAAGCAAGTGTGCATTCCTCTAGTGTGAAGCCAGGTCAGACGGCTAATGCACAATGCGAGTGATGTGAAGCAGTCAGGTGTTAGATTCATAAGTACTGAAGTGGACAAATCGATGTGCACCGAAACACAGAGGATCAAGGCCATGAGATCTATCATGTAAAAAGCGGACCCATGCATAGTTTGTTAAAGCTGGTGTGTGTAATTCTTTTTTTGGGTTAAAATAAATCTCCTGTCCCAGGTTAGTAAGTTATTTGTAGGTTTCTTTTTTCCCAAAAAATAAATGCTGGTGGTTAATTACAGACACCTGAGATCTATAAATATGCGGGAAGCGGACATATCCTGAGGTTTCTTTGTCTTCAAGGACCGATTTGTTTGTGTGTGTGCTTTGTGTTCTGAGAAGAAGTCTTCTCCCTATTATGTCTTAGTTAGGAAAAGAGATAAGTTACGTTATGGCAGAGTCAGAGAAGAGATGCGTCCATCCTTGCGAGAGGCTCATCTTGGACGAAGATTCACATGCGATTTGTTTCGAGTGTTTGGGGGCTGAGTGCGAACATGGCAAGGCTTTATATGTCAAAGTTCTTATCGCTCGGGTCGCTTTTTTTAGATGGGACCAAGCCGCTGCTTCCTTGTTAGCCTCCTGGAGATCGTGTAACGATATGGCTCAAGCGCGTGAAGCTAGGGTTATAGTCGACGCAGTCGCTAGTTCGCCTGGGTGCGCGCGCCAAATATGACATCATCGCGGAGTTAGCGGAAGTTCGCTTTGTGTCCGCGCGAACTCATTTCGCGTGGCGGCGTGCACGACATTTTTTGTGACTCGAGCGAACAGTTCGCGCGGCGCCGCAGTCAACATGAAAGCGTTAAAGAGATTTTTGCTGAACAGGTTTGCCTGTACAGACATCTTTTATCATCAGTGTGTCTGTTTTATATTGTATTCAGAATAAAACGATATTTATAAACATTGCTCTGTTGTACTGTTCTTATATCTTCTCATTTTATATAACATAAAGACATCCAATGGGTTAATCTATGGCAATGTACATTTAGCAGTCCCTAACCAACAATGTGTAGACATGTGTCTGCATTATGCACAGAAATGAAAGAGTGAACAAAAAGTTTGATATAAAAATGTATTAAATCAACAAACAATAGTTCGAAATGCATTTCCCAGTCCATCACACGCATCTGCTTCACAAGAGCAATATATTCTACATCTCCACGTTTTTTGGCATGCAGTCTGCTTTTTAGCTCTTTTTTTATAGTAGCAACAACACAAAATCTCCTATGTTTCCTTGTGGAGCAGCTGCTCGCAAGACGCCATTCTGAATGATCTCACGTAATTCCGGTAAAATTCCTACTTTTCTTCTACACCCTGCGGATTTACAGGACGATTTCGTTTGTGCGCCCCCTGTCGGTTAAAAGAATACCTCAACGGCGAACGCGTCAAGTATAAACGTCTCGTCCGTTTGGGGAGTTGCGCGCGCCATCAGCGGAGGCTCGCGAAGCGGAGCCAGGTTCGACTATAAACACAGCTTGAGACGGTTCCACCCTCTCTCGCACGCTTGCCTTAGCGCAAGGTCCTAGCGCCCGCCTCTGAAGCATGCCCCGGCACTTCTTCAGATCGGGCAGAGGACATGGCCTTCCTGGCTTCTGCGGAGATGGACAGTGCCTCCTTGGAGCCATCCTCTTACGAGGTGTGGTGTCTCCTGCAGTCAAAGGACTAAATCTCGACTGGCTGCAGGAGCAAGAGGTCCCCAAACACTCAAAACTAAATGACAGAATTCTCTCAAGTGCCCCCCGTTGAGGAGATGTTGG
Source organism: Triplophysa tibetana (assembly GCA_008369825.1). Classification (NCBI taxonomy): domain Eukaryota; kingdom Metazoa; phylum Chordata; class Actinopteri; order Cypriniformes; family Nemacheilidae; genus Triplophysa; species Triplophysa tibetana. The sequence continues at coordinate 11,675,226 of CM017905.1, read as the reverse complement.
CGGACTTTTTCTCCCCTGGGACGTCATCATCCTTGAAAAATCCTGTATTTTAGGCTTTCCAGGCATCAGGTCAGGCTGTTACTGCACTGCACATCATAGCAGTTGTGCAGGCGTATCAGACTGAGCAAATCAATGACTTGAGCATAGGCGGGACCATCAAAGAAGAGGCATTTTGAGAACTTTGCCGGGCCACAGATGTGTGAGGCTCAACCTCACGGACATGATGGACGGGGACAGGGCTTTCCTCCTTGATGCTCCTGTCTCGCCTTCCGGCCCATTCGGCGACACTATCAATACAGTTGTTGGTAAATTCTGTGAAGGGAAGCATCATGAAAAGGCATGGTCAGTAGTCATGGTCAGTGGTCAGGTATCGGGATTACTGGCCGCCCAAACCCGACCGCTGTACTGCCCAGTCCGCCCCAGTCCGCCTCGGGGAGGACCGAGGGTGTGCCCCCTTGAAAGAGGTGCTTAAAATTCCAAGAGATATAAGAGGCTCCTTCCTGGCACCCACAGGTGGCCCCTGCAATATCTCCACCGCCAATATTGTCTCGGGCAAATTATTACTTGTTACACAGCCAAGTAACCCGAGATGTTTCCTAGCTACTCTCGATGCTGTGTTTCAAAATGCTGTGGGAACGAGAATTCCCACATCGCCGAACTGGAAGTGTCTGGACCCACCAAGGTTGTGTAGTGTGTGTGCACAGACATTGAAGAGGCCTCAGATGTTGACTTTTGATAGGGAACTTGGCTGAGAAAAAGCGGAAACTAGATGCTGCTGCTAAATGCCACACTATGTGTGTGCTCGCACATCCTTTCAAACAAAGATGGAACCTGAGGATATGTTCGTTTCACACGTATGTATAGACCTCGGGTGTGTGTAATTAACCACGTCACCCACCAAGGTTATTTTTATATAATTCTTGGCGTATTTGGCACACATGCTTCAAAACTGGTCGAACAAAGAATGTTCACACAGCGTTTTTATTCAGAGAACAGGGTTACAGCCAAGTAACCCAATACGTTCACCCTTGTTTCAATCCAACATTGATATATAAATGGACAAATATCTATTTTTTTCATATAATTAAAGTGGATGAAAGTGAATTTATTAAATTCCTTTCCCTTCCATTCAATATGTGAGAAATTGGGCTTAATAGATAAACTGAACGGATCCAACTCAAAGGAAACAATCAGTTTACAAATCAGACATTGTTTATTAGCTCTCATGAACAGAATAAAAAAAATCTTATTATAAACAATTAAAAACAACTAAAGCATGAGTACATTATGACAGCCGTTTCAATTTTTTAAATGAACTGTTTGTTTCAGACCAAGTAAAGCAATGGCTTTCTCAAAGTCACACAAAGCTAAATTACTGAGTGGAAATTAGGTTCAGCATTACGCCTGATATTTCATACCTTAATATAAATGCCATACCCATCATTTTGTACTCTTCAATAGGGACACACCAGATGGTTTGTCATTGGACAGACACTATTATCTAACATGCCAGTGTTAGGGGGCACATGGTGGATTGTGAAGGCCAAAGTGGTTTGGCATGATACTGAAATCCAAGCTCTGGGTTTGTTTGTACAATAGGCCATGATTACCCGTGGTTACACACACACGCACACGCTTCTCTCATCTGTGTAAGCACAGAAATGTAAGTATATACACACCAACAGATGGAGCAAAGAGATCCTTTTGGAGTGGAAAACAGGATAAAGGTTTCTGAATATGAGAAAGAAAAGAAAGTTTTATAGGCGTTTGTTTTAAAGAGTGGCATGGAATATGGGGAAGGGGGTTAAGAGAGTTACGAATATTATTTAGATTCACTGTTTTGATTAATAGTCTTTTTTTTAAAGCTTCGTAGAAAGTAAAGATGAACAGTAGATTTTCCATCAATATATCACTCTGTCATTCTTTGTAGAATTTTTTTTCATTTCCAAAAACAAAACATAAACAATAACATTGAGATTATAAATACATTTAAATTTTCGTCTTACTTTTTTAAATACAGTAAACACTTAAATGGAAAGGTCACACAAGAATGAAAATACTTGAATCATTTACTCAGTCTCTAGTCCTTTCAAACCTGAAGGACTTTCATTCTTCTGCAGAACATAAAAGAAGGTATTAATAAGAATGTTGGTAGCCAAACAACATTTGCCCTCATTGACTTCTATTGTAAGAACATAAAAACCACTAAGAAATTTCTCAAAAAATCTTTACATATTTTCCACAAAAGATAAAGTTGTATTTTGAATGACATAAATATATGATGACAGAATTTTTATTGTTGGATGAACTATCCCTTTAAAGCAGCATTTTTTCTAGCGATACTCACTTGAATTGTTGTCTTCTGCTTAACAATACTAATAAATAGATTTTGCCTTTCATTATAACAAATAGAAGAAATTAAACTCCATCCCAATAATTATAATTGTCATGATCCTGCCTCTCCTTGTCATGATTTTCAGGTCTTGTGGCAGGATCATGACATACCAATGTGTTTTATGTCGCGGCCTCTAGCCCCGCCCCTTGATATCCATTAGCCCCCCATTAGTGTTTCGTCCCGTTCACCCGTCCAGCCTGTGTCTATTAGGGTTTGAGTCCCATCACCTGACCGCCACCAGCCCAGTGCAGTTATCCCTTGTTAGTGTCCCCTTATATCTAGTCCCAGTTCCCTTGTCGGTTCATTGTGTGTGTTTACCTGGATTTATTATTGTTTGTGTCGTCTGTTAAAGACTGTATTCCTGTTTGGACTTTCTCTTATTTGTGTTTTGGATAATTATTTGTATTTTTGACCTCGTTTGTTTTGTTACAGTCCCTGTTTTGCCCCATTGTTGGTTTTTGTTTTAAGTCTTGTTTGATTAAAGTTTTTTCGTTAACCCCTTGTTGCCTGTGCCTGGGTTCTGGCTGTGTTTCATGACAATAATAGCATAAGCAACTTTTAAGAACTATAACAGAAATTAAGTTAACAACTGCAGCAGGTTTTTACAGTAACGGGAGACTGTAACTCTTTTGCATTAAAATGAAACATTTTAAAAAGACATAAGCATTTGTAATTATACAGTATTTCAGTTAAATGATCCCAAACATTACAGCATTTGCTTATAGTAGAGGATAAGCACCCTTTCTTAAACGTTCTACACTAAAACCATTATTGTATTCTACAGAGCTTATGTAAAAGCATTATTGTAATCTTAAAACCATTCTGACTTTATATCTACATTTTTTTTATTCTTTATATACTATTAATATTATTTATAATTCACTTATTCATTTATTATAGTTAGTACAAATAAGTTCAATTGTTTCTCTGAACTTTCATTTCTCTTATTTGTCTATGGCACAGATCTTCTCTTGTCGTACTCTAAATCTGTACACCCAGGTGTGCCACTTAAGCAACCTCGCTTAGTTACAGAATCCTGACAGCATTCATCATGCTCCCAATGTGACTCTACAGAAAGAACTATAAATAGCACCAATCTAGGTTCTACCTATCTGCAATAATGGGATCCTAATCACTTGCCAGGGCTGTTCTTCCCCTAAACCGCACACATGCTATCACATGAGACTTGGAGATTGACAGCTTTTAGAAGCGAAGCACGTTAACGGTCCAGCCACTGAAACATCGGCATGAATTTTGCAAAGCCTTTTTTATTTGCTCCTAAATGAACGTTGAAGAGAAAATCCATTAGCATGTGATCTGGTCTCTAACTAGTGTCCCTCTGTGGCCGTGACTCTTACGGGCCTTCAGACAAATGGGAGCTTGATATAATTTGACATAGAGAGGGTCTTATTACATCCTGGTAATGGCAAAAAACTTTGATCATAAAATGTCTCAATGGGCGGCAATCATGACTAAGTCTAAAAGCGATTGCGCAAAGCTTAGGGAAAGTGGTTACAGCACGACATCCTTTGAAAAAAGAAGAATTCGAATGGCTCACTTCTCAACAATTACAGGCCAATATCTCAATTATTTTGTTTATGTATAGCTTTAGAAATTGGATATGAAGCAGTAGAATGACTTTGAAACATTTCTCAAAGATTGAACTGAGATTATCAATGACATCATATCAATTCCACAACACGGTCTTAAACCATATGTTTTTGTATAACTTTTCATCGCAACTTTATACATGTCTTACAGTTGAATTGGGACTGGCGGTCTCATTCAAATCAATGCAATATAGATATGGTTCATATTCGCTGTAAAAACTGTTATTACTATGTATCGCAGTACATTCTAACGCATATTGCACTATAGGTATGTACTGCTTAGGCATACTTCCACAGATCTAGGGAGTTCAGAACACATTTTATTTCATTAACTTGGAGACATCATAATTTTAAAACTAAAAACAAAAATAAAGTCATTCATATTTCCATAATGGTTCACATAAGATATTTATCCATTAAAAATGAATTAATAGTTTGCACTTATGTCTCAAAATTTGATCTGTTTTAAGCTGAAATAACATTTATGATATGGATAAACAGTATATGTTCTCTTCTCTTTGATAAAAGCTCCAATATCCAGTAAATTTTAGTATTATATATAATAGGCATATCCCAACCTGCCCTCAGCCTAGACCCCATAAAGTCGTCCCTCTACAAAACTTCAGAAAGAAACCTTTTTATTCTTGCAAAACTCATTTAATGTTGTTCTAAAGCAGAAGCAAAATTATCCACTCCATTATTTCCTCTTTAGCTGTTTGGTTGTGTAGTACTACTACTACACCTTAAATTATCTCTGTGCTGCTCCATGCAGAAGGGACTCATTGTTCTTGATTTACCATACAGGGTAAGTCATTGATTCAGTGCCAAATGGAGATTACACACCTGCAGTCTCCAAGCACAGTTTTGAAATTGTCTACAGAATAGAGGTATCGAGACACAGCAGTTGTAAATGGCAATGCTAATTATATCAAATGACATGGGAGATTTTCAAAATCGGGGGCTTCTGCTATTGGAAACAACAGAACAAGGACTTTTTCCATGTAAATCAGCCGCTGTTGTCTCAAGTGTTTGGGTTACATCGAATGTTTATCCTCCCCAAAGCTAGTCGATGGCGTTTATGGATTCTTTGTTAGAAGTGTTTAGCTATAGGTTCCATTTGATTAATTCAGCATTGACGAAAATGCAGATGCAAGTACATGTATATATGTACTATTCCTACATCAAATTCAAACCTGCATGCGAATGCAAATAGTGTCTTCCATATGTCAAAAGGCTTCTAATTTTACAATTTGTTGTAGGTTTTTTCAGGATATTATCAGCATAATTTGAACGAAAAAAAAGTTGCATATGGTATTCTGTATTTCATTACAGCATGGACACATTTATAATAAATGCTACAAGCCCAACTATATGTGAATTAGGAGCTAACATATAAATACAGCTTCATTTCGCCTCTTGAGAGGCGGTTCAGATTCGTGTCTAAAATCGTACAGTAAACGCGAGCCGTGCCGCTTTCTCTAGTTAAATGACCTGCGGTGCTTGCGTACGCGGTACTCTGAAAACAAACTATGTCCATCTCAATGCGGCACACCTATAAAAATGCACGCGCCGCACCGTATGCGATGGCGACACTCACTTTTTGCAAGCGCATGCCGCGTGTCTACATGTTAAGTAACGAACTTGCACGCGCGAAAGATTTCTGTTTTATATCCTGCAAACACTAAAACTTTCTGTGTTTTCCAGGATTGATTTGTATATAAATACCAGCTTTTTAAAGGTCCAGTGTATAAAATGTTGCGGCATCCAATCAACAGCTCACTCCACCCCTCCCTTTCGAAACATACAGTGGCTGACATAGGACAAATATGTCATCATGTTTTTGGTTCTTTTTCCGAAGGAGATAACATATTTATGAAACGCGCTCTATAGAGTAGTTTGTCCTATTATGTACTGTATTATATTGCACTTCTATAAATATTAATAATTATTACAAATTGGTGTAAGATTGAACCCCAGTGTACAGTATATTTTATCTATGCCTCCCTTACAGGCACAAAACTGGCAACCAGTTGATAAAAATGTATTCATAAAAAATGACACGATTACAATACCCACAAACCCTCAGGACACAAAAGCTGTTGCCGATTTTCTGTGAGACCATATTGAGCCTTTATTGTCAATGGGTCATCTAAATGTTATTCCCCTCCACTGATCTATAAATGTCCACACTGGCACAATTGCTCGAAATAATAATTAAAGTCTCTGGAATAAAATAATTTGCTGTAAAGCAATCAGAGAGCAGTCAAGTGTCTAACTACACATTAGACACATTTACATTTCTCACTCTCTCACCTAAGAACCGGCTAGCATGTTACAGAATTGTTTGGATAAAATATGTATAGGCTTGTTATCCTTCGTATTAATTTCCAATTTATTTTCCCTAAGGTCCTGCAGTGGTCAATAATGTGAAGTAACTCTGTAAAACATGGATTTACAAGCCCTGCAACATTAAAGTTTCACAGCTAATCAGAATTTGTTTCCATGTGTTACTTCATTAATTCTGCAGTTCACTCAGAGGGTTTGGCCAGGGAACGAAAGTAACACTAGAAGATGGATGGTGGGAAAAGAAAACAACAAGCGCTCAATATAGGCAACCTTCCCCGGTGTGGTAAACATGCTGCGTTTAAGAGCAAGTCCCAAAACCCGTGGTCACTCTGACTGCCCTCCTCTTGCCCAAGGCAGCTGGAGATGAAGATTCTAAGATAAAGTATATATGGGGGTCAGGGGAAGGGCTGCAAAGCCAAGTGAGCCATCATGAGCCAATTCCACCACTATTGGGATAGGCAAAGGTGAGTAGTAAAGGGCAAGTGATTGACATGAAAGTAAAATGATGTGTGCTTTAATAAAGCCAGGACTTATCGGAAGACTGCTGGAAGAGTCCCCCTTTGCTTACTATTGGTGGAGCGCAATTTTGTGAGCAGTTGGACAGTTTGCTTTTCAATTTCAATGTCAGAGAACAAGACTAAATGCAGTTTGGAAACAATAATAGTTAAAAAGAACTTGCCAATAAAAGACTATTCACACTATGCTGATAAAAATAATGATAACTATAACTCTTTTTGCATCTGCATGTGTTTGGATGATTTACCAGCTGGAAAGTTGTATTTTTCCAGTATATCTTTATTGTTAAAGTTGTGGTGTGGACTCGGCTATGTTCTTAAAATTATTAAAATTATACCCATCATCAATAATGTGAATGCCCCTTATTCTCACATTTATGAATAAGTCCAAAACAATGGAGGAATCTAGAAGTTTATGCCTTTAAATGTATTTGTTATTGCATGTGACTAGCTGCCATACGCCACCTTCCAATTTGCATTCTGAGTGTTTTTTCTGAGCTTCAAAGTTTCTGCATTCCATTTTACTTTTTGTTTTCTTAAAAAATGTCTACAATGTACACAACGTAAAGAAAAAATCACAATGTAAATGAGTTGTCACAGAATAAGAATATGTGAACAACTAAATTGTGACAAAAATTACAGACTTTGAATGAGCACACTGATTGGGTTTTATTCATGAATACACAGCATTTCTATCACTAAATAAGCTCTTTTTAAGTTTTGTCAGAGAAGCCAGTCTTTTTTTAGGCTTTGATTATAAACAGTAACAACTTCACTTTATCAGATAAAAACATCGATATCGTGCATGTGCAAACATTAATCTTTGTAAGAGTTTGCACATTTTTTCCTTCTATGGAGGGGAATGACACCGGACTGAATGGCGTTAGACCGGTTACATTAATCAACACTAATAACAGAAGCGTTAGTTTTGCCTTTTTATATTGGACACGAATTGGATAATAAAACAAGCTGATTGACCAGCAGACATTTGCAAGCAGAACTTCATGTGACGTTTCACTGAAGTGTTTAAGAGGTATCTTAGCATGTTCAGAGCTGAATTTTTATTACTAGCTGTATGACTGTGATGAAAGCGCATAGCGCATAGCAAGGTCAAATGTTTAGGATCTCTAATAACCAAACACTATTCCAGTGGCTCTTCCTCTTGTCTAAGGAAGGCCTCAATGATTTTTTGGTGTATTCCTTTTGGTGGAGGTTCTTAAAAGCACTTGGAATGGTGACATCATGTACCCTGGAAGTACAGGGCTGTAGTCCGATTTCAGCCGTTCTCTGTAGTCCTTGAAAAGCGAATTTTGTTAAAGACAATATCCCTCCTGGCACTGAACTTTGAGCTTTATCATTTTGCAGGTATTATTTATGCTCTAAGAACAATATTACACACTAACTAAAGGTAACAAAATGGGATCACGGGGAATTTGGCCTTTAAGGTGACATGGGGAAAAAGTTATTTTAAAAGGCACACATTTTGAAATCTCAATGCTTTTAAAACCTATGGTCTGGTTGTTATCTTACAAATCAGGAAAGAACCAGGATGTGACATTCTCAGCTGCTTTCTCAAATAGACCTCTAGTTATGCTCAGTGGTTTTCCATAACTAGTTTCCAACCGAAGTGCCAGACAAAGCCTCCATGTCCCCTTCATCCCCATTGCAACCCACTAATCAGTCAATTACAGCCTGTGCTGAGATTTTGCCTATTTATCACAATGTTCAAACTATTACAGGGCATACAAATGAAGCCGGAAAAAGGGGCTACTACGAAGTGTAAATGTTTTCTAACGACTGCAAAGCAATTCATAGACTTCTGGGACACCACCTAAAGTGCTACAGAATATGTTCTCCAGTCAAATGCAGGCAGCAGAGAGGTTAATGGTGAATGAGCAATTACACAAACATCTGCTGCCACCCTGTTTGTTTTCCCAGCGCTGGCAAAAAAACTAAAATCCCATAGGTGATTGTCTCCTCCCTCTGCCACCGGTCCATCCCCACTTGGCTCAACCGTGAGAAGGCCAGCTGCTCTACCTGTCTGTGGACAGTTGCAGGTCCCTGGAAATAGGATGGAGGGATTCCAAGAATCCAAGCCAAAGAATGAATGCATTGAACAAGTCTGTGGCTTAGCAGAGGTTACAGAGATGGAGGAAACTGGCTGGCAGCTGTTCAGCAAACTATGAAGAGAAAAGAAGAACTCAGGGTTCTTTCTAAGACTAGGATAGATTGGACTCCCATTCAAGATTAGCTTGAATTGATCAGCCTTATCTCCCTGTCCGATTTGCAGTTTAGACCGAGCCCCCACTCCTTCCCTGCACTGAGCCAAGGGACCATGGGCTCCGTCTAATGCCATCGATTTCTCCTGTTACAGTGCTCAAATATGCCACGGCCACTTAGACGGACAAGCTAAGGAACCACAAATCAACAGATAGTGAGGTGATTGCTTTTCAATGAAGATGGATTGTTGAGCCACAAAGAAGAATTGTGATTCAGTGGCAAAAGGTTCAAGTCTGTTTCATCAAATCGGAATTTACAGTGTATGATGTTTATATATGATGTAAGCATGCACACAATAAAGGAGATAGAAAGGGTTCTTTCCAGTGACGCCACAGAACAATTATATTTGGTTTCCTAAAATCTATGGTTATTGAAACAACTATTGCTTACTTTTTGATATCAAGTAGAACCGTTTCCACTACAAAGAGCCTTTTGTGTTCTTTAAAGAACCATAAAGCCTGACAAAGAACATTTTATGAACCTTTATTTTCAGAAGTGTATGATATTCAAATCAAACCAAGGAGCAAAATATTAGCTTGACGTCATGCTGACCAAAACTATCCAAAAACTCCCCAAAATATCTGTGCTAAGTGGCTTCACTTCTGGCCCTGTACATGTCTTAACTTTTTTTTTGGATTCCATCTATCGTGTTTGAAAGATCCTATCGTCTCCCACCGAGAGCATTTTATAGTCCAATCAGATGTGCATTCAAGCTCCTCTTTTTCACTATTGACCACCAACTTCCCACCAGCCGGGAGAACGCCAGCTATCCATAGCATCTGTATTTGCATGGAAACCACTTCCTTCGAGCAGGTGGTAACAAGCAGGGAGAGCCGAATCAAAAGAGACGGTGAATGTCTCCGCGAGACTCTCGTCGAGAGGTAATCAGTGAGCGGCTCTTTTCCACATTCAGATGTATTTGTTGATACGCCAGAGAGTGCTTGAAATCAAGCTGCTTTAAGAGTCTCTCTAAAACCTGATCTGTCACTTCTCAAAAAGAGGCACATTCTGAGATATTTTTAGAACATGAAACATATTTGATTTACATGGATTTTGCCCAAACATGTAAAGATGAATACGTTGAGAACATGACCTCTATGTTTTATCAGCCTACATAGCGTTGTGCCGCAACCAACTTTTTTTGTATGTGTGTATGCATGTATGTGGGTGGACAAAAAACACCATAACCACAAAGTCTTCATAAGCATGGTCAGCACTTGCTCCCAAACCCTGAAATAAGTTTTTTTTTTAGCAATGGTAAGCTTTAAAATGAAGGAAACAGTTTGGAGAGGTTGGAACCTTTAAGTATAAGTTTGTGCCCAACACGATTACCTGAAGAATTCCATGAAAGAAAATCCATAGCCGTGTTGTTCGGCAATCCCCGCGCACACCACATTAGCAGATGCACCAATCAGAGTCCCATTTCCTTTGGAAACACAAAAGGACGCAAACAAAATGAATAACTAAACAGACTTTCATATTAGTATATGAAAACATATTTGCTCAGTGAATTATTTCACACCTGTGTGTAGTTTACTTTATACTTTCTATATACTTTCTGAGAATTTGTAAACGTTTAAATAGCACCGCATGTCCTCCACAAACACAGCACTGAACAAACACAGATCTTTATAAATGAATATTGATTTGGTGCCAGTATGCACAGTGGATTTTGTTATGCTGATTGCAATTTCAAGTCTTCCGCTGTGCAATCACTCCTTTTAGAATATTAGAAATGACCTTCAGTGCTAAATTGCAGAGGAGATTTAACAAGCGTTTCTTTTGTAGCACCTGCTTTGGTAATGCATGGCGTGGTAAGGGATTTCTGTCCCAACTCAAATTAAAGGCGTGAAAGCTTCCTGATGAAGAACAGAGGTCACCACTTCATCTACAGCATGTCTCAAAATTTACTCTAGAGCATCTAGGGGTGTTGTTCCATTTATTGAAGACGTTTCACTGTTCCCCCAAGTGGCTTCATTAGCTGTAAAACAACTCTCACCTATATGTCTTATGAATTGCAAACTCTGTCATGGTGAACAATTATTATTGCATTGGACTCTATAAACTGCATTTCAATTGTCTTTTGGTTGGTTTGAATGAATTTCAGTTTGTTTCTATTCCGTAATGCCATGGATTTACTTCACATTTTGTGATGAGGTTAAAGGGTAGTTCAACCAAAAATGGAAATTCTGTCACCATTTACTCACCGTCTTGTCATTTCAAACCTGTATGACTTACTTTCTTTTCCATAACAGCAAAAAGTATACTTTATAGTATGTTGGTAACCACACAACAGTGGGACCCATTGACTTCCAATACAATAGAAATGCTCAGTTGTCAAGACTTTTTAAAATATCTTCTATTGTGTTCTGCAGAAGAAAGTAAGTCATACAGGCTTGGAATGACAAAAGGCTGTGTAAATGATGACAGATTTTTCATTTTTGGGTAAACTATTCCTTTAAAAGCTGGGCGATCTCTCAGAGAAAACACACATAGCATTTTCATTCACAAAATGTTTTGCCAACAACAATCTCTCTTTTAGTTTTATTTTGAACATTCTAATTAGTAATATATTTTTCTATTTGATTCTGAAAAGTAATTGACAGTTAACAAATCATAATGGCAATCAATTTGTCATTTCCAAAAAGCCCTTTAACTCAGTCATCTTATATGAAACGCTCATATCTTTAAAAGTTTCACCATGACAATAAAACCAGAAGCCGCCTTAGCATTCTAAAAATCGATAATAGAGCTAATACATCTCTTGTGATTAAGCCACAGGAGTGCAACATCTCTCTCTGTGCCTTAGAGCGAAACAGACAATGGAACATTTACACACGGCCTTGTAAGTACACACCATTTCTTAATGTACGGGAAAGGGATCTATTCGGCTATGCTGTTCTTTCACAGAGGAACAAGGCATACAGTATGGGACACATGGTTAAAAAGTGCAGAATTGGTAATATTTATTCATCTTCATTTACAAAGAAAATGACACTCGGCTGCTACTGTAAACAAGATCGCGATTGCTTTTCCAATTCTCGTTCAACTTAATCCATTGTTTTAACACATTCATGCATTTTGCAGACACTTTCATGCGAAGTGCATTTTCTTTCCTACAATTTACTGAATGTGTTTGCTGACATTGAATTAATGACCTTGTATTGCTGCACTATTGGAATGCTAGATGTGTGCCACTGTGGTGTGTCATAACTTTTAACCAGACATGTATTCAAAGAAGGCGTGTTCACGCTGCATTCATGTGTCAGACATTAAAGACCAATCTAGCATATATTTAGCGTGTCAGAAAACCATTGAAAAAGAGCAAAATGTTGCACAAAATCAATTCTGTATGAACCTTTAATGGCACATGGTAAGCCAAGCTTTCCCAAAAAGCATGTTTGTTTTAAAACACAGAGACTCTAAATTGAGTCATATAAAATGCAAATAGAAATGTTGAAAATTGTTCCTACCTCCAAGACAAGCTCCCATAGCTAATGCAAAAATGAGCGGTTTAATGGGCAGGTTGACATCTGCATCTTGACTGAGGTTTATAAGCACTGGAATCTGTCAAAAAAGATAACAGACTGTTTCTTTATCCATCTTTTACATTCAATCTGTTTTCTTTAAGAACATTTGCTCTTTTATATCATTTAAAATGCATATTGCAGCATCCACACTGCAAGGTGTCAGTATAAAGATGATTGACACATCAACAGCGCAACACACTGTAAATAAAAATGACTGAGTGCACTTTACATTGCTGTCTGATCAAAGTAAAATGAGCAATTCCGATTGTAATTCACCATATGCCTAGATTCAAACACTGTGGTTGCCGGGGTCATGAAAAGGGTTACGTTCAATAATTCTGACAGCCGTCCGACCTATTAGCGGATTGAGTCATATTATTTTGCAGCAGGGACACGAGAATCAATATCGGGTTACATAACATTTTCTATTGCATTTATTCTTTCTTTTTTACAGACACATTACTTGAATAAACAGCAAATCAAATGATACGCTCCAAACATCATCACTTAAAGCCGAGGCAAAAAACCTGGGAGGAAAGAGACACATCCCCCAGTACCTAGCATGAACATAATGACAAGAGGCTGAGAACGCCTTCCTGTGGCAACAACAACAAACACACATGCATAAGTTTCTCAAGGCATACAAGCATTTGGTTTTCTGACCAGCGCGGCATAAAGAACGCATATTTGCAGAAAATGCCTTCTGCTTTGGAGAATTCAATGTGCAGCCACTTGGACACGACAGGCTGGTCTCTCAGCATAACAGCGGATTGAGCGGCAATCGACTTGAATAAATTACACAGCACAACTGTGATTACATTTTCTACTACATTTGCCATCCGGTTCGTTCAGCTGTGGTATTGCCATCGTGGATGGGAGTGCACCAAGAGCCAAAGCAATCGTACACTTGTGCTGACAAGAAAATAACAGTTTTAGGTTTCCAACGGAGCGCAAATAGAATATTTTAATCTGGAGTATCTTGATGTGATGTTGCACAGAAACAATCTTAAAGGTATTGTGCATGGCCTCAGTAATCAAATATTAGCTGGTTTATTCTTAAAAGAGCTGTTTGATAATTAGCAAGTGCAAACCAATTATTATGTTGTCTGCACATAAACAGCTACAGCTGTTCTTTTACAAAAATGATGAAGACAAAGAATGTATCTTTTTTTATAGTGTATATTTCATATAGAATGGTGCAGTGCTTGTCCCACAGAAGCAAATCCACTGTGCATATCACTGTGAATATGTGAACGATCAAACATGTTAAATCCGAAGTACTTGGTCTTAATTACTGCAATTTATTCCAAGCTTATTGCAATTTAGTTTCCTGTCAAGTAACCTAACAAATAGCCCGGGAGACAAAATATCTAATATCAAATATAAAGAATGGCATGAAGGAAGACAGACATGACTGTGCCTGTGAATATATGATCAGAGATAATTCTCTAAATCCAGCTACAGGATAGATTGTTTCTAGACACTGTATTGATTTTCAGATCAGATGCTCACTGCTCCATGTGGACACGAGTGATTGTGTCACGTTTGAAAAGGCACACCTGAACACTGAATCCGCCATGCATGATAAACAGGGCCTAAAGGACGGATAGAGCACACAATGGCCAATTTAATAATAGTTTTTTCCATGGCACATTTTTTATCAATACTTCAAATAATTTGAATGGATGACTAGCCACAGTAAATATGTGGGTGAAAGCAGTTAGAAACATTTCTGAGATGATGTTAAACTGCAAGAATTTATTTAAATATGGTAAACTGTGTTAAACACAGCTGAGGGTATCACACTGAAAGCATTTTCCAAAATAGATAAAGGGAGAGCTCAGCCAAAAATAAAATTTCGGTCATGAATTACTCACTCTCTAGTTGTTCCAAACCTGGATCAATTTCTTTGTTTGGTTGAACACAGGGAAAGATATTTAGACGATTCCTTGTAACCAAACAATACTAGACCCTCTATTGACTACCATTGTAGGAAAATTACAGTGGTAGTCAAAAGTGCCCAGAACTGTTTGCTTTCCTACATTCTTCAGAATATCTTTTTTTTACTCAACAGAACAAATAAATATATAAAGTCGTTTTTCCTACTATGGTGGTCAATGGGGTCCAAGAACTGTTTGGTTACAAGCACTCTTCCAAATATCTTTCTTTGTGTTCATCAGAACAAAGCAATGATACAGATTTGGACTCGAAGGTGAGTAAATGATGGCAAAATTTACATTTTTCGTTGAACTATCCCTGTAATAAACGAAGTAGGGGAATTTCTAGACATTTATGAATGACAATTCAATAAAAATCTGCAGGGCATGGTTTCTATGTGGGTCTAGCAATAACTGAATACGACCCAATATTTTTTTATTAGAGGATGATACAGAAGAAATACTGAAGTGTTTGTCCGAATGTCGTTTTAAGTCCAAATTCACCCATTCTGAGAGTGCATGATGGGGAACTATAAAGAGGTTTTTCATTATAAACAAATTGACGGCCTGCAAAATAAATGAGCACTGAGACCTTGAGTATATTTCATTGTTCATAGGGATGGATGAACATTTAAACATCTAGTTTTTTCTCTTCCTCAAGATTTCATGGTGACCATTTACATCATCTAATGTAAACATATATTTCCCTTTTATATAAGTTGTATACAGAATTATAATATATACGTCTATTCTTACCAAAACAAAAAAACACAAGTCAATTAGCCATTCATGTAACACAACCGCTAGTATGTATGTAGTTTAGCAAATGGCGAGAGAGGAAAGAGGGCAAAACAGAGCAAGAGACATGAGTGGAACATTTCTGGAGATAGCGGAAATGAAAAGGCTTTAAAAATGCTAAGTGCTTTCTGGGGTGAAGTTGTCTCTTCATCTGCCCTGCATTCTTCCCTTCTGCTCATTTGGCAGTGAGTGATCGGCAGCACGGCACTGTCTGTTTGGTGCCATGTTCATTATATCAGCTAGCAGCACGTGTCCCTTCACGATCCACATGATTCACGCACCGCTCTGATAGAGGATCATCACTCGCTACTGTTCTTCGTGCACTTGAGGTGACAATAGAGGATAACACGCGCTATTTTGACCTATTTGTCAACAGTATGTGGGTGGATGACATGGCGTGTGACAGTTGTGCGCGCACCGGTCTCGTACCACGAAGGAGATCGGGAGCATATAAGAGACAGGCGACCGGGCCGTCCATGAGAGAGGACCAGGACCGAACATGTTTTATGTTTGTATTTATTTTTTATTCGCCGCCCGTCACCGTGAGGGGCGGCCGGCTGTCTTTTTACTTCCGTGTTATTGTTGTTTTATTTTATTAAAGTGATTTATCGTATCGTATGTCTATGTAACTAACGAGTGAGTGTGTGTACCACTCACCATAGTTGCAGTAAAGGGTATGTTGTCTATGAGAGAAGAGGCCAGTGCTGAGACCCACATGACCAAAATGATGGCGATGGCCAACCGCTCATCCTCTGGCACAGCCTGTTGGAGAAGATAACAATAAAACATTTCACAACCAAACACTGCTACCCCACTGAACGCATACATAGCCCTCCTCCATCTCTCTGTACGGATTACAAAGGCCAGTGGATGCCAGCACAGAGGAAGGAGACTTAAGAGGCAATGTGTTCAAGACAGTCACGCTGAATTCATTATTTCACATTCTGTTGTTTTCACAAAAATCACGCTTCCCCACAACATGCCTGTTTTTCACTAAATACACTATAGTTTATTATAAGTGAGTCCAAAAGATGTTTATCCTAACATTGTCATTTTCTAGTGTTTTGCACTTCTTGCTTTGGTTATTCATCTATCTGGTCAGATTTGGGGTTCTAGGTACCGGTGACGGCGGTTCGATTGAATGCATCAGAGCTCCGCTGCAGCACCTGTCATGAGCACTTACTGTGATTGTAAAATGCACACACACCAAACGCAAGCTGACGGGTCTATCAAAGTGTGATCGCCAGGCAGAGTTGGACACTTACAGGCCTGTGGAAATCTCTACGATGGCTCATATACATTTACATTTACATTTAGTCATTTAGCAGACGCTTTTATCCAAAGCGACTTACAAGTGGGGTAGGTAATGGAAGCAATTAGGACAGCATAAGTACAACAAGAGCATAAGAGCAATCAAAAAGAAGAGGTTTCATATAGCCTAACACAGTATACAGAAACATTCATTCATACATTTTTTTTTTTTTTTTTTTTTTTTTTTTTGAGTAGAGAAGAAACGAGTAGAGAAGAAAAGAGTAGAGAAGAAACTTGAGTCAGAACAGAACAGTAAGATGTTGGCGGAAGAGATGGGTTTTCAGGCGATTCTTAAAGATGGCTACAGAATCTGCAGATCTTGTAGCAGCAGGCAGATCATTCCACATAGGTGGAACAGATCCGGAGAAGGTGCGCGAGAGAGATTTTCTACCTTTATGGGATGGCACCACAAGACGCCGTTCGTTTGCAGAGCGTAGGGATCTGGCGGGTACATATGTCTGCAGTAGTGAGTGAAGATAAGGTGGTGCCAAACCAGTGGTGGTCTTGTAGGCCAGGAGCAGAGTCTTGAATTTGATGCGAGCGACTATAGGGAGCCAATGTAGCTTAATGAGTAGAGGAGTAACGTGTGCTCTCTTCGGTTCATTAAAGATGACTCTTGCCGCAGCATTCTGGATCATCTGTAGAGGTTTGGTTGTGCAAGCTGGAAGTCCTCCCAGTAGTGCATTGCAGTAGTCCAGTTTGGACAGGACTAGAGCCTGTACTAGGACTTGCGTAGCATGCTCTGATAGGAAGGGTCTAATTTTCATGATATTGTAGAGGATGAATCTACAGGACCGGGTGGTGCTGGCAACTTGATCTGTGAAGTTGAGCTGGTCATCGATCACCACTCCCAGGTTTCTTGCCTTTCTGGAAGGTGTTATTTAGCTTGTATATAGCTGTATATAGCTTGTGTATATAGAAGGTGTATATAGCTTAACTTTAATCTAGAATAACAACAATTTCAAACAGTTACGCTTTTTAACGAGGTGCACTTCGCTTGTTTACAGTGTACTTTACAATTTATGTTTTGAAATGCTTGCTTTCAGAATTATTGTACACTAATAAAAAGCTAAGGTGACACATTTAAACCAAACAAAACACTATATGGACTGGACTGGTTTTCTAAATTACGTCTGAGTTAAATTTACTTACAATAAATTGTCTGTTATTTAATGTACTGATTCATTAGTTTGGACACCTAATAAATGTAGATGTGCATCATAAAGCCCATGATAAAAAATATGACCTACACCTTGTTGTCCTTCCACAACCTCAGAGGTCCAAATTTTACTACAAATGCAATACTTTTTAGATATGCAGAACCCAGTGACAAACATAAAGGGTGACTAATAATATTAAAATATCAGAGATGTGTGATAAAACATTATGAATAATGTCCTTCAGGAATGAATTAATGGAGATTAACATAATTTATGTTACTTTAGTCATTCAGATCAATTCTTGAACTTTCTGTCCTCATTAAATTAATATTTTTTCATTGGATAGGAAGCCATCAGTATGAACCAACAAATGTACTTTTACCCAGAAAGTTGGCCAAAAGGTGTAAATCTATAATTAAATTGGCAACCGGCAGAGAAACAAGAAAGTCCAGAAAATTTAGTCACCACATTTCAAAATGAAAGAGAAAAATCATAGGGGGAAAAAAAGTAATGCAGTACAATCACAGACATTCTGGACAAGAGCCTGAATGAACTAAAGAACAGTAGGTTATTGGTTGTGCTATTTTAGCAATTTTATGTGAGAAAAACATTTTTGTTCCGACCACATTCCCTATCCTAAGGGAAAACTAGTCCCATCCGATTAGAGCTAAAGACTGTACAGAATGTTTCTGGAGGAAATACTCACTTTTATCAACACTGCCGTCTGCTCCCCAATATAGTCGATAAGCTGCAGCTGGGCTATGGCCTTTAAAACACCAAATACAAAATCATGCCACAGAAACCAAAGTGAGATATATTATACTGACAGCTCAGATTTTCCATCTTTTAAACATTTAAGGTGGAGTATCTAAATTCATCTATTTTTGTCCCAGTGCTTGCTGTGCACATTGGTATTTGATTCTGTTTGTGAATGTTGACTATGAACAGGGCAAACAGTTTATCTTGGACCAGCATTAAACTCCCCACTGAGCTCATGGTTTGGGCTTCCCTGTGTGAATACTGTCTTCCTAACAAAACAAAGAATTAAACGAACACAAACAGCAAACCCAGCGGTTCTAGTGCTGACTCGCTTACTTTTCCATTACTTACACTCCCAATCTCTCTCGCTCACTGTTTATTTTTCAATGCCTTTCATTTTTTATGCGAAAAATGAACACAGCAATACAAAGATAACATATTTTATCTTTTATGACAATGCACAATTGTTATTTTTCAGACTTCAGATATTCAGTCTTTATTTCCAGATATTGGCTTTTCATGTTTTTAAAATGATATTATATAATTCCTATCCCAGAAATTATATAGGGGTTGAATATAATGTCACTGTTTTAAAATGGATGTTGCCATTTTTGTCACGTCCGTGTGTGCTACACACTTCTAACATGACAAAACTAGCAATTCAGCAAGAAACACTCCTGGGGTTTCTTCAATTTTAATCTTATCAAAATGTTTCAAACAAAATTTGTTTCCTGGGAATATATTTTAATTGCTAATCGTTTTGTAGGTTTTCCTGTGGCCTCAATTTTACTTTCCGTCCTGTTAGTCTCTTTTTATATCCATTAACTAATAAAAGACAGTTCCCTAATAACATAATAACACCTTCACTCCAGGAGCTTGTTTGGCTGTTTGGTGAGATAAAATAAGCATAAATAAGAATTCTGTGACTTACAGTATCAGAAAAATCTATGTGATATTATGAACATTTCAAAGGTGCCTGAAAAGAACCAAAAATGTATATCTTTGTCAGTCCTGGAGTAACAATCCAATCCAATTAAGTTCCATTCCCTAAATAATTAAATCCCAAAATATAACCTACCCTTTATACAAAAGAGAAATAATAGATTGTTAAATGGGCAGTTCGGCCAGAAATATAATCATAGTCATTATTTACTCAGACTCGAGTTGTTCCAAATCTGAATACATTTCTTTGCTTGGTTGAAAATAAAGAAAGATGTTTGGACAAATGCTTGTTACCAAACAGTTCTTGGCCACCATTGATTGCCATAGTAGGAAAATTACAATGGTAGGCAAAAGTGCCCAGAACTGCTTGCTTTGCTACATTCTTCAAAAAATTTTTTTGGGATAAAATACATTTATAAAGCAATTTTTCCTACCATGGTGGTCAATGGTAGGACATTTTTTCTTTCAAAAATCTTTCTCCGTGTTCATCAGAACAAAGACATTTATACAGATTTCTAAAAACTCGAGGGAGAGCAAATGAAGACAGAATTTTCATTTTGGGTAAACTGTTTCCTTAAGAGTGATGTATCACTAACCTCAAGCCGAACTCTAACAATATTGTCTTTCCAGCTTGGTAAACAATGACCAGATATCATTGATATGTATCATTTGACAGAATATTTAAAAATATGTGTGTGTGTGGATTTCATGAACACTGCTCCTCACGTACCTCCATAAGCACAAACAGAGCAGCGAAGAACAACAACGTAGCCCATTCCACTCTGTGAAGTATAATATCAAAGTCCTGGATATCAGCCAGTACCAGTAACCACAGAGCTCCCAATATAGCAATCCAACCTGAGGGGAAAAACAAAACAGAACAAGCTGTGATTGCTAGAGTAGAAGGCAAAGCACCGTCCACATAAACACAATTTTATTTCCTGTTGTCATGTGCAAAGGTTTTAAGTAAATGGGATTCTGGAAAACAGCCGGCCGCCGGTTAATGCAATGCATCAATCATTTGTTACGTCTTTATCTGTCTCGCCTTCCCATGACCACACACCCACAACACACTCTCATCAGCCCTGCCACCGTGGGTCTAAATCTACCATTCCACTCACACAATATCTCAGACGCCAGAAGACCGTACAGCGGCATGCAATTAGAAACTCTCATGAACACTCTCTACATCGTTTCACTGACACCACCAGGTATAGTCAGACCCACTGCAATGGACTAATGTCTTTGTATTTTAAATCATTTTCACCTCGGTGTGTATGTGTTATCATGCAGAACACCATAAAAGAGGTTTTTCATTGTGCGTTTTATGTAAAGCGACAGTGACGTTAAATTCCCATAATCCTCTGGGGTTAAAAACGAGCGTAATGTCAGGAGCAAAATGTTGTGAAGCAGACAATATGGTAGAACCTAGGCTAGTATTATACTCCTCCATCACCTGCAGTGATAAAGGTTTATCATAATGAGTAGGCCATTTAGACGTCAAGGCCGTATGCAGCTACGGCGTCCCATGCCAGCCTGTGGCCTTTACTATAATAACCACAGAAATGCAGGCTTTATTCCAGAGCTATGTTTTACATGTCAATCACGTGTATGACGAGGTAAAGAAAAGAATGACTGGCTGCAGATGTTAGAACAAACCTACTGAAGCCATTAGCACAGTTAGTGAATGTTTACGGGCTAAGAGACAGAACATTTACCAGCAGTCGGATCTGAGTTTGTACTTCAGCGCTGTTAGTATAATATTGTCTCTAGGTGCTGTTGGGCCAGAGAAACCACTTAGCAAACATGCAGGTTAAAAGAGAACCTCGATGACTGCCAGAAATAATATCCGCAATCTGTGTGAGTATCCTGTTTATCGTCATTCACCCAAACAAAGTAGAATGAGGGAACATTTATTTTTGTTGTTGTTTTTGCATTTATTTAGTTTGTCGTATGAATGTTCTTGAATGTTCTTCTCTCCTTTTGATCTAAAGGCATATGAATGAATGTTTAAAATGAGTTATGAAGTAACATGAGATGGGAATTCCCGAAACAGTATACATCGTCCATTTTATGATTTTGGTTCCGACGCGTTGTTTGTACTTGAAAAGATTACAGATAAAATAAAATGTCCATATCTTAAAAATAAAGTTGGATATTCCGATCCATTTATTTATCTACAAAGGTGATGCGTCAGGACCAAAATCGTAAAATGGACAACTGTGCACCTACAACATATAGAATGCATGCACTCAACGTCACCACACATGCCACTCCACGTGAAGTCAAGCGAGTCCCGCCCACTGAGTGGCAGAAAGCCTGAATGCACCAGTGTTTACTGTTATCTGTTCTCTATTTAGAACTGGATAAAGGAGTTGTGAGATTGATTGAGCATGAAAACTTGAACTTTATAGTATTTC
Organism: Triplophysa tibetana; assembly: GCA_008369825.1. Taxonomy (NCBI): domain Eukaryota; kingdom Metazoa; phylum Chordata; class Actinopteri; order Cypriniformes; family Nemacheilidae; genus Triplophysa; species Triplophysa tibetana. The sequence goes on along the minus strand of CM017905.1, from coordinate 11,653,223 downwards.
CGGGAGTCGTGCTTGTCACATTCTTTAACGGTCCGCCTGGAAACAACACAAAGCTGTCTGATTGAAGGAGTTAGCAGTCGTCTTTACATCGGTTTAAATAATATTCATCACAATCAACTATACGCTTAATTCTTAAAGTATGCAAGGTTCACGGCATAAACTCTTGTTGCTGTTAACTTTTGACATGTTTGTGAGTGTACGCCACTCTGTCACTGCGAGAACATTCCCACGCCCCTAAACATGACACGGCAAAAAACTAAACATGATTGGTTGCTTTACAGACCTTTTGGGCAGGCCTTGGCCAATGAAAGCGGCCACTTTTCCAGACCTTCAGTATTAAGTGTCACTCAGCACTACCTTTTTTCGTGTCACCAGTACGTACGACAATTTTGCAATACACAGACTGCGTGTGTATGTACATATTTTTATTTCTAACCTGATATCAAAAGAAGTCGCAAATACTTTAGGAGTTGGCTAACCAACACCTTACCTCAACGCAAACCCTAAAGTCACAGCCGCAAATGGTAATTTAGTTTAAAATCACAAGCTAGTTTCACGAGGTGGCAAAGCATTGATAAATGGCTCCCCTTACAACGCCACTAAACCTAACGTCACAGGGGAAAAATCTTATTATAACAAACATACGATTCAGATTGTAGTAAATAGGAATTCACAGGAATGAGCCACCTTTTAAAATAGGCATGAATTCCCATCAGATTGTTTTTATACATAATAAAGATATTGCATATTAAAGTACTTTTGATGGAAAGTCGTGCTGGGTGACAAGCAAAAATTGCTTGCTGACTGAAACGAAAAAAGGGGGAAATTCGTTTTGATGAACACGAATTAATAGATTACGGTTCGTTGCAATTTCACAAATTCCCATGAGACTGTGTTGGGCTACACGAAACTATGAGACAGGTGACATTACTTAGGAAACTGTGCCTTTAAAAATCCCTTTAATGAAGTCTTTGCGGCCATGTTTCCAATGCCCCTGTGCAGCTATTTTAGCCGTGCAAGACTAAAGTCCTATACACTTTCTCTCAAATCACAAATAAATAATTTAGATTAACAACTAAACATGAACATCACCTGTACCATAACGTATGTTTCTCAAACTCAAATTTCATTAAAAACAGCACTTACACACAGGTTGGCTTAACGATGCCTTACCGGAGTCTGTATAATTCCATAGAAATGTCAGTCCTTATTGATTGATGATTGGCTCTTTTTACTGGAAGGCGGGACTTCCTTCACTAGAGCGGCCATATTGACCCCTATTCATAGTAATAGCAGTGCTGCATCTTGTTATTAAAATATAATCTCTGGGTTGGTTAACTACTTGGTTCAAGAATTTTTTGCTGAATTGTAGGATTGAAAGAAGATGGTTTGTGCTAAAAAGGAGATATAGATCTAATAAAATTAGCAGGACAGACTTTATGCAGTGGACTGTATACACTTTGCATTCATGAATCGTACACTCTCACTAATACTTACTAAAGATAAGCGTAAATGTTTCATGTCAAAGATCCAGCCCACACCACTCAGGGCTGACTAGTCAATTACAGAGGAATTATCTAAACACCCCATTTCTACCACCAATATGGAGATATTTTGCTGTCAGACAGCCAGAGGCTATGGACTCTGTCCATAGGTGAAAAACCTCTATTAAAAGATACCTGAATAATGGTCAAACAGTTATTATAGCTGCTGACATTAAGCACAAAAACACTCACATGGAGACACACACACTTTTGGGATAATGGCCAATAAAAGCTACCAAGTACTGATAAAATATATACATATATATATATTGGGAAGGGTGACAACATGCTTCCACCTCTGGCCAGATTTAATTAAACAGGTAATTGGCTCTTGGTAAAACATTTAATAAGGAATGAGGAAGAGAGGAAGAGCTAATGACAGGGAGAGGAATAACAAAAAGAACTGGGCACTGACCGATTTAGCCATGGAGGATAGAGATGAAATTGTGTGGGAGGCTGTATTTGTACATTGCACAAACAGGGGCTTCAAATTCTTTGTATGTGTTTTTGTCCTATAACAAGATCATTTAAAAGGTGACTCTCTATATAGCCTATAAGGGGGATAGAAAATCAATGTGATTTAACCTTGCAAGTGCATCTGCTTAAGAGTTCTTTGTGCATCACCCTAATCGTCTAAGCTCCATCTTTTTTAAGCACACATGTGCTTATGCAAAATATTTTTCAAGCATCCTCCTCACAGGGAACAGGACTGTTTGTCACAACGCAAGTCCAAAAAAGTAGCTTTTGATTTGCTTTCTGCTTCAATGTTCCCACTGCGGCTTCCAACTGAAAAGAGAGGAGGAATTTAGGGCTTTCACCAGTGCACAGCACAAAGAAAAGAAAGCTATGCAATTAAAAAAAGTTTGTTGGGAAACCTGTGAGGCTCATTCATCACACCCCAAACAGCGCTGGCATTTCGGCCCATTGAGTGAGACACAAACACCTCATCATGTTGTTCATTTTAAAAGCAAACGCGTTTCTACCGGTGTCATCTTTATAAAGTCTCTCCCTGGATGTTCCAGGAAGAAATGAGCTGTTGTATGTTTTCCACATTGATTAATTCTCCTCTGCTGCCTCATTCATTATTCGGTGATCCAGCTTTGTGCAGCTCGGGAGATAAATTATGCCCGGATCTTATCTTATTTATAAATAAATGACCATATCGAGTGCTGACTGGAGTTACTTTAGTAATATATAATGCCCTTAAGATTTCAAGCAAAAATGCTGAATATTAATAACACAAATTAATGATAATACATTTCTTAAGGGTGTACTCAGTCATTTTTCCTCATTAAAAAGTTTAACCCCTAAATGATAAGACTACTTTTGGTTAAATACATATATATAAATTCAGTCAAATATGCCACCTAATAATTGATTATTTGTTTAACATGAGGTGGGACGGCTCTTGGGGCCACCACGTTGAGCTCAACATAACTGGCAAAATATAATTTGCTTTTTCGTGAGATTCTCACAATGGGAATGACTGTTAATACTACATTCTTACAAAGGCATTAGCTGCCATGTTACTTTTCATTGTTTCATACTGCAACTATGCCTGTATTTTTCACAATTATGTCACTTTGACGTCAGACGAATTAAAACTTATATACTCGAACTTCAAGCCTTTAAATGATTGTCATGGCAACCTGAAACTTTGAAATTTGAAAGGTCTCCAAAAAAGGAATGGTCTGTTTTTCCAAAACACACCAGATGCATTTGTTTTAATTGTTGCTTACGTATTGTATACAGAAAAGTGCTAAATGTTCCCTAGATGATTACCGATCTGGTAAGTCTGATGGCAATCATGTCATTTTTCTGCATGGGAAACGGACCTCGGGGATTAAGAATCACTTAATTGTCATAAATGCACTTTTGGTTTGAGCATCATCTGGAGCTCTGTGGGTACACTGCATCTCTGCCCTCCGGCAGGCACACTGTCTCTACTCCCATGATTAAATAATCAATATCAAAGGTCAAATGGAGTGATGATGTGTCAACCTAATGAAAGTCTAATAACAGTCATTTGCTGCCCATGCCGGTTGACCCTGGTTTGATAGGAGTTAGGCACTGAGGACATTAAAGAGCAGCAATACAGTGCTTTGTTTTGTTGTTGCAATGTACAGTGATTGTTCTAATTCTTTCTTAATTCTTGTAGGTTGCTTTGGATGAAAGCATCTGCTAAATGCCTAAATGTAAATATGATGTAATTGTTTTAGTGCTACAGTTGGTGAATATTCATTAAGTACACCGTATTTTGTGTGTGTATGTGCGTGTGCAATACAATGCCGATCTCATTCACTGTATAATAAACACATAAATAAGTTAGTTAGACAGAGATGTGTGACATGATAAAAAGATGAACATTTGTTTTTTTAGAAAACCGGAAAAAATTTGAAATAATAAACAAATGATTAAATTAAGGGTATTCTTGGGGTTTTATTCAATGTTACTTCATTGTTATAGCTCTGTTGTGTTTCAGCGTTTATAGCCCAGCTGCAAACAATTACATTATCAACACATTGATGGATTCGTAAACGCACCAATTAGTTCATGTCAGGATGTGGCTAGATGTATTAGCGTAACATTCTTTCTCTGTTTTTGATTTCTATGAACCCTAATATAAATGGTGATATTTTCTCCGGATTGGGACGCTTGTGATTTTCAGTCCAAAATAGCAATGTATTTTATTTCCTCTCTTCAAACAAGGAAAGGAAACAAACCCTCATAATTATACAGTGATGCGTGTAAACAGCAGGACCAGTTCAGTAATAGAAACGGATGCTTCCTGTTTATTTGTGTCCTCTTTTGTGCCTCTTGCTTACCCAGATCCAGATGTATTGCTGGAACAAAGGAGTTGAGGAAAAACATGAAGATGACCAAGCCCAAGACAGTCAGACACTTGACCAGGAGGACTTTGTCAGTTATTCTGTGCTGTAAAATAACACATTAAATATACATTTAGAGACAGATGAATCAATAACCCTTTATGACACCCTCTAAATACAAATTTTGGGGTTAGAGATATTGGTCAAAGGTCCAATTATTTGGAGGTTCTATTGATAGAAGTGCAATATCATACATAAGTATGTCTTAAGAGGTGTATGTATGATGTGTAATGAAGCGTTTTGTTTTTAGTTATCTTAGAAACAGCTATTTCTTTCTACATACACCACGGGTCCCCTTGCATAGAATGCGCCATGTTGTTTCTACAGTAGCCCTAAATGGACAAACTGCTCAATAGAGCGTAAATACGTTATCTCCTTCTGCAAAGAAGCAAAAATGTGAGGACCTCTTAGCTCTTATTTAGAACTTTCCTATAGCTCAGTGGTAAGACCATTGCTTTAACAACACAAGGTTGTGGATTCGCTCCCAGGGGATTGCACATATTTAGAAAAATATATAGGATAATGCAATGTAAGTCGCTTTGGATAAAAGCGTCTGCCAAATGCGTAAATGTACATGTAGTTCTGTGTTAGCCACCGACCGTAGTGCTTCAAAAGGAAGAGGGGAATTGTGAGCAGTTGGTTGCAATTTTGCAACCTTACCACTAGACTACATTTTATACCATGGAACTTTAAGCAATCCTGGAAAATGACATTTAAAGATAAAATACTACTTTAAAGTACCAAATTTGAGTACATACAACACATGAACCAATGAAATTAAAATTGGAGCGTTGGGGCTTTTAGTCAATTTACTATGTTTACAACATAGTATGTTTACAACATAGACTTTTGTCCATTTACTTTACCTTCTTCTGCAGTTCTTGAATATTGTACTCCCAGTTTTTGTCTTCCTGTGATATTTGGCTGAAAAAATAAATAAAAAGTAAACCAGAGTGCGTTAATCCATCCTTTCAGCAAGCATGCACATGTGCAAATGAGTAAGGCTGGTGATTTTACAAGGGCACCTCAAAGGATTTGTACCCACAGCATGTGAGACTCTAAATGGACTTCTGTGATGAATCTATCAGTCGTCAAAGCTAACCACAGGTACTGCAAAACCTCAATCATAAATTATCTAATTTCTGTTGTAAAAAGAAGCATTTCTTATAAAAAATTTAAAACAGGCTGCTGTTGAGAAGCAAATTATTCTGCAGGAGTAAAATTTCAGCATGCTCCAAGGACTACAGAGGGCCACTGCAACTGAGAACAATTACATACTTCACAACAGGTGTATTATTTCCCAATTATCATCCTATGCTTCTGTGTAAGGGCAACGGTTGGTTTCGACATGTCATGGTGTGTGAATTGATACGTTTCAAAGAATATGGAGCATTTCTGTGACCCCTGACATCAAGATGGGCATGTTTATTTAAGCCTTTGTATGCTGCTTGGGTGTGTACGCCGTAGATAAAATCCAATTTTTAATCAGCAGCTTTGTCTTGTTCACAAGATACAATATCTAAACATCTTTAAAACAGGATTAATTTACCTACAATGCATGCATAAGGTTATTTAATCTGTCTCGAGGTGAAAAGGCAAGTAAAGAATAGACTCCCTCAGAGAGCAGCATCAATTTAACCTACACATTTTTATATATATATATATACAGTATATATTTGTCATCTTTTAGTTCTCTTTCGAGATTTATATAAAGTGTATATTTGGCAAGCTATAGTAAGTCTGCTTTTGAACCATTCAAAACTCTTAGTAAATTTAAGGGATACAGTGACAAAAACAGCTTTGAAAAGAAGCTGACCTTGCTAAATCCACTATAACAGCACACAAACAGCACTGATCTCATTTTTGTGTGCTGAATATTTTCTGCTAGATGTGACTTCTATTCTAGATCACAGTCAATGTAAGATTGGCTTGGACATTAGGGCGGCACCTCTGGAAGGTCTTGAGCTTCTTTCGCAGAATGCTTTCCAGATTCAACACCTTCTGCATGAGAAGACACTTGACAGCGGTCTCTTCTCTGCTGGCTGGGTTTATGCGATGGGCTGTCTGCCTCCACACCAGAATCTCATGCTTCAGTTCTGCAACACAACAGAAACCAAAACAAGATAAAGTGTTTAGCACTGTTGAAGTCAAATGTGAAGATAAGAATTTCAAATCTGACAAAGAAGAAGATTTTATAAAAGATTAATGCAGTTTGGTCTTGGTTAGTTTACTTCCAAGAAACTTAAAGTTGTTGGTGTGTAGCCTACTGTGAATTGTGCTGCACAAATAAAATAAAGATGACTTGACATTTTAACAATGTCTGTTCAATTAAAAACAAATCAAGTTAAAACAAGGCTTAATGTTAAGGCAATGACCTTCTACAAAATGCTATGCTTCCTCTAGAAAATCTTAGTAGTTTACATTAGATTTTGGAAAATGGCTTCAGGTATTTTCTCCTATCGAGACACGAGCATCTGTATAATCTGACACTGAACACGTTTACATGGACAACAATATTACAATATTGACACAATTAAGACAATACTCTGATTAAGAATGTACCATGTAAACAGAGCTTTTGAAATGTGAAGTATTCCTATTTAAGTTGCATTATCGAAGTGCAGCATATAGATGTACACATCTTTATTGCATTATAACCGGCGTGTAGGACTTTTAGCGGCACTTTGTGACAGTAAACACACATGGTAGTGGTCATCCTTTCGACGGCAAACAAAAGAGCATGGCTTCAAAGCTTGGTTTCCGAATGGGAAATGAGCATATTGTTAACAATTCTTAAAGAAATGTATACTATGAAGTGCCTTGATGGCTGAAGAGAAGGAATGCATTGGGATGTAAAATGACGCATGCCGTATAAGGAGGTATAATCGATATATATATGTTTGTAAAACGGCAACACAAAGGTATATTATTCATAAAGCGAGTCATGTAAAAACCTTAATCATAATAATTGTCTTACTCAAAAAAAGGCAAATAATTACATTACTGATGTCCATGTTAATGTAGTCGATGCTGAGTAATGGAGTTTGACAAGCATTTAGCGTTATAATTTACATTTTATATGTTCAATTGGGTTCAGGGTCTGGGCTGTCTTTAGCATTTATGTTAAGATAAGAATTTGTAAGACGATGGGGTGTAATGAAAATGTATTGACAGGGAATTTATTTAGGGACCAGTGTATCATAAAATAGGTAGAAATAGAGAACTGTGTGCTAATTTAAAACCAAGGGAAGATGAGAAATAAATAAACAAGCAAAAACTTTAACAATAAAATAAAATGAAAACTCATCATTTAGTCACCCTTGTATGAATCATTCTTTCATCGAACACAAAAGAAGAAATGCTGGAGACTGTGAAACGAAAAGTCACCTTATGATGCTTTTGTGTTCTTATTAATGCAATTTCGAGTTTCCTCGTTTTGTTTCATGGAAAACAGTCAGAATTATGTGTGAAATGGCATAATGGTGGGTAATATTATTGTTTAAAGAAAAGTTATAATACAGGTTTTGAGCAACATTATGATGAATAAATGATGATACGATTTTTATTTCTGGGTGAACTCCCTTAAATGATTGCCGTTTCTTTCATATTACAGGGAGAGGATAAAGTAGAGCCAAGGCAGTTAAAAGATAAGTGAGAAGAAAAACAAGGAGCAGATAGAATAGTCAGGGTGTTGTACAAGCCCTCCAGCATGACTCCTCGCCATGTGACAGTACTGCTGCTAGGCAAGCTTCCCAGAAACTAATTGACACAGGAAAAACATGCTGATCACAATCGGCACAGTAATGCATCATGCCGAGGGCCTGAAAAACTGTATCAGCCTCACAGCAGGTTTGATTTTTTGAAAGGGAAGCTCTGTGGGGACTTTACAGAATTAGAAATTGGACTGCCATTGAGTGGTCACCATCGGTCCTGGTGGATGTCTTGATTTCCAGACATGATGCGCACCAGGGGAAAAGTCATTTTTTCTCATGGAACATTCACATCAACCTAGTACAAAACCTGCACTCTCTCTATATGTCAGGCACCCGATAAACCAATAATCAAAAGAAGGAGGAAAAGAGTGGACATTTTGCATGGTGCTAGTTTCATGCTGATGATGCCACAAAGGGAACACAATCCTCACAGTGAGCAAAGACCAACGGGGTGGCAGACTTCCGATAAAACATGCCCTCCTGCTTTCTTCAAGCAGTCTTGTTATTTTAGGTTCTTCCATGTTTAATCTTCAAACCGGTGGAGAAAAAACATGCATTAATTCAATTAAAGCTCTAGGGGGATACAACTATTCATGTGCACTCTAGAGCTGGCTATTTTTGTAACAACAGTTCTAGTGGGTTAAATAACTAAATTTCTTTCTGCTGACGCCAACATCCTTAACCATGAGCACTAAATAGTGTTGTCAACTTTGCAGGATTAATTGAAACACAATGTAAAAGTGCCGTCTTTTCCTGTTATTGTTCTTTTTATTTAAAAAAATAAACTGTAGAATAAATTCCTGTAGAAAAAATATGAAAGCGTTTGGCAGCTGCTGAAATAAACAGTAAAAAATTCCCTGTAAAATTACATGTTTTCACAGTTTTCTTGTAAATTTATTTGTAGTAGAGTAGGCGGGGCGAGACTGTGGTTCGAGTCCGGTGAGTAATTGTGAATGAGTGCCAGCTGTGCGCACACCGGGCTCGAATCACGGAGGAGATGGGAGCATATAAGAGAATGAGCGACCGGACCGTCGATGAGAGATGTCCGGGCCCGAAGTGTTTGTATTGATGTATTTATGTTTTACTGTGTTGTTGTTCGCCAGCGGTCGTCCGTGAGGGGCCGCCGGGTGTTATGTTTTGGTTTGTTTGTAAGCCGGCGGTCGTCCGCGAGGGGCTGCCGGCTGTTATATTAATTTATTAAATGTTTTAAAATGTCTTCCGGTTCCCGACTCCTTCCTTCCCTACTTGAATCTTTCTACATTATTCTTCTGTCATTTTACGTTTATTGACCGAATTTCAAAAAATATTAAAGAAAAAATCTTAGAATGTTAATATTACATATAATTATATATCTGGACATTGGTACAGTTGGTACACTACTAGATACAGTAGTGGTGTCCACCAATAAAAGCTATGTCCAACCTTGTAAAGTTCTTATCTTCATTCTTTATTCAAATATATTGTTAAAGGTGTATTAAAAATGTTCTATGCCTTTTGTCCTTGGAGTGTACACGAAAACACTTATTGAGGAAAGGTCCAGGAGAATAGCTACAATATATTACTTCAAGAGAGAGTCACCAAAAAATAACTAACCAATAAATTGTAGTAAATGTTTGTTTTATTTCTAAAGCACTTTTATAAAGTGCTGTACAGACAATACAAAAACATAAAAATGCACAGTTTCATTTAAAACAAATCCACATGTCCACCATAAAAAAGCACCTCTCATACTGTATCCAATGCCAGACAAAAAAAAGATTAAAGATGGGTTTAAAACCCGAAAGAGTTTTGCCCTACCTGACATATAAAGGCAGGCTCTTCCAAAGTTTTGGGGCCGCCACTGCGTTTTGGCATTGTACAGGGGGAAACATAGGAGTAATTGTTCCACAGACCTAAGTGTTCTGGATGGAACATGTGGCTATATTAGACCAGAGAGATAATTAGGAGCTAAGCCGCTTAGTGCCTTGAAAACCAAAACTAAAATCTTAAAATCAATTCTAAAACAAACAGTAAGCCAGTAGAGGGAGGCCAATATCGGTGTAACGTGTTCTCTCTTACGCGTTCCTGTTAATAATCGGGTAGCCGTATTTTGCACCCTCTGTAGATGTGTGAGGGAAGCCTCACCAATACCCACGTAAAGACTATTGCAATATTCCAGTCAGGTCGATATAAAAGCATGAATAACTCTCTCAAAATCGTTATAAGACAAAAAAAGAAATTTGCCTTAACTGTAAAAGATAGATTTAATTACTAAATTCATCTGCTTGTCCAGGTTAAAATCGCTGTCCAATAAAACTCCCAGATTTTTACGGTGGGCTTCAGATAAGGTTGTAAAACACCTAGGTCCAGATCAGAAAGATTCTTTGCCCCCCCGGGTCCAAATAATATGATTTCTGTCTTTTCATCATTGAGCTTTAAAACGTTTGAGGTCATCCAGGTTTTTATTTCCTCGAGACATCTCAACAACGGTGTTATGGAATTAACATAATTTCGTTTCAAAGGCAGATTAAGTTGTGAATCATATGTACAGCAATGAAATGAGATGCCATATTTCCTAAGAATGGACCCCAAGGGGAGCACGTACAATGAAATAAGATGGCCCCAAGAATGGAGCCCTGAGGGACTACACACAGAAGAGGTGCAGAGGAGGAGACAATTTCATCCAGACGAACTGAAAATGTTCTTTCAGTAAGGTAAGATCTGAACCATTTTAATGCAATACCCTTAATCCCAACAACATGATCTAGACGAGAAACAAGGATGTTCTGATCTATGGAATCGAAACCAGCTGTAAGGTCTAACATCATAAGGACAGCATGATCATGAGTCTGTGGTCAGTAGTAAATCATTAAAAACTTTCACAAGGGCTGTTTCTGTGCTGTGCAGAGATTTAAAACCAGTTTGAAATACTTGTAGCCCATCTAGATCTAAAAAGATTTCAGCTGCTTACAAACAACTTTCTCCTAATTTAGAAAGAAACAGGACTTTTGTGGTACGTCTGAATTTGGCAAGAACTTAGGTATCCAGATTTAATTTTTTAAACAATAATTCAACTATTGCATGTTTGAAACATGAGGGTACAACTTCTGTAGCAAGACTGCTGTTTATAATCATTAACATCTTAGGTCCAATGGTGCCAAAAACCTTCTTTAAAAAAGGAGACGGACAAAAGTCTGTGCAACATGCAGCTGGGTTAATTTTGGCTATAATGTCATCCAAGGAAGAAAGAGACACTTCCTAGAATTGATTAAAAACAGCAGAGCACATAGTGGCTGATATGTCATTAGAAAGATGAGAAATCAGTCTCTTACAGTCTCAATCTTATTAATGAAAAAATGTAAAAAACTATCGCACCACCCTGGAGAAGACTCAAAGTAGTATGGTTTCGGAGTGTTCACAAGAGCATTTATGGCATTGAACAAGGTACGAGGATTTTGAGACTTTTTTTTTACTTTTCAGCTGTAACCGTTTTTGATATATAAGCAGGCTTCTTTTTAAAATGTAAGATGATCTCTGCAACCCGTTTTTTTTTGCAACTGGCGTCCAGCACTCCTGCACTCATGTATCGCAGCACGAGTAGTATCATTTAGCCATGGTTTAGTCTTTGGTTTAACACGTACAACTCTAAACGGAACAACAATATCCAATGCGTTTTCTCAAAAAGATACGAACAATGAGGTTAGCTCCTCAGTATCATGACATGATTGGATAGACAGAGAAAAATCCTTATCTATACTTTTACCATAACAAATGTTTGATTTTTTGTTAATTCATATAAAATGAATACTCCCTGATATGCTGTGTAGTTTGCCTTTTGTCAAATAATTTTAATAAATACCTGTGAAATCTAATAAACACATTACTTGTTTTAAGTGTTTTGTCCATTTTGTACTATACACGTCATATTCTAATGACCGAAACCTAACATAACCTGAGGGAGCATTAAAAGGAAATAATGTACAAATATTCCACCTCACTTTTTGTTTATGGGACTGTTATCAATTTATGAGATTAAAACACATCCACGCTTGATGAATAAAAGTAACAGTAACTGTAAATGATCCCTGTTACCCTTTAAATCTTTCAATCCACTGTGTTGTTGGGCTGATCAATATTCAGTTCCCACACTCTCTCGTGCAATTTCAGTGAATGAAAGGAGAAGTCAAGATAAAACTTGCATTAATTGGATGATCAACCATTCTCTAAATCTCAGAACGTTTAGAAAAGAAACAGTGTTTGAAAAAGGCTTTGAGGTTTCCTCTAATTCCGAATCATGGGTTTGGTGAAAGCCTCTCAGGGAACCCCAAGAATCTCTGGACGGCTGAAATGAGGGCTTTATGTGAAAAGAGCTATTGTCATTCTGTCAGGTGTGTGAGGGAGAGCTCAGGTGGGAAAGTGAACAGAGAGATGTGAGGAGATGGTCTCTGTGGAGCGGGGGGAGCAGCTGCTCGGGTGGCTAATGGCCATCTGTCGAGAGACGTTGACAACTGGAGGACGAAGATGCATCTGATTATTTTCTGGAAAAAGTATGAAAATTCTCCATCCAACCAAGTGAAAAGCACTGAAAGCAATTAAATGAGCAATTCTTAAAGAGATAGTTCACACAAAAATTTAATTTCAATAAAAAGGGCACGAATCTAAAAAAGGAATTGGTAAAAAGGTATTATGCTTCTCGGACAAATGTATCACTTCAAAAAACATGAAATGTAGTGTATTATGCGAAATATGTGAAATATACATTACTTTCATGGTAGTTTTAATGTATTGTATTGTAGTGTATTGTATTGTAGATCATAATATGTGTTCTGGAAACAAAAATAGTCAATTTGAGTAAATGATAAAAGAATTTCCATTTTTAGTGAACTGTTCCTTTAAAATGTAAATTCAATGTATATTGTTAAGCTATGTTATATAACTCTGATTACATAAATTTCTGGAGTGAGTATTTGAGCAATGTGTAAGATAATCAGACTTTCGTAAAGTAAACAAGATTATTATACTTAACAACATTTGGATCGCAATGGAAGAAATAATGGGAAAATCATCCATATCCTGTTAGAGATGAAAAAGAGGAAGACAGAGCAAGTCTGGGCTCTCAGTGAAGGAGAAAGTGAAGCAATGATTCTCTCAGTGAGCATTGTATTGACCTGACTCTGTCCATGACGGCTTTAATGGCCCTTCTAGCTGTGTTAGCACCTTCACACAAAGGCTAAATGTTCCCTGTTTCTCAAAATATCACAAATATGCAATTCCACATTGCCCAATTCTAGGAAGGGATACTCAATGTCAAGGTAGGCCTGCCTTAAATGGAACATACAAGCCAGAATGACCACAAGAATGCAGTCAGAAAATTAAATATGTTTACATTTACATCAAAGATCAAGAACCCAATGATCTCTCCGATGATCAGTGACAAAATTTCCGCTGATTATGATTTATTTTCCAGAGAGCACCGTTGAGATCATATTACCAACTGAAATATATATTAAAAAAATCTTTCAAAACTGTAATTGATCCGTTTGTTAGAAAAATTGTATACCCCTAAAACACTATCCACGGTGACTGAGCACAGAACGACAACAAAGAGGGTTGCAGGTGCTAAGAGAGGTCACCTACAGCGGGATTTATGTATTTAATACCGATGTGTTAAACCTATCAGCACAAGCTCAGAATAATGGAAATATCAGCCGAAAGACCCGAGAGGTGAACAGAGACTAAATGCATCAATGTGTTTGTGGGAGGAGGAGCGTTTAATAAATTGATGTATTTCGTAGGTTACAATAATCCATGACAACCTTGACTGTGCCTGTTCCAGTCACAGGAACTCAAACGGCACGTGTGAGAAGCTTTGGATTGATTGTGAGATACTTTGAGTTACTGAATACACTGTTCTGATACATTGTAGGATGGACTGCTGTTATCAAGGCCACAGATTCATCTACTGAGAAGGTCAAGCATGTCTTCCGCGTCATATGACTTGCTCAAACGTTAAAATCTGGGTCATTGAAGTAATAATTCATGGTGTATTTAGGAACAAATGAGCATGACTCAAGAAAGACCAAATAGGAGGACGTGTGAGTGGCTTTTGAAACAAACCTGAGGATACGTTCAAGATGTTCCCAAAATGTGGTTTTGGTGCGTAGGGCTAACGAAAACTCACCCACGATTTCGCTGGATTCCTTGTTGTAAAGTTTCTTGTTCCAGTAAAGCATTCTCAGGAAAGGAAAGGAGGTCAGCAACACCAAACAGATTCCCAGGAACATGTAGCCTGTAAAGGTTGCAAAGTCGATCCCCTGGGGAAAAAAGAGAACGGGTTAATTTTCACCCTTTAAAATGCTAAACCAACTAGTGCAATTAATTTGCCGCAGTATTCCATGAAATCTATTCTAAGCTCTAATGGCAGAGATCACAAGCACTCCATGCCCTTTGGATAGGGGCCTTGATTACATTTCATCAAGAGAGTCATATTCAGCATTTTGATGCCTGCATCTTGATGCATTTAAGCACTTATATGAGATTTAAATGAGCACCTGCATGTATTACAAAACCTCTTAATATGCTCTTGACTATTTATTAATTTTCATTCAAATCAAGAGCGCAGGGCTCTCTCTGCCAAACTCCTGCTTCATATGATGTTTCCTTGCATGTGAAGCCCATCTCTCATCACATTTTTAAACAGCACCACTGAGGATGATGTTGGATTTCTATATTGCTCTTCCCAATTTCGTATTGTTAGAAAGCAGCTTTATAATACATAGATATAAGTATAGAGAGTAGAGACATTAGGAAAAAGCATTCGGTAATCAAATACATAAAATCTATGGAATTATGCTAAAATTACTTTTAATAAGATGCACCGTCCATGGTGATTGTCTGAAATTTTTGTCTGCATCATTATATTCAAAGTGTAGGTATTAAATTTATCAATATGATTTTTTTCATTAAATAATGGCAATACTGCCAGTAGGCAAGGCAAGTTTATTTATACAGCACATTTCATACACAAGGGTAATTCAAAGTGTTTTACATAAAATGATTGACAGAAAGAAATAAGACTTATCTTTAAAATGCAAATGATTCAAGATCACAAATACTTTCGATTTTCAGAAACAATAAAACAGCAATAAAATTGATTAAAAATGTGAGTGTATAAAAAAAAAGAATAAGAGCAAAATAAAAATAAATTAGAAATAGAAGTGCAGTTGATGTAAAGCAGCACAGTGCTCAGGTTGTGAATTCACAACTAAACAAGTGTGTTTTTAATCTGGATTTAAAAGTAGCTACTGTTGGTGAACGTGTGATGTCATCTGGAAGCAGATTCCAGCTACGGGTGGCGTAATGGCTAAACGCTGACTCGCCTTGTTTTGAGTGAACCCTTGTTTTTTCTAACTGACTTGATCCTGATGATCTGAGAAGTCTGATTGGTTTATATTCAATGAGCATATCTGAGATGTATTTAGTTCCTAGAACATTGAGTGATTTATAGACAATTAATAATACTTTGAAGATGGTTCTAAAAGTAACTGGTAACCAGTGTAAGGACCTGAGGATTGGAGTGATATGCTCAGATTTTTTGGTTCTGGTCAGAATCCTGGCAGCAGCGTTCTGTATGAGCTGCAGCTGTCATATGGTCTTTGTGGGAAGACCTAACAATAATTGTAACTGAAACTACCATCAAGAATTTTTTTATTAAATGGATTATAAATTCTAAATAATTGTAAGAAACGTATGTGCCATATTATCTAAAGGCTGATTGAAATACATTGTACTTAAATGTATATTCTGAGACTTTAAAGGGATAGTTTGACCAAAAATGAAAATTCTGTCATCATTAATTTACCCTCAAGTAATTCATACCTGCATTTATTACTTTGTTCTGATGAACACACAGAAAGGTGTTTGGAAAAATGTTAGCGATTTTCAGTACCGGGGCGTCATCATTGGCTTCCATAGTAGCCATTAAATTAGGACAGAATTTTAAAGATATTTAGTCGATTAAAGAAGTATGATAGATGACAGGTATCATAGCATATACCAGACATTCTATGCAAGTTAACAATACATGGAATTACAACAGTAGCTAAGGAAAAACTGTGTGAAGTGTCTATAAAATTGAGTCAACAGTGAATACAGTAAGCGCAGACAAAAACTTGAGATAATCCAGACTCCACAAAGAGGGCAAATTCTCCTCAGTCACAAGATGCTCTCTGTGCCCTAAAATCTAATCCAACAATTTATCTCTCACTGTTGCTAAAGTAATACAACCCGTGGTAAAGAGATATCTCATGCTTGTTTAAGGACACTGATATATGATCTAGTGAGGCATTTTACAAATAAAAGCCAAAATATCCTGTAAAAAACCTAGTGAAGGATATGGTAATTACCGAACTGTTGTAGTTCAGCCCCCCCGCCCCACACACACACAACAACACTGGCGGGATTGGGCAACACACAAGGATTTTGAAGTAGTTCCTGCAAATTAAAGAAAAGGTTGAAAACAAATAAACACCGATGATTGTTTTTGGCTGCCTTTTAACGTTTCCCAAAGTGGCTCAAAGCACTAAATCCTCCACTCTTAAAACAAACCTATAAGAAAAAGGACGGAAGTTGTCTCGTGTGATTGGGAAAAATAAAAAAAATTATGCATGAGCCAGCAAACAACAAACAAACTTATCCTACCCTTTTCAGATAAATGTGAATTAGAGGAGTGAACAATGGTGTACAGTGACCTCTACAGGAGATCAGGAGAAAGACAAACAGAAAATAAATGGAGAGGACAAATGAGAGGGAGTTTGGCAACAAGTTATGAAAAAACTCCCAAATGTACAAAACAAACTATGCTGAACATATAGTGTGAACAAGAATTTCCCGCTTACTCCATTATACTGTAGTTAATGGCCTGTGTTCCTGTACATAAAAAATATAGGTAAGTAAACACATCTAGTTTCAGCTCATTTCCTCATTTTCAAGTTTTTTTTCTGTTTTTAGAGGCATTGTAGGTCCAATGCAAAACGGCAACACCTGAATCGTGTGAAAATATGAGATATCCTCAGGGGCACAGCAGGTTTGTGTGGATCTGTCGGTAACGTTTCATTAAAGAGTTTTTCCCTTTATTCCTCATGGACTTCAAGCACAATTGAGCTAAAAGCCTGATCTCACAGAGTCAATGCATAAATCCACATCACTCCACTTATATTCTGTCACTGCATTACAAGTGATTGTGAACACGTCTTTATAGGCAGTCGTACAGAGATAATGACTCTAAGACACATGGTGTGTAAATGAGACCACCCGTTACTCCTTTCTGTCATTGTTGTGTTGCTTTAAGCAGCCCAGAAAGCAAAGGAAGTTTAAAAACAGAGAATGATGTAGCAGCATCACTTATTTGTGAGCAGTCCGGGGCCATTGGAAGGATAGAGTCAGCCTAAACTTGTCTGCTGGAGCCTCAGGGACTGCTGATTGGCAGCTGAGGTTTCTGAAAGCTTGACTGACAGCTGAGCAGATGCCAGGGAGAAAGGCACAAGCTGTAGGAGACGTCTCATCAACGACACCGAAACACTTCTTCTACCCTGCCACAAATGTCTGATCCACATACTCCACAGATGGATGTTTGACTGACCAAATGGCAACGTTCCTGCCGTAGAGATCCTGTTGAGACCGAGCAGGGGGCCCTTATGACCCTCGATGCCTCAATAAACAGAAAAAACAAACAAACAAAGAGGCCACAAATACAAGATGTTCCATCGTGACTGACAGTTCCCCTAAGAAATCTAGTAAGGATGAGGAAAGTTTAGGCCATGGAAAACATTTGCAAGTACATTAAAGATTTATTAAATGCTCTTTGTGAAACTGCCGTTGAATAGCAAAGCCGTGGTGCTCTTACTGGGACTTGGTTTGAGTCTGGCTTGTATAATTTTCCAGTTGTAAATTTGAAAAACAATATAATAACATCTTATAAGGCTGTGTGGATTAGTGAAGTACACATCCAGCACTGTATTTTTTATTAAGCTTTATTGTGCCCTGTCATCCATCTATTTGTATTTGCATTTGCCAGAACTTACATTCAGATTCTCCGAGCTCTTAAGATCTGAGCGCGATTGGAGCTTAGTAAACGGATTAAGCTACTGCTGCAGAAGGTGCCAGCTTCATTACACTACAATAAATCCACTTCTATATAGAAATGTTTGTTTTTCAACAACGGTGGAAAATTTGTATTGACATTTATTACTTTAATTATATTCTCTATCCCATAATGTTACCTCCCAAATCCAAATCATGTATTATTACAATTATGTTTTATTTTTATCTCTGTGTTCATAAAGTCATTTTCCTTGGGGGTCAGGTTGGCTGCTCCCTACAATGTGTAAAACATGACCGATACATTTAAGTGATTAAGGCCCTATTTTAACCACCTAAGTCCACGGTCTTAAGCGTACGGCGCAAGTGTATTAAGGGTGTGTCAGAATCCACATTTGCTGGCTTAATGACTGGAAAATGGTTGGCACGCCTGGGCGCATGGTCTAAACGGGTTGTCCCGATTCTCTTATTGAGTAATGGGTGTTTTGTGGGCGTAACTTGCAGTAAACCAATCATTCCCTTTAAGAGCCAGTTGCGCCCTCCCCATGGTGGATTTGTTATATACATAGAGGAATTTGCAAGAGCAAAGACTGGACACTGGACACAAAATATTTTTGCTATTTAAACTACGCGGTGCAGGATGGGAACATGAGAACTGCGATGGGTGTACGATAGGGCCCTAGACTTTAGACCAGGTTTGAGTTGGTCTATAGCGCAGTCTATTTTCAGGTCATCAAATGGGCCAACAATAAACCTGAAAGAAACTCTTTTTTATACAAGCACGCCCATGGGCGAACAAATGAGCGCAAAATCATTTGAATTTAAACAAGTTGGCACAGGACGGGAAACTGGAACTGCGTCGGACTGAAACTAGCAAAAACACTTCCGCTACGCCGCACTGCGCGGGTGTACGATAGAGCACTAAAACATCAGAGAACTACTGTAAAAACTGTTATTTACAAAGACGTTCCTTTTTATTTTACAGAATAATCACATATTTTGGAGATGTGGCAAAAAATGTCTTATAACAGAAGCAGACTGCAATTTTACAAATTGGGTGCAAAATAACATGTCATTTTACTTTAAAAAAATATATATTATGTTTTTTTCTGGTGCTTAAGCTACTAGAATATTGTTAAGGTTTACACCTTTCTTTTTACACTGTAAATATACAAATACTTCAATGATTATGGTTAAAATAATTAATTTGTGCTAGATCAGAGATCTCTCTCTGTCTGACACACACAAACAGAGTTAGTCTACCTGTTTAAAGATTGTTTTGGATCATAGATTTTGGATTCATAGAGAGCTCGTATTTCACAGACTCCTACCTCTATTGCATCAGTAACTCAACACACACAAACCAAAAGACATACAAACACAATGGACACACAAAGAGATCATTAAGTATACACCAGAAAAGTCAGCCATCATGTGGGAAACTTAAAAATAATAATAATAATATAATGTTACATAATGTTTATTGTGTCTTTGACTGATTTGAGACCCAGCCAAATAAGTACAAAATCGACGCCCAAGGCAATCACTAAATGAGGAAATGGCACGTATTGAATTTTCTGTGGTTTGTATGTGTTGGTTATTGGGATGAGAGGTTGTATCTTCATTCATCATCTGTACACTGTCAACACAAACAGAAGCCCACTCAAATATAAACAAATCTGGCCCGTGTATCACGAGATAACACAAACTGCTGCATCCATGTCAATTATTACAACAGACGGACTCTCTCTCTGCGGAACTGAACGGATGAATCTTTCCTGCTCTTCACACACACAGACCGTCGCGGCTTCCTCTGTGCCTTCTGCTACAAGAACATAATTATTACAGAGAGTTCAGACAGAAGCATGAGATGATGTTTATAAAGTAGTAAATTTAAAGCAGTTGGGCTTCAGTGCTTTTGCTGAGTTTCACCCTTAGCGGTTGAGGCCTGTCAGCACCAAGAGCTTACAGATATTGCATTTTTCAGAAAGTTCCCACATTCAATAGTATACCCAGCAGCAAGTGGCCTTGATGTGAAAATGTAACTGGAGTATGATGCGCTGCATCATCTTGTGCAACAGCCACTTTGACAGGAAATTACCATATATGGACAGGAAATGACCAAATGTGTATAAAAACCACAAATGAACTGAAACCCAACAGTGTTTTTTTGCTCTCAAAAAACAAAGACACTTCAACTAGGCACCCTTCCGTCGTTGGTGGAAGAGCGTGAAGACAAGTAAATTAAAAACTGTGAATGAAAACATTGAACTGCTTGAGAAATGTCTAAGTCACCACTCACCACTGTTTTTTATCCTTGCTAATAAAAATAATTCAATTATTATTGTATAAAACGGTCACAACAAACAAACATGTTCTTATGGTGTGTAATAATAAGGTGATCAAAAATGATGAGACTGATTCTAAGACTGATATCCACCTCAGACAAAAATGACTTCTTTATATATCTTTTCGATTAATTGCGATGAATCAAATCCAAAACAATTTTGTGTGTGCCGTGTATATTCATAAACACACAAGTATACATAAATGTACATGTTTACAAAATTTGTGTAATATAATTTACATTTATACAAAATATACACACATATATAAACTGACATTTATTTTGGAATCGATTAATTGTGTTTAATCACATTTTGACTTCTGGGGGGTTTGTGCTGTTATAAAAGCATGAAGTATGGTTTGAAATTAAATATTACTATTTGCATGACCCATCAACTCTTGAAAGTTCTTTCTTCACACTTAAAACATCTGCGCTCTAACAAAATATATGTGACCCTGGACCGCAAAAACAGTCTTATGGGTAAATTTTTCAAAGTTGAGATTTTTACATCATCTGAAAGCTGAATAATTAAGCTTTCTATGGATGCATGGGTTGTAAGGAAATTACAATATGGTAGAGATACAGCAGTTTAAACGTCTGGAATCATTGGGTGCAAAAAATTCTATTATCCTTAATATCCTAATTTTCTTTGGCATATTAGACAAATCAATAATTTTGACACATAAAATGTGTTTTTGGCTTTTACTAATAAAATGTTCCCGTGCTACATAACACTGGTTTTGCGATCCAGGGTCAAATATTTAATTTAGCATGCTTTATAAACTAATTCATCCATCTCTGTCAGACAGTGTGATGGGGTTTGGAAATCAATTTTGCTGACAAGGTGTTTATACGACACCGAAATTTATGGCTCCAAATAGACCGAGGTTTTAGGCATATAGTTGTTCTTTTGGCATGTATCTTTTAAATAGACTGTCAGAAAAAGATGGATCTCCTATACTTTTATAGCCATCCTCTTTCCGCTCTCTTTCTCTCTCACACAGGCTTGTGTCTTAATCATTGTGTCAATGGTAGTGTGCCAGAGAGAGCTAGAGGGGATTCAAAAAGAGCATCTTCAATCAGCATCCAGAGCTGGAGATGAAAAACCTCTATTTTATCTTTTTAGTCTCAGTCAGGACTTTAGATCGACACTTACGCATCCCTACTGGACCACACTTTGACTTCATACACAACACACTCACGTACGCCAGTTCACACATCATTTGGGTGCCATAAGTCAAATTTTATTTACAATTTCAATGCTGCCACTTTATGGACTTCAAACAGGTAATGTGAGGTTAAAAGGTGGGTTTCTGCGGTGTAATAAGTGGTTTCCATAGGTGACCTATTATTGTACTTAGTAAAAAGAAACCACCTCAAAGGTTCTAGGATCTCTGATCACAAGATGAACTTCAATGCAATTAAAAACCCCAGCATAAAATCCAAGTCCATAAGATGAAAAGTTATCACACACCTCTCCACAAGTACTATAAGTAGGATCATTTGTTACATTTAGGCATTTGGCAGACACTTTAATACAAGGCGACCTACAGTGTATTCAAGTGTTGCAAGTACTGTATGTGCATTCCCTTAAAATCAGATCCATTGAGAGAGAGAGTTGCGTCAACTCTGTTGACTCTATGTAACAGTTCTTTTCATGGAGCCTCTCAATGGTTCCCGGAAGTTACTCACTAGTACCGAATCTGGGGTTAAATGATGATATAGAAAGTTCTTGTACTCCTGCTCTTTGATTGAGTTAGGAAAGTACAAGCCAACGATAGGGACATGAGGTTTTGTAGTCACATCTATCAGATGTTGTTTTATTGTCTCTTAAGCTAAGTAAAATTAAAAACACTTGTAGACGAACATTCAACATAGTAGTAGTAACGCCAGGGTCAACGGTTCGATTCCCAAGAAATACTTGGAGGAACAAAATGTACACCATAAATGCATTGTGAGCCGCTTTTGATAAAATAATTTACCGTATGCGTAAATGTAAAGGGGATGTTTGCCTAAGAGTGATTGCACAATAATTGTTATAAGTTCAGAGTTTTTCTTTTAGTGAAATTAAAAGATTTCCACTTCTCTCTTTCTGTGTGTGTGTGTGTGTGTGTGTGTATTGAGAAAGAGAGACAAATTTGGCAGAGTTACATGAGCTGGCAAGAATTATTCCTTCACTACATAATTAATAGTGTGAGGTATAAAACAGGGCGGCGTAGGGTTTTACTCTTGAGAAGAGAGTGACAGGGTGTTTGGCACAAGGCTATCACTCTATGCCAGAACGAAACTCGGTCACAAATGTGTTTTCATGTGTAGTCATGTAAAATTTGTCTAATATAAATAACAAGTTTCCTGAGAAACTCTTAGCAGGCACATGACAACATAGCAATAACATCCTGCAACCCGTAAATTACATATAAGAGAAATATAATAATGTACTTTTTTACGCAGATCCTGGTTGGACACGATGATGACATTAGGGGGATCTCCAACAGCAGTGGCGGCTCCCCCGATGTTAGTGAATATGACCTCAGCAATCAGGACATGCCTGGGGTCCAAATTAAGCACCTCACACAATCTAAAACACAAAAAAATCACAACTGTCAAGACATTTTTGAGCACCCATTTATAAAATACTGTGTTGGGGTATAGGACAGCTAAAAGACTACAATATGTGCATAATATGATATAGTTTTCAAGTGCTGAAATGTCAATGCACTTCAACACATAGAACACTAATTTAACATTTGCTGGGCATTGTGAAACAAGGATTTAGTTCATTTTATTAGACTGGATTTCATGCATCATATGCATCAAGTCTAATAGAATGAACTTAATAAAGTTGTATTTGTCAGATACACATGCCTCATGATAAGACATATCAGACACTCTACAACAAAAACAGTCTCATGGGTCAATTTTTCCGGAATTGAGATTTTAACATAATCTGAAATCGGAATAAAAAAGCTTTCTATTGATGTATGAGTTGTTAGAATGACAAAATCTGGCTGAGATACAACCGTTTAAAACTCAGGAATCTGAGAGTGCAAAAAACAAAATTGAGAAAATCGCCTGCGAAGTTGTTAATCAGAAGCACTGTGGCAGACCATCCAGTTACAAAAATAAAGTTTTTATATATTTAAGGTTTGAAACTTACAAAATATCTTCATGGAACATGATCTTTACTTAATATTCTAATGATTTTAGGCATAACAGAAAAATCTATAATTTTGACCCATTCAATGTATTTTTATCTTTAACTTAAAATGTTCCCGTGCTACTTAAGACTTGTTTTGTGATCCAGGGTCACATATGAAGTAACGTCTAAGTTTAATATTTTGAAACAAAAGTACATCTGTTAAAGACGGCATTAAATAAAATTTTAAAAAGTCATATTTTTATGAAATATTTTAGAGTTTATAACTTCATTCTTTCTTTATATTCATGTGCCCACATAATCTTTAATCACAAATCGTTGACCTCCTCCCTCAAAATGACTCCGAATGCCTCGAGGGTGCCGATGGTGAGTCCGGTGCCTATGCTGAGTCAGGTGCCCATCTTCCACCGATTCAATTTGTTCAACTTCTCAATGTGGGAAATCAAGGAACTGCCCAATATTTTTTCTAATTCAGAAGCCGTTTCTCTCCGATATATGCCACAATACAGAAAAGAATGTGATGGTTCCTTCAATTTCATGTGAACTTTATCTTTTTTTTTTACAAACTAATCCATGCAGACACTGTCTTGAAGCTTGACTTAAACTAACGACAAAAAGAGTGAGTGTTTGAGGACATTACCTGATTGTAACAGGGGTGAAGAGCATCATGGTGGTTACATTATCAAGGAAAGCTGACAGCACAGCCGCAATCAGGCAGAGAATGAAAATCATTGGCCACACTCTTCCTCGAGACAACTGGTACGCCTGTAAAGAGAACACACACCGTCAGAAAACCCCCAATGGCTGTTTTACAAAGTTAGATCATCCGCTCATAACTGTTCATTATTGAAAACTAACTGGGCTGAAAATGAATTAAGCTTTGTTTCGGGAACATTAACACCATCGAGTTTAAAAAAAAATCCAGCTGAATGAGGGTTGGATTTAATTGCGTCTTGAACCGAGAAGAGTCCTCTGAGGATGTGAGCTTTAATGAAGAATTCGTTTTTTAAATTTGACACGGATCCACAGTCTTTTGGCGTTTCAAGCTTTGGAGCTAAGAATGTTCAGAAACAGGACTGTAAAAGCCTGTCGCTATGGAGACACTATCAGCCTGTCTGAAATCATTTTAATCAAACGGCAACACTGGGGGGTTTTGACCCACCTGTGATCTCACCGATCTTAGACTCAAAACACACCCACACGACTATACACACTAAGTAAACAACAAACTTCATGCAGTCCTGCGATAATGTTAAGGCAGGAGCGTGGTTGCCATGGCGACATTTTAACTTTAGGGGCATGCCCTTGTCCGGAGGCTTTTCAAATATTCATGAATGGGACGGGAGGTTGTGTCATTTGGAGGATACAACTGCAATTCGTTATAACATCTTCATCACATCCTAATGCTCCTATTGGGCTTTGATAGCACACCACAGAATCCCAGAAAATAATGATTAACATATTCTTCCCATGGAGCCACCGGAAAATTTATTTTGGTCCTATTATTACGTCTCACCGTTCTTCTTTATGATTTATGTATTTTTGCATCATTTCACAAAGATCGATTCTGTATAATTTATTTTTGTATTTACTGAATATAGGGGCTTAATATTCAACCCATTCAATTAAAATATGAAATATTTGTGAGATCTCATCATCTGCTTGAGAGTGAATGAGAGGGATTTTTAGGACAGCTATAATATTAGCTTTGCCCCAAAGCTTTAAAACATAATGAGATTACATAAAATCAAAAACAGGCAATAATGTGATATAAAGGTATTAAATCAATTATATTTTATATTTTACATGCAAGATACCCGTCATTGACTAAATATCAATACATTTGTATCTGTAAGCAATTGCTTAAGTGGTCATGCTTGCAAAACAAATCACAAGCATCCATGTGAGAAAACTCACCTTCACTGCACAGTAGTCAAAGAAGCCGGTCTCGGAGAATATTGCCACCAGTATCATCTGAAGGTAAACAGGGAGGGTTATAAGACATTTCATGGCTTCTATTTTTAGCTTTCCACTGTGACGTGTCAGAAAAAATCACATTGTGGCTCAAATACCACACGATCTCTCGCTCAATTTCATGCCACATATATCCTTCTGTCAGACACAAAATCACACTTCCTTGAAATGCAGAAAATCGATACATTGAAACATCAACGTTTCTGGGTTTATTAAGGTGAACGTTTCTAATGTAAAATGGGTCTGAGTGTCTTTCCCCGTGATTGACTAAATTGACAGATAATGCGATTCATTTTCTTTCATCAATCTCAGATTTTCTTTTATGCCTCTCCTCAAAAACTCCTACGCGCAGTCTTCACGACGAAGGCTGATTGAACGTATTTGTTTCCATGGAGACAGCCTCTGAACAAACAGAGATCTTGAAACGGATGAAGCTGGGGCAAATTTATTACAGAGAGGATGTGTTTATATGTTTATGTGTATGTCTGTAGTCGCAGTTTGCATTATTTGTTACATTGCCGAGCAAAATAAGGAATAATGTCACAGGGAATGATAACAAAAGAAGACTTACTCCCATGACCCCTTAGAGTTTACCGCATTTGCTGAGAGAGAAGGGCTTGGGAGTAATTTAAGGAACAGTATTGGTAGACGCACACCTGTTAGCAATGTACTCACCATTCCAAACAGGAAAGCAAGAGTCTCGTAGTCGATCCATTCCATAACAGTCATAAGGCTTGGCCTCTGTTGTAAAGGGAAAATGAGATGTAGATCTTTCCAAAGCAGCTCGGAAATTCATTTTTAATCCCAAATTTTGCCATAATCACGGCATCTTTCACAATAAACAAATGTTAAGTTAACCACCAAGTCAAGTTCATGAAGTAAAAATGTTTGTTTGAATAAGTGATGGTTAAGGCTACAGAGGCCTGGGTCTTTATGACTGGCTCTCCATCTATCGAATGGACATTAATGCACTGATTAATTTCGCCTACGTTCGAATAATTTTCTTATCTTCAGTTTCTGGAACACAATAAGTAATACATAGAACCGCATACATTTAAATTATTCAAGGTTTAACGCAGCACATTACAGTAAATCAGCACAATTACCGAGGCTATCCTATTTCTGTGAAACGGCCATGTCTAATTTAGAGAATTGTTCAAATGTAGATGTTTTTTTAAACTTCATATAAAACTATTCTAACTCTCATGCTCTGTCATTTGGATCTGAATGTGCCACTATATATTATTCATGCAACCTTCTGTTCAGAACAGAATGTTGCTTTGTTCTCAGACTTAAGGTTATTAAAAGTTAAGCGGGATTATTGGACTTAAAAATGAATCAAGTCCCAGAGTGCAACTCTTAACACGATGTAAGCAAACTGAACTTACGTCTCCAATGAAAGCGAGAGCGGCCAGAGCAGAGAGGGATCCTAACATGGCAGCCAAAGTGCGGTGAACAATCTGCAACCATAGATAAACAATGAAGAAAATGATAATAATTATAATAATATTATAATGAATAATAAGTACAAAATGTATCCATTTACCAAAGATCTTCTATATTAATAAAAAGGTCAAACTTTAAATACAAAACTTTTTTCCTAATAGTAATATTAATAATTGTATTTACCAAAATAAATTACTTGAATACTACTACTACTACTACTTATAATAATAATAAATACATAATTAGTATTATGATTTATATTATTATCATTTAAAGAAGATCGAAAATACAAACAATGAATACAAAAAATGCTCCACAATAATGACTCAGATGGGAATAATAAGTAATAATTAAAATATAAGTAATAATAAGTTAGCAATGCAAACCATTGGAAAAAAGCATCTGTCAAATCTGTAAAAGACATTTAAATTGTATGAATTAAACCAGATTCTTTACGAATGCCTTGTGTTGCTTGGTGGATACTAGAATGTTACTGGTCAGTTGGTAGGTGGTTGCCCAGAGAAGCCCTCAAGGATCCTTCAAGTCTCTTTCAGATTTTGTAGATATGGCTATAGGCCTCTACTTCAATATGCCTTTACATTTAAACAAATCCTTAACCCTTAGTTTACACAACTATAAAAGTGATGCTTACCTCAGTGAGCACCACTTGTAATACCTGGATATGCGACATAAACCTCACTCATTGGACACTTGGTTTATTGCTGTTTGATCCAACTCATTCATTCTGTGCACTTTTATAATGAAATTCCCCTCCCTCAAGAAAAGATATGTTGTTCTACGCAACACAGCTTTCTGCCCTTCAATCATGCTTCCCACAAAAAGCAATGCCTTGAAGTGCAGTGTCACATATCAGCATCCCTAGTTTCTGGTTCCGGTCAAGTGAACCTGAATCAAACAGCGCCCAATACACTTCTCAGGGTCGGGTTGCACGACAGATCAGTCATTACATGATGGTGTAATCAGCCAGAAGTGCAGAAGAGGGTACACACAGAACCAAACATGCATGATAACAGCTAATGACTGCAGTCTCGGAGGAGCAAGTAATCTGTGTCACTCCGACTCTCTCCCGAGGGGGAGAAACACTTGCTGTAGTGTTGTGATTGGAAGTTTAAAACAGGTCATTAGGACAAATTGTTGAACATGGCTTTTGAAGCAGAATTAATCTGCAACATGGTTGCAATTGTGCTTTTACAGTATGCATACAAAATAACAATCTTGTACCGTTTTTCTAAAAAAAATGCTTAAGTGAGCCTATAGTGTAAGAAGACATTATACGTCTAGATGAAATGTCCAAATTTGCCCGTGTAAGAATGCAACTTAGAAACTACTGCAATACCGAGTTGAATTTAGAAATAATCTTTCAACCATTTTTCAAATTATTATTATTTTTATAATCACTGTTTCAGCACAATAATAGTGGTAGTGGTATTGCTTCACAGCGTCTCTGTGATTTTAAAGTGGTCTCACACGTTCTTATGTTTTTTTTAAAGGTATGCTATAAAACTGTTAAATAAATTATTCATGAATCATTTAAAGCATATAAATATTTATATGCATACATATTTTACTTTTGTTATTCTCAGATTTGGGGTTTTGGCCTCTCCCTTGGTAAATGGGTTTTACCCATCACCATCTGAGACATTTTTATGTTTTTTTTTTACGGAACTGACTCTGGATCAGTTTTAAGGATTATCTCTAACCCCTGTGCCACGCCCAGATCAGCACAGCAAATGCTTACTTAAAAGATGAATATGTTTACAATAAGTAGCGATGCTAAATACATCCCTGTTTGTGTCACACTGTATTGTGCAGTGCTGATAGGCTAAGTCAGCTCAAGTAAAACCGGCCTGCTCTTCTAAAAGTATAACGTAAGTATTTTTCTTAAAACATGCTATACACTTTCAGAATGAATGGTACAAAATTGGGCAGAACTCCTTCCAAAAAATTACATGTGCACCTAAATAGTGCATTTTAATACATCAAAGACACATTTTCGGCAGTGGTCGAAGTGGGGAAAAAGTTTGGATACTCTCTCGTGCTGACACAAATTTCTACAACGAAAAACTGTTTTTGGAGATATTGCTGGTACAACATGTTTTTTAACTAAAGAAACCATTTGTTTTGATAAACTGATTTGATATGTGTCTTGATAAACTGATAAATAAATGTTACACCTCCAATCATCCCTCATCTCCCTTCAAGTGCATTATGCGACATTCACCATGAAGGAAATAATAAATGTGCTAACAAAGGGCTCATATGAGGCGTTGCTTCAGCAGATCTCCTATTGAAGTGGGCGGGACTCTTCTGATTCTAAAGCGGATTTGATTGGATGAGAACTTTGATGAGCGGCTCAAATGTTGTGTGATGTCATGGAATATATAGATTTATTTAAGTGCAGATGCCAGACTGTCAGTTTTGAATGGTTTTACCTTTAAAAGGAGAAGTTTGTCAGCGCATATGAGCCTATCAGTTTATTGACATCCGTAAGGCTGATTTATTTGTAATACAAGGAAAAAAAAGGTTTATTTTGATTTCACTGGGGCTTTAAGTTCTAAGTAACTTATTATATGCAAAAATGTCATTAAGGTAATCTTTAGTAATCTATATATTTTTGTTTAGAAATTTCAACCTCAAGTTCATTTATTCTTTTAATTTTCACCTCTATACAAAAATATTTTACAAAAATCACTCCAGAATCTGTATCATCAAAAAAGACTACACTTTAACCTTTAACAACCTAATTATCAAATAACATCTGTATTTACAATGTTCAATGTCAGGATGGACAAAGTAAACATGTTTTAAAAGTAAAATGACTAAAATGACTCCACTAATCAGAATAAAACGGATTAATTAGCTTGATTTAAAAAACATTCACTTATTGGATTATTATTCCATAAAACCCTGAAGACTATGTATCCATAGTGATGAAAGCATTGGAATTGATGTGGTGTTTTGGGTAAAGCGGGGACAGGGGCCCCTGACGTCTCTATTATCATTCTCACAAAAGGTCTAATTAAACTCTTAAACATGAAGCACACTGTCCTTCCTGAAGAATCCAATGTAATTAAAAAGCCAGGTCTCCTCTGGCCTCACATCCCCCTGAAGCCACACTAAAATGCATATTTCTCACAAACTTACTAAAAGAAGTGTGCACGAAGAAAAGCGAAAGTTACTCAAAAAATATCAAGTTTAACTATAAGCAAATGCACAGTGATGTAATTTGGAAAAGTGCAGATTGAAGTTTGTAATTACATGCATTTCTTGTCATCCAAATTTCGGGTAGAGCATCGTGGCCATTAAAATAAAAAAGCCATTTTGGTGCACTATTCCTTTTTGCAAGAAAAAGTGTTCTTATCTAAAGGCCTTTTGGACAAATTAAGTTCTGTGGTGATAGTAGTAAGCTTACAACTAAAATAAGTTCAGGATGTGCATTATCAAACCAGTCACTCTTGTTATCAAAGGTTGTTCTTTGGCGTGGAACAACATTTAATTTACCTGAAGAATAGTGACCTAAACCTGCTGGAGTTTGTTTAACTCAGTGGTTAGAGCATGGTGTTAGCCACGCAAAGGTCATGGGTTCAATCACAGGCATTGCACATACTCAGATACAATTGTACAGTACCATGCAATTTAAGTCGGTTTGGATAAAAGCATCTAACAAATGCATAAATGCATATCAATTTTGGGTGCTTTGAGTCTTTCAAAGTTAAATTAAGACAAAATGTACACTTTTTTGATTGTAATGGCCTGAAGTCTTTTTCCAAAATGTAGTTTCAAGAATATATATTAACTGTCAGTAGAAAAAATCATTCAATATATAATTTTTCAATATATTTTTTAAAAAATATATAGAACAATACAACAATAATAAATTACAATATTTTAATATATTTGATCATACACACTGATCCACCATGCGTACATTGAAAAATGCACTACCAGTAAAAAGTTTTTTGACACTTACTCACTTATGTATTCATATTTTTCCACGTTTCAGAATAATAATAAACTCATCAAAATATAAAATAAAACAAAGGGAACTATGGAATGATGTTGTAACTAAAGAAGGTATTAAAATATGTCAGATTTGATCATCCTCAGTGTAGTCACCATTTGACTAGATTTTGCAAAAATATTTTCTTGTCATTTTATAAAGCATCTTCTTGATGTCTCACCCTGAGATGCTTTTTAAACTATATTAAAGATGTTCCCATCTATTCAATGCTCTTGTTGGCTGTTCTTCCTTCATTATTCAGACAAATTATCCGTTAAAAAAAAAATACATTAAAAAAAATATATAGTTTTGTCATGAAAAAACGTGTATGTTTTGCAAAATTATATTTTTGTCTACAAAACTAATTTCAGTTAAGTGTCCAAAAACTTTGAATGGTAGTGTACCTGTATAAGCACTTGGTTCTAGTATGTCCATACATGGGGGTGTTTCTTACACCCCATGATGTTTAGCGCAAAGGTAGGAGTAAGGTCAGGTTCAACGTAAACAAAAGCGTTTCTGCCGTATTTCAAATCATTTATTTACAGCAATGCGTTTCTATTTAAGACCATACAGTGTATAGATGATTAGATGAATCAATTTGAACCTCCTTTTAAACTGCGAACTCTCTTTTTAAACTATGAGCACATTTATTCTAAGTAATGTTTAATGTTTGTTACAACTTTGCTTGATATAAGCGGTCAACTTTTTAAAATGTGTCTTTTAAAAACTGTAAAGTCCCTTACAGGAACAGTCTGTATTAACTTTAGATCTGTATAACAGTTAGCTCTCTTTTGTGGTTGTAAGTGCAGCGAGGAACAGCAGGTGTTGTTTATCAGTTTCAAAATCATTCTTTAATAGATTTCCACACGAAAACAACAGTATTACAATTCATTCCATAGTCGCCAGAATAAGTTATTCAACACTGCAATTCACTACTTCCTCTGCTTCACTGGAAGTCGTACCCACGTTCATTTTTACAGTAGCGGCCTCCAGAAAGTTTGTAGATAGAAATGCATTATATTTTCCAGTATATTCCCATTCATTCTTTTGTTTCATACGGTTTACTGTTTGTGCGGGCGTGTAAAAAATGTCTTACTGCTTATATCAGTAGACCCCAGTGACCTCTAGTGCCAGACTTTGGAACAAATATTGTGAGTCACTGTAGTTTGTAAACAGGTGGTTTTTCATTATAGTACTTGATCTTGATCTGGAATTTCAGACAGTTTTTAATATACAACGGCATAAAAATGACATCTATTCTACCTCAAAAGTTAAAAAGACTACAGCGAACAGACATAAACACACACACACACACCAAATGCATTTAAATCAATGTGGCACAACAGCAAAGAAGATCCTGATTATAGGGATGAAACATGGGATTGCTCATGAGGACAACTGAATGAATAATTTATTAATGGGGATAGAGTGTATAGTATGCACAGACACCTCATATTTTACCTCGAAGATGATGAGAACATAGACTCCTGCCAGGATCAATCCGGCGATAAGCACCTGTGTTTCCACAGTTACATAGAGTGACTGGTGAGTCATGGACAGAGGGACCACCTGATTGTCTACCAGAAAGGCCTGGATACTGATCTGAATAAGATCACTGAGAAAATAAATAAAAAATAAATATCACAACCATGTATACATATATCATATCTACAACTAGCATCCTTAAAATACATATTTGTTTGCTGGGTTTTGTTTAACGTGATTTAAGGTACAGTACAATTAAAAACCGATGACAGTAGTATACAAAGATTATTCCACTTTTTGACATGGAGATGTACAATATAATGTACAGTATGTTGTATATCGTATTAATGCCATTGTATCAGTCAAATTCTTCTGACAGTAATATTTGACTCAAAAATAAAAAATGATGTTCCACAGAAAATGACAGCTTTGAAAAACTGGTTTGAAATAACATTGTTTTTATCCATCTTTACGTAACCAAATAACCTGTGCTAATCTTACCTGCTAACCATTTCAAATGTTCTGGTTTTCAGAATCTGGTCACTTCGTTGGGAATGCAAAGGTATAGTCCAGTTATATAGCACCTTATGGAAAAACATCTTTATTTTATTATTTTAATATTTTCCATACAAAGAAAATATTATCACATGTAACTAAAACATTTAGGTAAATAAATAGTTTTCTAGCTATATTTATCTTATTTCCTGTAGACTAAATATGTTTTGACATAATTGAAGATTCTAACACAGCACAAAATGCTTCCAGTATGATTATACTGTAGGACAACAGTACTTTTATTGTTTCAGGTATAAGTATAACTAGTGATTTTGCATCTAATGAAACATCTCTAACCTGTTGAGTTCTTCTCCGTCTAGGCCCTGCCTCCTCAGTCTGCTCCACCTGGATCAGAATATACTCTTGAGCTTCCTGTACTTCTTCCATCCCTCCCAAAAACGGCCCACCAACCTGCAACCTCAGCAAGGCGTTGTCCCGAAAATTGGTCAAGTTCATAGCTACAGTCAACAGTTAGGTTAAGAGAAATTCCAACGGACTAGGTCACACAATACAATAAATGACATGTAATATTCAGCCAACTTTCTGTCATTATTCATTTATCAAAAAGAACTGTGTGAAGATCTTCTTTACAGGTGAGAGTGAGTAAATAATGACTTTTAGCAAAACTAACCCGTTAATCTGAGTGTTTTGGAAAAGTTTTGAAAACAGATGTCAGCTGGCCATTATGAACAAACAATCCTGAACTGGAAGGTCTGTCGATTTCTCCAGCAGAAGGTACTTTGCATCACTCGAGTGCATTGTTTACTCATCACATTTATCTCTTAAGCTCAGCCAAACCCCCATAATGCTGCAAGTATCGTCCAGATCTTGTTGTTATGCACGAAGTTCCGAGCTGCTGTAAATAGCAGATGGCCAGATTGTCACAGAAACGGAAATGAATTAGCACAGCCCTTCAGTATAATCTCAGACCAATGGTAAATCCCTCCAGGGTTTGAGGAGTAAGTGCAACAGCATGATTCCTCACAATAAAAAATTGACATGTGCATTTATGCTTCTTATTTGGAAATGCAAACCCAAATAATGCACAATTTTAAAAGCAAATGCAAAGGATACAAAAGCTCTCGGTGGAGGATACCGCCAGCATTCTCCAGGGCCTCTCCCTGTCTGGATACATGCTAAAAAACAGCTGACGATTCACAAATACAAAGAAGTGACATGGTGATACATGGGCAGATTGGAGTTTGTAGGTACAATAATAGAATCATAATGAAAAATGTTATTCACAATTGTTTGCTGTATAACTTACTGAACAGACAACAACAATGGCGAAGATGGTGCTGAGTATTGTCGTTCTTAAGCAATATCTGCAAAGACAAATTTGTTCTTGTTATCTCTTTACTTTGAAATCAGAAACTCTCAGAACTTACAGTGAACAATAGTTTTCAAAGACAATTCTGTCCAATAGTGTCTTCAATCATAAGTCAGAAATAATAACATTTTTCAAGAGGTAGTTCACCCCAAAATAAATATTCTGTCATCATTTACTCACCCTATTATCATTATCTTATTATATCCTATTATTGTTCTCTTGCATAACACAAAAGAAGAGCAAACTGCGAAGATGCCCATTCACTTGCATTGGTTTTGTGTCCATAAAATAGAAGTGAATGGGAATCATCCCTGTTCGGTCAACAATATTGTTCAAAATGTTATTTTGTGTTTTGCAGAAGAAAGAGAGTCATAAAGGTTTAGAATGACGAGAGGGTGACTAAATGATGGCAGAATTTTCATTTGCGGGTGAACTATCACTTAAATTGTTGACATTATATTATATATAATATATTAAAAAAATTTTTTTAAAACATTTACATTTACGCTTTTATCCAAAGCGACTTACAAGTTGGGTAAACAATGAAAGCAATTTGGTCAAACATTAGGACAAGAAAAGGCATTAGAGCAATGAAAACATGTCTCACAAAGCCTACTACAGTGTACAGAGCCAAGTTTAGTTTATCTAAGCTTAAATAAGCATGCTTTTTTTAGATATTGTAGAAAAGATATAGAAATCAGAAATGATCGGTCAGGTGCTGACGGAAGAGATGTTCTAAAAAAAATCATTGTTACCCCAAAATAAGGTCTATCATCATTTCTCAACCTACTGAGCAATACAAACAATAATCTTCACGCAATTCATAGTGACCACACACTTAAACTGCTTCTTTTTTCTAGCACACTCGTGCATGAAGATTTGGGATCCTATGTGCATTAATACCTGATGGGGGATGAAAGTTTGAAGTAATTGTCGCATTTCTCAGTCGAAGTGATATGGGATAGACTGGTGACCTCACTGCCCAACCTGCACCTTCTCTCCAGTTCAGCAGAGCTTGCCTCCCATGAATCCTCTCCGGGACCTAGATCGGGGTCATGTAGCGTCATGTAGGTTATACTGCAAAACACAAAACATTCAAGCAGAAAGTACATAATTAGTGCAGCTACCGTGCAAATGTTTACAATACGTCCTCCTTTTCTATATTAATGCACAGTGACACTACAAGTGAACACTGGGGCTCTCTCTTAACATTGCTGTTTTGGATGTTTCACTTCTGAGATACGAGAAGACTGGCAAAATGTGTTAAGGCCTGTTATGCTACACAAAAATGTTCTCAATTTACAGGAGCAATGTGGAGATTTTAGCGGCATCTAGGGGTCTGGTTACGAATTGCAACCACCGGCGCACTCCAACCCTTTCTTTCAGGGCTAAGATGTTTTCACGTTTTCGCTTCTTTGCTGAAGGAGATAAGGTTTACGAAATACATTTGTCCGTATAGGGCTATTTAAACATGGTTAATTCCATGAAAGGGGACCTGCGGTGTATGTAGAGAAAAAAGCTAATTCTAAGAAAATAAAACATAACGCTTCATTAAGAAAGGTCTTTATACACTTCTGAAGCAAAATTGTGTATATTATATTGCAATTCTGTCAATAGATCCTCCAAAAAATGACACACTGGACCATTAACTAGGAGATATATGCAAGTGTTGAGGACCTAGACATACAATAACAAGATGCTTCCTGTTGAATAAATCCAGCAAGATGCAACATTAGAATTCCAAACACTGCCTCTGTGAGGGAATGTGAAATGTATTACTCAGAGTAGCAGAGAGCAGCCATCCATATTAACATTATGACAACAGTTTACATCACATACGCTCTGTGATCTCAGAGGGCTGTTATGATAACACACAGAAACAATTAATGCTTCCAAATCTTGTCAGTAGTCTAATTTGAAGGTCCATTAGCTATGAGAAGACTGCCTTGAAATAACTTTCGAGAGTTGTAACAGGACAAAAGGTGTATCAGTATAATGCGGTATTAAATTCAAAGGAAGATGGGGTTGGATGGGATTTTAAAGAAGTATGAAGATGTAACATAATATTATCTCAACAAATCATACTGCCTAGGAGTCTTTAAACAGTGTTACATAAAATTACAGGCTTGGGCCTTCCAGGAAGGATACGATTCTAAATCAAGGATACAGACAAAGATGCTAAAATACAGATTGAAGAAGAATTTCTTAAAGAATTTCTAAGGGAATCAATAATAGTGGCCAGGGTGTATTAGTGAAATACTTTCTTTTCTCAATGTGATATTCCCCCTTCTTCGAATTTGTTTACTTCAATAATATGTTGAAACATTGTAGATTTTTAAATAAAGGTCAAAAGGAGAAACAATTTAGATTTATTTTTTAAGCCTTCTTTGATCATATTTACCAAGGGTGCAAATAATAGTGGAGGTACAGTTCACCTTACTACAACAGTGTTAAGTTTAATTGAGAACTACATAGAGGCCAAGAACCATTTCAAGATATACAAAACACACCTTTCATTCTGGGGAAACTTGAGAAGAGGTGACCTTTCCGTGTGGTTGTTCTGGTTAGATTTGCCATTGAGAAGGTTTTCCATGTTAAAGCTGTGCCTGAGGACAAAAAGAGAAGTTATAAAGTCTGAGCATGACACCTGTCATAAATAACATCTCAGCCACATTTGGAAATCAATTCTCGGCACCCATTTTTAATGAGCTGAAATAAAAAAAACTATACGTCTTTGAACAGAACTGAAAGTCATTTTTCTGTTTCATCTACACAGCACATGTACAATGTACCAAACATTGGGTAACATAAATGTGGTTTAAAGGAATAGTAAATCAAAAAAAGTCTAATGGCACGTTTAGTTATAGTCTCAGTCCCATTCATTTTCATTTTATGGTAAATAAGAGCCAGAAAATGTTACATAAACTTGTCCAACATGAGAGTGAGTAAACATTTTTTGGGGGAGGGGGGTTAACTGGCAAACCAAAGCGTTGCCAAAAGATTCACACAAATTGTTTTGATCCATTGTGCCTCTACTACAAATGTCTAGAAGGTTTCTTGGCATTCTTGAAAATGATTATGATGTAATGTAATGAATGTTCAGCAGTATGTTGTATGTATGATCAGCACTAGATTTGTGGAATGACTAAAATTTAAAAGCAGTGCTGTGTCGTGAATATTGGATCCGATAGGAATGGTGCTGCAATCTTATTTGAGTAAAACATTATTGTACTATGCGTCACTTTGCTTTGTTAGAGATCACTTGATGTGCCCTGAGCACTATCACACATTACCTGGGGACCTCAAGTCATTTGTAATACTTGCAGAGGTTGTCTGTGATCTTAAGCACATGCGAATCACCATATCTGTGATTTGTTGGGCTCATATATAATTTTGCAACTAAATTAAAACTGATCGTTTGCAGAGCTGGCCTCAAAACCTGTGTAGAAAATACCCTATTTCTTATTGATTTTTATATCTTTGAATGTAAAAACCATGCAAACGTCATAAGTAGACCTCGTGTAACAGTATAAAATAATTCCAGACCTTTCACCCAGTTTTGAGTGGGATGAAGTCTGGGTTACTGTAAGACATGCTTTTAGGAATCCGGATCATCAATAAATTCCTATAAACTTTTTCCATAAGACTAACATGACTCCATGTTAATGATATACCATGAATCTCAAACCGATCCTTATTATACTCTGTGTCATACAGGGGCTATTGGTACTTTTTTCACATTGTTTGGGATTGCCCTGGGGTTGTTAATTTTTGGAATTTTTCATCTATTTTGAAAGTTTCGGTTCCTTTCTCTCCTCCTAGTTTTATTTTAAATGACCCTTCTTGGCTTGACAGCTGCAAAGACAATTGTTGCAACAAGGTTGATTCCTCATTCTCTCAACAAGCAACATTGGGTTCTTACTTTCATGGATGTGGTGTATCTCGAATTGTCGACTGCACGTATTCATGGTGCTAGAGAGGACACTGTTAGACTTTGGACTCAAACTCTGGAAAAGCTTAAAGATTTGATATTGTAAATCCTCCCTCCCCTACTATTTATCCTGTGGTCTGAGGTGTTCTTTTTACAGCTTCGGCTCGCTATTATTATTTATATATATGATTTTACTTTTTTTAATGGTTTTTAATGTTTTCCTGTGTGGCTTATTGACATTTCAAATGTAGCAGACTTCCTTCAGCGCTGTTCCATTGAATTTAATGTTAAGTTTGTTGTATGTACGTATATTAATCTTCTGTAGGTCACATTCTGTACGTTTTTTCTCTCATCTTTGTTTCATATATAGTATATTTTAGGAAATGTTTTCTATTTTTACGTTTTATTTTTGTTTGTTTCCTTATTTAATAATTTGTAAATATTTTTGTATTCTATTCTTATTATTTTCTATATTAATATATGATTGTTAAGCTGACTGTCTGCGTCATTCTGCACATGTTACCAATACTAAAACCTCAATGAAGATTTGATTAAAAAAAAAAACAGTATAAAACAATAAACAAGCACACTTCATGAGACCTTTAAGTTTGCATGAGGAATGCAATTTTTCTCATAACTGGGATTCTAGTGTCCTGCAGAGTTTTGTAGTAGTTTTGACCTGTACTGCTAATGTCCAGATTTCAAATTGATCTCACAGGAATTCATTACTATTTTTCAAGGTGACTAATTTTGTGAATTGGTATGTTGTGAATTGTATATTGAAGTCCATCCCCTAATCCCACTCCTAAACCTAATGTAATTTGTACTAAAAAAGTAAGATGGTACAAATTCATACGAACTAGCCACCTCATAAAATATTTCCCTTGATATTGTGTTGTAATAGCTGAATTTTGCTTTATAGCTACACTTCTCCAGGGCCTGAAGTGACTTTATATCACAATATTATAATACGATAATTTGAGCTGATGATACTAATTGTAGTTTATTATATCAACCTCCTCAGACAATGACAGCATAAAGCCAATATTTCACATATAATTACTCAATAAGAGCTCTATTCAAATAAAATAAAAACCATAAGGGAGAGAAAAGAAGGGACTGTTTCAGAGACACAAGCAGATTTGTGATTGGCTGTTCTGTGTTAATACGACCGATTTATATCCTGAGATCTCCAAGATAATTACTGGAGGCCATTTAGTAATCTGATAATCTTGCAAGATCCGGTGTATGTCATAATTGATTACAGTCTGAACTATTAAATGGGTAAAGACCCTCTTATCTTTCAATGGGTCCTGGTTCTGGCTTTGTGAATGTGTGTGTGTGTGTGTGTGTGTATGAGAGAGACTTATGGAGAGCATCTTACAGAGAGCCAAAATAGATCTGTGTTGTTTAGCACAGGCCGAAACGAGTCCAATTCTAACACATCACTTGGCATATCCCAAACCTCAGGTGCTTGATATTATAGAGGACTCCAAACAACTCTCCCTCCCTATCAATACTTCAGCTCAATGACAACAGCTGGGATAGTGTGTGTGTGGTGTATGTGTGTCTCGCACATCGCATAATAGCTATGGTCTCCTAGAGATACTTTCTGGTTTCGAATTTGGGCAAAAAGGAGATTAAACAGGATATTTAAAGGCTTTTAATCCCTCTCTCTGCAGTTACACAACGGAGAAGAGATTTGAAATGTTAGCTCACTTTATAAATGAGGCAAAGCCTCTTCTTATTGTGCCGGGATCTGACTGTGTGAGCTTCGGAAGAGAGTGAAACAAGAGAGGGGGGAGTATAGAATGTCCCTGCGGGACATCTTCCGTACCAGCCTGAAAACAAGTCTGATCTGGCCTGGAATACAAGTTTACTTTAATGTTTCCTATGCTACTCAATAACATTTCATGGACATGCTGTGGACAATTGAGGATTCTGAGAGTGTTAGAACAAATGTCACATAACAGTGTGAATTACACCGTGGTTGAAATTGTGGGAAAACAAAAACAGTATAATCTGTGTTTCAGAAGCGAGAGTGTGTGACAGAACTGCAGGCAATTTACATGGCTGATAAAATTAAGTGAAATAATAATTTTGTAAAATGTTAATAAATGAATAACGATAAATAATTTTGCACAGATTAATTGTTCGCCGTAAATGTTCATTTTATTTGTATGTGTACTTGATAAAGCAAATATTTGTTAAATTAAAATATTGTCTCAGAGAATTGTTATACTTGTAAAAGCTTTAGTTAGATTTACTCAACTATTATTTGTTTTCAAATAAAGTTACACTTTTTATTGCCAGTAGACAATAGAGAAAAGAAATAGTTCATATTTTGTGAAGTAGGCTAATGCATGTGATATGATCAGCTGATTTCACTGAGACAAGCCCTGATCATTAAAGACTTCCTGGAGGAAAGCAGTCATGAATGTAGATCTGATCTCATGCGTCAGTGCACCACTAACAATCGGTCACATGCGTGATGATCTAAAACTTTACGCAGCCACACGTTTGAGATAAAGACCCCCGTCCTTATATATTTTTTCACTTCTTTTAAAGGGATCGTTCACCCATTTTTTACTCACCCTCATGTCTTTTCAATCCTTTATGGCTATATTTATTCTGCAGAACACAAAATAAGATATTTGGTGGCAGCCATTCACTTCTATAGTATGGACACAAAACCAATGCAAGTGAATGGCTCACATCGCTGTTCGTTCAACAACATTTTTCAAAATATCTTCTTTTGTGTTCTGCGGAAGAAAGAAACTCATACAGGTTTGACATTACAAGAGGGAGAGTAAGTGATGACAGTTTTTGGATAAACTATCACTTTAACTCATTCTTGCAATGACGTCACTGCAGCAATGCGACTACACATGAACAGCACTCCTCTTTAAAGATGATGAGCAGCTGCTTCACAAAAACTCCCACCATGGGTTCTGAAGACTTGCTCTAAGACAAATGCATTAAGACAGGTGTAAGGCTTAACAGTGAAGTGCACAGAAGCAAACCTTTAAACACATTTTATTTTTGCCTAAATGTTAATGTCAATATTTGTTTCTTATTAAGAGGAGAAGTGTTTGATGTTTAAGTAATTATTTTCCTCACATCCCAGTTTATTGTGCAGAGACATTTTATTTTCAGCCAAATAATCGCTGGCCTACCGATCCTCCTGATGGACGTCTGTGTAGTTTATACAGTGTCCCGCTGGCATGGCTGCAGCCTGAAGCAATTTCTGTGTCTCTCTTTTCCCAGAGAAGCCTTCCAGCAGACGAAGCTCATCAAAGTTCTCCGACACACCTTCAGACTTTCTCCGGCCCACCCTGTTAGGGTGACCCTGGCCTCCAGTCTGAGACATTTCCACCTCAAGGTTATTCTTATTCTCCAGGTACATCTTCACTCGAGCGCACTTGACCGCACCTGGAAAGCCCAACGGAACGTTGAAGTTCGGATGAACCTAATAATCAATCTCATTTATATTCACTTCATATTTACTTCAAGAGTTGACACAGTAATTTTAGAAGTTAAATATAGAATGTATGGACCCACTTGCAGTGAGTAGATAAA
This sequence comes from Triplophysa tibetana, assembly GCA_008369825.1. Lineage (NCBI taxonomy): Eukaryota > Metazoa > Chordata > Actinopteri > Cypriniformes > Nemacheilidae > Triplophysa > Triplophysa tibetana. The sequence continues at coordinate 11,611,176 of CM017905.1, read as the reverse complement.
CATAACTTGCATGTACACTTACGTCAATTACAAATATTATTTTTATACACCGGCCCCCTCTAGTGGCTCGCATGCAAATAGCAAAGAACGTTTAATTCCTTTTTAACATTCGAATAAAGAGTAAAACAAGAGACCCTTTGTGTGTGTGTGGGGGGGGGGGGGGGTTCAGGGCATGCATGTACGTGTGTAGTATATTGCATAAAAAGCAATTGGTGCCTGCCCATGCAAAACGATAGGTGCCTCTTGTTAATGCAGTTGTTACCGCTAACTGTGTTTTTTTAGCATTGCTATGGAGTATGGAGTGACTAAGGTGTTCTGGGTGGTTGCCATGGTATTAATAAGAAGATTCCTTACTGCTGGCTCAATCCATATCAAACATTTATGGTGAAAATTGATTGTAATAAATAGCTCCCCCTAGTGGAAGCCAAAACAAGGAAATATTGTAACAGCTTTTCTGCCTTTGACCAATCCTTTCGATTTGTTTGTACAAGAAAAAGAAAGTGGTTATGTTTTTGAAACAAACATCTAATGTCTGTACTCCGGCGGAACTTCTTGTGGGATGACTAATCAATGAAACAGCAAAACAATGATATTTTAGTAATAAGGACTGGAAGAATCTGTGTTATTAATAGAGTCATACTACTTTAATTTAGAGGAAGACTGTACTACAGTTGTTTACATATGAGAAATAGTATTTCTAATATAGGTTCTATAACTCTTCCTCAAAAGCAAAACATGTTAATCGGTGTAATGCTTAACCTTAACAAAGCATCTGTATTTATGCACGTATGCGCACACACATCAAATATCACTGTACATTCCTCTGTACCCCCACCCTTCACTTTGGGGGAAAACAAGAATCCAATGAAAAATATATTGAGTTTAAATTTGTGGAGTGGATTTTAAATCTATTTATCCAAATCGAATTAAATTTAAAGGTAAAATGCAAGGTGAACTGAGGTGGACTAACATACTAAAACAACTAAATTACATTCTAAATAAATAATTTTAATTATATTTTTAACAATTATGTAATTACATGGCTAAAACAGTGATCAGTGGATTTTTTTGTCTAAATCCTATATTTAAGCAGAAATATTATTTTCCTAATAATCTAATACTGTCTTTGGATGCAACTGAACCTCTTACCTGCCAATGCAAACAATAAACGACGATGATGAGACGACGAGACCAATATCTGTAAAAAAAAATATGGCAAAAATTCAAAGATCCAGTGGGTCCACCCGGGTCTGGCTGGCCTGAGAATGACTCACACCAGCTACAGGTTGTCCTGACCTCAGAAGGAGGAAGAGAAGGAAGAAGATGCTCAGTGTGAAATCAAAGTGCGGTAGAAGAATCAAAAGCACCGCTCACAGGCTCCTATCAGGCTGGAGGGAGTGACCCACAACAAACTCTTGCACAGAAACAAGAGTCAAGAACCAGCCCACCCTCTTTCCTGTTTTCTCACAGACACCTTGTAGAAGTGAGCGCTCATTAAAAGTAAAATTCTCCACATAAACAAAAGTCCCCCATTCGGCCTTTCAAAAACAGATATACAAACAAAAAAGGTGGACAAGAACAATGACCCTTACATCTTCCAACAAAATAAATCAAAATAACAAACAAGTCGTACTTTCACATGCGCACACACACACAAATATGACTCACAACTTGTTGCTTAATACACTTGCGAAGAGAGTTAAAGTCTTACTGACCCAGTTTTGCTTTAACAAGGAGCTGTTTCATGCTTTATTGCTATATAGTCTAGTAACTCTTTAGTTATTAGAAATCAAAAATAGTCTTCGATACAAAGTATTATAAAGTGAGAAAATCTATAAAAAAGTTAATTTGAGGTCAAGCATTTCTCTTAAATTACTTTGTTTTTAAACTGTTGAGCTGTTGCAGTAGAGCAAAAAAATCAAAAAATTTAGTTAGGGTCTTTTGGAGCAGCCATTAAGAAAGAAGAAGATAATTCTGAATGAATTTGTAGGTGATATAGTTTATCACACAGGTTGGAGGGCTTATCGCTGTGTAGAGGAACGAGAGAGAGGCTTTCATGTGACTTGTGATTATGGATTTTTGCCCAATATACATAAAGTTGGTCTCTAGGTAAAACCATTGACTATTTTGCAGGTATACCGGCAGCATACACACACTAGACACTGTTTAACCCACTGAATCACAAATTTAGACTACAGGGTCAAATAAAGTCTTCTCTATGAGAAAGAGAAAACAAAAGTGTGGTCTATCCAGTATGTGACGGTTGAAATCCCATGAAATATCCAGGACCAGCCATCAAAGGATCTCAGCCGTGTGAGCTCTCCTAATCACAAATTCCCCAAAGTTAGTTATGAAAAAAATTGACCGCACACGCTCGCCGCTACAGTGGGTTGTGCTTATGCAACCATATTACTCATGTCTCATATTACGTCACTGTATCTAGCCTACTGGACCTACAGTACATTATAGGATCTCTACAAAACAAGTGGGAACAGTTCAGATAACATGTCTATATTAATAATTTTATCAACAGTTAAATCAAATATACAGTGGGGCAATTTCATGCAAATGTCAACCTTAAGATAAAAATATAGTTTTTGTCAAAGGTTCTCAACCATACACATATATCAGATCAGAGCCATTGAGGGGGAGAGAGTTTCCCATGTCACCTGATTCATGGAGCCTTCAGATAGTTCCAGGAAAATATGTTTTACTTTTAATTCTTTATTTTTTCATTTTTTATTAATTAAACGACTTGTGTCTTTAAATGGTTTAAAAGTTCACCTCAATCAGTCTGTTTTGCTGCGGCTCCATGCGTCGCTAGTAACATCTGGGAACCATTGAAAGGCTCCATGAACCACCATTGTTGTGAAAAACTGTTCCATTGGCGTCCACGGTTGTCAATGTCAATGATTGGTGGTTTAAATACTCACGTGAAATCTCCAAATTTTCTAATGCATACTTTTCCATAGTCACATCAATAACCCTTCATATACCTTATAAATGGGTACATGAAAATTTTAATAAAATAACAATTTTTTGGACTACAAAGAGCCACACCTTCAATTATTGGGTATTATTGCTTCTGGGCTTTACATTTTAATTAACAAAACTCCCATGTTGTCATTTAAAAACGTGCATTATTTTCTGTCACATCCATAACGCATGATTTCTCAAAAACTTGTGCATGGATTGATATTTTTCAACTAAAAATGATTCATTATATTGGTAATAAATTCATTCTCTGAGACATCCATGACCCTGGAATTTCCTGGTGGAGTTCCTGGTGGAGACACATTCTGAAATTGTTAGTAAAAAGTTTCTAACATGACAGATAAAATTAGCATAGTATTGAAGTAAACAATGCGCAAAATGCAATGTCCGCCAGGCCATGCTAAAAAACAAAAAAGTATAAACCAAACGGACCTATCAAAATGATAAATGCAAAAAAAGTGTACACAAAACAATGTACAAATATCACAGGCTTATTAATAACAGGCTTGTCCCCCAAAAAGGGCCTGGTTTTTCAGGATGCTTGACCGATTTGTGAGATAAAAAGCAGCAATAAAGCTAAGCCTTATATGATATTAGTTCCACACTAATGGAAGTACAGTACTACAACCCTCACTGCTCATTTCTCCAGCCTGGAGCCAAGCAGACATGAGCAGAGCACCTGACCCATTCCAGCATAATGTGCTCTGTGATTTCTGCTTATGAAAGAAAGAAAAAAAAACCGTTAAGACGGTTAAGAATGCTCCTGATGTCTAAGCCAAATTAAGCCATCTTAAAATGCCTCTCCTCATACTTCTTTCTTTCCTCTCTCCCATGCACCCCTAAGGTTTTTTATCATCGCCGTGGTGTATGTCAGGCTCTGACGCAATCAGAGGAGAAAAGCCGGGTAACCTTTGACCCCTGAGCCAAATACTACGACCCGTTAACAACAAATGCTTTGAACCAAGAGTTATGTTTAGGGAGCTATAACGACCAGCTGGTCCACAAGTAAAAGTCACTTGACTCGTATGGCTGCACGTGATGGGGGGGGTCACTTTTATCACATAAGCTAGTACATATCATTGGGGATTAGATTAAACTCTTTACATTCATGTTTAAATGGAATGTGTATAAAGGGTTCAGGAAATCCCACATGAGATTAATGTAAAAGTCAAAGTTGTATGAACTTTCAAAACATTGTACAATATTACCTTAAAGCATGTTTTTTAAAGCATTGTATGGGGAATTCCAGTGTTATGGATGTGACATTTTCAGTCAGAACTTAAAATACAAATTCTCAGAGAATGTATTTATTACCAATATTTTGATCCGTCTGTTTATATTTTACTAAATCCCCAGAGCCCAGAGAAGTTTGCCATGTTAAAAGAGAGAGAAAATAATATGGATGCAAGTTTTTGGGAGACAATATACTTGGTAGGGTTTCTGTGAATTTGTGCAAACCATAAGTCATAATACCCAACAAATGTAGAAGGGGTGGTTACTACTACTAAAATAGTAACTATTTAGAAAAAATTCATGAGCCCATTTATGAGGAATATGGACAGTTAAAAAAATGTACATCTATATATATATATATATATATACAGTGAGGAAAATAAGTATTTGAACACCCTGCTATTTTGCATGTTCTCCCACTTAGAAATCATGGAGGGGCATGTCCACTGTGAGAGACATAATCTAAAAAAAAATCCAGAAATCACAATGTATGATTTTTTAACTATTTATTTGTACGATACAGCTGCAAATAAGTATTTGAACACCTGTCTATCAGCTAGAATTCTGACCCTCAAAGACCTGTTAGTCTGCCTTTAAAATGTCCACCTCCACTCCATTTATTATCCTAAATTAGATGCATCTGAGGACCGTTAGCTGCATAAAGACACTTGTCCACCCCATACAATCAGTAAGAATCCAACTACTAACATGGCCAAGATGAAAGAGCTGTCCAAAGACACTAGAGACAAAATTGTACACCTCCACAAGGCTGGATAGGGCTACGGGGAAATTGCCCAGGAAGCTTTGTGAAAAAAGGTCCACTGTTGGATCATTAGAAAATGGAAGAAGCTAAACATGACTGTCAATCTCCCTCGGACTGGGGCTCCATGCAAGATCTCACCTCGTGGGGTCTCAATGATCCTAAGAAAGGTGAGAAATCAGCCCAGAACTACACGGGAGGAGCTGATCAATGACCTGCAAAGAGCTGGGACCACCGTTTCCAAGGTTACTGTTGGTAATACACTAAGACGTCATGGTTTGAAATCATGCATGGCACGGAAGGTTCCCTTGCTTAAACCAGCACATGTCCAGGCCCGTCTTAAGTTTGCCAATGACCATTTGGATGATCCAGAGGAGTCATGGGAGAAAGTCATGTGGTCAGATGAGACCAAAATAGAACTTTTTGGTCATAATTCTACTAAACGTGTTTGGAGGAAGAAGAATGATGAGTACCATCCCAAGAACACCATCCCTACTGTGAAGCATGGGGGTGGTAGCATCCTGCTTTGGGGGTGTTTTTCTGCACATGGGACAGGGCGACTGCACTGTATCAAGGAGAGGATGACCGGGGCCATGTATTGCGAGATTTTGGGGAACAACCTCCTTCCCTCAGTTGGAGCATTGAAGATGGGTCTAGGCTGGGTCTTCCAACATGACAATGACCCGAAGCACACAGCCAGGATAACCAAGGAGTGGCTCTGTAAGAAGCATATCAAGGTTCTGGCGTGGCCTAGCCAGTCTCCAGACCTAAACCCAATAGAGAATCTTTGGAGGGAGCTCAAACTCCGTGTTTCTCAGCGACAGGCTAGAAACCTGACTGATCTAGAGAAAATCTGTGTGGAGGAGTGGGCCAAAATCCCTCCTGCAGTGTGTGCAAACCTGGTGAAAAACTACAGGAAACGTTTGACCTCTATAATTGCAAACTTGCTACTGTACCAAATATTAACATTGATTTTCTCAGGTGTTCAAATACTTATTTGCAGCTGTATCATACAAATAAATAGTTAAAAAAATCATACATTGTGATTTTTTTTAGATTATGTCTCTCACAGTGGACATGCACCTACGATGACAATTTCAGAGCCCTCCATGATTTCTAAGTGGGAGAACATAAAAATAGCAGGGTGTTCAAATACTTATTTTCCTCACTGTATATGCATATTCATGACGCTTCTCTAGTTACTGCAGCTTAATTGGTAAACTTTGGAATCAAGACCAGTGCCATTGGTTTGTTTTTTTAGGTTATGCGGATAAAATGTCCCCTAAATGTGAAAAGTCACTTTTGATAAAATGGTCTGAATCTCCACATAGAGAAATGCACTTCATAATAAATAACACAAACTGTAGCTCCTTCACAAAACTTACAAAAACAATTTTTGTTAATTTGAAAACATAACAGAATAACAGAAAAGAACATTTATTTATAACCTTGGAATGAGACATCTCAAACACATGGTACAATCAAATTATATACATTCTCTTAAGAGAACAGTGCAGACACATAAGAAAAACCGAGGATACTGTGACCGACAACCTAAAAACTGCCCCTGATCAGGCTCCAACGGACCATCACGACGATCAAATGGCCCTTTAAGAGCAAAAAAGAGGCTTTCATAAAGAAACACTCCTGTTTCAAATGAAGAGGCGGAGCTAATATTTATAATACTACTCAGTGGACACATAATAAATGTTGACATGGAGATCCTCACCTGTCTGGAGTTGTCTACCACAGTGCTAGGCTAAACGGTCTATCCTCTGTAATAAAACATGAACACGACGCTTAACACAAAGAAAAATGTGCAGTTTTATCTGTCTTTCTCGTTCTCCTCCCAACAAAGATAAAAAACTCTTAACTTGCTCATCAGTTTAATAGTGCTTCAAAGCTAATTGCACATAATGATATACACTTGGTTCTCTTCACTTAGTAGTATTTGTATCTATTCACATATTAATAAGTGAGGTTAAAACGGACACCTTCACATCAGTATTCTTTAAATTCCTTTTTTTTCTTGGCAGCTTATTTTGAAGATTTTTGTCAACTCAACGCATGTGTATGTGAGTGTTCAGGAGACACAGGGAGTGTAACCAGAGTTCAGTGTCCTGTTAGGTAATCCTGCGTCGAGTCGGATGCGAACGAGTCGGCATCTTCGTTGTCAGAGTCATCGCTGCTGTCGTCTGCAGCCGGCTCGCCGGTCAGAGCGATGCGCGCATAGTCGTCAGTGTCGATCGACTTGCAGAAGTGGATGGCATACTTTAGCTTCTCCTCCAAAACTAGCTTACACGAATAGCGAGGCAGCTTTAAGAGGAAGAAGCAGGTGTACGACTCGGGAAGGAAGTGGTCGGGTGGGTTGTATTTATCTAGCACCTGGTGAAATGGAAAAAATGGAAATGAAAAAAAATCATAAAAAATATATATATATATAAAAATACAATTACTACATCTAAGAAAGTATCCATTTAGCATGTTTGCCATGTTAATGACAACCACAAACATTAATGTTTCTGTCAACAAAATTTTGAAGAATGTTGGTAAGCTAACAACATTGATGGCCATTAACTTCCATTGTATGGACACAAAACAACATTAAATAGATTTTTTTAAATATATTTACAGAGGAAAGACTCACATACAGGTTTTGAGCCACATAACATGAATAAATGTTGACAGACTTTACATTTGGGTAAAACGTCCCTTCAAGTGACATTTTCAAGTTACCTGCACCACAAAGTCTCGTCCACGGAAGTCTGCAATGGTCCTGGGCAGACGCGTACGTCCCCAGACGAACCTGAGGAAAAGCGAGCGCTCAGTGTTGGAGAAAGACTCCATCACCTCCCAGAACCACTGGATCAGAGAAGACGTGGGCTCCACCCCTTTATAAGTGGCCACTGACTTGAGCAGATGCAGAGGGATGTCTGGGCTTCCACACACCTTTACAAACAAACATACATGAAAATCAAATCATCATCAAGTCACATTCATGAAGAAAAAGTAAATGGTCCCATCTGCTTTTACTCACCATGGTCTCTAGCTCATAGCCAGTGAAGAGAGAGAGAAGAGGCACGGGTACCACGCGTGCCATCCCCTCCCTTACTGCAGATACCTGCTCATCAAACTCGTGCAGCCTGGAGGAGAAATAATAACATAACATGGTCAAGAAGTTGGTTTGAGGCGACTGTGTGTGTGTCTAACTAAATAAAACAATGAGATATGTTACAGTACTCGAGGCACACCTGTAGTTTATTGCTAGCCGCACATATTCGCTGCGGTTCTCTAGGCTGATGTGGGAATGTTTGGAGCTGAGCTGGACTTCCTGTCCGTAGGCACTGGGCACAGTGAAGGGCAGAGGCATGGCCTCAAACTCCTCCGCAGACGCCTCATTATCTCTGATATACATCAGACCGGGGATGAAATCTTTGTCCACCTTAAACACAAGAAAGACAAGATTGTAAGAGTCAAGTCTAGCTAGAACTCCTTTTCATTGAATTAGACTGGTGGGAGGGAAGAACAAATATACCAAATTTATCGAAACCACAATATTCATTTAATCATTTTTATATTGCTTTATGAACTTTCTGTATTATCACGGAAAATAGGGATTTAGCTAGTGTACATCAGATGTACACTCAAAATCAGAGTGCATTTTGGGTTAAAAAGAGTAAATGAATGTAGCGAATGAAGTTGCTACAAAAGGCAGACAACCAATGTAATGAGTGGTCAAGAACTGTTGAGTTCATTTATTTGTTTCCTTTATGGTAAGAAGGATGTTTTGTTTTATCCCTGCCTATAAAACAGTATTGTACTGTAAATTGTATTGTAATCTAAACCTGCACAAATGACGACAAGAAAAGGACAAAGAATGTGCGTGCGCGTCTCACTGCTGTCTTGTGCTTGGCATTCGTTCATTTGAACCTTTCTGATATCTCCAGGCAAAAGGCAGAGAACAACAGCCGCTCTGTGAGCAAGAGACGCTCTGCTTCGTGCAGTGGCATTAGTGCAGACATCTCACCAGCACATGATGCCAGAATGAACGTAGGAGAGCGCTCACATTCACAACACTTCATACGTGCCCACACACACACAGCTCCAGAACACCATAGGACTCTATACACAACAGTCACAGAGTTCATTAAAGTTGGGAGTGTACTCATATCTTTGGGCTTTACTTGCTAAATGATGGTGAAATGCACACAACTGTGATGCACATGTCATGTAACACATAGCTTTGGAGAAAGCAGCTTATGTGTGGTTTGTGACCTGTCGCTCGTGTCAGCTGACCACCATGAATGAATTCAAAGAATGAGCGCGTGTACCTTGTACAGTCTAGTCATTTATATAACTCATTCACACACAAATACTGACCTCACTGAGATCAGCAATAGTCAGATTCATGCCTGCCAACTGCTTCCACACAGGTTCAGCCAGGTACAGACTCAGAGGACTTCCTGTACGAATTGCAATGCCCAGACACACCCCTACACACACACACAACAAAAAACATAGAGAAAATTATACCACAAGATATAATGAAGCATATAAAACTATCAATCCCTCTCATTGACAATCTCATTGCTTTTGGAAACACAGGCATAGATATATTCAGATACCTAGGAAGCGGAACATGCTGATGTGCAGAGGTGACTTGGCAGCTGGGTTGAGCAAGAAGCAGTCTCTGTTGGCTCCAGACTCGTCTCGGCCATTTGGAGTGACGATGAGGAGAGGGGTGAGTCCGTTCTGTAGCTCTTCGCACATCTCTGCGATGGATTCACTGTATCCGCCACCGCAGTCATCCACCGACTCACCTACAGTACACACCCAAACACCATGTTAAGATCACACGATCCATTCGCTTTCTATCCAAAAGTTACATTTCTCAACAAAAAAAAGTCTGAACTCACCCACAAACTTGACCTTCCACACCCGGTGTGGCAAGAGGAGACTATCTGGGCTGAAAGAGCTCATCTTTGCACACATCTGCCCGAACACAGACTTAGTGCCATCCGGCCCTGCCAGACCACCTTTACTGCGGGAACGCTTGACCTGAGGGTAAAAGAGATGACGTTTATATTAGGGATGCACCAAAATGAAAATTCTTGGCCGAAACCGAAAAAGAGGAAACCAAGGCCGAAAACCAAAACAGCGAAAAGAAATTATGCCAATTATTAATACCCTTGCATTTATGGCTATGACTGTGTTCTAACTTTACTTAAATCAAGGCATAGCAATTGCATAAATTAATATTAAAGTTTCAAAGAATAAATCAATTACAAATTATGCAAATATTTATTTAGCACATTGCAACAATGCACTGTATAAAATAAAATTCAATCTAAGATGTTTAACTTGACCCCACTCATGTGAACATTAAATAACAATGTACAGGCCTACTGGCCTGCTGAAAGGTTGTAAAATGAAATGTTCTCTCATAAAAACAAAGTGCATTTAGGTCAAGTGCATTTAAAAATGTTCTTAGTAGGACTACAACAAGAAAGTGCATTCAGAAAAAGTGCAACTGCTTAAATATACAACAATATTTTCTCTGTAGGCCTTCAACATAATAGTGTATCAAAACAAAGACTGCCATAGCCCATATATTAACTGTAGAACTTTAACAACAAAAAAATGCACCAAGAATTGCAGATGTGCAAAGCGATAATAAATATTTAAACACTGTCTTTTAATCTTATAGTCGCATATATAGTAGCCTAAGAATAGAATAGCCTACTTATTATTTGAGCCACTTTCGTGCAGGAGTTCACTGAATATATCAGACAACGAGGGTGCATGCCCCTCATCTTGTGCAGAGAGATGAGTCTTTTTTTCTGTGCTCTGATCTCTTTCTCTTGCGCTGTACGCTTCTCTAAGAGGGTTCTCCGCATCCATCGCGCCCTGGATCATTTCTCGCGCGCGCATCTTTATTTCCATATCCAAGCAATGGTCTTTATAACGCGGATCAAGTACAGTCCAATGAATTGCAGTGGATCTGAATAGATCTCAGTGAAACGTGTGCTGACAGATTCTAAGAGTGTGCTTATCATTGTTTTCACTCCGTGGTCCGTCTCAACCTCTTTGCTTAGGAGACACTTTAGTGCTGCGATTAAATGGAATAACGTCCGCTACGGAAGCATCAAAGAAGCGGTTTCTGTTTGTGTTATCACAACATTTCGGCCGTATTGTTTCGGTGATAAAAGTCTTTCAGTGCCTGAATATTCGGTGCATCCCTAGTTGATATGCTTCTGTGTATACACTTCTGCCCTGAGCTATAAACTTAACTCGTATGTTTCCTGAAAAACATAATAGATCACTAAAGAGAAAACACCCAGAGCCCAGGGGCACCATTAGAGTACCGCTTACCCATGAAGAGACATTATTTAGAGGTAAATCTCATGAAGAATCTCATGCGGAGCAGAGAACAGATCAAAAACCATAATTCCACACTCATAAAGAAAACATCCTTTAACAGAACATTACAACATTACTGAACAAGAGTTGACAGCTCTATAGTAAATTGCAACAAGAAACACATCAGGGTACGCTTCATTACAGCTGGATTGCAATTCTAACTGTAGAAAAGACTCAGCGCATTCGCAAGAAAGTGAATCACAGGAGCCTGCTTCATCTCAAAAAAGTACCACGTTAAAAGTTTGATCAAATTTTGCAACTTATTTCTTCCTTAAATGAAGACTAGAAAATAATTCAAAATGTATAGGATAATTGCAATGTAAGTCGCTTTAGATAAAAGCGTCTGCCAAATGCATAAATTTAATACAACTAGAACTTATTTCCATTTAATTTATGAAACTAGCCTGTATGCGGTTCAGCTCCACCACCGGCCCATGCTGACGGTCTCTAACCATGGTCGCCTGCACCACTTTCCGGAATGCTGCCTCCTACAAATAACCAAAAAAGATATTTTAAAAAGTCTGCATAGATACAAAGACATCACATGACACTGAGCACAGTATATAGGATTAACATGTAAAAACTAAATTCACGCTCACTTTTCCCTGTGATATGAGGATTCCCCGAAGAGTGACAAAACCAACAGAGACGCCGTGTCCGGTCTGACCCAGCCGCCCCTCCAAGTCAAACATTGGGATGCAGGGGCAGAATAGCTCAGAAATGTGGTGCAATAGCAAGAGACGGTTCCTCAAGGATATGATGGGGATCTCCTGCAGGTGGTTATACTCCATTGGGACCTACACACAAAATAAACATTAAACATGGCAAATATTTAGATCTTGAAGATCTTTTTTTCTCTAACTGGTGGAGCTTTAATTGGTTGTGGGGTACCTGAGCGGGCAGTTTTCCAGCATTGGTGGGTTTGCTGGTAGACCAGGCCAGGGTGTGTGCTGAGCCACATGCCACCCGGTTGATCTTCTTGCCTTGCAGAGCTGCCACCAGCCTGGGCCTTTGTATAGCGTTCGTGGTCCCATCTCCAAGCTGACCCTCGTCATTATCACCCCAAGTGTACACTTCACCTGTAAATTTATAATTGAGATAAATGCCGGCAAATATAACTAATACAACTAGTGTCAGACGAGTTGTAAAGTAGTAAAAACAATTTTTTACACAAAACAAGATAATGCCAAGTATCCTCCTATTAAAAAAAACATAGAAAAAGTAAAAAAAATGGCTTACCATCTTCTGTGCAACAAACACAGTGAAGAGAGCCCGTTGCTATGGCGATGACCTTCTTGCCCTGCAAACCCTGGACCTGCCGGGGTCTGCGGACATGATCATCCGAGCCATGTCCTAGTCTGTGGTAGTCGCCTTTACCCCTTAAACACAAATAAACATATCTCTAATCTTTATTTAGTTATGACACATGCAGGTTTATGTACCACTGCATTGTGGGATTGATTATAAAGAGGTCAACAGACAGCTTCTTCAATGAAGCCAAGATGACTTTGGGATGGCCTATATAATGCTTAGATGACACAATTTCATTATAGCAACAGTGTATTTCAACTTTTTTGTATTTACTTATAATGTTCACTGATATTGGATGTTAATCAATTTTTGAAATGAAAACAAGACAGATCTAATGTTTGTGTTAAATTAACACTGTTTCTGGTTGAAAGATCTGACTGACACATCAATCCTTTACTATTGTTTACCATGTGTAAACTGTTCCAGATTTGTTGAGAGCCACTGAGAACTGAGAGCCGCATTCCACTTTCACCACCCCCAATCCTGTTAATGAGTCAATCTAAAGAGACAGAACGAGATTTTAGGTATGATACGCTTCATACCGGAAAATCCTTTGATTCAGAGTGAGTAAAGCATTGGTCTTACCTTCATAGGCACTTTACATCCATCACTTCCTCCACGGCCCAGTTTGCCATAGTCTCCATCCCCCCATGACCACACCATATCATCATCAGTCAGACAGAGAGTCTGAGCGTCTCCACTGCCACATGCCACATCTATCACCCGATGACCTTGCAGAGCATCCACCTGAACACACACAAACACATTATAACACAAGGCTGAGAGAGACAAGCTATTTTAAGAAACGTGACAAAAGAAACATGCTTCTCTGTAAGTTCCTCTCTCGCTCAGACTATATCGCGAACCCAGATTTATTACTGCCTCATTTGATTGGTTTACAGACATTTTATATTTTCTTGACCTGAAGACTTTTCGATACATTAATAGTATACTTAAATATGATTTAATCATAATTAGTATTATATTTGCTAAGAAAGGCATATAATGCCTCACAAAAAGATCAAAGATGTTTCATTATTGTTACAGAAATACGAACTGAATAGATTAGAAAGGGTGTTTTTTTTGTTTGTTTTATCTGGTGTAAACGTGCAAATCTGTCCAAGCGTGTTGCTGTCCTCGTACTACAGTGGACAGCTATCAAAAAAGACCTTTCCTGCATTTACATGTGTTTTAAAGGAGTGATGAATTAAAAATCACAATTCTAACGTGAGCTTTTGTTATATAAGAGGGAATCGTTTTCATGTGAACATCATGTAAGTGTTAGAACTGAAAACGTCCTTGTTACTGAGATTACATCTGTTATTGACACCAGGCTCAGCTTAGCCAGGTTCTGGAATGCACCTATCTATGACGACATTGACAGGTTGAACACCGCCTCCATTGAAAAATATCAACGACTTCTTCTCTAGCCTCGCCCACTGGTTTGCGCATGACAATTCTGAAGTGGCGCGGAATTAGATAGAGCGTGCAAGCAATAAACAAACATGCCAAAGATCTCTGGCAAAGATATCTAAATATTGTGCCACACCTGGCTGTGGAAGAATACATTCACTGCATGACCTTCCTTCGGATTCCGACATTAGTAATTTGGGGTAAATGTTAATTTTTAAAGACGTTCCAGCTCATGTGGGAAAACATGAAGCGTTTATTCGTTATATTTAAAAGCAGTGCTGTGTCGTGAATATTGGATCCGATAGGAATGCCGCAGCAATCTTATGAGAGTAAAACATTTTTGTAATATGCGTCACTATGCTTTGTTGGAGATCACTTGACGTGCCCTGAGCACTATCGCACAAGATTAGTATTACCTGGGGACCTCTAGTCATTTGTAATACTTGCATATATAATGCATATATAATACTCATATATCATTTTTTTCTGGGTGGTGATCTTTTTTCCGGTTCGCAATCACAGGTCTCAAATGCAGACAGGTACGGTCATATATCATTAAACGCAATACATCTATAGGCTATACCAGCAATATTCATTATATATAAGCAAAATATTCTGTTATATGCTTGAAAATGTTGGTAACCGAACAAAGGCGGTACCCGTTCACTTCTATGGCATGGACACAAAACCCATTCAAGTCAATGGGTACTGACATTGTTCAGTCATCAAAATTCTTTAAAATATCTTCTTTTGTGTTCTGTGGAAGAAAGAAAGTCCCATTTCATGCACCAGTTTTGGTTTCAGCTGGTCTTCACTGTCCCCGTGACCCAGGCGGCCGTAGCGGCCCTTGCCCCATGTGTAGAGCTCTCCGCTAGCTGTGATGCAGGCGCTGTGGGCCCCGCCGGCAGCAATGTCCACCACCTCCACCCCTCTCAGAGACTCAATCACGCGTGGACGGTCACATGGGCTAGAGAAAAGAGCAGAACTAGTCACACACTGTTCTGTACTCCGTACAATCAGACAGTCTCGTGCAAATATTTGAGGGGCTTATAACTTTTTTTAGGCACTACCACCACTACAACATTCTGGCATGTTGAGTAATGTACTACAAAGCTACAGCGTTGGTGATGAAAACAACTAGAAACCAATTGTGACACCCATCATGGTACTTGTATACACATGGTATTGTGTATCAGTTGTGTATACTTCTGCAACTTAATGCATGGTACAAAAGTATTTGTATTACTGTAGTAACTTTAATATCATCATGCTTTTGTGTTGACACTGTTTTCAGTGTGGAGAAAGACTACTGCAGTGGTACTAAACATTTGAAGCAGACCTTCTGTTGCCATGGCCCAGTTTTCCATCTTCAGCTTCTCCCCAGGAATACAGTTCTCCTTCAGAGGAAAGAGCCAAGCAGTGCTTCCCTCCTGAGTTCACCGCCACCTTCCGGATGAAAACATGCTGGATTGACTCGAGCAAAGTGGGGGTGGAGACAGATTCCGTGCCTCCGATTCCCAGACGCCCACCTGCGCCATATCCTGTAGCATACAGCTGAAGACAGCAAAAGTCAAGAGGTTAAACGGACAAAGCCACTGGTACAAAAAAGTATCAACAGATACTGTCGATTTTTTTTAAAAATTCATTTAATATTTTAATCAATCATATTGAGACTAATGCCGTTTTTGTAGTAGGCTTAAATGAATACAATACAAACACTATACATTTGTTATCGCACATTTCCGTTCAAAAATGTAATCATCAGATGACTCACTTTCCCATCGGCCGTGACGGCAAACAGGGTCTGCTCTCCACCAATGAGCTGCACGGGTCGCAATGTGGCTAGGGCTTCTGTTGGGGTTGGAACTTTGACTTTTGCTCCTTCAATACCACCTAACTGACCCCGATGGTTGTGACCCCAACCATAGATGGTCCCACTGCCGCCTGCTGAGAGCGTCCAGTCATCTGGCCGCCTATAGCACAACAAACATTTGCATTACTGGACATGACAGAGGTTTTATCCAAAGTGACAAATGGTGCATTAAAGCTATATATTTTATAAGTATATAGGTATCCTGGATTTTAACCCACAACCTTTACCCTTACCTGTTCATCCACTGTACTAGCTGCTCATCCTGCTCTCTCTTAAACAGGTCGTGACTCTCGTGAAGCGTGTTCATGTTCTCGTGATCTGCCATAAGCTCTCTGACTTTCTTGGCCACCTGACGGGACCGACAGTGTTGTTAGCTCACATTCTTCAATCATCGGAAACGTGTTCAGTCATTTAGAAATCTCACCTCGTCCAGGAAAGAGCGGGGAAAGGGGGTCCTTTTGTCCAGGGCCACTGACACCCTGGAGGCGGTGGAGTAGCGGCGAAACCACGCCCATTTATGCGTCTCAGCACAGCAAGGAAGAGTATCCAATTCGAGATCGCATGCAAGCGCCACCAGCACCTAAAATGGCCAAAAAAGTATTATTTCTGTAGAACGGACAACTACAGCTGTGTTTCTTTATGGTTTTGAGGCACACCTTGAAGAAAGGGCTGTGGAGCAGCTGTTTGCCTCCTCTAACAATAGGTTCCTCATACTCATACTGTCTCTGCAATGCTTCAGGAAGTCCTTTCACCAGAGCAGCAAGGGCACTTCCAGTAAAACTCTGCAAAACATTTTCTGCATGTTATATGCTAATGCTATTTAATAGCTTAATACATTTCAGACAAGCAAAAATCTATAAACATATGTTGATGTATATGTGAATGAACTGACCATTAAGCGAGGTTCTCCTTCACCATCTCCTAAAAGGCGGTTGATATTGATCGACTGGCCATATTCAGTGGTAAGAAGTTTGCGCAACCTCTGCAGTGCCCACATGCGATGACCGGCCGCTAATAATGCACACAAATACAAAAAATTACTATCATTACAAATTTTGAAATCTCAGGCTACTTTCTGTATCCTGTTCAATTCTCCTACCCAAAGCGCTGAGCTGGGCACAAGCAGCAAGCGATGCTGCCAACCTCGGCACGATGCTGCGATTCGAAGCGAAGCTGAGACGGAAGTCTAGCAGACATGTTACTAGATCCATAGAGGGGCAGGAGAGAATGGAGCGGTCTGACAGGAGGTCTTTAGGACCTAGGGAAGATAGACGATCAATTATTTTGTAATCCTATAACAACAAAACATTATTTGGTGAAGTATTTTAAATGATGTACCAGCAGCAGGCATGATGGGGTAGACGGTGAATCGCCACCCCCAGCCGTTGACAGAGCCATCGCTGGTGAACTTCCACTTCAGGTCATCTCCTGGAATCCTCAACTCACTGGACCAATCAGACCACTCACGACCTGAAAGGAAAGAGATGCTGTAACATATACTGCATGCTCACACACAAATTTGTTTCTTTAAATTAAATACAGTTGTTAAGAATGCTGTACTACCCAACCTATAAGGGCTGTCAAACAATTATTCGCGATTGTATAAACACATACATGTATAGATATTTCGGAAATATTTACATGTATTTATTAATATTTAATATAATATGTAATATAATATAATAATTCAAATGATATAAAAATGATTATTAATTTAATATTTATCTTAAATAGATGTATGCATGTGTATCCTTTTATAAATACAATATACACAGTAGGCAGACATATACAGTATTTTGTAAACATAGGTTTTTTATGGATGCGATGAAATGTACAAATCTTTTGACAGACCTACGACTTTGTAGCCAAAGATGACAAACTTTTTTTTTTTAGACAGTAAAGATATGAGAGTAATCAAATGGGGAGAAAAATAAGCAACTGGGAGAAAACGTGTTATGTAGTAGACACGGCTTTGAGTCCTTTAAAAGTTAAAGCCTGGAAACTAAAGACTAGACCAAAGCCCCCAAAATCTTATTTTTTATAAAGTCACCTGATCGAACAGACACAATCCTATTGGCTCCATCCATGATGGTGAGGGGGTCATGCCTTCTTTCTGTAGAACACTGACGATCAAACTCCACCCTCAATCCTTCAGCACCTGAAATTAACACATGATCATAACTTTACTAACAGTGTAGAACATGAAATGTTATGAATTCCTTTTCAAAGAGCATGTTGATTTAAGAAAAAGTGCTGCCAAAACAAAAGTTAAAAAAATCTACCATTTACTCCCCCTCATGTCAAAAAACTTGTATGAGTATTTCTTTGCAACACAAAAGAAGATATTTTGAGAAATGTCTTGGCAACATCTGTACAGGTTTTCAAAGACATGAGGGCAAGTAAACGCTATCCCTTTTAACATATATGACAGTCGACCTGGTATTTTCACAGTTCCGCTTGTGGACGTGTCATCAGTATAAGGGTGGCTGCTCTCCACCACCACAGGCTGAGACGACAGACGTCCACTTTGAGAGTCCGTGGCGACGTCTTCTAGTTCAGTCACGCACAACTCCAGAAGCATATCTGCCACCTGTGTGCCATCAAACAGAGGAATTAAAAAAATATCTTTAAAGTAATGTAACGCTTTTCTGACTAAAAAGCGATAAGGTTCATACCTGCGGGTAGGCTGTACCCATCCCTGAGAGCACAGCAGAGAGAACCTCTTTGCCTTTATCACCCGAACGCAGTGACACGGACAGTTTTAACAGGTCCACCATCACTCGCGTGTCATCTGGGATGAGCAGGCTGGTGAACTCATCGAGATATTGTATCTCAGGACCCACTGCTTTACTTTGGCCTTCAGAATCCTGAAACAAAGAAAATTGCTTAGTTTTTGATATGATGCAACCAAAGGTGATACTTTTTGAGTAGGCTTCAAATATGTGCAAATACCTTTTATGATCAAGATCAAACATTTTATTTTCATGGCAGGCATTCAAACCTCATTCAGACCATTTTACTCATTTATTTAACTGTTCCCCTAAATATTTCATATGCAAAGATAGTGATGCAATCATAAATCTTGCTTGTAGAATAGAATACAGTTGCAGAATTGATTAAATCAGCATGTTTGACCACAAAAACAAAATTAAACTACTTTGCGTTCATTTAAACTAAAACTATATGGCCAATTTAGCTACACCCTGAAAATTGTATTGGCTGACCACCTTGGTTTTGGTCATGGTTTCAGCGATGATGCTGGCAGCACCAGGGTCATCCGTCACCGGTATAAAGGGGCGAGATGAGGCGGAGGCAGCAGAGGGAGTCACAGCCGACGATGGTGTGGTGGCATCCTCAGACGTAGTCACCTAAAGACCACACATCAACATTTGAGGATTAATTAAAATTATTATAATTAAAAGTTGAAAATAAAACTGAAACGAAGAGGTGTTCCTCACATCTCCTCTCTTGCTGTCCATCCAGGGGTGTGGACTGACTCTCTCCTCAGTCTCTGAGGGCAGTGCTGGACCTTCAGCTTCACAGGGGCTGGAACTTGATGAATAGTCTGAAGGGGGCACAGGAGAGCTGGAGGGACACTCCAGAGGAATCATGCACGAGGGCATCAGCGCTCCCACCACGGCATCCCTAAACACATTACATATTTAGAAAAATTGTCCCAGCTCTCCATTTCAGTGCATTCGTGACAAACACAGAAAGTTCAACATATATTAAAAGAACTAGTCTTGCGTTGAGTACAAAGTTGAGTTGTCATACCTGGCATACATGATCTGCAGGGCAGAGAGCACATGGGACAGGGCCTGTTGTTTGGCCAGATTGCCGTCTAGAGAGAGCAGAATCTTTGCCAGAGAAGGCCTGTTGGGCTTCACACTATTGACTCCGTTGATCTTATTACTCAGTAAAGATGGATCACTATCTGATGGCACACCTGCAGAATAAACACCACCCCAAACCTCATTTAACAATAGAATCAGGCAAACATGCCAACAGAAAGCAATGAAGATAAAGCAGCATTTACCAAGATAAGACGCTCCAAGGGAGTCACGGGCGGTCTGGAAAAGAACGGGCTCGTGGACAGAGGGCGTGGTGACATCCACGGTGGTCCAGGCCACACTGTGGGAGGAACCGCACGCCACGCGGGTGATCTTCTGCCCCTCCAGACCCTGCACCAGTGTGGGCTTCCTGTTGACAGTAGTCGTGCCGTTCCCCTGCTGCCCGTGGTCGTTGTCACCCCAGGCGTAAACCTACACAAACATCACTTCCTCTTACTTGAGCACAGATGCACATAGCTTTTTATTAACGGTGGTTGAATGCTCACTAAACTTTTTTTTATTTACATTTAGCTGCTTGTTAGTATAAAAACACAAATGAGGAGTGTCAACAAAGCTTACCTGTCCGGTGTCTGTGACAGCCAGGCAGTGCAACGCCCCTACAGCCACGTGAACAATCTTCTTTGCACGCAACCCTTCAACCATTTGGGGTTTACGCACATGGACATCAGTGCCGTGACCCAGCCGGAAGTAATCTCCCTTACCCCTGCATAAAACGAAAGCATTTGTTAGGATTCTACTCAAATTTGAAGAACCATGACCTTTGCGCTGCTAACAAAATGCTCTACTTAATAACAGGAACACTTGGATGTGGTGAATCAATGACAACTGAAACCATATTACCAAGTCCAAACGACTCCAGATTTGGTGAGGGCAAGAGAGAACTGAGCTCCACATTCAATCTGACACACTCCCTGCCCGTTTAGACGCTCGATGTTTTGAGGAATGTTACAACCCTCGCTACCGCCACGGCCCAGCTTCCCAAAATCTCCATCGCCCCATGAAAACACCAGTCCTAAAATCCCAAGCATATATCTGCATCACACGGTGCATGTGATTTGACCACACAGGACATATTCCTGGAGTAACATTGCCATGTTTTTACTATGTTTACTATGTTACTATGAACTATGTTTTTACCTTCATCTGTAAGAGCCAACGTCTGTGCATCTCGACTTCCACAAGCCACCTGAACCACACGGTGACCCAATAGCACCTTTACCTGCAAACCAGACGAACAGAAACTTTATGTGATGTTTAGACCGAAGGCTGCCTTGTACAAATAGCATAAAACTCTCTTCACAAAAAAACTGACAGACTACAGTTCAGAATAGAAAAGTTTGGGTGTCAAACAATACCAGTTTGGGTCTTAGTTGGGTGGTGTTGTCTCCATGACCCAGACGTCCATATTCCCCCAAACCCCAGCTGTACAGTTCTCCACTGGATGTGATGGCGGCGCTGTGAGAGCTTCCGCAGGCGATATCTCGAATGCGTTTAGTTTTCAGTGCCTCGATTAGCCGCGGCTTATCGCAGTTCCTGATAAAAAAAAAGTGAACCGTAATTTAATTGAACGTTTTCTGTATGTGTTGTATCACTGCTGGAACAGAGAAATTAAAACCTACATCCGGCTAAAGTGTCCAAGCTTCCCGTCATCTCCTTCACCCCAAGAAAACACTTTCCCATCTACAGTCAAAGCCATCGCATGCCTTCCACCTGCAGAAAAGCAGAGAATCGTGTTAAACCACAGGTTATAAGGGACATTACGGGATGTTTCCTTTAAACTGGAGAACAGAAGGGTCAGACCTGAGTGTACGGCAACTTTCTTCACCACATAGTTGCTGAGAGCAGATATCTGGCGTGGTATGGGGATTGTTCCACTGGACAATCCTAAACCAAGCCTTCCGTTCGTGGCCTCTCCACAAGCATACACTTTACCTTCAGCAGTCACTGTATGAAAAAAAATAATCATAAAGTGGTTGAAAGGTTATAATTCTAAAATATGACAATGCGGCATAGTTAAATTTATTAATTAATTAATTAGTTACATTTATATAGTGCTTTTCTGGACAAGTGCAATATAATTTGCTTTTTAAAGGGACAGTTCACCCCAAAATGAAAATTCATTCATCATTTACTCACCCTTTTATCATTTCAAACCTTTATGACTTTTTGACAGTAAACAAAAGAAGATATTTTTAAGAAAGTTGGTAACTGAACAGCACTGGCCACCATTTACTTCTTTGGTATGAGCACAAACTAATGCAAGTAAATGGGGGCCAATGCTGTTCAGTTACCATCTTTAAAAAATATATTCTATCGTGAATTTCTTCTTATGACTGTATCACTTTGCTTTGGATAAAAGTGTCTGCTCTATGGCTAGATGTAAGTATATGAACCTGATGTATTATAAGTTCACAATGCTCTAAACAAAGGCCAACAGGTGTCTTAAGAGACAATAACTCACCAGCAAAAAGACTTTTAGAGCCTCCAGCCACTTGCACTACATTTAGGGCAGACAGGGTCTCTGAGAACGACGGGACTTTTATCTGTGAGACAATATAAGAGACAAGGTGAAAGACTGATTTTTATTATTTTCACAAAACTCCCAGAATATTTTCTTCTATCAATATACACATGTACAATTTATTAAATGTTTGTTTAAAAAACACTTTACTCAATCTTCATTTGTTCCTCTCAAATGTGGCTAGGTCGCTTCAAAAATATTAAACAAAATGCTGAGAAAGCTTTGGGTCAAAGATTTCGCCCAGATCGGATTCAGAACGACAAGCAATAAAGAAGAGTATTTTCTTCTAACTAATCAATAGACATTGTACTCTTTGAGAAGATGAGTTATAGATTTAGCACTAATGCTAAAGGTTGCCGCTTGGAAAAGAATCATGGGGGTCTGAAGTATCCATCAGTTGTACCCTTCGAATCCCTTTATTCCAAAGAGCCCTTTGAAGTAGCAAGTTATGAGCACTTCGGTTTGGAACGACCCTTCAATATGGCGGCCATGATTGTCTTCACTCCGAAGCGCCCTTCGGAGGGCAATATATTCCATTTGGAATGCACTGTCAAAGTTCTGTGCTTGGGTCTGTACACACAGCTCCGCCCATCCCCTTAAATTCACGTGTATTGCGCAGCCCAGGTGGTAGCTTATAAAGCAACATTATTTACAACACTGGTAACAAACAATTGCGCTGATTAACCACATGGGGGAGCTGTGAGCAATCTTCGAAACTTGCTTGAACTACATACTAAAGGTTAAATTAATATTTCTTAATTTTCTGAATGTTATTAATTCATATAACGACTATTAATCAAATAGGTGCTTTTCTAAACATTTTATAAACAGAGCACAAATTTATTGCATTTTCCCATCCTATTTTGATTCAGAGAATGTCGTCCCTGAAAATCGCTTTTACTCTATAAAAGTGAAAACAGGGTGTAGTGGAGTAGGCGGGGCGAGACCGTGGTCCACGGCCGGCAAGTAATTGTCAATTAGCGACAGTGGTGCGCGCACCGGCCTCGCATCACGTAGGAGATTGGGAGCATATAAAAGGAACGAGCGAACCGGACCGTCGATGAGAGAGGACCGGGCCCGAACACTTTTGTATTTGTTGTTCTTATGTTTTACTGTTGTTATTCGCCGGCGGTCGTCCGTGAGGGGCCGCCGGCTGTTATGTTGTTTGTTAAACATTTTTCTAATGTTCTAATTTTAAACATTTAATAAATTAATATAACAGCCGGCGGCCCCTCACGGACGACCGCCGGCTGTTATATTAATTTAGTAAATGTTTAAAATGTCTTCCGGTTCCCGACTCCTTCCTTCCCTACTCTGAATCGTTCTACACAGGGATTGCCAGAAATTTCTATCAATGTGCAGAAAAAGATTGCGAATGTCGCTCATAAAATATTGCGTTATTAGAAATTTAAAGTGGGCGAATTTAGGAGTACACTAGACTGATTTGAAGTTTTACATATTACTGACCTTGGACCCCTTAAGTCCTCCAAGCTGGTCTTTATCATTGAGACCCCAGACAAAGACTTTGGTTCTAATGATGGCAGCAGACTCCAGTCCAGAAAACCTTTTTCTAGATAGACTGTTTTGAGAAATGCAGTTGAAAGATTTATTGTGATGCATCAGTGTTTTTCCATCTTAACCAAACCTTTACTACGCACCTTCCGGTTGCCGTCTTCTCATCCTCCTCCTCCTCATTGTCAGATGCCAGGAAAGGCACAGTGGCAAGATCTTCATCCTCAGCACGAACACGACCTATTATACTCAAGCCATGGATCTTACAGTCGATACCCGAACTCCGGCACTGCTTTATAGCAATCTCTACATATCTGTGATACTGAAAAATCGAACGAATATAATAAACAAAAACAGCACAAAGAAACGTCTCAAAGACATTTACCATGTTGTTTATATCAAACCAACCTCTGTACAGTCATTGAGTAAAGCGACAGCAGTGTCTGTTGGATTGATATTGATGGTCTTCAACTCAATCAGGTTATTGAACGAGCTTCCACCTGAAAGAGAAACCAAACCGATCAATTTACGCACATGAGACATATCGAAGGATGACAGAAGAGCGCTTTAACGTATTTCATAAAGACATGTCAATAGTTGTTTTACCTGACACCACCACCAGTGAAGGCATGTAGCTACTGTCAGCTGGATCCACTACCATTTTAAGCCTGTGGACCAGCATATCTGGGAACATCTCCAACCTGATCCAGTGCTGTTGAGAAGATTTGACAGTAAGGAACTACCTAATATGTGGTTTACCCAAATATGAAAATTCAATCATGCCATTACAGATTTACAGAGACCTCCTTACTTCGGTTGAACAAAAACAAACAATTTTAAATTAAAATACCATAATGTTATCTTCTGAGCTTCATCATTTTGAGCCCTGTATACCAAAAGTCCATATCCAACAGATTTTGAGTGTCTCTTGACAAAACACACACACGACTGTGTAACTAGTAATAAAGGTTAAATCAAATTTAGCTGAATAAGCTCAGTATTAAGTATTGATAGTTAACACTCACAAACCACTGAAAACATCTGGATTCAGACTGACCTTGCCCTGAGAGCCCGAAGACTGCCAGCACTGCTCTCCACAGTCTACCAGCCGAGACGCTTGGTTGATGGAGGATGACACGCTGAGATTCTTCACCACTCTGGACCACTCGTCGATCAGCATCCCACGCTGACTGCTGTGATGCCTCTTCAGTTGCTTACCCGAACGCCCACTGAACGTGGGTGACTGACCTATAGGTCAGGCATCAAGAGTTAGGTCACAAACAAATGGACACATTCTATGAGAAATACAACAAATAATTAGATATTAAATTGATGTTTAAAAAAGCTTGGGACTGACCAGGTTCGTTTATTCGTCCGAATGAATGTCTGGGGTTGTGTTTACGGGTCTTGAAGCAGCTCTCGCAAAAGTCAAAGTCATCACAGCTACGACACTTAAACCTGGGTCCATTTATAGGGAACATCTGACATCCGTCACACCTGAAGTCATAAAAATGATTGTTAGGATCTTGTCCGCATGTGAACCTCTCCCCATCTGCCTATTTTATTGCATGCCATAACACCTGACACCAGGATGCACGCTGGGCACAAGCTCCATCTCTGACAGCAGTCCTGTCCAGTGTGATTGCTGAGAAAAATCTACGATCACATCCTTCCCGTTGGCACTGAAAGCTGGATACACATATGTCTATTTAACCTCGGCAGAGACAACCCTGTCATATAGTCTTGAGCTACAAAGCAAAATTAGTCATGTCATATGATCTCACCTTTGACCACACCCACACTCCTGTGAGTGACAGACCCCCACTTGTACTTTGGAGTTGTAACCAAAGGCTTCACTCGAACCTTATCGCCAATCTTTATGTGAGATGGTGAACTCTGAGGAGGAAATCCTGGAAGACACAAAGGGTGGAATTTGAAAAGCCCAAACATTTTTATGAATGTTTTCGATACAATAGTATCGTATGTGTTTCATAGTGGGTTAGAAAAAAGATTACCCAGGAGTTCAGTGTGGATGTATCGAACCCAGTAAGTTCCTCCCTTCTGCTGCCAATCACACTGCACGTTCAGATCATGCAGACCGTCTCTGTCCAGCTTGATCACTTTACCCACATCTCCTTCATACACCTCCTCATACGTCCTGCAGCATCGCACCATCATCCCCACCTACAACACACACAGGTCTCAGATCAGCTCATCAATAACACATACAAGATTTTCAGACACCATTTCAAGTGACCGCACTAACTGTCCCATAGAGTCTGAATGCTTAAACCTCGAAGCACACATCAAAACTTTTTTCCTGGTTTCATAGTCAAGGCTTAAATGTGTCATGAATGAAGACATTTACATTTACATTTATGCATTTGGCAGACGCTTTTATCCAAAGCAACTTACATTGCATGATCAAGTATGTGCTATCCCCTGGGATCAAACCCATGACCTTGCGTTGTTATATAAGAGAGAATCGTATTCAAGCGAACAGAATTGTAAGTGTCAGAACTGAAAACGCCCTTGTTGCTGAAATTACAACTGTTATTGACACCAGGCCCAGCCAACTCCTGGTCTTGGAATGCACCTATCTAGGTTGAACATCGCCTCCACTGAAAAATATCAACGACTACTTCTCTAGCCCTGCCCACTGGTATGCGCAGGGCAGCACAGAAGTAACTTAAGTTGTGCGGAACCAGATAGAGCGAGAATGCATAAACATGCCATTAAAGAACACAAAATATTGTGCAGTGCCTGGTTCCAACATTAGAAATGCGTAGTTGAAGTTTATTTTTAAAGACGTTGCAGCTCACGTGGGTAAAACATTTAGCATTTTTTCATTTCATTTCACCAAGAATTCATTTGTGAACAAGGCACAGGTCGACGCTGGATTTGCGGAGAGACTTATATTAAAAATCATTGCTGTGCCTTTAATATTGGATCTGATAGGAATGGCGCAGCAATCTCATGGGAGTAAAATATTTTGTACTATGCATCGCTATTGCTTTGTTAGAGATCGCTTGATAAGCCCTGACAGCCCTATTCACACGGGGTTAGAATAACCTGGGGACCTCTGGTCATTTGCAAAGGTTTTCTGTGATCTTGCGAATCGGCCATGTCTATTTCCACAAATGACCTACCATATTTTAACAAACACCGAGGCCCAGTGTTAATATAAGTCTTGGGGCTTTTTGGATATTTATATTTATATGCACTGTAAACAAGTGAATGTGCAAGCTCAGTATTTCACCTGAATGTTCTCTCTCACGTATACAGCATAATCGTCATTGCTCTGGAAATCGGACCTCTTTTTAAACGTCTGACTCTCAGTAACCACGACTCCAGGAGGCTGATGTGTGAAAGAAGGACCATAAATAAGCATTTAATGAGTTCAAGACATTTAACACCTCAAATGTGCAATTATACGCACTACAGGGAAGGTGGGCTCAGGTTCCTCCAGCTCCTCCAGCACTTCTTCATCAGAGTACTCATCTGACACAGTGTCAGCATCTGACAGATCTGTAATGTGAACTTCTGGATGGTCCAACAACCAGCCCACCAATGCCTCCACACCTAAAACCCAAACAAACATTCATTCACATGTAAACTGGAATTATGCACACAAATATTTGTCTCATATATCCAGTGGTGTTATACCTGGCACTCCAGAAGTGCCTGTGGTTCCAGACAGTGATTTGAGGGCAACCTCAATATTTTTCCTTTGAAAGCCCATCTCCATCAGCTGCAGGACGATGGGAACAGGAGGCACAGGGGAAGTTTTGTGTTTCTTCTGTTTGGGTGGGCGCATGTGCTGCACAGTGACTGGAGTGGTGGCTTCGCTTGAGCTGCTGTCCTCAAACAGAGGAGACGACGGGTGTGTGGATTCAACCGCGAGGTACTGACACACAGCCAGAGCCGCTGCCTTAAACCCACACATACACCGTAATGAAGATATTTAAATAATTAAAATATTAAATGACAGATTCATAAGCAATCACCGAAGTGCATGTAATTTTTTAAGAATAACTAGCATAATATGTGTCTAATAGACATTTTAAGCAGAGGATGGAAGAGTACAAATGCTATCTGACCTCCAGTTCCTGTCGGTGGAAGATGGCTTTGATAGGAGAAGGTTGAGTGGATGCAGATAACAGCTGCTGGAGGAGGATGACAGGAGGCTGAGGACCCTCAGGAGACAAATCACCCACATCAGGTGATGAAGCACACTGATCCTCTGAACACAAACACAATTAATTTCAATTTCATGTGAAAGGAACTGTCGATTTGTATGAGCTGTTGGGTAACACATTCCTTATTACAGTAAAAGTATAGTTCACCCAAAAATGAAAATTGTGCTATTATTCATTCACTCTAATTTAGTTTTAAAATTGTGTACGAGTCTTTCTTCTTTGTAACACAAAAATAAGATATTTTGAGAAACGATTTTGTTTTTTGTCCATGTTCTGCAGAAGAAAGTCATACATTTTAGGAATGACATGTTTAATTCAGGTAATTTTGCGTTCAATAGCAGTACAGTCAACACTAGCGGATCCACAATTTATAGGCTATCGTTATCATTCTTTTCTTCAAATCCTTTGGTCACAACTGAAAGCCGAATTCAGAAATCACGGGAGTAGCGGGCCAAATTCCCGTTAGGATTTTCTGTAACGTAATGTGCTCCCAGGGGTGACTGCAGAGCTGAAGGCTGAACACACGTCGATGTTGTTTACATTCGGGTCCAGTCGGGTTTGAAAATATTTACTGTCAAGTCGGGACAGTTTCGGTTCTACTTTTATCAGGTCTACCTGGGGTCGGGACTTTTTTTTTTTTAACGCAATTCATGTCAGTTAAGAACTGATTAAGGTCATTTCGGTCAGAAGACCTATAATGACACGTGTGAGCCAAGACATCTTCTGAGTCTTTTGTAATATTATTGCAGTTTACTGATGAACGGATTTTCATTTCATAACACCACAGCATGAAGAATTTTTCAAAACTTATACATTTTTCTTGTTTACTGCATTTGGATCTGTGTTTGATAATAGTCACATGAACAACTTCAACAAAACAAAACCTACAAAATAAAGATAAAGAAAACAGAAGTATAGAACAGCCAGGAAAAACTAACAAAAACAGACAAACCAAAGAAAATATATCGCTCAAGAAGCAAAACAGAATGTGTCTTGCAACAATAGATATTGGTCTTACCCGGAGGGTTAGGAATAACATCTATTACGGCTGCCTGAGAGAGAATCTGCCGGAGTTTGTCTTGATGGGACAGGAGAGCCCGCGCCGCCTTCAGAATGAAAAGCCTAAGCTGCTGACAGCGTAATAAATGCACATCCACCTGATCTGCTGCAATGAAAAACACACAATTTATTATTACTACATAAGTAAATGTACTCATAGATTGGGTTGAGAGCTATTTTTGCTTTGATTTCAAATGCAAAATTTTGTTGACTGAAGCAGAAAGGATGTTAACATGATCGACTGGGCAGAATGCCAGGTTGCAGAAACATTCAATCAGATCACATCTGGTGACAGGTGGGTTATATGGAGTTGTCAGTACCTGTAAGTCCTCTGCTGAGGGATTTCTTCATGCGTTGCTTTTCCAGCTTGCTTCCTGCTAAGTTAACCAGCTGTGCCCAGACAGTCAGCATGGGATCGGTGAAGGGCAGATTCTGAATGCTGAATGAAATCATGTGAACCTGAAAAGAAATATAATATAAATATAAGTGACAAATATACTGTAAATGCATATTTTATGTACTTTTGCAATGTGTATACTGGTTCCATTTTAAATATATTCTATTCCTAATATGTCCAACAACACCCATTGCACATTATTAATGTAATAAGTCTAAAAAAAAGTGTATTGCTTTTAAACATGTTAAGGTCATGGCATCCCTCCACAAATCTACCAAATAAACACCTTTTATAGATATTCTAAAAATTACAGTCTGTTGTCCATCTGCACTCTACGTGGTGGAGTATATACCGGTTTGAGCTGGCTGAGCAGGCACACTTTGCAGGTCCTCATTTCATGAAACTGCACAGTGATTCGTCCTTTAGGCGTAATGCGAGTCACGGTACCCTCCCCGTATTCTTCGTGAACAACAGGTCCACCAAGACGCAGCCTCGCATCGATCCCACCAATGACTGCCAAGACAGCCATCAAACTGCCAACTGCTGGAGCTTCGGCGTTGGGGAGGTAGTCTTCAAGCACCACCTGAAATTCAGCGTTAAAGTGCATTTGTAATAGTTGTAACAAATAAACTACTTAAAAAAAACACATTCAAATTCTGACTTACTGCTTCCGGATGTCTGCCTGCCATGATGTCACCGATACCGCTGAGCTGGGAGTTAATGTATTCGTTAATGAGGCCGTTCCATTGGCTGAGGGAGTGAAGCGTCCGGAGTACGCAGACTATTTCCTCTGCTAATGTACTGCTGTGGGTGGCTGTCAGAGAGGCTTGAGGGCGGGACCTTCTTCTATGCATAGAACCATCTGTAAAAAAACAAATATACATAATGAGAAATGCAAAAAAACAAACTATTTTAAAAAGCGGAGCATAGTGAGGTAGGAGTTATAGTAAGTAAGGATAAATATACAGTACCCCTAAGGAGAGGCAGGTCTGAGGAACAAGTGCTGAGGAGATTGCCCAGGAAACCAAAGAGTTTTTCCACCAAGAACTTCATATCCTGAGTGCGATCTGTTTTGTCCCAGGATGGCAACACTGCTTGCAGCAGCCGGAGAGCAAGAATCTGCCAGGGAGCGAGGAGACATGTTTTAAAATGTGACCTAAAGATTGTGCCGATTTAAACTCTCTAGTACTATTTGGATTGTATTTACACATTAAAGTACCAAATAGAGTCATATTTAGAATCTAATACTATAATCGATTATTTGAATACCATAGTACATGTAGCATGCATTATAGAAAAGATGTTGTCTATGTTGATCCTTACAAGGTTATTTGTGTTATCGAAAATAAAGGGTAACTCATGTATACATAAAAATAACAGTAGTATGCTACAATATGTTGAACACAGTTATTAGACTAGTACCTGTCTCTGTAGTGTGACGGCAGTGAAGGATTGATGTCCCTCCACAATTCGTATAAGTAGATTGATCCAGGCTATTGAACTGAGAGTGCTGCACATCTGAGGCATTAGTGCTATACTGCGAATAAATCCAAGAGTGCACCAGGTCCTGTGCTGTTCACGGGACACCAGCTTATAAGAGGAACAACCTGAAGAAGAGAGGGAAGGATATATACATCAAAATGTAGCAGCATTTCAATGATTGTATAGAAGAAAAAAAAGAGGCATTTGTATTTCTATGTCCATATAAGAACATTACCCAATTACATAAATCCTGCTTGTTGCACTACAAATAATATAGAAATTAATTACAGTAACAATAATAAGATTATAATAAAAAAAGTAATAATTGTTTATCAGCTTGTATGCAACAATGTTCTATGGCAGACAGGCAACTTTTACTGTAAAATGGTTTTAACCTTTAAAGGGACAGTCCACCCAAAAATGAAATTCTGTCATCATTGTCTCATTCTCAGGTTGCTACAAATCTGTATACATTTCTTTGTTCTGATGAACACAGACAAAGATTTTTGGAAGAATGTCAGTAACCAAACACATGTCGTCCCCCATTAACTGCCATTGAAGGTAAATTAAATACTATGGGAGTCAAAAGGGAAAGAGATCAGTTTGGTTACTTATATTCTTTCTAATATCTTCCTTTGTGTTTAGCAGAACAAAGAAATGATTAAAGGTTTGGAACAACCTGAAGATGAGTAAATAATGACAGAATTTTCATTTTGGGGTAAACTATCCCTTTCAACATATAAAGCAGTTGTTCTCAACTCTGGCCCGCGAGATCCATTTTCCTTCCGAGTTTAGGCCCAACTCTGATATAAAACACCTGAAAAAGCTAATCAGCGTCTTTAGGATAGATGCGTTCAACTTAATGCAGCACTGTGCAAATTTATCACCGTATGACATTTAAGTACCGCAAGAGCGATTCAAGTGTAGACTGCTCAGTACACATTTGAATCGCTCTCGCGGTACTTTAATGCGACATGCCAAACAATCTGCGCAGCCCAACATAAAGTTGAACGCATCTGTTCCTTAAATCACTGATAAGCCTCTCCAGGTGTTTAATCAGAGTCAGGGCTAAACGGGCCAGAGTTAAAAACACTGATATAAAGGATTGTGTGTGATGATTGGGCCATCAAGATGTTGGGCTGGCATCGTGGTTCAACTTCATGACGTAATTTTCGTCATCAGTAGGTTCTGCGGTCATCAGCACATCCTGTACGCGTACAGCACGACAAATGTGCCGAGCCTCAGTATGACATTCTTGGCATGTGTCAAGCTCGTCCATTCGCACTTTTCTGCAGTCGACTATGATATGGAAGCTACGAAACCTATGCGAGCGCTAGACTTGACAGAAGAAGGAAGTGAAAGCAAAAGTGCATCTAAGTACACTCACGCTGTTTGTGTGTGTAAACTTGTCAATGATGACCTGACCTGTTCGCGTCCGTGATGGCAGTGGGAATATCAGAGACGCGTGACCCGCGCAGTTAACTAATCACAAATAGCCTATACTGATGGGCACACGATCTACTTGTCATACCACGTGAAATAACTGGAAGTAATTCATAATTGGTGGTGGAACATGCACAAATACTTGTTGAAACGTGGTTGCAAAATGCGATTTGGTGGCAGTCTGGAGCCCTGATATAACTCATTTTAATGTTTTGAATGTTTTGGCAATCCAGCAAACTGATATAACCCACTGATATAACCCCGCCCCCCCCCGATGCCATCGTCCATCACAATGTTTCACTGATGGCATCGTCCGATGCAAACTTGGTAGACATCCCCCAACGCTATTATGTGTAGACTAAAACGATTTCATTCAATTTCAAGGGATAGCTCACCCAAAATGAAAATTCTTTCATAAATTGTTTTAACCTAATGTCGTTCCAGCCCTGTATGACTTTATTTCTTCTGCAAAATGCAAAAGAAGGTATTTTGAAGAACGCTGGTAAGCAAACAACACTAGACTCAAAAACAAACTTTGAATGACATGAGGGTGAATAAATATTATCAGACTTTTTACTTTTCACCAGACATTCAGGCAAGAACACTTACCAGTCTTGTCATTTGCACCACTCCCCACTAGTATCCTGAGCAGACCACACAGAGTGCTAACAGCCTCTGTCTGCATCACTTCAGCATGAATCCCAGAGGACAGAGACAGCGTCTTTAACAGGTTTACTGTACTGGTCAACATGATGGCAGTAGGGTGAGCACTCTTCTCCATCACTTCCCCTTCTGAGAGACACATCAGATAGAACAAATATAAACCATTATTCCAGAAGATAAATAAATGTGACTTGTATGTCATCTTGCTTTCCGGTAGCTCAGTGGTTAGAGCATGGTGCTAGCAACAGCAAGATCATGGGTTAGATTTATAGTAGATGTATAGTTTAATGCAATTTAAGTCGCTTTTGATAATAGCGTCTACCAAATGCAGAAATGTAACGTAAATCTGCAACGACAAGTTTTACATTTCTTTCATTTTTTACATCACAAATTGACCCATAATTCAACATGGTAACATAAGAAGGCACCTTAAGAATACCTTAAGATGGGTTATAAATACTCTAGCACTCACCTGTGTCATCTTCAGTGTCCGAGTCTTCTGTGGTGGGTTGGGCGGCAGGAGGTGGCTCAGCCAGTTTAAGGTCATACTTGCCCTCTTTGCCCATCCTATAGGAGTTAGTGCTGCTGGTATCCCACTGAACTCGAATCCAGCCATCTTCCCCCAATTCTCCAATCACACGTCCCAGGCCTGGTGGTGGGCCATCCTACATACAGCATACAAACACCTTGATGCACCAACTTGCTATTGTCAGGACTTAAGAATGCTGAACTGGTGGAACTGATTCATCATACATGAAGTATTTAGCTTACCTGGTCTCCCCACTTCCAGTCAGGTCCTCTCATGACCCTAGTGCCGATCTTCATCATAGCAGCCAGCTCGGGACCAGATGCAGGGAGAGGGGTGGGGGCTGTCTCTTTCCTGGACTCTTCAAGAACTGTAGCAGATCCTCCATGAGCGGCAGAGCTCAGCTCCTCCTCACTGCTGTCGGAGCTGGGACCTGTAAAACACCACCGCATTTACAGCAAACTCAAAATACTTTCACATCTAAACAAGAATGTTTTATAAAAAGTAAAAAAAATATTTGTAGTAGAGTAGGCGGGGCGAGACCGTGGTTCGAGTCCGGTGAGTAATTGTGAATGCGCGCCAGCTGTGTGCACACCGTGCTCGAATAACGTAGGAGATTGGGAGCATATAAAAGGAACGAGCGACCGGACCGTCAATGAGAGAGGTCCGGACCCGAAGTGTTTGTATTGTATTTTCTTATGTTTTACTGTGTTGTTGTTCGCCGGCGGTCGTCCGTGAGGGGCCGCCGGCTGTTATATTAATTTATTAAATGTTTTGAATGTCTTCCGGTTCCCGACTCCTTCCTTCCATACTTGAATCTTATTACAATATTATATTTTTGTATAACTATATTAAATTAAACGTCATTGCTACAATTCAACACATTTTGGACTTCAAAACTCTTCACAAATCAAAAGGGAACTCTGTAATGTACAAAATTTGATTGATTTTAAGATCTTTTTACAAAGTGCCCTTGAATCAGGCAACATTTAATATTACTAATACAATACGTGGGACTTGAAAGTTATCGAACTGTAGAAGTGACCTAAATGAAAATTCTTAAATGATCCTTAAATATACGACTATCTCCAAAAGAAAACAATTCTTGTGGTGGTGAATGTGGTGCTGACCGATGAGTCTGAGAACGCTTTGGGTGAGTGCGAGGATGCCAGAGTTCAGAAGCAGGCTGAGGCTGTTGGCTCCATGTTTGAGAGTGAGCATGTGAAGCATGGACATCAAGAAGCGTGCCTGAGGGATGGTACCCAGACTGGGGCCCGCTGGGTTCTCATTAGTGATGGTTTGCAGTGGAACTGGCTGTACACCTGAAGATAGATCCAAAATAGTAATCAGCAATACTGCACTTTAAGCATCTTCCAAAAATGAAAATTCTGTCATTATTTACACGCCCTCTTGTCACATAAAACCTGTATGGCTTTCTGTCTTCAGCAAAACACGAAAGAAGATGATTTGAAGAATGTTGGTAAGGGAAAAACGACAGTACCCATTGACTTGCATTGGGTTTGTATCCATGCAAATGAAGTCAATGGGTACCGCCGTTGTTTGGTTATCAACATTCTTCAAAATATCTTCTTTTGTGTTCTGAGGAAGAAAGAAAGTACTACAGGTTTGCTTTGACAAACACATAACAAACATGAAGCATGAACACATATCTTATTTACAGGCCCCCTAATCCAGAAAAGGTACTTTAGAATGTTGTTTGAACATATCTGTGTGTCGGGAGTGTGTTTACACTCCCAATAGACCAACAGCTGTATTTAACAGCGTAATAGCCAACGTTGTAAAAGTCTATTGATGTGTCATTTGAAGCTTGTTATTTACGTTTGCGAGTGACACTGGCGTTTGTCTTCTTTACTCATCAAGGCTGTGATGTCTGATCTCTTCCATATAGGTTTAACTTTCAATATTCTGTGTAGACTTGAAACGGGTCAGATACGTTTTGTTTTCGAAGGGGATTTAAGCGTATGATTGCACAAATGATCAGCTCTGTGCTATCAAGTCTCTGAACCCTGAGGACACTCACGTGCAACCGCTCGCGTGACACTAGACATATTGGTAATGTTTACACTGTCTAGATCATCCCTCATCTCCCATCTAGTGCATTATAATTAAAAACATGGAAATGTATGGCACAGTTTAATAAAAGCTCTTTGGTGTATTTTGAGCTGAAACTTCGCAGAAACATTCTGTTGAATCCTAAGATTTATATTACATTTTGAAAAAGGTCTACTTTTGGGGCCCTTTAACGTTTTAAATGAATAATCCAGAACTTAATTAATCTAAATGCTTTTTTGGACAAATAATATTAGATTTAATGATGCTAGGAATGATTGACTTCAGACATACCCAGCTCTTTGAACTTCACACTGGCCTCCAGCAGGATGTTGCGGATGTTCTGGATGGACCAGGCATAAAGCTTACCAAATGTCACCTCTAGCAACATGCGGTTAAATGGAGGAATCAAATCCACGTCCCTCAGACAGTCGGACAAAGGCTCCCTATTCAGAAAACACATTTTTAGAACACAAACATCATATTTTTACTGTATAACAGCATACGTTTATTTGGTACATACCCAATATTTGTCACTTCAGGAATGACTCTCTGCCAGCCACAAAGCATGGCGTACTGTACAGAAGGCAGGAGGAAACATTTGGACACCAGCTTCAGCATAGTGTCTATACCCTCCAGTCTGACCTCAGCTCGCTCCAGCTGCACACAAGAGTGAGATGATGTCATCACATCGATGTGGTAGAAAGAGCTATAACAGTTACGTATTTAAACAAAGTCCCTTTGTTATTTAAGTGTCATGTTGGGTGTTTCTGGAGGTGGTTGATTTCTAGTTAAACTACCTGTTTTAGGAGGCACTTCCTCATCTTCTCCACATCCAGCGGCTCCTCTTTCAAAGCAAACTCCACAATGGTGCTCATGAGGCTGGACTGAGAGGAACCCTGAACGTTGTGCCGAAGCCAGCGGTACTTCTGAACACTGCCAATGTTGTTTAGCAAAGGCTGCCATTTATCCTGTCACACAATTACACATTTAAACATATACCGACTTAAAAAATATCAAAATACAAAATCATCTCAATTCTTATTACAATTCAATACAAACTTAAAGGTAATTTTATTCTGTTCTTAAAATGTATTTGAAGTTACTTTTCTTTATAAACAGAAAACCGCAAACCTTTTGGGACTTGATCGTTGTATGCTTTTTCTCCACAGGGGCGGGGCTTATCGGAGCAGGTGGCTCCTCATTGGTCCCTTCCCTCTCAAGCTTGCACTCCTCCACATCAGCTGACTCAGACTTTTTGGGCACTGTGAGAAACAATCAAAAACACCTTGTAATAAAGTTTACATTGAGTCAAATTATATCAGCATTCATTATAACGTCAATTATCTACCTCTCTTTTTGCGGCGATCTCTGATGAGTTTCTGTGCGATCCTCTTCCAACGAGGTTGTGAGCTCAGCAGCTTCAGTTTGGACACGATGGATAGGTCGTTGCTGACCGCAGGTCTAAGTTCATTAAACAGGAAACGCAGCCTCTCGATCACTGGAGCGCACACCTCCTTATAAGAGCGCCCCTGCTCTTGGTGAGTCTAGAGTAAAAATCAGACAGGAGAGGTCAAATATCTGGTCATTAGGCCATCGTGAGGCGTTTCAGCAGTTGTATTCATCTTGCTCACTTTGATCAGAGAACACTTTGCCTGGTACACCATTCGACACACGGCAATCACAGACTTGGGGAGGGATCTCTGTTTCCCCTGGTCCACAACCAAGGCATATTGATCGACGAGAGAGAGGGCAACATGACCTGTGCAAGAAACCAGAATTCCTACTTATCACTAACAGATTACACAGTTAAACACACAAAAGTAGTTTCACAGTTTTTAGAAGAATCAGTTTGTTCAGACTACAAGAACTTGGAAACATGAAAAAAAAAAAATCTGTTTTATGGTTACCGAGGTCTTGATGCTTGAGAAGACAGCAGAGCAGCAGGCGGCCCACTTCCTCCACCGGGTGTTCGGTAGGGAATGTGATGGGTGTAATGAGATGGTACTGTTTACAGCAGCGCTCGATTTGGCATAAGAAGTCCTGCACAGAAACAAAATGCATCAAACATTAACCGTTGACAAAAATTATTAAAACATTCTGAAATCTGATTTTTATAAGCTATAAAAAGATTATCAAAAAAAGAAATACATGTTGTATTGTATGTTTGACCTTCACAGTGTGGTCCTGGGTGGTGTTGTCAGCAATGGCCTGCAGGAATGGCTGGGCGTGATCACTAAGAGTGATTCTTCGGCAGTAGAGCTTGGATTTGTCTGGTGTGGTGGTCCCTGGTGAGCTACAGTGGTCCTCATCCTTCTCCTCATTATAATTATAATGGATCTGACTCGTTTGGAGACCACCGAAGAATATCGATGACTGGAGCCATTCTGGAAGGAGAAAGTATAAAGGACTTTTTAAAATGGGGAAACTTTCATTTAGAATGATAAACTCAAATGGTTCCCAATCTACACTTACAAATTTGAATATAAAAATCAGGTTAATTTATAAGGAAAATAGTCCTCCCCAAAAAAATCTGTCATTATTTTCTCAACCTGAGATTTTCTTCTTCTTCAAAACACAAAACAAGATGTTTTGAAGAATGTAGGTTAACAAAAACAAACTACTTTTGTATGGAGACAAAACCTATTTAAGTCAATAGGGACCAACAGTTTTCTGTTACTAAAAATCTTTAAAATATCTTCTTTTATGTTCTACAGAAGAAAGAAGGCTATAGGTTTGAAATGACAAGAGGTTTAGTAATGATGACAGAATTTTCATTTTGACGGGAACAATCCCTTTAAATCTGCCAAGGTCTAAAACGAGACTTGCAATACTATAATATGAATAAACAGACTCACTGGCACATTCTATCTCTATGCGAGACAGCGGGGTGCTCATAGCCAGATAGGAGGCATGTAAGCCGAGCAGCAGACCAAGGTTCCTCTCAGCGTCTATCAGAGGGGAGGACAAACTGCTGAGGTCAGGCGTTGTCACCGTCTCCTGATTTGGCTGCAGAAAGACAAGAATGAAACAGCCAATCAGAACCACAATGTGAGTTTTTTCTAATAAAGCGGGTTCAAATTGATAGGTTTGTGTAAAGGAGGATATACCTCTATGTAATGTCCCACACAGAAAGCTTGCATAGACTCCCTGGTGTCTTCAAACTGAAGTGCTGCTTCCAAAGCCACCACAGGATCTTCTCCTGCAAACTGGGCTGTGGAACACAAATCTACTATAGAACATGATGTATTCTCCTCTTGACTATAATTTTTTTTTAAATAGTGATGCATATTACACATCTTCATACCAAGGATGCTGTTCCCAGTCAAAGTCTGAGCCTGGAAGTCTTTGATATCATAGACCTTCCCATCAATGACAGTCCAGAAGCCACCATCCTTATTGTGGTTCTCCAAGTCAGCTTTTCGGATAAGCGACACTTCTTCGTTGTTCTTGGAACTAGATCCGTTGAAAAAGAAACCTGCATGGAAAAAGGGCATTACACAAGGAATCAGACCTTTAAGAAGGAAGTGTGGGGACATTTTGATCTCGTACCCATGAGTCCAGGCCAGGCGAGATCCTCATTGTCATCTCTTTCTGCACCAGGAGCGAGATGGTTGAAACGATCCAGGTGCTCATGCAAAGCCGCGAGGAGAGGGATGGATCCGGTCTCCTGCATCAGGCCGGCATCGCGAGTCAGCAGCAGCACAATGGATACGATCAGCTCTGGTAGCAAGACACCTGAATAGAGAACAGAAGAGAAGTTACTGAAGAAAGAGTTGTTACTTGTTCACTTTTAAGTTCTTCTAATGCTTTAACATTTTTTAAGAAGAAACAAAAAATATTACAATTACACAAAAACTGAATATAGGTTTGAAAATACACTGTAGTGTCTCTTTGAATGTCAGAAACTGGCCTTTATCACAAGGAAAAGTGCAATAATACTAAACTCCCATTTTCACCTGTCAGGTCTCCTTCAAGGACACGTGCCACTTCTGCGAAGTGCCGGTGGCTGTTATGGGCGATGCTGGTGGACACAGGAAGAATGTCCCCGATGTGTGTGCACAGCAAAGCCATGTATTTTTTCAACAAAGACCCCACTCCTAGAATCTCAGAGTGACTCAGAGCTGTGACAATAAGAGTTACTGTTAACTAGATCAAGTTCTTGTAAGCAAGCACTGCTGAATCTTGAGGTCATGCCTGAAGAAATGGTCGTTACTTACTGTATCCTCCTACACCGACTGTGCCATTGACACCCACATACAGCTTACAGACCAGTAGCCTCTGAAAGCGCAGCAAAAGGTCCAGAGAAGCCGAACGTTCCTTGCTGACCTGCTCCATGTCTTGGCAGTTCAAAATGCGACGTGCCACTTCTTTTAGACGAGCTATGGTCTGTGAAGCAATGTTCCTATAAACAAAACACATGATAGAGTCTTGACTTTCTTTAGAATTCCTCCAAGTAAATATGTTCAGTGCCTTCTTTATTTGTGTTCTGCTTAAGAAAGGAAGTAATATGCATGGAGGATGGCATGAGGGTAAGCAAATAATGAGAGAATTTAATTTTGATGAATATCATTAGGATGTTTAATGCACTGATGCAGTGGATGCGAGCTGCTCCAGTACCTGAGCAGCTGTTGCACCAGCTGAACTAATGGGAGGCTCTGTTTATTGGCAGACTCGTAGATGCCAGTGTTGATCAGGTCTTTGTCCAGGGTGGTGCGACAGCGAAGCAGAGAAGAAGCGCTTGCCTCCTGCTCATCAATCTCCTTCTCTTTTTGGGCCTCCTTCTTTGCTTCGATGTCCTTGTGTAGGGAAGCATAAAAACAGTTGAAATGTTATATTCCCGAACTTCCATGCAATGAATGACAGGGGTGATATTTTGCGTGTAGGAGGTATTCTTGTAATATGTGGCAGTGCCGTATGGCTGTTTCCCTCGTCGATAGTGAAATTTCTATGGTGGGCAGGGCTCTGTTGGGTTTTGTAGATATGAGGGTGAATAAATGATGGAACGACTGATGAATAAAACATGCTGACCTGGATCTCGGCCGTGATGGCAGCATTCAGAGCAGACTCAAGCCCTCCGTCTGCCATCAGACTGCTAACCAGGAGATCGATCATGAAGCGACGGCCAGGACTTACGCTCATTTCGTTGGCAGAAGCTGAAAAACACAGAAATACTTTTGACCATCAACTCCCCATGTGCTGTAAATAACCAACACACTGACTTTAATGCAAAAAGAGAATTTCTTGCATAACTGCTCATCATCTTTACCGATTCTATGGTGCCAACTCAAAAGATTTCACCAAAATTGCTGATTTTATAAACCAACCAATTGCAAATTCTATCTGTAATGTATTTGTACAGGAATACTTTGGGAATAAAAGTCAGTGCCTGTGCTATTCCTCTCACACGACTTGAGCACTGATCATTTTCAGATTACTTTTTAGTATTTTGAGATGCTGTATCTAATCCTTTTCAGGCAACAATGTTTATGATTGCAGATACAATGTTTTCGCAAAGTTTCCCCAAATTTTATTTGGATTTTTTACATCATCGTAAGGGAAAATATAGTTTTGAAGACAAAAGACAAGTTCTGTACTTAAATTTTGTTTTATTTTTCACAAAATTCTAAATCTATTTTTAGAAATTTCTATTTTTTCTGTTTTAATTTTTATTGGATTCTGTGTAATCCATTTTTTACCAATATAATAGTAATTTGCTTGCCTGAAATTACTGTAGTACACTGTGGTATTTAATATAGTCAACCAGTAAACACTAGATAACATATTGTTTTATACATACTGTACATACTACAGCAAACTGAAGTATGCTACAATTCCTACAGTTGATCAATTGATTATCGTTAATACAACAGAATACTATAGAATATCATAGTAGTTATACTATACTAAAGAATAATCTATGACATATACTGTAAGTACAATGTAAATGCTAAAAATAAATGTAATATACAAAATACTATTGTATACTACAGTATGTAGGTATGTCATAATCGGTTCAGTTGCTCGATCTGTGGAATTTGTTTAAGGTTGTTGCAAAAGCAAAATAAAGTGTCAGTGTGCATTTGACGTAACATGAAGAGATCTCTCAGAGCAGCTCCAAGTATCTATCATCCTCATAATGACATACAGACACTAGAAATTTTATGAGCGTCACAGGAGTAGTACATAGACCCGTGGTACTTATTCACTCCGAGGATAACAAAACAAGCAGATCACATTTCTAAACAGCAACCGAATAATAACTTGGGCCAGTCCACTTATTCAAATTCTATGTTGCATATTTATCAGTATGCATTCTTTCTGAAAGTCAAACCCATGATGTTGCCACTGTTAGCACCATGATCTACCAGATAAAAGTGCTAGGTAGGAACAGAAAACACTTAGCAGCACTAACCCATCGATAAATAAAAGACACAAATAAGTGTTAAGTACTAACCTATGTTGGGCAGCAGTGAGGACAGGGCTCTTGCTCTTTCCTCCGCAGTAGGCAGTAGCACTGACCAGCCACTCTGGAGCACGGCCTGAGCGGCCGCCTGCACAGTGTTTAATACCCCGGCGTTGCTGGCTAGCGTCACCACTGTCTGCTTGAGGTTATTAAGAAGCCCGCTGCCCAAGCCCAGACCCAGCTCCTCAGGGTCCACCTGGTTACTGATGGCTGCATGAAGCTGAAGAGTTAGCAAATAAAGCTGGAGTTACTTGAAAGTTTGGAATACATTTTTGCAGTGTCTAGTATCTATTTAAGAAAAGAAAATTAGAAACTTAAACGAAAGAACAGATAAATAAGGTTTAGACCTCTAACCTGTAGTCTGAGTAGATTGAGAGCAGCCAC
Source organism: Triplophysa tibetana (assembly GCA_008369825.1). NCBI lineage: Eukaryota > Metazoa > Chordata > Actinopteri > Cypriniformes > Nemacheilidae > Triplophysa > Triplophysa tibetana. The sequence continues at coordinate 11,568,599 of CM017905.1, read as the reverse complement.
AACCATGCATTCTTTCTCTTGGGGTGGCGGCCAATCAGAGCTGCCGTCCATTCCCTCGCTGACCTGTCGCAGAAGAAGGTCCAGCTGCTCGAAGGTCATAGTGCACACATCCACCACGAACGGCACACGGAGCCCGACTGACCACTCAGAGCATGACGACCATGAAAAACTCTGAGATAAAATAACAACCATACTGAACATGTACAAGGCAGAAATTGACATATCACTTCCTGTCAATGCAGGCACATGATACACCATACCTGACCAGGCCCACAGGCGATGCCCACTATGTATTTGGAGTTGAGGCCTGGCAGAGCTTTAGGCTGCTTCTTATTGGAGAAGAGTGTGTCAAAGTGCTGTAGTTTGTCATTGCTGCCCCAGCTGTGTACCTCTCCATCCTCTGTAAGGGCCAGACAGTGTGTGGAGCCCACCGCTATATCTACCACCCTCTTGCCTATATCAACGGAAAGAAAATATTTAGAGTCATATATAGGTTTAGAACCACAACGGGGTGAATAAATTACTCAAATAAATAAAATAGATTTTGGGTGAACTACCCTTTTAGACAGACTTATTTCTCTTTAAAAGTAATAAATATAAGGAAATCAAAACTGAATTAATTGTTTAAAGGCTTAAAACTCATAATTCAAATACATTAGAAAAAAATGGCTCCAGAAAAGGAGCAGTCATCTATATATTCCTCTCAAAACCACTAAACCTTGTTTTCAAGACTATCAAAAACACAAAGCACCGAACCTTGCAGACTGTCTAGTAGTTTAGGATAACGGACGTGCTCATCTGTGCCGTGGCCGAGTCTTTGATTGTCTCCTTTGCCCCAGGTGTACACCTGCCCATCTTTAGTGAGCGCTACAGAAAACTGGCTCCCGCAGCAAACCTTCACAATATCCAAATCTTGAAGCTTCTCCACCAGCTTTGGTGTCTTACAGCCGTCGCTGCCACCCCGACCAAGCTTCCCGTAGTCCCCGTCGCCCCATGACCACACTTGACCTAAACATATACAGAGAAGGTCCTTATAGCATCATAAGAATATAGGACCACCAATGAAGCTTCTTTATCAGATGGCATACCGTTCTCAGTGACAGCGAGGGTCTGTGCATCACCACTGCCACAGGCCACAGCTATGACCTTAAGACCCTTTAGAGCGGTCACCAGCATAGGGGTGGTCTGATCTTCACTGGACCCTTTAGGAAAATACACACATCTCTAAGTAAAGGCTGCTAAGGAATACACATGGTTTTTTTAATTCAAGTTATGGAGATTACCGTGGCCCAGCCTGCCGTAGTTTCCACGGCCCCATGTGTACAGTTCTCCATCTGCTGTGATCGCTGCACTGTATGTGCTCCCACATGCAATATGCACAACTTGCTTTCCTGCAGGCCTCCCAGAGAACATTGCGATCATGGTGGGCTCCTCCAAATACCTGCCAAAAAAACATAAGTTGACAAAACCCTAAAGTGAAAAAAGTGAAAAAGTGAATGTGACCGATTCGTCAGGTATGGTGACCCATACCCGAAATGTGACCTCTGCTTTTAACCCATCCAGTGATTAGTGAGCACACGCACAGCAAGTGGTGAACACACGGACACCCGGAGCAGTGGGCAGCTATCACTGCAGCGCCGGGGAGCATGTAGGGGTTAGGTGCCTTGCTCAAGGGCACCGCAATCGTTACCCGCCGGCCCTGAGAATCAAACCGGCAACCTTCTTGTCACTAGTCTGACTCTCTAACCATTAAGACATGTGATATTATTTTGTACCTAAAAGAGGCAAGGACTGTGTTCAACTGTAAGTTTGTATATTATTTGCTTTTAATGTTCCCTAAGGTTCGATTAAAACAACAAAATATAGGGTGTATGGCAAAAATAGACAAAACACTTAACATTAATGTATCTCTGAACCGGACGTTGCAATCATGTTTACTTCCGTATTCGGATGAATTTCCGAGTGAAATGGAATTTCGAATGAGAAATAAATGTGGGGTTTTGCTTGTTTTTTCCCCGCGATTTGATTGAATATAAATAACAATACAGTCTGACAGTTTAAGGGGAGGAGTTAACAGATCCTCCACACTAGCAATCTAACTTGCGTAATTCAAGACGGATAGTCACTACAGGACGAAAGTGCATTATCAGATTTTATTTTACGATTATGAGGGCACATGAAATTTAAAAAGAAAAAGACCCACAGTGGTAAACTATTTACAATAAACGATGCAACATTTCAAGGAAAAATAGAAATTGTTATTTTTAATTTCACTGGGACTAAGGTATTTACTGGGCAAATTGATTTTGGCATTAAGGCAAAGCACAGTGTATGAGGAAGCACGGGTTTAATTAAAATACACAAAAATGCATATAAAAGCAAAATAATTGCAAAAAATGAAGCAAAACATTGACTACAATTGTATTTATTAATAATATTATTTATCCTCTTGAGAAATAATCTTTTGTAGCCATTCTCCTGAGCTACAGAATAAAGAATATGTGTGGTGTGTATATTTTTGTCAACCCTCCTTACATTTTTCTCAAAGCTGAGCTTCAAATTATTCCCAAAGACCAACTTTGCTACATAACTGCAACATTTTTAATACATCTAAAATAAAATATCTGAATATAGAGAAACTCGATTGACCGAAGTTGTAAATCACTGTATATTGTGTAAATTGAGAATTGGGGAATTAGGGGGAAAAAAATAGAGAATGTATTTGATCACCCAAGTTACTCATTTACCGAGACCACATTACTGAGTTTTTGCAAGGATCAAACTAAAAATACGTTTGAGTGTCTGACAGAGTTGAAACAAATAAAGTTAGAAAGTTAATAAATGTATTTTTTTCTAAAAGAAAACAAACTAAGGGACTCTATTCTTTGCAGATGTGTACCAGAAGTTTGGGCCACAAAAGCGTGTACGCGCAGAAATGTTTGTTGTTGCTTTGAAACTGTCCATATCTGGCATAGGGAAACAATAACAATACTTGGACTCATCACACATCATTTCTATGTAAAAATGTTTATGTTTTCATCCAAAATAAAACAGTCCCAGAGATGTGGCAACACTTATACTTAATAATTTAAAGAGGTTTTCTGAAAAAGATCATGTATTTTTAATCCTTTATGAGTCATACAGATTGAGCTGCATGTTTAATGGCATTGTTTTCGGAAGCTCTTACGTGGTATCTCCATGTCCCAGTCTGCCTCCGTCTCCACAGCCCCAGGAGAACACCTCCCCATTGACTGAAAGAGCCAGATAGTGCTGCCCATCAGGATGAGCCGCCAGCTTCATTACCTTCCTGGCTGACAATGCATGGACTAGCATAGGGGCCTGACGGGAAAACATAATTTGGGTTAGGCACTACAGTAAATTATATGTATACTTTACGGATCAATGTTAAAAAACAATGCAATGTGGGAAAATGTGGAAGTTTACAAAATGCAGGACTCACTAGAGTGGTACTTTTGTAATTTTGAGTATAGACAGCCCCAGTGATGGTCAGAATAAGAAATTCCTTCTCTGAGCAAACGATCTGGGTCACACCCAGGTTTGACAGTGCTTTGCACTGAATTGGTCCATTCACATTTGCGTAAGGCTTCCAGCCGAGCAGACCCCAACCAATCACCTCTTGCAATGTACCCTAGAAAAGAAGGAAGATGAAAAACGGAAAATATTTTTTCCTCCCTGGATGACTATTACAGCAGTGATAGCAGAGGGATATTATCGTTGATGTATGCAAATGAGGGTTCCCTGTGGCTTCCTAGAGCAAAAGAGCAGCTTTATTCACCAAAACAACAAAAGAAGTGGATCGATAAGCTAGCAGGAAGTAAGATTAAAATGAATAATACAAACCATATGCTAAAAAACAGTAGTAAATCTATTCTCATATCATGGGTTCAATTACCAATTAAGCATATATATAAACGCACACACTTACAAGGGTAAGTGCAGTACCAAGCTACTTATTTCCTGTCGAACAAATGTCAGGAGCGTGCAGCACGCATTACCTTGTTAGAAGTGGGTGAGGTGCACTGCGGGGGGCTGCAGGGGGCTGCCAGGCGATCTAAGTGTGCCATTATGACTACTGCAGTCTGCCGCAGGTCAATGGCCAGGTCATTATCTTGAGGCAGTGTAAGGTAGCGCAGAAAACTCTCATTTGGGCTCAGAGGTGCTGAAAGGATCTGAGAATAAAAATAGAATAATAAAAAACTAAGACGGATAAATAGCGCGGACAGCTAAAAACACTGCAGTGCAATTTTAATTGCATTTACAGTCCAATGTAATCAAAATTCTGTTTTGGGGTTTTATGTATGAACGTTAGCCTTCGGGTTGTCTATCATGCAAACATATTCTAAAATATTGACAAAAACTACATTTGGAAGAAAAGCATTCAAAAATAACAGTCTTCCACTTTGAACAAAATTTACTTTACCGTGGTCTGTTTGAATACTCGATTCTAATTGGCTGGAAGGTTTGCACTAAAACCGTTCAAAGCACATGTAGTTCCAGTCAGTTAGATCAATGTTTGAAATTAACATACAAAATAGCTGTCATTTTCACCTGTCTGATCAAAAATTACTCTGTACACATCAATAACAGCTTTAACTTGTCAAATGACCATGTTATATGTTGGCTAATCTACAGCTAGCCGCACATTAAAGGATTTTAATGCACGTCGTATTAAAATCCCCATTGTGTTGGGTGGTTCTTGGCCTCCACTACCATCATACTTTTTAGTAGGATAAATTATTTTCTTCAGAGCTTTGATCCCACCTCTATCTCCTCCTCAGCAATGGACTCCTCCTTAGTGCTGTGGATGTTGTGAAAACGCTGCAGGAGGGGCAGTAAGGGGGCGCTGGTGCCCTGGGTGGAACGTTCATTATCCATCTCTCTGGTTCCGCTGTCCCAGAGTCTCAGCAGCAGCAGAACAGCAGAAAGCAGCTGACTACATTACAAAAACATGGAGAAAGACTGTAGTTTTTTTTTTGTGTCATTTTAACAGATCCCAACAAATGTGGTGTGGTACACAACACTGACTGGAGTATTCATTGTTCATACTGACAGAATTAAATGCTGCAAAAGCTAAATGTTTTACATTTGGTAGATATGTTTATTTAGGGTGACCATATTTCAGCTTTCAAAAAAGAGGACAGTCAGTGGGGGCAGGAGGCAGTTGGACACCCACAGCGGATGGAAAGATCGGGATGGTGTAAATACTTGACAAATGCGTTAACAACCATGAAACTGTTACTGAACTTTAATACATAAAGTAATACATCCTTTCCATTCAATTTTTGGCCTTCAGCAATAGAATGATAACAAACAAATAAAAAGTTAAGCATTTAAATAACAACTTTTAAAAATAAAACTGTCTTTTCAAGGCCATAGGTTAAATTAAAAATCACTTGCCATTAAAAAAATGGGCATCTTTAACGCTATTCAGGTGCCATGTGCCACCCACTGAAAAGCAAGCTGCTCCTCTTGCTATTGGTTGTTGCCGTGGTTCTGAGGGAATGAGATGCACTTTGTTAACTTACGTGCGTGCGTATGTACGTACATTACCGACCAATGGTGGCAAGCAAGAAGGTGTTGCTTTGCAAAAATTATAAAACGCATGTAATGAATGAAGACTTTAGAACGTTAAACCCGAATCCCGGATATTTTAGGAAAATTAGAAATCTCGTCCAGACGCAGTTTTTTTGTCGTAAAAAGAGGATTTGTCCAGGAGAAAGAGGACATATGGTCACCCTAGTTTATTAGTCATTAAAAGAGAGAGACCTTCATTTTGGTCCCTTGACAAATGTAAGATGAGTGAAAGGAGGGGTACCTGAGAGTCCCTCGCTGTACTGCCAGCTCCAGCAGAATGGCCAGAGCCAAGTGCTGATCCTGCAGGGGAATGTTACTGGGAGCTTTTCCACTGCCACTTCCATGGATATCACTGACAAACAAGAACAAAGTCAAATGAGCTTAAATAGCACCGGACACTCACATTATTACAGATTCATGATCAAGCTTATTAGATGGTAAATGGCGAAACACGTTATATTCAGGGTATATTAACTTTTTTTTTTGTTTTACCTGTTGTTATGTTTAAAGGGATAGTTCACCAAATATAAAAGATTCTGTCATCATTAACTCACCCTTTGGTTGTTCCAAACCTGTACACATTTCATTTGTTCCGCTGAACACAAAGGAAGATATTTGGAAGAATGTCAGTAACCCAACAGATCTCATCCCCTGTTTCCTGACATAGTAAGGAAAATAAATACTATGGGAGTCAACGGGGGGAGGAGATCTGTTTGGTTACTTACATTCTTCCTAATATCTTCCTTTGTGTTCAGCGGAACAAATGAAATTTGTACAGGTCCATTTTGTGAGAATATCAATCTAAAACTGGTTATGAAACAACTTAGGAGAAAATAATCAAGGACATTAAAATTTAAAAAAATAAAAGAGTAAAAAATAAAATTGCGACTAAGTGCACTGAAACATAACAGGTCTTCTGTGTCTGAAAGTAAAAACTTCTGAACACTTTTACTATATCAGTCAGTGACTGCAGAAAGTCAAGAAGACCCTTAAACCTGAGGAATTTGGTAGCCCTCTCGACAACTTCCAGCCAGACGGGCGACACGGTTCCCTCATCAAACAGGGTGGCTTCTGGGAGAGCGCGTAGAGCATCCAGAGATTCCTGTAGTAACTCACTGCATAGGTCTGCATCATCACCTGAAACAGGACCAACAGAACGGCTCAAAGCTTCCTGTAACTTGACTGAGAGAGCATTGCATTAGCAGCAATGGTTTTGATCCCTAGAGTAATACGCAAACAAACAAAAATTGTCACTTTGTATGTCACTTTGAATTAAAACGTCATGTAGATCACAGGACGATCATTTAACTCATGTAGAACAGTCATTCTCAATAGAGCTTGTGAATTGAAGTCACACTGTCTTGAATCTTGCGCCATCTCGGGAGGATGGCTTCTAGCGCGTTCAATGCACTGTTTTGTTTTGCTTGTTTGATCAGGAAATATAAATATGGTTTGTTAAAAAACTGCAATAGCATAACGTATAGTTGTTCAGGAAAAGCACATGGTTCTTTCATTTTCGATTTCTCCATACATCAAACAAAACAAGTAACCGCTATCAAAACAATAATAGCAGTGGAGTATTATCCTCCCAAAAAGGCGGCTTCACTGCAACATGAAACATAGGGCGTGACGTCATCTTCACATTCTCTATTGGCAGGCCTAATCCGGACCTTTGCTTTGTTCCATCCGGAACGCGAGACATAGCCTAATAAACCAACAGAAACATTTGACTATTTCGGTTGTTTAAATTGAGCTGTGCATTTACACAACGGAGAATCACATTTATGTTATTGATCTTTTGCTGCTATGTCCTCCCTTTCCGCTCTGCGCGCTGCTTCTCTCCCACCAAAAGACATGTGCTTATTTTAACAACAGTAGTACAGACACGTAGAGCAGGTAAATGAACACACAACACCAAACAAAATGCATACATATTAATGTCTGTCAGTCTGTTTACTGTTATATGTCTCCAACTTTTCAACCAGATTTGTGATATTTTATGAACAATAATGTTTTTATCTACATTTAACATTAACATTTTTGATCAGCATGTAATGATTTATGATCCTGTGAGACCTCAGGCTAAAGTCTCAATCTAATAAATTAATAGATAACAAGCATCAGAGAAGAATTTCAAGCATTAATTTAAGATTTCAATCATTAAAATGGCGTTATTATGTCAATAATGAAGATATTGTTGTTATATTTTGAGAGAATATTCTGTAGGATGATCTTATGTTGAAAAAAAGGAAAAATACTTTTGCTGGGTTTTCACAAGAAGTGTCACATTTTTAATGAACATGATGAGAGCATTTTAATTGTAACATTTGCTGTTTGAAATATATTCATTATCAGACTTCTTTCCCCAGGAAAAAGCATTCGCCAACTGTAAAAACCTGATACTGTCAACTTTATCACAGAATAAACATTTACTCTTTCTGGCTTCCAGCAACCTCCTCTTTTTCCAATTCTCAACCTCTCTTTCATACTCTGAGATCTATGGCATTTCTGCTCAAATCCATCCGTTCAATGGAATGTGCATATGGCTCAGCTTTCAGGGAGGTTCTGTTTCCTGGACAAGATGGACTGTTATCCACCCATTCCCTGAGGACAGTGTTCTGTACCGCTCTCAACATCCAAACACAACATAACCAGATGAGTTTCAGTGAAGCTAACCTTTGGCTTCATCTTTTCCTATCTTAGGACAGATTAAGAAATTTTTCATATTGTAAAAATTATGATATGTTTTTGTTTCGTTCTGTTCCAATAGGATGTCCTCTGATCTGTGAGGGTGCTTCTGTAGTTATATTTTTGCGCCAGGCGTTGCACTCAACTCGCTATGGGAATAGTGCCTAGCATAGTAACATAGATGCCGATAACATTAGTCTATGTGCATGAACTAAGGAATCAGCAAATTTTAACCATAAAACCTTTATTGTGGATTAGTAGTCATCGTTTACAAACATATCATTTGTAATAGTAAATATTAATAAATATAAACAGAACACCACTTCCTTCAAACGAAAAACTGGATCAAATAACTTAGTCCGAGTCTTTGAGAACATAAGAGTTTCAATTTAACTTAACCAGTCTCGCAGTCCAAAAACATGTAAAAATAGTCCGCAACCAAAAAGAAGGGGGATTAATCCCACAAAAATGTAAGTTAGGCATGTGTGTGTGTGTAAGGTTGCTTGTGTCCATTCATGTGTGTGTGCGCGCGCGCGTGAGGTTGGGCCACATAAAGTGTAGCATAAAGGAGCCAGCCAGCTGCAGTTAATTAGAGGCCAATGAGTTTTCAGATTGAGTGCGACTTGTTAAGAGGATAGTCACCTTTAACAGGGAGGCACTTGAGATGGAGTGCGTCTTTTTAAAATGATACAGTCACATCAGACAGAGAGGCACCTGAGCACTTGCCACACTCACAGATGAACCAAACTGGAGAAATAACTGGAGTCTCGTTGCACCCGGCTTATCACTGCAAATCCAACACTCCGGTGAATGCACCCGGTCCACACACACAGATTAATAGCTCTCCTATCCAGGCACCCGACCAGACTGTGCTTTTCCTTTCCCACACCCTTACTTCCGTTTTACACCTCCCCTATAAATCCTGTTGCTTGCTTCCGTTTGGCGGCACGGTGCAAAAGCAGGAATGGATTTTTCCATATCACCACAACCAGATGGCCCGGATTGGCACGGGGTGAAACGATCAGGCAACGAGAACGATTTGGCGCAATGGTGGTAAAGTGATTTTAAAATAAACATTGATGCTGTGAATGAGCTCACCTGATCTCCAAGCTCTACGAAGAAAAGCAAAGGCAAAGGAAAGTGCTGCTCTTGATCCCACCCGAGCCAAACCTTCCACTCCTTTACTGACCTGCCGAGCGCTGAAAATAAAAGGTAATGTTAATACATAGCTAAAAAAAGTTACCTTCTTGCTTAGCCAAAGCTTATTATTCGGGTACCTTTTGTTATCGACAACGGACAACGGAGGGCTGGGCGGGCTTTTCCAACGCACTTTGTATTTCTCCTCCATCATGCTATGGGTGAGGGAGATAAGGTAGCGCTCCAGAATCACCAGCCGCTGGCTCAAACGCAGCGATGATAGCGTGCTCTTAGCTGTCTGTGAAGATAACTTCTGTTGGTCATCTATCAGTGCCATCAGACAGTCCTTCAGCTCTACAGCTTCTGTAAGGATTGAAAAATATATAAAAACAAATAAATAAATAAAGACCAGGACAGTTTAATAGTAATTTATAATCTTGTCATTTTTTGAACGTTCGGATCCAGAATCATTATATATTTTTGTTTATAAAGCACATTTACTAAATATAAATATAAAACATATATTGTAATATACACCCATTAAATACAGGACATATACTGTATAGTAGGAGCATATCTTTCACTTATAACAATTATGTTTAAAGCCACAAAACTCTGTTCGACTATATGAGGGCTTTAGACAATTTGTTTTAAACACAGAGTCACAAAACATCTAAAGACAAGCAGGTTTATTCAGTAACATTTCGGAATTGAAATACTGTATGTTGATAAATAAACCCTTGGTAAGCATTCCAACCAAAGCCTTCATTATGCCTGCATGAAACCTGCTCCAGCTTACTGTTGTTGCATTTGTCTGCACTGCCTCTGGTTAAAAGCGTCATATAGGCAGACACAGTGAATTAAAATAGCCAATCTAAAATCCACTCAAGCTTTATGTAAGCCAAGCTGCCTAACCCTCACAGGGCCTGAAGCAGGGCAGTCCAAACAGCACAACAGTTTTAAAAGAAGGAGTTTGAATGTAAGACAAATCTAAGTTAAGAAAAAGTTTTTAAAGGGAAAGTTTGCCCAAAAATGAAAATTCGTTTCCTCACTCTCATGTCATTTCAAAACTGTTGAAACACAAAAACAGTTTTGAAGGAGGCCAGAAAACCACTCCCCCCTTTTGACGTCCATTGTATGAACACAAAACCACAAAGGCCGTGTTCACACAAAGTTGACAATGGCGCATTTGTGCACGATGGCAGCTTAGAGAGACAGGCTTCATGGGCAGCGTAACCGAAGTCTATTTTAATTATAAACAGAGAGCGTCTTTGCGATAACCAATCACATATTTAAAAATTACAATACTAATTTCTTGCTAAAAAATGCAATCATAAGTTATTGAAAGTGAAAGTGAAAATTAAACTTATATTTATACAAAACTATTCTCCAACAGATGGCTTTCGGCCATCATTTTATTTTTTATAGCTTGAGCCTTCTCGACCAATCACATTCCTAGCGTGTCATTATGAAAACGTCTCTGTCATTGGTTAGCTGTGAAAAAGGTGCTTGACAAAGGGTGTTTTTGTAAGAAAGGTTTAACTTTTTTCAACCTCAAAAGACGCTAGCAGCTTAAAAAAAAGTCAAGTGTGAAGACGGCCTAAGGTACTTCTCAAAATAACTTATTATGTTTTTATTTATTTTTGGTGTACAGATGACAAAAAGACAGTAATTTAAAGTAATTTATTGTATTGTTCTAGCTAGCTGAACGTATAAACAAACATATACTGATCAAACAAACAGCACCTTGAATCCATCGGATCAATGACATCAACTGACCCACTTATGGACTGGACAGATTTATGACAATGTCAAGTTAAAGAGAGAGTTCATTCCAAAAATATAAATTATTTCATTATTTATTAACCTTCATGTCATTTCAAGTATGTAGGACTTACTTTCGTCTACAGAACACAAAATAAAATATTTTGAAGGATGTTGGTAACCATGGCCCCCATTGACTTCCATTGTAAAGGTGAAACCACAGAGACATTTCTCAAAATATCCTGTTTCGTGCTCACAGAAAAAAAGAGTCATACACAGATTTAGAACAACATAAGGGTAAATAAATGACAGAATTTTTGTTTGAAATAAACCTTTAAAGATTTAACATTTTGTTTTAAACAGGGGGGAAATCCGCTAACCCATTGCAAACGTTTATTTAAAAGAATGGTCTAAAAAAATTCATATTCATACTAGTTTAACTAAATAACAGGGTAGGATGACATTTATCAGATAGTAAGGAGTGGCAGAACCCCACTTTATTAGCATGTGATGTTTATGGGGGATGGGGGGGGGGGCTTTGAGCCTTTCCATCAGCATGTGCTTATCACCACCCTCCAGAAAGCTGCTCCACCTAGACATACATATAAACACACAGGACTAACAACCCCATCGAAACTAATGAGGTAAAAATAACCTCACACAGACAGTCTGTACAGTCACCCGAGCCCCAAACAGCTCACGCGCCAAGCGGGACCGACCGAAGACACACACACAAACTCACACGCTTTGAGAGGGAGTAGGTCACTCGTGTGGTGACAGGGCTGAATTACTGGGCCACATTTAGATGTGGCAAATCCATCTGCTATCCTACATTACAGTGCTGTGTTGATAAGCTACACAGCCAATGGAAACTGCTTTGCACTTAGGTGTACTGATGGGACAAGAACGACAGAGGTGTGTATGTGTCAAGCCACCTCTCCTGTTATGCAAAGACACCTTCTTGAATAAACACAGAGGTCTGTAGAAGTATGCTCTGATATGGGTTATGACACTATATGACATCACACACCTCTCACAAGCCCAAAATCATTTCTACTATAATTTCAGCATCACTGGCAGCACCAAACTACAGTGTTCTTTTAAATAATCACACAGTGTCTACATACCTGATGCGACCAGTGCACCACACCGCATCCAATATGGACAAAATGTAAAATTATCATGTTCTAAATGTGTTTCTAATGTCTTTTGTCGTGTCGCTTCAGTAGCGTCCAGTGTAGACATCTTGTCAGGTTCAACTATATCAGTTTGGTTGTGTGGTCATATTTTGGCATGATAAACACATTGCAAGGACCATTAAGCAGGAAGTATGATCCGCCCCGGTCCCTGCGCATGACGCAATTTTCAAAATCAGAAGGGTCCGCTGTTGTCCGCACACCCCGTCCACATGCAGCCAACTTTTTGAGACCGACTGGACTTGCCGCAAACAACAGCGCATGCGCAAAAAATGTACACCAGTCCACTAGGGGGTCAATTCACACACAGAAAGTGTGCAGTGTGCCGTTGTCAAACAAGAATGATATAAAACCAACACGCTGAAACCAAGAACAGTAAGGTAAGAAGCATATCCTTCTCCAAACTGTTTGGTTGTTGTTCTTGTTGTCTTGCTGTTTGCTCAGATTGTTTGCAGTAGGTCTGTAAATGACACGACTCAGCGCTGCCCTCTGATGGTCTGGTAGAGCACCCATACTCATTTTTATTGCGCATGTGTTGAACTCGGATGTCCACGCTAAATCCATGATGAGAATGCGCAGGAAGCTGTGCGGACGCGTTTGTGCGCGAGACGGACACAGACTTGGAAAGTCAAGCATGCCACGGCCTTTAGTAGACATCACAGAAACATCATGCATTTACACACACAGTATAGTGGTAGAAAAATAATGGTAACAAATTGCGGAAAACAGCAGAGATCCCAACTCATGCTGCAAGACAAATAAGTAGGATGACACTGCCATTCAGGGAATGCAAGAATCGGCACTCTCTGTCTGAACCTCATTCACAACTAAATTGAAGAAATCTCACTGTCATGAAGTATCGCCACCCACCTGGCTGCCTCCCCCAATCCCACATCTCGATGATGGAGTGATGGACAGCCGAAGACGAGGCTGCCTCCTCCTCTTCCTTCTTTTCCTTATCATTTGGATCATCTTTCTTTTGGGTGCAATCGTTGCAATCCTCTGAAAATAAGAAATAGTGAGATATTCTGTCTCTTTCCATGACAGGCATTCATTTCAGAGGTTTTTGTGATGAAAACCATTAGATAAGTATTATCTTACAAAATGAGTACGGGATAAATAGTAACTTGTTTTATAAACATAAAACCCTGTTACAAATGCGGAAGCATGTGACTTTGCCTGTTATGAGAAACTGAACTATAAAATCAGTTAACAACAATGTGAAATTTAATACAGGAAAAGTGCATAAAGTAAATAATAAAATGTAGTGACTTAAAAAATATCTATGGTTCACTTGTGAAAGTAGTGTGGAGTCAGAAGATTACATTAAAGCGTTTAAATAATATTTACGTTTACATAATGTCTATAGAGCTTAACTATAACAGGGTTTTTCCTGCATAGCGAAATTGGAGTCGTAAATTGTGAGGGAAATGACATCGGTCTGAATGGCGTCAGACCGGTAATATTATCGCTAATAACAGAAGCATTAGTTTTACCTTATGGGTATATATATAACAGTTGGATATTAAAACAAGCAGATTGACTAGGAGACTACAACAGGACTTCATAGGTTGTTTCATAGAAGTGTTTTAGAGGAATGCACACACACAATAACATTGGCTGTGAAAGTTGTTCTGTGTAACACTTTGATAAAGTGGAGGCTGTTATTTGACCGTTGGTTATCTTAGAATGTGTGTAGCTGAAATCTTATTACCAGCTTTAGAACTGTGATGAAAGTGAAAGTAATTAAGTGCGTAGCTCAGTCAAATGTTTACAATCTCTGATAACCAAACACTACTTCAGCGGCTGTTCCTCTTCTCTGAGGAAGGCCTCCCCCTTTTCGTTTGGAGGTTGTTAAAAGGACTCGGAATAGTGACCCGGGAAGTAGAGGGCTGTAGTCAATTCCAGCCGTTTCTCTGTATTCCTTGAAAAGTTAATTTTGCTAAAGACAATATCTCGCTTGGCATTTAAATTTGAGCTTTACCTTTTTGCAGGTATTATTTATGCTATATAGCAATATTAAACACTAAACAAAGGTTGAAAAATACGATTGCAGGGAATGGCCGCTTTACACAAACTTTCATTTGTAACTGCAGTTGTGTCATTACGCCACAATAGAGGCGCTGTTTTGTTGCAAGCACAGTTAGGCACTGAAGAGTTCACAAGAAGAGCTATATAAGGAGCTGTGTTTGACGGTTGTTCAGGTGTTCTACGTTCAATTTCTTGAAAAAGTTTCTTAAATTAACATGTTTTACATCATTGTAATGTTTTTAGCTGTGAAGTTGGCTCGTTCAATCAGCGTTATACTGCACAGTGCGAGTTATAATGGTCCTGCCATTATGAAGGCACATTGCGATCAAAAAGAATCACAAACAAATGACTCCTTTGAACCAATAAATTTAAACAGAATGTAAGAGATCAGCGAATAATTCAAAGCTCAGTGAACCACAAGAGAACGTAAGATGTGAATGAGCTTATATGAGTAATGAGTAATTATGGGCTGAAGTTAGTTAAAAAGGATAAAAGCTTATATTAAAAATTTCAACTTTTCTGATCGGGTGAATAAATGTAACGTTTTATATCATTTTTTATTAGTTGTCAATTTCATCAAAGTGTTTTGTAAAGCAACTTGCACGCGTGTTGTAACACCTCCGCCTCATTTTGAGCCTGGAAAAACCCAGTATTACTACTATTATTAATACATAAAACGATTATTTATTCATAAGCTCTAGTTGCATAAACTACTGGACAGTTTATTGGGACAAATATCTTAGTTTTACCTGGATTGGCAGACTCTTCTCTGTCAAAGACAATTTCCTCATCCTTCACCATCTCATTCCACATCTCACACAGTCCTTCAGGAGAGAAGGCTCGCTGTAACAGACATCACGAGATTCAGATTATATTTCACCAACAAATTAGTCCTGCATTCCTTTATTAGATTTCGTATGTCTAGCAAAAGTTCCCAAGCCCCGTTTTAATTTCTACACCAACCATCTCCCTGGCAGAAATAATTAGATTCAAGCTCCTCCTCCAGCCTTAAAGGTCTTTGGTGACCATAAGCATCTGTAACATTTCTATTCCCCCCCACCACACAGATGTTATCACCTCACAGAGCTGCCAAGGGCTCAGTTAGGACTTAAGCAATAATTGCTGAAATTCTGAGCCCAATCTCAAGTTTCAAACGTCCACATGACAAATTAAAGAAGACACCAGACCTCAATTTGTGAAAAGTAGAGAGGCTATCACAACCATTGAGCTGATGCTAATAACAGCTACAGGACTCCTTGAGCAATCCGCAAGAAAAATATCTCATAGACTCAAATGGAAAGACACACACAAACAGCATTTTGGGAAATCATTACATGACTTCCGGGAATGAGGACTAAATGCATCCAGTGTTATGAAATTGAATCTGCTCAACAATTCTTCATTGCGTGTTTCTTGATTCCAAATAAATAGGCACCTTCACAAACAAGATGTGTTAGACCTGTAGTTTATTCTCATATAGCTATATTGCACATTTTCATTTGAACTTGTATGACTTGTCGTGCACAAAAAGTTAACATAGTAATCTATTATATTATCTATTATCAATACAAACTTGTTTTATTACTTGGCTACCCATGTACGATAAATAGCAAAGTATATGAAAACAATTATTCAGAAATACTTTGAAAAAAAATACTATATATATTAGGGGTGGGAGAAAACAATTAAAATCGATTCACAAAATATCGGAAACAAAAAAGGCGGAAATCAACCGCGATAGAGGTGATGGCAATTTTGATTAATTTGAGCAATTCGTTCTTTATCAGTTCGTCCACCAATATGATCTGTCTGTGAACTGAAAATGTCAATGAGAATAGGGCACTAAGGTGTCCCATACACAAAATTTAGAAGTCTTCAAAAGTATTACTTATTTTCATATTTTCCACAAAAATATTACCTTGTAAACACTGGCAAGAGGACATAAATATAAAAAAGAGACTTCTGTTTGCTTTGAGAGCTTTGGGGAGACTATTTAAAAAAGACATTACAAACTTTTGAACAGCTACATCCCAAGCAATACAGTCAAGGTGCTACAGACCAGAAAATATTAACAACAACAACTCAGTGTCAGTATTTAAAAATAATTTCTTCGTCTGCTGAAGCGTTAGCAACTGCATTGCTTATTTTACTGAACAAATACAGATATACAGTATTTGCTGACCAACAGTGCAAACTAAAAATAAGCTTTTAGTAAATCTCTCCCCACCAGAAACACAACTTTCTATTTCAGCATCAAGGCTTGGGGAAAATAGAGAATATTTGGACAAAATTCATTTGAACCTTACCTGCAGGTCTATCTTCAGCCATTTGTCGTGGAAGCGCAGCTGGGCATCGAGGGAAAAAGAAGGAGATGGCATCCTTCCCTCTGCTCTCCTGGCTGCAGTTGCAGCCCTCCCTAAAGAGAGACACATTCACGGATCAAAGTTTACACGGCAAAGATCTGGTCATGCTATCTGTTTCTCATTTAAACAGTCATCCCCCAGTTGATTTCCATAATTACGTATGGATGTTCCCATAGGCACAGTGGTTTATGTAGTCATGGGATGAGGCTCTTTCAGGGAACTGGGAATAGGATTCACAGCTATAGTAAGAAGAATATGCATCATACATTCAGTACAGACTCGCGATGAAAACCTAACAAGCCTCTAACGCATTGGCAAAACGTTTAAATAGGCCTGGCAACCACAATAACTCATTGTAACTTCAAGCCTAGTCAACCTTGAACTGTTTGTCTTCCACCTCCTTCCGCACTCATTGATAAACAGTCTTTACCAAAAAAGCATCAATAAGAACGTTGTTAATTTATTATGTGAAGTATCCACGTATGATCGATCATGAAGGCGACGCTCATCAACCTGCGCTTATGAAACGATGCATTAAAGCAAACTGGGTGTTGGCGTCATCTTCTAGGCGTCTAATAACCTGGCATAAGACAAACATATGTATGAGTAAAAAGGTTGGTATATCAACAGATGTGGGCTGTAAAGCTCCAGGTTGCTGCCTGTGACCGGTGTTGTTGATGAGACTCAGGCTGTCATCCGCTAGCTGCTAAAAGAGAGGACATATTCACATACCGACAGCGATCTATCCTTGCTTTCTTCGACATATCCCAACATATTAAGACCATAACCCAGCTATCTTCTCTTGTTGTGTATGACATATCGTAACCAAAGTATATTTTACCTTATCGGTTGTCTTATTGAATGGCTCCTTCGGTCCTGCCACTAGATTTAATGCACTTTAATGTCGGCCATGTCGAGGGCTGACTGACAGATTCTGTACCCAAACACATACGAAGATTGAGGTGACGTAAACAGACCGGAGGGCGGGATATCACAAGGACCAATTACAAGGAGGCGTAGAGGCACATGGAGTATGACGATGACTACATAGGAATATACCCAATAATGTGGATTTTGTTGGATTAAAAGCTTGTCTAATATTTTTTTACCATAAATTAATCGATTTAAAGTTTACGGTAGTGAGATAGCGATAGTTGCAAAGTTGTAAGAACCAATTTAATTTTTCATTTGTAAATTAATATGAAATTACTTATCTAAATTTATAAAGAAATGTTACATTATTGTATTCGTTATTTATAATTATGTGTAGAAATGTGAAATGGGTATATAAAAGACGCTTATGAAACGGCACGTTATGCTTAAGACCAGTCAGCCTCAATTGGTAACTCAATATATAAATGGGCTAAATTGATTAAATACTTATTTATTTGCAAAAATCACACTGTATGGACCTCCGTTTGGAAGAAAATATAAAGACCGGAGAACTGACCTCTTGGAACTTTAATTGAATACCCTGCCTTAGACTTTTTATATTGATACGCCATCTGCTGTTAACATTTTGTAGCTGTTATGGGCAGATTTTGTCCAGGGACATGTCCAAGAATAAACCGGTGCGCAAGATTTTGCTACGGTTTCCGGGTTGAACGACATGTTCCTGGTAACGGTGTGCAACTGAGTTTGAGATAGGTTTTCTTTTGTTCGGTGGGTGTGTCAAGAATGTCATCCCAATCTGCATCAATTTATATTACCCACGCGGAATTAAAGAGACAGCTCGCAAAATGGGTCCAAGTAAAGTCCTTTAAATGTGTCCGCTGCAGCTCGGTATACGCAACACTTCAAGATATTAGAAGAGATTATTTTGCAGTATTCAACATGTATTATACCAATTTCATCAGACTCTAAAAATGTTTCAAAAAGTACACAAAGAATGGCCTTTTCAGTTGCCACAGTTAAACTCTTGCGTCATCACAAAAAGGTGTTCAACAGCGCCACCGTTTCCGTTTGAAAAACATGCACAACGTTTTCTCGATGCTGAACGCAGCCCAGGGGTACTCTGTTTCCTCCTTTGCTTTGAGACGCGTCTGTTGATCATAGTCTAAGGGGAAGCGTCCACAGAGGCGTTAACGCCTACGGCCCGGCGTCTTTTTTTAATTGTTTTTAACGGTAACGAAGCGATTTAAAAAAAAAAAACA